>OZ010787.1:211346415-212592287 GCA_963932465.1 Maratus speciosus
AGAGAAATATATATATATAGATATAGATTATAAATTTTAGATTTAATAATGAAAAATGTACAACAATATTTTTAAAATTTGAATTCTTGTAGGAGGGAAACTTGGATGAAAGTTTTCCGGGCTTTTTATATTCTTTAAAGTCACTATTTTCATACAACAGTAATTCACTTACCTATTCAGAAACTGAATTAGGTGGATATTGTTAAAGTGGTATTAAATACCCAGAAAACTTTCTTCTCTCATTCAGTATTTTTGAAAAGGAGCAGTAATTGTTCAGTTAAACACATGAAGATTAAAGTTATTTGCTTTAATCTCTACCTGGAAAAATGAAAAATTGGCAGATAAATTTTCATAAAAGTGACAAAAACACTCAAACTAATAAGTTTTTTCAAAGGTGGTAAAAACGCGTTTTACCAAAGACAGTAAATACTGTCCAACCTTGATTGCCCATAGATAAAGTCTTAAACACTATTTAATAAAATTTTTAGTAGAAAATGGGATCAACAATAATCTGATAATCCTTTTTATCTTTTTTCTTCACAACAAAATATTTTGAAAACTAAAAACGACATCATCAGAACGAAGTTAAGTAAAAATATTTCAAATTTATAAATTAAAATAAAAGCTAAAAACAGGTATTTTTTCATGCAAAATCATTCTTTTTTTTCCTCCCTTGTGAAAAGTTTTAATATCCAATTTTATAAAACAATTAGTTGAAACCTGTGTTTCTGTTTTAAATACATTTCGAGTAAGTAGTATAGTTGCAGATTTCCAGAACTGGTAGGAGTCAGTGGCTCCTAAACTAAAAGAAAATCTAGTGGACACACTGTAAAATAAAAGCGTGAAAACAATAGCGACTGGTTTTATATGGGTAAAAATCTCAGGAATTCAAAGTGAAAAATAATTTACTCAATATAAACAACAAAACACAGATTAATTACATCAAATGTGTTTATTTAATTTAATCATAAAAATTTTTAATTTGAATATATACATCTTAAACTATGCACAGTTAGAATAAAAAGTTGGGATAGATACAGTTAAAAATATGTATGTATAAGTTAAGCAATCATGACTGGGGAGTATTAGGAAAACAATATTTCTTATTTTGTCATATAAAAAACATATTAAAAAAATTGTGAATGTGGTGAGAATCTTGCATTATGAAAATCAAAATGCACTTAAAAAATTTGTTTTTCTAAAAATAAAATAAACTCTTGGCGACTTAAGACACCGAAAGTTAGTGGTAACAGAAAAAATATTTACTTGCCATGTGGTAACTGTGAATCTGCACCTATAGCACATAGCTGTCAATAACTTTTTAGGTGATGCGTTACTTTAAGGTTGTTGCCCCACAGTAAGTTACAAATTATCCTTATTTTCTTGCCATGTAAGAAATATATATATATTAGATAGATAAAATGTATGAAAAATACCACTATTTTTACATTTAATGATCATAATTATTTTTTATTTCCAGAAATCCTCTATTTTTACAAAATTTTAAATATTTACTTTCTGCATTCACAGTTAATTTCAAGATCATCAAATCTATATATTCCCTGACAATTATATCAATTTTGCCTGTAAGAAATAAAGTTAACTATTTTTCTCACAAAACATTTAAAAATAAATTTATCGGTACTACTTAGTTATCCCATTGACCAATTTCGCCAAATTATACAAATTGAGAATTTCTATTTTAAATAACGAAAGAACAAATAAATTAGTATAACATTAATAAAAATACAAATAAAACATCGAAATAAAAATCACTTGATGTAAATACGTGTAACTTGCTTAAAGTGAAGTGAATGTGACATTGACGATCAATCATTATTGGTATTTAATCTTATAGTTTGGCGATAGATTTTTGGACGGCGGGATAACTAAGTAGTACCAAATTATCATTTTATACAAAGAAACCGTTACTTTGAAATATATAGAGGCTTGGCGACACTAACAAGACTCCAACGTGCGCGGGGCAATGGGTAGCTACCCGTTCGCCCGAACGTTGTGTCAGTCCTGACTACATGTGTCACATTATACATTAAATATATTTTTTTTTTGATTTAATGCTTATTTTAAAATCTCACAAACTAATTTGTCTAAAAAAAAAAAAAAAGAAACAAAAAAGGATTTTTGAATTTAAAAATACACTAACTTAATATTCATAAAAGTCTTCCTCATCTAGGGCTTCTTCAAATGTTTGTGATGGTATGTTCCAACTGGAAGTTCTATCTGTAAAAGAATTCAAGAAAACATTCATTATTTTTTGGGCATTGTCTATTATATTAAAATGTGACTGCATGTTTATATTTCACATCAACTTCTATATGAATATGATTACTGATGAGATGAGAAGAACAATTATTTGCAAGGATCCAAGCATGCCAAATTAACGAAATCTTAAACTTTAAATCAGTTTCAGATATGAAATTAAAATTTAATTAATAAAGAATTACTTTTTTGTTTTGATCATTTGGAATAGTTTTACTTTTAAATTCTTCTGATTGTTTACTAGTAATGCTTTGAATATTCTTTTCTTCCTTTCATTCTGATTTTTCAAATTCACTCCCCCCCCCCCCCCCCCAGATTTTGAGTTTGTGAACCAAGATTTTAAAATTTCACTGTTTTTCTTTTTGAGTACACAAAAATAACAAAATTTTATGGTTTTTCCATCTTTTTTCAATTTTGGGGCCTGTGAGACAGAAAATAAGTGCTTTTTTCAAATTTTGCCGACTCACAGTGATGAATAAGTCAACATTTTTCATTGCAATTGAATTCAATTATTGTACAGAACCCTTTGTGTGCGAGTAAAGCTATTTTGCTGAACTACTGCCCTTTTTCTGTTTTAGTTGTGCTTTTATCAGTGGATAGCACCCTGCATTTTTTTCTACTACAGTAGACTCCCTTAAATCCGCAACCCTAAAATCCATACACGCCTGAAATCCGCACACCATCACAGACGTACGCAATGAAACTTTCAGTTTAGATGTAACGACAAAATTACAGAATTTTTTAGCTTTATATCATTCTGTACATATTTTAGTATGTAATTCTCAACAATATGACTAAACTCATGATTTTTTATGAAAGAAGTATAAATTTATTTTCTGAAAAAAAAAAAAATAAATAAAATATTGCTGATATTGCTGGTTGGTTATCACAATCTTTATACCAAATATATTTATGTATTAATCAAATGTACTTTTTCTTAAGCATTTTATGAGGATGCTTTTACTTTCGAAACCAGTTCCGAAAAGGAAAGTGTCCTAAGAAATAACTGTAAACAAAATCGAAAAAGTAAATAACGGCCTTTGTACAGATTGATCGCAACTATTCAATGCAAAAGAAATCATTTAGAAATATTGAAATGCGACCAAGATATCTTTATAAATTTCTTCCATAGGGTTAGCATTGCGGAACGGGTCTTTTCGTTTGACTGAAGTAGCTTCTTAAGACTGGCTAAAACGGAAATAGATTTTGATGTGATTTAACAGGGTATTTTTAAGAAGAAAGTTTCATTGAATAATTCAAGAAAAATGTACCTCATCTTTATTATGCATATTTAACTATACAGTAATTATTTACTTGACCTTTTCTTTTAATAATTGATTCATTTTTTAAATTACCTTACTTTTTATTATTTTAGTTTATCTCTTTACTTAATTATTTTACTATATTGAAAGCATTCATTATAATTTCAATCACATTATTGCATTCAAATTACTTTTCAAAAAATGTAAACAAAGCAATGACCAGAAATCTGCGAAATTCTAAAATCCGCACAACCTCTGGTCCCAAGCTGTGCAGATTTAAGGGAGTCTACTGTATTTATTTATACAGTAGACTCCCTCAAACCCGCATAGCTTGGAATCAGAGTTTGTGCAGAGAATTTTGCAGATTTCTGGTCACTGTTTTGTTTATATAATGTCGTGTCCCTTGCTGCTATTTTTGACATGCATTTTCAATTCATTTCTTTTCCTGGTTGGGGGGAGAAAACCCACAAAATATATCCACTGATCTTGGGAAATGAACTTAATTTTTTTTTCATTTTGTCGAAAGGAAGCATCGCGAAATTTGTCAATTAGTCTTTTTGGAAAAAAAAAAAAAAAAAAAAAGGAGAGAAATTTGCCAGTTAGTAGGTTACGAAAATAATAATAATTAACTTAATTTGTCCTTCAATTGCATGAAAAAAAGTACGAGTTTTGCCAGTAAATCATTGAGAAAAATCTACGAATTCTCCAACTATTTGCAGGGAAAGATGAAATTGTTGATCGACCGCAGGTAAAATCTGCAAAATTCCTCCGACTGTATGTAAAAAAAACAAAAAAAAAAAAAACAAGAGCTTTGCCAATTGGTCGCGAATATTCCCACAAAATTTGGCAATCGGTAGAAATAAATAGTACAAAAATCATCAATCGGTTTCAGGCAAAAATTGTCATTCTGCCGTCGGAAGAGAACCCACAAAATTCGTCCATTAATTGTCAGGGAAAAAATAAATAAAAACAGAAATACTTCAGTTGGTTGCTTTAAAATATTGTGAAATTCATTAATCGGTCACAGGAAAACATTGTATTCAGCAGTCAATTGTGCGAAAACGTTACAACATACTTAAGTTGATTGCAGACAAAAATTCGAAATCTGTTGATCGATTCAGGGAAAGAAATTGCAAAATTCTACTAGGTAAAGTAATAATTTACAAAAAAAAAAAAAAAAAAAAAAACTTAAAATAACCAAGTTTTATTTCATGTTTAGTCAGACTAATAGAAGAAAAAAAAGGCTGCATTGACACAAATGTATTTGAAAAAAAAAATATGCTCGCCAGAGATATCTGTGTAATATCTTGAATTCCTTTGGAAATAAATTTATTTCATTCATGAGAAAGCATGAATTCAGTCATATTAACCAGAATTTCTTATAAAATGTGTACAAAATGACATAAAAATTAAAAAAAACTTGAAATTTTCCCCCAACATCTTAATTGTAAGTTGCACTGTTTACATCTGCATTGATGTGAAGATTTCAGACAGTTTTGAATTCAAGGGGTGGGTCCGGAAGATTTGAGATTTTGGGTTTTCAACAGTCAAAAAGTGCAATTTCCACCCTCTCCTGGAGAAAAGTGAATTGAACACTGATTTCAGGGAGTGTACTGTATAATTAAGCTTTATTAAAAATACTTAAGCACACAAAAAATTAATGAATAATTATGAACAGGGAGGGTGGGGGGATATTTGAAAATCTTACTAACGAAGGATTTATTTTACCAGGTAGCAAGAAAATTATGTGTAATTATAATGAGTATGTAAAATTATAATGTATAATTGAAAATTGCTGTGACAAAATTCACACAATTGACAAATAGTGTTCTCGTCACAATCATTTGCTTGTACTGCATTCATTTCATTTAAAATATAAATCTTTCACTTATTTTATTCAAAAATAAACGGTCAAGTGCGAGTACTACTCGCGCTCAGATTATTCCGTACAATAAATCTATGAATTATTAACTCTATTATTAAAAAAATCGTTACTAAAAGAAAAATAAGGCTTTGTAAAAAAAACTATACAACGTAGGGTTTGGTATAGCTGTATATATACTAAAAAGTATGAATGGGTATACTGTAAAAGTTCAAAGAGATATGAAGCCTAAATTTTAAAGGCACGGGCGGCATATTAAGAGATCTACTCAATGCAAATTACTGGTGAATCCCATACTATTTATGTGTTTAAATCTAATTAAATTAGTCTGTTTTTAACAATTTAACGTTTATTTCTTTTATACTGCTACTGGAGATTGTATTACACAAATGTATCATTAAAAGTTGTTATCTAGGCTTTAAAAGCCGATGGTACATAGAGCACGCCACGACTGTCATTATGTATGTTCAAAATGTCTGTGTCTTTAAGGGTTAATATCTTGACTAATTACCAATGATTTTTTAAAAAAAATATTATCAACAAAGCTTTTATACTTCTGCTGCCATAGGTACCTCCAGTTCTCCTCAACAACTTTGCTGAATGCCCTCAAATTGAAATTTGTGTGTAACGGTAAAATACGCTTTTCTCAAAAACTATGTGACCTAGGGCAATGACTATAATTTTCCTGCGATGTTTAAATTAACGTCTACCACCTCTAATTTTTTTTCATAATTTTAGTTTTAGTAGATTTGGAAATAGATGGGGGGGGGGGGGGGGGCATATTTTTGCACTACATTTGCGACGATATCTCTGAAAATATAATACCTAAAATTAAAAGAAATGTACAGTGTGTGTAAAAACTATAAGGACAGCAAAAGATTGTAAAAATTTTGATAAATTGAAAATGCGACAAGTGAAATGGTAATTTAATGTTGATCATAAAGTAGAAATACTAATATAAAAGTCAACAGAATGTATCTGTGTCCTTTTTATTGCGAAAAAATCATAATTATGCAAAAAAAACGCTATTTTTGACTATGTAAAAACTTTAAGGACACCTGTATTTTTTTTTATAGAAATGGTATATATAATTATTATTAAGGATAGACCGAAACAGGTTTTTAATGCCGAAACCGAATTTTGGAGATCTTCCTATTTTTAGCCGAAAACGAAAACGAATACGTCCAAAAACATTTTAAAAATAATTAAATTGTATGTATTATAATAATTAATAAATACATAAATATAGTATTAATTAATTATACGTATTTATTAAATATGCATAATAATTAATGAATTATACGTATTTATGGAAATATACATAATTATTAATTAATTATACGTGCGGCCCAAATTGTCTCTCTGTGCCTTAGATCCAAAATCTGAGTTTCGCCGAAAACGAAACTCAGATTTTGGACCGAAACTCAACCGAAAATATCAGTATTCCGAAAATCTCGTTTCTTCCGTCGGAAATTTTTAACATTTCTCATCGATTTGAGCTTTTTCGGCCGGTTCAAATGTGACTATTTATTGCTACGAACTTCGTTGTTTGTAATTATCAGTCATGACTGACTCAAGACTTGAATGAAAATTATAAAGCAAGCAATGTATATATAACTAAACTTTTTAACGCGCTCATTAGAAGCTGCAGACATAACAGTAATAGAAAATTTTCAGTTTGAAACCGCAGAAGAGTTTCGAATACTCTTTGAGAAAGTTCAAGTATAACAGATGATCATTTACAGAAATCATTATAAAAGATAAATCGAGGTGTGTATACATAAAACTAAACTATTTTTTTATTAAATGAAATTCTTATAATTAGAAAATCTTTCTGTGTTGTTGATGAATTAATTACGTTTTATTTTATATGAAAAAAAAGTTTTGAATCTAAGATACGGAGACTTGGGCCACACGTATAATTAATTAATAATTATGTATATTTCATAAATACGCATAATTCATTATTATTCATATTTAATAACTACGTGTAATTAATTAATAATATATTTATGTATTTATTAATTACTATCATACAATTTAATTACTTTAAAAAAGTTTTTGGACATATTCGTTTTCGTTTTCGGCCGAAAATAGGAAGATCTCCAAAATTCTGTTTCGGTTTTGGCATTAAAAACCTGTTTCGGTCGATCCTTAATAATAATTATATATACCATTTCTATAAAAAAAATACAGGTGTCCTTAAAGTTTTTACACAGTCAAAAATAGCGTTTTTTTTGCATAATTATGATTTTTTCGCAATAAAAAGGACACAGATACATTCTGTTGACTTTTATATTAGTATTTCCACTTTATGATTAACATTAAATTACCATTTCACTTGTCGCATTTTCAATTTATCAAAATTTTTGCTGTCCTTATAGTTTTTACACACACTGTAGTTTTGGGTTCAGCATTACGGAAGCTTACACACTATATACAAAGAAAAGATTTTTTTTTTTCAAGTAACGTTGTTAGCCCCTCTATATTTTTTAATAAAAGTATTTGTAAATGTTTAATAATCTGAAAATATGTGGGTCAACAGTAGTCTTTATTACTTGACCCCTATTTGAACTTTCCACGTTCTATAGTTTACGAGTAAAATGTCTGTGAGAGACGGACAGACAGACACAAGAGCGATCTTATAACGGTTCCATTTTTACTTTTTAAGTACGGAAGCCTAAAAAAGAAAAATAATACTATAAATCAAGACATTTTATTTCAATATCAAAGCATTGTCTTTATTTACCTTGCGAAAAATAAAAACTGCTACTGGCGAGGTAAAAAATGCTATTGTAATGATTTGCTCCCAGTTAACATAAAAATACAAAAAACCAGAACTGTTGAGTCGGTGAGGAAAAAGAACGACTCCTGAAATTTTAAAGAAACTGACTCCGACTCCAGGATGCTGTATTATGACTGTGGGTAGGATTCTATTATTCAGATTACTCCATTGTCAACATTTAAAAAAAAGTTGCTTTATTAAATTTGTCATTAAATAAAGGAAATATTATTAAAAAAAATTAGTAATCTGAATTTTAAAAAGTAGGGGAGACCGGGGCAAGTTTTCCAACTTTTTATAATTTTATTTTTGTATTTTTTATTTTTAACTATTTTGATATCTACAGGATATCATAGTATTCCCCAGACCTTTCTGTACGAACTGGCACAATTATTTTTCAAAAAACTAAATATACTTTTTCACAAAAAATGGTTAAGTCTAATCGTGTTACGTTGGAAAATATGCCCCGTATGCGGGGCAAGTTTTCCAGCCTACTAAAAATGGTCAGGCGCAAGTTTTCCAACTATACTTTAAATGGTAAAACACAGATAATAAATTTTGCTTGTTAATTAATAAGTATTTTTTATTGTGAACTAAATGCACAGTAGCATAAAAAACAGTTTTAATCCATTTTACATTTCAAGACGAAGGTCCAAACAACTCCCTGGTCGGGATTGGATTTTGTTTTTTCTCGCCCCTTTTATCTGATTCCTTTTGCAGCTTCCCTTTTTAAACGAATATTTCTTTTTCCATTTTCAGTTGATTTTTAACAGGAGAATCAGTCAGTACAACACTTCCTATTTTTCTTTCCACGCCGTGTTTGCTTCCTTAGAGCAGCCTTCGCAACAGTCCTAACTTTTTCTGGTGTAGGCAAGTTTGTTTGGATGTAGAACGAAAGCTTTTTCATAAGCAATAGGGAAATTTTGAATAGAACTTAAGGAAAAGCTTCTTTGGAAGTGCTAGCCTGCGTTGGTGTAGAAGATTAGATGCTTTCGTTTTTTTTTTTTGGGGGGGGGGGGGGAAATCGATTATAGAGGAAAGCTTGAAATCTTTTCAGGATTGTTGGTGTTTTCAAGATTTGGTGCGGCAGGAGCTGGCCTGTCAGAAAAGTAGGATAGCATAAAAGCAGAGTCTGTAAATATTTCAGGATTCAGTGGGAAAATTCTCTAACGTTTAAAACCCGCCATAATATTGACTGTGGATTAACGCCCGTGGAGCAGCTCTAAGCACGATTAATTTGCTTTTTGATGGGTCCATACACACTGCGATCTCAGTGTAGCTTATGACTATAAAGGCAAAACTAACATAAAATGGATTCATTAAATGAACCCATTTTAGAAAAAATTGATATTTTATTATATTTTTGAATTCACCTTGTTTTTTATATTGATAGTTTTACTGACTAAATGATCAAACGGTTTCGTGGTACATATAGTTATTTGGCCGATTTTACCACACAATAAATACAGTTTTGATACAATAAGACTAGCTGATTTAGGAGGGGGGGAGGGCGTTTTCAAATGAGAAACATGATGGAAAACATGTTGTTGGAAAACCTGCCCTGTCGCCATATTTGAACTTTTACACTACCTGGACAAATAGTAGTGTAAGTTATTTGCGAAACAAACGCATAGTTACCAGAAGAAAGAGACCGTTTTTTAGTGCATGCAGTGTCAAAACAGTAAGTTTAACGCTAGCACGTTTTTTTTACGTTTTAATAAAGACCTAAAATTTTACTCACCGTTGAAAAAAGGAATAAAACAGCTCTCTTGATGAGGTGACAGCAGCTGTTAAGCTATAACTTTTGTAGATGGTGTGTAAGATGTTGCCACTTCAGCCAGTTTACTCGCTAAGGTAACCTAGCGGCTCATTTAAAAACTAAAGGAAGTTGGAAAACTTGCCCCTATGGAAAATGTGCCCCGGTCCCCCCTACTACCCAACTAGCAATATTGCAACTAACTGTTGCTGTTTGAACTTGAAGTATGTGATGTATGCACATCGGCCAATATCTTTTTTTTTTCTCTCTCTGTTTCATTTCTCCATATGAATTATGACTGTAAGCTGTGAAGGGTAGTCAAAACCAGGGCTCAGTTACTGCAGGAGTAAACTTCAAACGGTATTTAATGTAAAATATTTCACCTTTTTAAATGCAGAATTTTTCTTTTAAATAGGACGAAAATATTCCTATAAAATACCAGTGAAATTTTCCTCTTGCATTAATTAACTCTGATCAAGACTGAAAGTATTTTGAACATCGCCCCTCCCCAACCCCACCCCCACCCCCAAGTATTCTAGCTGTACTCACACACAAAAAAAAATTATTTCAAAACTGTACAAAAACAGAACTGCATATGTATGTAAAATATTTATATGCATGTAAATGTAAATTGTAATGAAAAAGTAGAAGGTATTAAATAGAAACAACATTTGAAATCGAATAAATTTCTATGATTTACTACGATGCATAAACTTCTTACACATCAGTTTAATCCAAGGAAAATACATTATGCTTGTATGTTATTTTAAAACAATAACCAAAATATGGTATGCCAAATATGGAAGGGGGGGGGAGGACAATACCAAATATATATAATACCAAAATATGGAAAAGAGTGTTTATTTTTTGGTTTTATACCTGTTTCTGAAGGCCTGAGAAATAGAAGGTGAAATTTTACAACTTAGGCACCATTTAGTGTCTCCAAGACCCAAAAAATTATGAGGGAATGAAAGAAAAATAAAAGAGATAATTTTAGTAATTCGGCATAAATTCTGTTTTCATAGCTTCAAAAAAGGGCAAAAGTAGGGGAAATAGGACAGTTCAGCGTCAGCTGGTGGATTGTGGATTGAGGAGGAGGAAGTAATCCACATTGTGGATGGAGGAGGAGGGTGGAATCCACCTGTGAGTGGAAAGGGAGACTTATCCTATAGTAGGAGGGGGCTAAATGTTTGAGGGGGCTTAATTTTTGAGGGGGCTTATTTTTTTTTTTTTTTTTTTTTTTTTTTTTTTTTTTTTTTTTTTAGAATTCACTTAGAGTAGAAACGGGAATATCATACTATAACATAATGAGTTAGATCTTTTCGAGAAGAAGTATGAAGAGGCTAAATTTTTCGATGGGCTTACTTTTTTAAGGGGGCTTATTTTTAGGGGGGCTTAATTTGTTTTTTTTAATCGACTTAGAGTAGAAATGGAAATATCATACTATAACATAGGGAGTTAGGTGTTTTCGAAAGGGAGTTTGAAGGGTATAAATTTTTTAGGGGGCGTATATTTAGGAGGGGCTTAATCTATTATTTTTTTTTCGAATTTGAATTAGAATAAATGACATATAAGGTGGTATCATACTATAACATAGAGATGTAGGTATTTTCGAAAAAGAGTTTGAGGAGCCTAATTTTTTATTTATTTATTTTTTATTTTATTTTATTTTATTTTTTATTTATTTTTTTAGGGGGGCTTAATTTTCGGAAGGCTTAATTTTTATTTTTTATTTTATTTTATTATTTTTCGAATCGACTTAGAGTAGAAATGGAAATGTTATACTATAACAAAGTGAGTTAGGTATTTTCGAAAGTGAGTTTGAGAGGGCCTAAATTTTTTAGGGGGGGGGCTTATTTTTAGAGGGCTTAATTTTTAAGGGCGATTATTATTTTTTTTTCTGAATTGTCTTAGAATTTGAATGAAAATCAAAATGTCTTATGTTTTCTGAAGAAAATTTTTGATGCTGCCTTCTGTAGGCGGTAGTGCGAATTTATTTTTGAAGATAGAATGTTTTTTTTTATCAAGAATCGATGTCTATGCATTTAGATTTTGATGTTTCAAAACAAAAAATTGTATTCCCCCTTCTGTATGTGCAAAGAGATGTCGGTTTCTTAAGATAACTCAATAATACCTATTTTAACTGCTCACTTTGAGAATTACTTTATTGTATATGATTTTTATTTTTAGTTCAACTGATTTTATCGATTTTGCGTATGAAAGTTTGATAATTTTATCAAGCCATAGTTTCGAACCTGCGAACTCCGATTCAAATTTCATTTTTTGTAACTGATAAGAAATCCACTATTCAAACCGCGCCCCAATATTTTCTAAGTTACTTTTGAACACTATATATATTTTTTAAATACATACCTCTCCCTCTTTCTTATACTAGGGAAGTTATACAATTTATGTTTAAATAGAAGAAATGATTAAAATTAATTTTCGATATTTCTTTAGTAAGCAACTCATTTTTTAGATCGATTAGAAGACTACCAAACAATTTGAATTAAACATTGTTTTTACCAGTATTAATCCTCTTACCTAATTTAAACATTGTACTTTTTCTTGTAAACCATATCATTCACTTAATAATAAATATCCTTTTCATTTGATTATCTAAAATACAATTCCTAAACCCCATTATCAATAGTTTCTCACTATCTTTCACAAACATCCGATAAGTATAATCAGCTTTTTTCAACAGAAGATAGCTAATTATAAATATTGATTTTTGAAGAGATTATTTCACTTGTTTACAGATTTTAAAGGAAAGTTTGAAATATTTCTCAGATGTTCTATTTATCAATTATTATAAATTCAATCAACTCATAGTTTGTTATTGCAATAGATAATTATTTGATGATTCTACACTAGTTCTAATGAATTTTAAAATTACTGCTTCACTTCAACTCATTCTTTTATACAGTTTAATAAATTTAATATGAATTAAACCATTGGTTTGTCATATATTTCACTGAAATAATAAAATTAATTTCTCAAACCTTAGAAAGACGAATTGAAAAACGTAACGGGATGAATCATATACTTTTTAAACATTACATAAATACCTTTGGATTGATTCACTTCCTGTGAATTTTCTACACATACTTTTTATTCCACGTGTTTTTCTAAAATTTTTGCACCAATCATATTACATGATTTGCACCATCGTAATAATTTTTTAACATGCGTCCCCTATGATTATCTATAAAATTTAATGAAACGAGACTTTTTCATTAGTGTTTGCTATTTTATGAGTGAGTGAAGACGTGATTTTCACTTAGGATAATACGGCTAGTTTTCAAGATGGACATTCTACTATGTTAAGTGATGATGTATCACGTTTGAATAATCAATCTTTTTCATCAAGATTAAATGATCAAGACATGGGATTAACAGTACAAACTAAAGTAGAACCCGTTTCAGATAATGAAGCGGAATCCTCCTCATCAGAACTGAAGAAACAGAAGCCACCTTTTTTGTGTACTGTTTGCAGCAAATCTTTTTCACGAAAAGGCAATTTAAACAACATTTGATGATTCATTCAGAAGAAAGACCATTTGTATGTGACATCTGCCAAAAAGCATTCTCTAGAAAGGCTATTTTGAATCGTCATAAACTATCCCATTTAAAGATTCCTTCCCAACATAAATATGATTCGTGCGGTGAAGCGTTCTCAAGAAAGTATGACTTATTAAAACACATGAAGATCCACAAGTCCTCCATAAAGGATAAATGTATACAGCGTTGTGAAATATTCAATCGCAAGTCCGATTTTTTATATCATTCGAAAACTTCACACAGAGTCAGATCCAAAATTGATAATTCATCCTCTTTAAAAGATATGTTTTTTGAGAAGGTTAAGCATTTTAAAAGGCAAAATGCGTTAAACATATTTACTAAAACTGTAATCAGCTCTAACGAGGAGAATGATACAGACTTTAACACATTTTTAATAGTATTCAATTGGACGTTTTAAACGAATTAAACTATCAAATTCAAGTTAAAAGATCAATGAAATTGTATGCAAGTGTACAAGTTGTTGTATATCGCGTAACACAGGAGGGTGTCTTAGAGATTGCCACTCCCTATTTCCTTTCAAAAATTATACTTGAATTAACGAATCAAAACTTATCTGAACATGTTGAGGATACCTTTGCAAAAATTATTAATTCCTATGAGAAGTCCACCAGGCGTGGTTTTAATTGGACATTAGATAAAATATTGAATTTAGAACTATCTACTTTTAAAATATAACAGGATTTGAAATGTTTATACCTTTTTGAAATATGTGTACTCATGTTTTCTCTATTGTAACTATTGAAATGACGAATAAATAATGTGTAAATGAAAAAGCTTTTGTGTTTTTTTATTTTTGTTAGAACAACTTGTGATTTTTATAACTCATAAAGTCGTAACGACTTTACTTAATTTTTTTTTCAATTTCTTATCAAATGAATAACGAGTTAACCATTTTTTATTAATTTCGTATTGAAAGTCTGAAATTATACATTGAATTAGTTATTTTTCAATATTTCTAATTTATTATAATTATAATAATAATAAAGGACTTTACGTTGTAATATCGATACAAAACAAATAGGTGTTGCTATCCAACGTACAATTTATACACAAGTTTAACATAAAACTCTACGTTTCGGTTTATTCTTTAAAACCTTCATCAGGAGAAAAATTTTCTAAAATGTAAATCGACAACAAACTCTTTACATGCTACATTTTGAAATCAATTCAAAATACAAAACATTCTAACGGAAACCTCTTACTCCCAAATAAAGAGTTCAGTGGCGCCATCTTTTAATCAAAGATGTAAACGAAGAAAGACAATCTGAAAAAATGGAATTTTCATTGACTTTTCAAAATTGAAAGCCATATTGCTGGTATGTGAAAGGAAACATTATCATTACACACTTCATGGTTTCTTAGACGAATTTCTAAAGATTCACGAATAATAGCATTGCGCGGAAAAACTTGTTTGGAAATAACTTTAGCATGGTCAAAGTCTATAAATGAAATGAGTCCTTTATGGTAGCTTCTTGAGAGTGCAGTAGAAAGTTTACGAAACTTCAAATCGTTTTTATGTTCTTGCAATCTTTCGAAAAATCGACGTTTAGTCATACCAATATAGGACGAGGTGGTCCCATCAGAAAATTTAAAGGGAATTTCATACACCCCAGAAAAAGATGAAAAAGGAATTGGATCTATTTTTTTACACAGAAGATTAAACAAAGTCATAGAATTAGAGGCAACGAGTTGAATGTTGAATTTCATGAAAGACTTTTTTAACTTTTCAAATAGGATAGGAAAATAAGGAACCTTTCGGTAAACTTGATTAAATTTGGGGGAGGGGGGATTAACGGAAACTTTATACTTATCAACCAATTTATAGATAAGGCTTGAATTAAAACCATGACATAATCCAATGTTAACGATGAAATTGATTTCATCATCCAAAAATTCATCGGAACAAACAAGTAATGCACGCTGGATAAATGACCTAAATGCGGCAATCTTATAATTCCATGGGGCAGCTGCAGTGACGGGAATAACATTGTTTAATTTCATAGATTTCCGGAAAATTTTCCGTTTTAAACAATTGTTTTCTTTAATAAGGAGAACATCAAGAAAAGGAAGCGAGTTATTGTTTTCTAACTCCATCGTGAACTTAATATTGTTATCAAGTTGGTTAATTTCGTCAAAAAAATTTTCTAAGGATTGTTTCCCATCTTCCCAGATAATAAAAATGTCATCGACATACCGTAACCATAATGAAGGTATAGGAAAAAGTTTCTTAAAGATGAGTTCTTCTAAAGGACGCAATTTAAATTCTGCCAGAATACTAGAAATAGGTGAACCCATAGGAGCTCCTTTCTGCTGTTTAAAATATTTATCTTTAAAAATAAATACATTACTTTCCTTAATTAAGTTTAAGCCCGACTTAATAGAAAATTTCATATTATCACTTAAATGAGGTAACCCATCAATGGATAAGCCTATGGAAAGAATAACTTCTTCCACATCGATGGACGGAAACAATGACACAATGTCAAAACTTGCCAAAATTGCATTATTAGGAAGATTAAAATCCTTAATTCGATTAATGAATTCCAACGTAGAAGAGATAGAAAAAGTTGAAGAGGGGAGAATACTTTTAAGAAAAAATGCAAATGCTTTTTCAACAAAATATAACGGGCCTTGGCACCTAGAAACGATAGGACGAAATGGAAAACCAGTTTTGTGGTCTTTAAGACGAGCGAAAATACGTGGTGTAATCCCAGTGGGGTTTAATTTAATTTTATCTTTGATCGAAGTAGGCCATTCACCATTTCTGATCAGTTCCTGTGTTTTACGAAAAAGTTTAGGATTTGGATCTTTAACAAGCGTTGAGCATGACAATCCTTGAATGCATTCATCCATCTTCAAAAAATACTGGTCTTGATCTATAACGGCAATTTTTCCGGATTTATCTGTTTTCATAAAGAAAATGTCAGAATCTTTCTTTAATTTTGAAATGACATGAGGAATTCTACAATTAGGAATTTTACTGTTTAAAAACTTCATGCTAATATTACAAACTTGATGTCTGGCCATTTCTCTTTCAGAAACTGGTATAACTTGAATTATACTTTCTAAATCTGAACAAAAGTCACTCTTATTTATTATAGCAGGGAATGAATATTTGCTACCTAAAGAAATCAAACGTTCTTCTTCCAATGAAAATACTTTACTGGAGAGGTTGATAAACGGAACAGGTTTGACAATTGGACGTTGAGAAATGTCCGAGTTTACACATAAACTATGAATTTTCTTAGTATGGCGTAACGTGATATTCTTACTCTGGGCGAATCTAAGACCTTCAACGGCATAGATAAACTTGTCAAATTGGGTTTGGAAAGTGGCTTTATCCAATTTAAAATATAAATCATAAGTTCTTGATGATAAAAAGTTAACATATGAAAACTTACTTCTAATACACTTATCCAAGCTAGAAGCTTCAAATTTCCGTTTCAGATTTCCAAAACCTTTAAGAAAATGATTGTTGATGCGCAGAAAATTAGGAATAACATCAAGTCTTTTACAGGTCTTCAAAAATTTTATGTTTAAGAGTTCACGATCTAACTTCAAAATGGTCGATTTATACTCCTTGAAAACTTTAATATAGTCCATATTGCCCAGCATCGGCTTAGTCATAATAATAATAAAGGACTTTACGTTGTAATATCGATACAAAACAAATAGGTGTTGCTATCCAACGTACAATTTATACACAAGTTTAACATAAAACTCTACGTTTCGGTTTATTCTTTAAAACCTTCATCAGGAGAAAAATTTTCTAAAATGTAAATCGACAACAAACTCTTTACATGCTACATTTTGAAATCAATTCAAAATACAAAACATTCTAATTTTTTTGATGAGGATTTTGAATTGATTTCAAAATGTAGCATGTAAAGAGTTTGTTGTCGATTTACATTTTAGAAAATTTTTCTCCTGATGAAGGTTTTAAAGAATAAACCGAAACGTAGAGTTTTATGTTAAACTTGTGTATAAATTGTACGTTGGATAGCAACACCTATTTGTTTTGTATCGATATTACAACGTAAAGTCCTTTATTATTATTATGACTAAGCCGATGCTGGGCAATATGGACTATATTAAAGTTTTCAAGGAGTATAAATCGACCATTTTGAAGTTAGATCGTGAACTCTTAAACATAAAATTTTTGAAGACCTGTAAAAGACTTGATGTTATTCCTAATTTTCTGCGCATCAACAATCATTTTCTTAAAGGTTTTGGAAATCTGAAACGGAAATTTGAAGCTTCTAGCTTGGATAAGTGTATTAGAAGTAAGTTTTCATATGTTAACTTTTTATCATCAAGAACTTATGATTTATATTTTAAATTGGATAAAGCCACTTTCCAAACCCAATTTGACAAGTTTATCTATGCCGTTGAAGGTCTTAGATTCGCCCAGAGTAAGAATATCACGTTACGCCATACTAAGAAAATTCATAGTTTATGTGTAAACTCGGACATTTCTCAACGTCCAATTGTCAAACCTGTTCCGTTTATCAACCTCTCCAGTAAAGTATTTTCATTGGAAGAAGAACGTTTGATTTCTTTAGGTAGCAAATATTCATTCCCTGCTATAATAAATAAGAGTGACTTTTGTTCAGATTTAGAAAGTATAATTCAAGTTATACCAGTTTCTGAAAGAGAAATGGCCAGACATCAAGTTTGTAATATTAGCATGAAGTTTTTAAACAGTAAAATTCCTAATTGTAGAATTCCTCATGTCATTTCAAAATTAAAGAAAGATTCTGACATTTTCTTTATGAAAACAGATAAATCCGGAAAAATTGCCGTTATAGATCAAGACCAGTATTTTTTGAAGATGGATGAATGCATTCAAGGATTGTCATGCTCAACGCTTGTTAAAGATCCAAATCCTAAACTTTTTCGTAAAACACAGGAACTGATCAGAAATGGTGAATGGCCTACTTCGATCAAAGATAAAATTAAATTAAACCCCACTGGGATTACACCACGTATTTTCGCTCGTCTTAAAGACCACAAAACTGGTTTTCCATTTCGTCCTATCGTTTCTAGGTGCCAAGGCCCGTTATATTTTGTTGAAAAAGCATTTGCATTTTTTCTTAAAAGTATTCTCCCCTCTTCAACTTTTTCTATCTCTTCTACGTTGGAATTCATTAATCGAATTAAGGATTTTAATCTTCCTAATAATGCAATTTTGGCAAGTTTTGACATTGTGTCATTGTTTCCGTCCATCGATGTGGAAGAAGTTATTCTTTCCATAGGCTTATCCATTGATGGGTTACCTCATTTAAGTGATAATATGAAATTTTCTATTAAGTCGGGCTTAAACTTAATTAAGGAAAGTAATGTATTTATTTTTAAAGATAAATATTTTAAACAGCAGAAAGGAGCTCCTATGGGTTCACCTATTTCTAGTATTCTGGCAGAATTTAAATTGCGTCCTTTAGAAGAACTCATCTTTAAGAAACTTTTTCCTATACCTTCATTATGGTTACGGTATGTCGATGACATTTTTATTATCTGGGAAGATGGGAAACAATCCTTAGAAAATTTTTTTGACGAAATTAACCAACTTGATAACAATATTAAGTTCACGATGGAGTTAGAAAACAATAACTCGCTTCCTTTTCTTGATGTTCTCCTTATTAAAGAAAACAATTGTTTAAAACGGAAAATTTTCCGGAAATCTATGAAATTAAACAATGTTATTCCCGTCACTGCAGCTGCCCCATGGAATTATAAGATTGCCGCATTTAGGTCATTTATCCAGCGTGCATTACTTGTTTGTTCCGATGAATTTTTGGATGATGAAATCAATTTCATCGTTAACATTGGATTATGTCATGGTTTTAATTCAAGCCTTATCTATAAATTGGTTGATAAGTATAAAGTTTCCGTTAATCCCCCCTCCCCCAAATTTAATCAAGTTTACCGAAAGGTTCCTTATTTTCCTATCCTATTTGAAAAGTTAAAAAAGTCTTTCATGAAATTCAACATTCAACTCGTTGCCTCTAATTCTATGACTTTGTTTAATCTTCTGTGTAAAAAAATAGATCCAATTCCTTTTTCATCTTTTTCTGGGGTGTATGAAATTCCCTTTAAATTTTCTGATGGGACCACCTCGTCCTATATTGGTATGACTAAACGTCGATTTTTCGAAAGATTGCAAGAACATAAAA
Source organism: Maratus speciosus (assembly GCA_963932465.1). Classification (NCBI taxonomy): domain Eukaryota; kingdom Metazoa; phylum Arthropoda; class Arachnida; order Araneae; family Salticidae; genus Maratus; species Maratus speciosus. The sequence goes on from OZ010787.1 coordinate 211,366,136, forward strand.
ACGATTTGAAGTTTCGTAAACTTTCTACTGCACTCTCAAGAAGCTACCATAAAGGACTCATTTCATTTATAGACTTTGACCATGCTAAAGTTATTTCCAAACAAGTTTTTCCGCGCAATGCTATTATTCGTGAATCTTTAGAAATTCGTCTAAGAAACCATGAAGTGTGTAATGATAATGTTTCCTTTCACATACCAGCAATATGGCTTTCAATTTTGAAAAGTCAATGAAAATTCCATTTTTTCAGCTTGTCTTTCTTCGTTTACATCTTTGATTAAAAGATGGCGCCACTGAACTCTTTATTTGGGAGTAAGAGGTTTCCGTTAGAATGTTTTGAATTTTGAATTGATTTCAAAATGTAGCATGTAAAGAGTTTGTTGTCGATTTACATTTTAGAAAATTTTTCTCCTGATGAAGGTTTTAAAGAATAAACCGAAACGTAGAGTTTTATGTTAAACTTGTGTATAAATTGTACGTTGGATAGCAACACCTATTTGTTTTGTATTATTATAATTATTTTTAAAGTTTAATATTTCACTTGTCGTTTGTATAAACAACTGTTATTGTTTATTGATAATAATATTATCATTTATCACCATACAATTCTTTAAAGAAAGCATAGAACGATTAGCATAACATATCATTCACCACTTTTTTAAAAACTGTTACCTTGTGTTGCCATTGAATTCTTCAAAACAAAAAAGAATAAAACTAAAATCCTTATCATTAAATATCATACAACACTTATATAAAAATTGTTACCCTGTGTTGCCATACAATTCTTCAAAAAAGAATAAAACTAAAACCATTAACATTAAATATCATTCACTGCATATATAAAAATTGTTACTTTGTGTTGCCATACTATTCTTCAAAAAAGGATAAAACCATTGACATAATATATCATTCACCACTTAAACAAACCGTTTATATATATATTTTTTAGACTTAAACTAAAATTAATGACATTACTACTTCTTTGAAGTGTTTATCTGTAACCAACACTGATTTTTAACATATATTAAGGGATGTGCTGTTTCTAAACATTCAGTTTCCAACTGATTTTTGTACTAACTTCATCTAATGTTACCTTTGTGTTTTGAAAATGGGTTGTGTAGTAACTATGTTAAAAAGATTATCCGACAAAGTGGCTTCTTCTTCAAATTATCAACGTTTAGAAGAACATAATGATCCCACTTCCGCGAGTGAATTAAATATACCAAGATTGGAAATTCCTAATTTATTAAACACTGACTGTGGGACACTATCACGTGATTTGTCCACTACTGATTACTCACCGAATGTGAAATCTCAAATCGATATGAATTTTTTTCCCTAAGTTTGGTGATGATACTACATCTTCCGAGAATTCATGCCAAGAGTCAATTTCTGTCGAGGACTATTTGAATATATTTTTCAAAGACATGAATTTTGAATCCGCTTTAACCTCGGCCCCAGCTAGTAACATAATTTCTCAAGGCGAATCTTTTCAAGAAAATACTATTGGTCAAAAGTTTTCTGACTCCCAACCAAGCAAACTTTCTAAAGCAAGTGATGAAGTACAAAGCGTCACTCCACCTACAAATGTCATTCCACAGTCTAAAACTACCAAATCCAATCATCCTATTGTATTTCGAGAAGAACTCAGTGACTGTATCTTTTAGGTAGCTTACTTTACAAAAAAGCTACCTATTGCAGCCGTTCGGAGGAAAGCGATTTCAAAAAATTTTGGTATATTTTCATCGATCATGACCCCCAGACCCCGAAACCACCCTCCGTTCAAAATTGATATATATATATATATATATATATATATATATCTGACCTATGTCACACTGTAACTCCCGTAATTATGAACCGATTTCGATGTAATTCGGTGTGTACATAGTACATACCAATGTCTCGACCGAGTTCGTTGGCCAGCTTCATCCGCCGGTTTGTTTCAAAATGGCGGCCATTTAAAATTTTTAAAAAAAATTAAAACTTGAAATGTGGTACCAAAAAATTAAAAATAGAAAAATATTTTTTTCTTATGAATTTGACCTTTATACAAAGATTCCGGAACAGTTTTTGTTTCGTCTATATCTTAAAAAATGGCTGAGTTATAGCATTTTGAATTTCTAGCGTGACTGACATTTTGAAACGTCCTGAACTTTGTCACGCGATAAAAGGCTTATTTATGAACCGATTTGGATGTAATTCGGTGTGTACATAGTACATACCAATCTCTCGACCGAGTTCGTTGGCCAGCTTCATCCGCCATTTTGTTTCAAAATGGCGACCATTTAAAATTTTTTAAAAAATTTAAAATTTGAAATGTGGTACCAAAAATTTGAAAATGGAAAAATATTTTTTTCTTATGTATTTGACCTTTATACAAAGATTTCGGAGCAGTTTTTGTTTCGTCTATATCTTAAAAAATGGCTGAGTTATAGCATTTTGAATTTCTAGCGTGGCTGACATTTTGAAACGTCCTGAATTTTGTCACGCGATAAAAGGCGTATTTATGAACCGATTTGGATGTAACTTCGTTTATACATAGTACATACCAATGTCTCGACCGGGTTCGTTGGCCAGCTTCACCCGCCATCTTGTTTAAAATGGCGGTCATTTAAATTTTTAAGAAAAATTTAAATTTGAAATGTGGTACCAAAAATTGAAAATTGAAAAAATATTTTCTTCTTATGTGTTTGACCTTGATAAAAACATTCGGGAGCAGTTTTTGTTTCGTCTATATCTTAAGAAATGGCTGAGTTATAGCATTTTGAATTTCTAGCGTGGCTGACATTTTGAAACGTCCTGAATTTTGTCACGCGATAAAAGGCGTATTTATGAACCGATTTGGATGTAACTTCGTTTATACATAGTACATACCAATGTCTCGACCGGGTTCGTTGGCCAGCTTCACCCGCCATCTTGTTTAAAATGGCGGTCATTTAAATTTTTAAGAAAAATTTAAATTTGAAATGTGGTACCAAAAATTGAAAATTGAAAAAATATTTTCTTCTTATGTGTTTGACCTTGATAAAAACATTCGGGAGCAGCTTTTGTTTCGTCTATATCTTAAGAAATGGCTGAGTTATAGCATTTTGAATTTCTAGCGTGGCTGACATTTTGAAACGTCCTGATTTTTCTCACGTAATAACAGGCGTATTTATGAACCGACTTGGATGTACCTTGGTGTGTACATAGTACATACAAATATCTCGACCGAGTTCGTTGGCCAGCTTCATCCGCCATCTTGTTTCAAAATGGCGGCCATTTAAAAAAATTAAAAAATAAAAAAATTTAAATGAGATACCAAAAAATTGGAAAATGAAAAAGATTTTTTTTGTATGTGTTTGACCTTAATACAAAGATTCCGGAACAGTTTTTCTTTCGTCTATATCTAAAAAAAAAATGGCTGAGTAATAGCATTTTGAATTTCTCTTGTGGCTGACATTTTAAAACGACCTGATTTTTGTCACGCGATAACAGGCGTATTTATGAACCTATTTGTATGTAACTTGGTCTGTACATAGTATATACCAATGGCTCGACTGAGTTCGTTGGCCAGCTTCATTCGCCATCTTGTTTCAAAAGGGTTTCTATTTAAAAAAAATTAAATTTAAAATTCAAAATGAGGTATTAAAAAATTGGAAAATGAAAAAGATTTTTTTTATGTGTTTGGCCTTGATACAAAGATTCCGGAGCAGTTTTTGTTTCTGAAAATTTGTTCTTTTGTTGATATCTTAAAAAATGGTTGATTTATAGCACTTTGAATTTCTAGCATGGCTAACATTTTGAAACGATCTTGTATTTGTCACGCGATAACACACGTATTCGCCTATTTCGATGTAAGAAGGCATGTGGATAGTATACATCAACACCTCGACCAAGTTCGCTGGCCAGATTCATCAGCCATCTTGTTTCAAAATGGCGGCCATTAAATTAAAAAATATATATATATTTAAAGTGAGGTGCAAAAAAATTAGAAATTGAAAAAGGTTTCTTTCTTAAGTATTTGATCTTGATATAAGGATTCAGGAGCATTTTTTTGTTTGTCTTTACCTTAAAAAATGGCTCAGATATAGCAGTTTCAATTTCTATTGTGGGTGAGATTTTGAAAAATCTGATTTTTTGCATGCGACAGCACTCCTATATATTAACCGATTCCGATGTGAGTGAGCATGTGCACAGCAATTACTAAGGTCTCGACCAAGTTCACTGCTTAGCCTCATCCACCATGTTGTCTTACATGACAGGCACTTTAAGAAATTGCCGAATTTGGCAGCCAAATATAAGTTACTTTAAAGAAAAGCAGCTTGGATAAAGCTGACTAATTTCGCGAAATTCTCATTCATTATATAGATAAAAATTAGTATTGAATCTCCTATATTCGGTTTCCACTAAATTGAGCTTCGTGTGTTTGCATGATATAAGTTGGCTTTTTTAAAATAAGGATTATGAAAGCTACCTCTTCCTCCCGGCACTGGCCGGAAGGACTTTTAGGTAGCTTACTTTACAAAAAAGCTACCTATTGCAGCCGTTCGGAGGAAAGCGATTTCAAAAAATTTTGGTATATTTTCATCGATCATGACCCCCAGACCCCGAAACCACCCTCCGTTCAAAATTGATATATATATATATATATATATATATATATATATATATCTGACCTATGTCACACTGTAACTCCCGTAATTATGAACCGATTTCGATGTAATTCGGTGTGTACATAGTACATACCAATGTCTTGACCGAGTTCGTTGGCCAGCTTCATCCGCCGGTTTGTTTCAAAATGGCGGCCATTTAAAATTTAAAAAAAAAATTTAAACTTGAAATGTGGTACCAAAAATTTAAAAATGGAAAAATATTTTTTTCTTATGAATTTGACCTTTATACAAAGATTCCGGAACAGTTTTGGTTTCGTCTATATCTTAAAAAATGGCTGAGTTATAGCATTTTGAATTTCTAGCGTGACTGACATTTTGAAACGTCCTGAACTTTGTCACGCGATAAAAGGCTTATTTATGAACCGATTTGGATGTAATTCGGTGTGTACATAGTACATACCAATCTCTCGACCGAGTTCGTTGGCCAGCTTCATCCGCCATTTTGTTTCAAAATGGCGACCATTTAAAATTTTTTAAAAAATTTAAAATTTGAAATGTGGTACCAAAAATTTGAAAATGGAAAAATATTTTTTTCTTATGTATTTGACCTTTATACAAAGATTTCGGAGCAGTTTTTGTTTCGTCTATATCTTAAAAAATGGCTGAGTTATAGCATTTTGAATTTCTAGCGTGGCTGACATTTTGAAACGTCCTGAATTTTGTCACGCGATAAAAGGCGTATTTATGAACCGATTTGGATGTAACTTCGTTTATACATAGTACATACCAATGTCTCGACCGGGTTCGTTGGCCAGCTTCACCCGCCATCTTGTTTAAAATGGCGGTCATTTAAATTTTTAAGAAAAATTTAAATTTGAAATGTGGTACCAAAAATTGAAAATTGAAAAAATATTTTCTTCTTATGTGTTTGACCTTGATAAAAACATTCGGGAGCAGTTTTTGTTTCGTCTATATCTTAAGAAATGGCTGAGTTATAGCATTTTGAATTTCTAGCGTGGCTGACATTTTGAAACGTCCTGATTTTTCTCACGTAATAACAGGCGTATTTATGAACCGACTTGGATGTACCTTGGTGTGTACATAGTACATACAAATATCTCGACCGAGTTCGTTGGCCAGCTTCATCCGCCATCTTGTTTCAAAATGGCGGCCATTTAAAAAAATTAAAAAATAAAAAAATTTAAATGAGATACCAAAAAATTGGAAAATGAAAAAGATTTTTTTTGTATGTGTATGACCTTAATACAAAGATTCCGGAACAGTTTTTCTTTCGTCTATATCTAAAAAAAAAATGGCTGAGTAATAGCATTTTGAATTTCTCTTGTGGCTGACATTTTAAAACGACCTGATTTTTGTCACGCGATAACAGGCGTATTTATGAACCTATTTGTATGTAACTTGGTCTGTACATAGTATATACCAATGGCTCGACTGAGTTCGTTGGCCAGCTTCATTCGCCATCTTGTTTCAAAAGGGTTGCTATTTAAAAAAAATTAAATTTAAAATTCAAAATGAGGTATTAAAAAATTGGAAAATGAAAAAGATTTTTTTTATGTGTTTGGCCTTGATACAAAGATTCCGGAGCAGTTTTTGTTTCTGAAAATTTGTTCTTTTGTTGATATCTTAAAAAATGGTTGATTTATAGCACTTTGAATTTCTAGCATGGCTAACATTCTGAAACGATCTTGTATTTGTCACGCGATAACACACGTATTCGCCTATTTCGATGTAAGAAGGCATGTGGATAGTATACATCAACACCTCGACCAAGTTCGCTGGCCAGATTCATCAGCCATCTTGTTTCAAAATGGCGGCCATTAAATTAAAAAATATATATATATTTAAAGTGAGGTGCAAAAAAATTAGAAATTGAAAAAGGTTTCTTTCTTAAGTATTTGATCTTGATATAAGGATTCAGGAGCATTTTTTTGTTTGTCTTTACCTTAAAAAATGGCTCAGATATAGCAGTTTCAATTTCTATTGTGGGTGACATTTTGAAAAATCTGATTTTTTGCATGCGACAGCACTCCTATATATTAACCGATACCGATTTGAGTGAGCATGTGCACAGCAATTACTAAGGTCTCGACCAAGTTCACTGCTTAGCCTCATCCACCATGTTGTCTTAAAATGACAGGCACTTTAAGAAATTGCCGAATTTGGCAGCCAAATATAAGTTACTTTAAAGAAAAGCAGCTTGGATAAAGCTGACTAATTTCGCGAAATTCTCATTCATTATATTGATAAAAATTAGTATTGAATCTCCTATATTCGGTTTCCACTAAATTGAGCTTCGTGTGTTTGCATGATATAAGTTGGCTTTTTTAAAATAAGGATTATGAAAGCTACTTCTTCCTCCCGGCACTGGCCGGAAGGACTTTTTAATTTTAAAATTGCATAATAGACAATTTCATATTCATATTCGAGAGTTTAAGCGCAGTGGGCTTACTAGTGAAGAAATTCTAACGAAAAATGGAATTATTATGGATGTTAACAGCTGGTTCGAATTTTGCAAGAAAATTTTTTCATTTAATTTGAGATATAAAAGTTCCTCATTTGTTTCTAATAACATCATATTAGTGTTAAATTTTAATAATTCTATCATGCGAATTAAAAATTTAAAGAATTATTCTCACATTGACTTAAACGAGTATCAATTGGTGAAATTAAAAGAAAAAAAATACATGATTTGAAAAAGGAACTTCTTCAGCATATCTATGTAAACCATATACCAAGCTTAATTAGGCAGAAATGTATCATTGGTCGTATATCTACAGAAAATGAACTCATGTTGCAGTCTAAACTTATAACATGTATTGAGAATAATGTATTGACTATACTAAACCGCATTTCTGAATGTGGTGGATGTATTTTTAATCAGAAATCTCAAAGCCCCCATTCCTGTTATATATTAAATAATCGACAAAAATTTGAAAAACTAGGAGAGATGTTATTAACACTTATAGATTTAGATTTTGTTATTTCCTCATTTTTAAACGGAGTGGATTGTGTTAGTGAAAACTTTTTATCAAACATTCATGTAGAAACAATTCAAAACGAATTGTTTAAAATAATAAAATAAAATGTATTGCTATCCTTTTTAATACGTGAGTGTTTATTTTTTCAAAGTGTATGTTTATTTTGTTATGTCTTTTAGAACTTTTAATAGAGTGTTAGACTTTAATTTGCATATGTATAACTAAAGAAATCAACAATTCTTTAGCAATTAAAAAAAACACAAGTTTAAAATATTAAACTAATAATCTTAATACTATAATTTCTACTTTCTAAAATATATATATATATATAAAACTTAATTATATACAAAAGTTTTCAATAATAATAATCAGTTTACAAAATTAAAAAATTTAAAAAATTAAGAAACTCAATTAAAAGATATTTGGAAAGTTAAAAAAAAAAGTTTTAAAAATTAAAAAATCTTTATAAATATGAAAAAACTAATTAAAAAAAATATTTAAAAGTTTACAAAAAGTAAAAGTTTAAAAAAAACTTGAAAAAAAAATTCGGAAAAAAATTAAGTTATCAAAATTAAAAAAAAGATTAAAAAACTTAATAAATTAAGTTTTCAAAAGTGAGTTTACCTATATGTATATGTATACATGTATGTGACTTGCATTATGTTTTAGTTTAATAATTTATATCTTCTTTTTATCCTGTAAAAGTGTTAAATTAATATATACATAATAAAAATATTTGTAAATAAAATTAAAAAACAAAAAATAACTTATCAAAATATAAAAAAAAATTAATTAAATAAATAAAAAATGTATTCAAAATTTAAAAAAAAACTTTGTAAATAAAAAAAAGTTTTCAAAAAAAAAAAAAAAACTTTGTAAATAAAAAAAAGTTTCAAAAAAATTATAAGTAAAAAAAAGTTTAAAAAAAATATAACTCAAAAATAACTTATCAAAATAAAAAAATAAAACAAAAAGTTTTCAAAATTAAAAATGTAAATAAAATAAAAGTTTTCAAAAAAAAAATGTAAGTACAAAAAAAAGTTTTCAAAATTAAAAAAAAAAGTTCGTAAATTAAAAAAAAAAATGTATTAAAAAGTTTACAAAATTAAAAAGTTGAAATAAAAACTTCGAAAAAAGTTTTCAAAATTAAGTTATTAAAATTTTTAAAAAAATATAAAACTTAATAAATTATGTTATCAAAAGTCAGTCTACTTATCTGTATATGTATGTGACTTTCATAATTAAAAAGTCATCAAAAGTTTCAATTAGATTGCAAATACAAGTATACAATCAATCATATATCAATCAGTCATAGCAATTAATTAATCAATCATATCAGTTAACCAATCAATGATATCAATCATATCAATTAATCAATAAATCAAACCAATCAATCATATTAATCAACTAAACAATAATATCAATAATATCAATTAATCAATAAATCAAACCAATCAATCAATCATATTAATCAACCAAACAATAATATCAATCATATCAATTAATCAATAAATCAAACAATCAATTAATCATATTAATCAACCAAACAATAATATCAATCAACCAAACAATAATTCAATCAATCATATCGATCAATAATTCATATTTATCATATCATTCAATCATAAAAATCATATTAATCATATCATTCAATCATAAAAATCATATTAATCAAATTATTTAATCAATCAATCATTCCAGTCAATCATATCAATCAATCATATTAATCATATCAATCAAGATATCAAATACAAATATTCATACTAATAAATCATATCAATTGTAGTTCGAGTATTACAAGTTAGTATAATAACATTATAAGAAAGTTTTGAATTAATACAATGATTAACTACCAACATTTTGTAAAGGCACTTTTTTTCAAAAGCAATGTATTATTATATTTTTTAGTTAAAAAAAATATTTAAAATGCTTTTGAAAGTTAACAAAATTATATTTCAAAAATGTTAAAAAATATTACAAGCTGCTAAAACCTACAAATTAACAAGAATGAGTTGACCTATATTTCATTTCTATTTGCATTTGAGTACATGTATACGGATTCCTCCTTTCAATTATGTTCTGTAGTATACACTACAAAAAATATATATATAAAACATTAAATTAAAATATTCTGTAGTTATTAAAAAGTTTAAAAAAATTAACAATTTTTTAACATTATAAGATAGCAAAAATTATTTTGTAATTTATTAAAAGTGAATTTACTTATCTCTATATATGCGTTTAATAATAGAAATATTGTTTATGTTAACATCATACCCACATTTTATTCTACAGTCAATCACATCGAAACGATAAAAAAAAAATATATTATTAAATTCTTCAATTTAAATATTTAATACATTATATTTAAAAATTCCTATAAAAATAATGAACTTACCATACTTGAACTCAAAAAAGAGATGGTGAGCTTATCACGTGGTAGACTGTGACGTAATCAATTAGATATCACGTGGCTCCCTCGTCTCATCTGATTGTCTTATCTACAATCAGATAGTATTATCAATCACGTGATCTAACTGATATGAGTCTTTACCAAGACACTAGCCATTTTCACTTCAGTCATCGAATATGTAGGTCGGATATTTTTTTGAAAGTTTTATCTCTTATCTTATGGAATCTTAGGCAACATAATATCAAATATTTACGAATAAAATCCTATTAAAATCTTTCTCGCAATTGTGAACAAAGATTAATTTTCATATTGTTTAAGTATAATCATTGATTATTTAACTGGATAATAATATTTTTAGAAGTAATGTAAATTTCTTATAAAAGCGGAAGTATTTATTGCATCATTCATAGAATTCAAGTTTGAATATTAAACAAGTTTTTTAAACTTGTATAATTTATGCTAGTATTTGATATATACTAGTATTTAGTAAAAAATAGTATATATTCTAGTAAGTTTTATATAAGTTTTTATTTTAACTTTTCAATTTTGTAAACTTTTTAATACATTTCTATTTTAATTTACGAAGTTTTTTTTTTAATTTTGAAAACTTTTTTTTTTACTTACTTTTTTTTTTAATTTTGAAAAACTTTTTTTATTTACAAATTTTTTTGTTTTTGTTTTGAAAGCTTTTTCTTTTATTTTTTTATTTTTATATTTTGATAAGTTATTTTTTAGTTATAATTTCTTTTAACTTTTTTTACTTATAATTTTTTTGAAACTTTTTTAATTTACAAAGTTTTTTATTTTTATTTTGAAAACTTTTTTTTATTTACAAAGTTTTTTTTAAATTTTGAATACATTATTTATTTATTTATTTATTTTTTTATATTTTGATAAGTTATTTTTTGTTTTTTAATTTTATTTACAAATATTTTTATTATGTATATATTAATTTAACACTTTTACAGGATTAAAAGAACATATAAATTATTAAACTAAAACATAATGCAAGTCACATACATGTATACATATACATATAGGTAAACTCACTTTTGAAAACTTAATTTATTAAGTTTTTTATTTTTATTTTTTTAATTTTGATAACTTAATTTTTTTCAGTTTTTTTTTCAAGTTTTTTTTTTAAACTTTTACTTTTTGTAAACATTTAAATAATTTTTTTAATTAGTTTTTTCATTTTTATAAAGATTTTTTAATTTTTAAAACTTTTTTAAACTTTCCAAATATTTTTTAATTGAGTTTCTTAAATTTTTTTTAATTTTTTAATTTTGTAAACTGATTATTATTATCGAAAACTTTTTTTTATATAATTAAGTTTTATATATATATATTTTTTATTTTAGAAAGTAGAAATTATAGTATAAAGATTATTAGTTTAATATTTTAAACTTGTGTTTTTTTAAATCGCTAAAGTATTGTTGATTTCTTTAGTTATACATATGCAAATTAAAGTCTAACACTCTATTAAAAGTTCTAAAAGACATAACAAAATAAACATACACTTTGAAAAAATAAACACACACGTACTAGAAAGGATAGCAATACATTTTATTTTATTATTTTAAACAATTCGTTTTGAATTGTTTCTACATGAATGTTTGATAAAAAGTTTTTACTAACACAATCCACACCGTTTAAAAATGAGGAAATAAAAAAAATTAAATCTATAAGTGTTAATAACATCTCTCCTAGTTTTTCAAATTTTTGTCGATTATTTAATATATAACAGGAATGAGGGCTTCGAGATTTCTGAATAAAAATACATCCATCACATTCAAAAATGCGGTTTAGTATAGTCAATACATTATTCTCAATACATGTTATAAGTTTAGACTGCAACATGAGTTCATTTTCTGTAGATATATAACCAATGATATATTTCTGCCTAATTAAGCTTGGTATATGGTTTACATATATATGCTGAAGAAGTTCCTTATTCAAATCATGTATTTTTTCTTTTAATTTCAACAATTGATACTCGTTTAAGTCAATGTGAGAATAATTCCTTAAATTTTTAATTCGCATGATAGAATTATTAAAATTTAACACTAATATTATGTTATTAGAAACAAACGAGGAACTTTTATATCTCAAATTAAATGAAAAAATTTTCTTGCAAAATTCGAACCAGCTGTTAACATCCATAATAATTCCATTTTTCGTTAGAATTTCTTCACTAGTAAGCCCACTGCTTAAACTCTCGAATATGAATACGAAATTGTTTATTATGCAATTTTAAAATTAAAAAGATACAGTCACTGAGTTCTTCTCGAAATACAATAGGATGATTGGATTTGGTAGTTTTAGACTGTGGAATGACATTTGTAGGTGGAGTGGCGCTTTGTACTTCATCACTTGCTTTAGAAAGGTTGCTTGGTTGGGAGTCAGAAACCTCTTGACCAATAGTAGGTTCTTGAAAAGATTCGTCTTAAGAAATTATGTTACTAGCTGGGGTCGAGGTTAAAGCGGTTTCAAAATTCATGTCTTTGAAAAATATATTCAAATAGTCCTCGACAGAAATTGACTCTTGGCATGAATTCTCGGAAGATGTAGTATCATCACCAAAGTTATGGATAAAAAAATTCATGTCGATTTCAGATTTCACATACGGTGAGTAATCAGTAGTGGACAAATCACGTGATAGTGTCCCACAGTCAGTGTTTAATAAAGTAGGAATTTTCAATCTTGGTATATTTAATTCACTCGCAGAAGTGGGATCATTAGGTTCTTCTAAACGTTGATACTTTGAAGAAGAAGCCACTTTGTCGGAAGATCTTTTTAACATATTTACTACACAACCCATTTTCAAAACACAAAGGTAACATTAGATGAAGTTAGTACAAAAATCAGTTGGAAACTGAATGTTTAGAAACAGATAGTCCCTTAATATATGTTAAAAATCAGTGTCGGTTACAGATAAACACTTGAAAGAATTAGTAATGTCATTAATTTTAGTTTAAGTCTAAAAAATATATATATAAACAGTTTATTTAAGTGGTGAATGATATATTATGTTAATGGTTTTATCCTTTTTTAAAGAATAGTATAGCAACACAAAGTAACAATTTTTATATATGCAGTGAATGATAATTAATGTTAATGGTTTTAGTTTTATTCTTTTTTGAAGAATTGTATGACAACACAGGGTAACAATTTTTATATAATTAGTGTATGATATTTAATGATAATGGTTTTAGTTTTATTCTTTTTTGTTTTGAAGAATTCAGTGGCAACACAAGGTAACAGTTTTTAAAAAAGTGGTGAATGATATATTATGTTAATGGTTCTGTGCTTTTTAGGTAGATTTCATTACAAAAAGCTACCTATTGTAGCCGTTCGGAGGAAAGCGATTTCAAAAGGTTTTGGTATATTTTCATCGATCATGACCCCCAGACCCCGAAACCACTCTCCGTTCAAAATTTATATATATATATATATATATATATATATATGTATATATCTGATCTTTGTCATACTGTAACTCTCGCATTTACGAACCGATTTGGATGAAACTCGGTGTGTACATAGTACATACCAATGTCTCGATCGAGTTCGTTGGCCAGCTTCATCCGCCATTTTGTTTCAAAATGGCGGCCATTTAAAATTTTTAAAAAAATTTAAAATTTGAAATGTGGTACCAAAAATTTGAAAATGTAAAAATATTTTTTCTTGTGTATTTGACCTTTATACAAAGATTCCGGAGCAGATTTTGTTTCGTCTATATCTTAAAAAATGGCTGAGTTATAACATTTTGAATTTCTAGCGTGACTGACATTTTGAAACGTCCTGAAATTTGTCACGCGATAAAAGGCGTATTTATGAACCGATTTGGATGTAACTTCGTTTATACATAGTACATACCAATGTCTCGACCGAGTTCGTTGGCTAGCTTCCTCCGCCTTCTTGTTTAAAAATGGCGGCCATTTAAATTTTTAGGAAAAATTAAAATTTGAAATGTGGTAACAAAAAATTGAAAATTGAAAAAATATTATTTTCTTATGTATTTGACCTTGATACAAAGATTCGGGAACAGTTTTTGTTTCGTCTATATCTTAAAAAAGGGCTGAGTTATAGCATTTTGAATATCTAGCGTGGCTGACATTTTGAAACGTCCTGATTTTTGTCTTGTGATAACAGGCGTATTTATGAACCGATTTATGGCGGATGTACCTTGTTGTGTACATAGTACATACAAATATCTCGACCGTTGGCTAGCTTCATTCGCTATCTTGTTTCAAAAGGGTTGCCATTTAAAAAAAAATCAAATTTAAAATTTAAAATGAGATATTGAAAAATTGGAAAATGAAAAAGAGGTTTTTTTTTATGTGTTTGGCCTTGATACAAAGATTCCGGAGCTGTTTTTGTTTCTGAAGATTTGTTCTTTTGTTTATATCTTAAAAAATGGTTGAATTATAGCACTTTGAATTTCTAGCATGGCTAACATTTGAAACCATATTGTGTTTGTCACGCGATAACACACGTATTCGCTTGTTTCGATGTAAGAAGGCATGGGGATAGTATACATCAATATCTCGACCAAGTTCGCTGGCCAGCTTCATCAGCCATCTTGTTTCAAAATGGCGGCCATTAAATTTAAAAAAATTATATTTAAAGTGAAAAAATTTTTGAAATTGAAAAAGGTTTCTTTCTTAAGTATTTGACCTTGATATAAGGATTCAGGAACATTTTTTGTTTGTCTTTATCTTAAAAAATGGCTCAGATATAGCAGTTTCAATTTCTAATATGGGTGACATTTAAAAATCTGATTTTTTGACTGCGACAGCGCTCGTATATATCAACCGATTCCGATTTGAGTGAGCATGTGCACAGCAATTACTAAGCTCTCGACTAAGTTCACTGGTTAGCCTCATCCACCATGTTGTCTTAAAATGGCAGGCACTTTAAGAAATCGCCATATTTGGCAGCCAAATATAAGTTACTTTAAATAAATGCAGCTTGGATAAAGCTGACTAATTTCGCAAAATTCTCATTCTTAATGATTTAGTATTGATAAAATTAATATTGAATCTCCTATATTCGTTTCCACTAAATTGAGATTCGTGTGTTTGAATAATATAAGTTGGCTTTTTTAAAATAAGGAATATGAAAGCTACCTCTTCCTCCCGGCACTGGCCGGAAGGACTCTTTTAAAAATTGTATAGTAATAAATGATAATATTATTATGAATAAACAATAACAGTTGTTTATACAAACGACAAATGATATATTAAACTTTAAAAATAATTATAATAAATTAGAAATATTGAAAAATAACTAATTCAATGTATAATTTCAGACTTTCAAAACGAAATTAATAAAAAATGGTTAGCTCATTATTCATTTGAAAAGAAATTGAAAAAAAAATTAAGTAAAGTCGTTACGACTTTATGAGCTATTAAAAATCACAAGTTGTTCTAACAAAAATAAAAAAGACAAAAGCTTTTTCATTTACACATTATTTATTTGTCATTTTCAATAGTTACAATAGTGAAAACATGAGTACATATAATTCAAAGAGGTATAAACATTTCAAATCCTGTTATATTTTAAAAGTAGATAGTTCTAAATTCAATATTTTATCTAATGTCCAATTAAAACCACGCCTGGTGGACTTCTCATAGGAATTAATAATTTTTGCAAAGGTATCCTCAACATGTTCAGATAAGTTTTGATTCGTTAATTCAAGTATAGTTTTTGAAAGGAAATAGGGAGTGGCAATCTCTAAGACACCCTCCTGTGTTACGCGATATACAACAACTTGTGCACTTGCATACCATTTCATTGATCTTTTAACTTGAATCTGATAGTTTAATTCGTTTAAAACGTCCGATTGAATACTATTAAAAAATGTGTCAAAGTCTGTAGCATTCTCCTCGTTAGAGTTGATTACAGTTTTAGTAAATATGTTTAACGCATTTTGCCTTTTAAAATGCTTAACCTTCTCAAAAAACATATCTTTTAAAGAGGATGAATTATAAATTTTGGATCTATACTCTGTGTGAAGTTTTCGAATGATATAAAAAATCGGACTTGCGATTGAATATTTCACTACGCTGTATACATTTATCCTTTATGGAGGACTTGTGGATCTTCATGTGTTTTAGTAAGTCATACTTTCTTGAGAACGCTTCACCGCACGAATCATATTTATGTTGGGAAGGAATCTTTAAATGGGATAGTTTATGACAATTCAAAATAGCCTTTCTAGATAATGCTTTTTGGCAGATGTCACATATAAATGGTCTTTCTTCTGAATGAATCATCAAATGTTGTTTTAAATTGCCTTTTCGTGAAAAAGATTTGCTGCAAACAGTACACAAAAAGTGTGGCTTCTGTTTCTTCAGTTCTGATGAGGAGAATTCCGCTTCATTATCTGAAACGGGTTCTACTTTAGGTTGTACTGTTAATCCCATGTCTTGATCCTTTAATCTTGATGAAAAAGATTGATTATTCAAACGTGATACATCATCACTTAACATAGTAGAATGTCCATCTTGAAAACTAGCCGTATTATCCTAAGTGAAAAACACGTCTTCACACACTCATAAAATAGCAAACACTAATGAAAAAGTCTCGTTTCATTCAATTTTATAGATAATCATAGAAGGTGCATGTTAAAAAATTATTACGATGCACAGTGGGGCAGGGAACCACCAAAGTTGGCTTTAAATAAAATTTACTTTGAACAAAAAAAGCACATCATGCATTCTTTTATATATTTTACGTAGTGAAACTTAAAACTTTTACATAAGCTATAGAGTAATTTATTAACCCTTAAATGCGCGATTTTTTATTTTGTTTCGAAAAAATTATATATCTGAAAGGTTTATTACACAGGGAAAATAATGAAAAAATTAGAGATACCTTTTTCATATAATACGTCAATCTTTTCTTCTGTTGCACATCAGCAATATTGCAAATTAGTAAATATTTTATTACGTATGTCTCCAAATACCTTATTTTATATAATTATTTATTTTATAAAACCTAACCTTTAACCAGGGCTCGCAGCGTTCCTAAAATTTTCGCACTTTTCTACCAGTATTTTAAATCAAAAATCTTCATGGCATATTCCTTTAACATCCATAATAGAATTCTGCAAAAAATATTATCATTTTAAACGTAATTGTGGTACGAAAGTGCGAAAATTTTAGGAACGGTGCGAGCCCTGCTTTGACCCTTTAATTCCCATGATAGAATACGTTCTAGAAATTACGTAGTTAAGAAAATCTGACTTTGCACCAGAAAAGTTTCAATGGTTAATTTCCCTTTATTTAAATAGGGAATGTCTGTTATCAATTAAAGCAGATATAGCTATTTTAATTTTCTGGTGTGAATTAGGTATATACGAATAAAAATATCTATTAAATTCAAAACACTGTTGTTTGCATATATGCAAAGCCACTAAAGGGTTAATTAATTTACAAAGCTTTTTCAAATATTTTCTGTACAAAAATAGGTAAAAAACAAGAAATTAAGATAGTTTCTTACAAGTTAAATATTTATAAATCATCCATAATATCGCCTTAAAAATGTAAAAAAACTGGTATAATTCTTTTTTCAGATATCATTCGAAGTGGAACTAGAGATGTAATAAATACGACTGAATCACTGGCTTCCGAGTCACAGAAAGATTGTTTGTATGAGCTATGTCACGAAGACCCGTCAAAACCCCACTTTGATATAAGGCACAACTGCTTTAATTATTAATTTTCAAGCGATAACAGACTCTGGTATTTGTAACAAGCGCTCTGAAGTATGATCTAGAAGAGCCTGTAATGCAACTGATGCACTAATTTTTGTTACTGCGATGTTTTTAGGATAACATTCTTTTTTTGCCTCTTGCACAATTTTGTAAGCGGGAAATTTTTTCTGGGGACTTCTAATGACATTAAACTGTTCGCGAGATAATTTCGCGTCTGTTAATACAGTCAGAGCATCTTCTCCTGACAAATGCTGTTGTGATTTTACAGATTTTGTATAAGCATTTTGATATTTGATAGCTCGCTTTGGATTTGCAGTTATATATTTTAAAACGTTTGAGGCCTGAATCTGTCCTTCAGATCTTAAACTCATATATGTCGCGTACACTAAAGAAGATGTCGAACTAGAATCGCATAATCATTTTGATCTTAATCTTTCTGATTGTACAGAACACATTTCAAACGGAATATGAGGCCGGCCACGTTTGCTTTTCAATGCCGCTTCTGTTTGTTTTTCAAATCGAGGAAATGAAAGCGATTTGTCAAGCCACTCCTTATTAATTCTAAAAATCTTTTCCTTTACCGACTGCATTATCCTTTTCTCGACAGGCTTTCGCCCATTGGAATTTATATTGAAATTTAAAATATTTTAGCTTCTTTTTTAAGTCTATAGAACTACTACGTTCGCAGTTTGTCCTATTCTGGAAGTCTTTTACGGAGGTCATTCGTTTCATAGTATTCAGAGTTCTCTTCTGGTAATATATAATGTATTTAAATTCGTCTCTAAAAAAAAAACAATTTGTAATCATGTTTATGTATGTACACTAACTGAAAATCGAGGATGATTAACTATAAAAAGGACCATACAATTAAAAAAGGGGCAAAAAGGAGCAAAATTTTCCGACATATTTACCATCCTAAAACTCAAACCTAGTAGAAAAAATTATAGTTGACACTTAACCCGCTTTAACTCATAACTAAAACCTTCAATGTTTGTAGACACTGTTAATTTTTAAAAAAAATTTGACTACTATATATTCTAAGTGTCACTTTGTCTATAAAAATCATATATAAAAAAAGTAAAAGTTATTGTATTTTTGTTAGATACCTGAAGTTGAAGGTTTCATAGTCAAAAAATATTATTTTTAAATTATTACAGCGAAATTAAATAACGAATTTGGAACAAAATTATTGATTTTTTTTCCATTTATTATCATCGTACGATATGCAGTTTAACTTCTTACTTTAGTGACGACCAAGATAACTTTGCACACTTTTTAATACTAAGCAGATGTTTACTGATATCTGCTCTATTAAATTGACGTATGTCGGAAGTTCAAACTAGAATTTCATTTTTTCGATTTTTTGCCAGATTTGAAGGCTTCTTGCCCCACTGTGCGATGGTGCAAATCATGTAATATGATTGGTGCAAAAATTTCAGAAAAACACGTGGCATAAAAAAGTATGTGTAGAAAATTCACAGGAAGTGAATCAATCCAAAGGTATTTATGTAATGTTAAAAAAGTATATGATTCATCACGTTACGTTTTTGAATTCTTCATTCTAAGGTTTTAGAAATTAATTTTATTATTTCAGTGAAATATATGACAAACCAATGGTTTAATTCATATTAAATTTATTAAACTGCATAAAAGAATGAGTTGAAGTGAAGCAGTAATTTTAAAATTCATTAGAACTAGTGTAGAATCATCAAATAATTATCTATTGCAATAACAAACTATGAGTTGATTGAATTTATAATAATTGATAAATAGAATATCTGAGAAATATTTCAAACTTTCCTTTAAAATCTGTAAACAAGTGAAATAATCTCTTCAAAAATCAATATTTATATATTAGCTATCTTCTGTTGAAAAAAGCTGATTATACTTATCGGATGTTTGTGAATGATAGTGAGAAACTATTGATAATGGGGTTTAGGAAGTGTATTTTAGATGATCAAATGAAAAGGATATTTAATATTAAGTGAATGATATGGTTTACAAAAAAGTACAATTTTTAAATTAGGTAAGAGGATTAATACTGGTAAAAACAATGTTTAATTCAAATTGTTTGGTAGTCTTCTAATCGATCAAAAAATGAGTTGCTTACTAAAGAAATATCGAAAATTAATTTTAATCATTTCTTCTATTTAAACATAAATTGTATAACTTCCCTTGTATAAGAAAGAGGGAGAGGTAGGTATTTAAAAAAATATATAGTGTTCAAAAGTAACTTAGAAAATATTGGGGCGCGGTTTGAATAGTGGATAGCTTATCAGTTACAAAAAATGAAATTTGAATCGGAGTTCGCAGGTTAGAAATTATGGCTTGATAAAATGATAAATCTTTGATACGCAAAATCGATAAAATCAGTTGAACTAAAAATAAAAATCGTATACATTAAAGTAATTCTCAAAGTGAGCAGTTAAAATAGGTATTATTGAATTATCTTAAGAAACCGACATCTCTTTGCACATACAGAAGGGGGAATACAATTTTATGTTTTGAAACATCAAAATCTAAATGCATAGACATCGATTCTTGATCAGTTAAACATACTCCAAATTATCAAATCAAGAGACTATTTTGCAGGTCCAAATCTTACTCAAAAGTTGTGGGAAAAAAATACTATCTTCAAAAATAAATTCGCACTACCGCCTACAGAAGGCAGCATCAAAAATTTTCTTCAGAAAACATAAGACATTTTGATTTTCATTCAAATTCTAAGACAATTAAAAAATAATAATAATAATCGCCCTTAAAAATTAAGCCCTCTAAAAATACCCCCCCCCCCCCAAAAAAAAAAAAAAAAAAAATTAGGCCCTCTCAAACTCACTTTCGAAAATACCTAACTCACTTTGTTATAGTATAACATTTCCATTTCTACTCTAAGTCGATTCGAATAAAAATAAAATAAAATAAAAATTAAGCCTTCGTAAAATTAAGCTCCCATAAAAAAAAAATATGGTTCCTCAAATTTCCTTTCGAAAATACCTACATCTCTATGTTATAGTATGATACCACCTTATATGGTCATTTATTCTAATTCAAATTAAAAAAAATAATAGATTAAGCCCCCCTAAAAAATTTATACCCTTCAAACTCCCTTTCGAAAACACCTAACTCCCTATGTTATAGTATGATATTTCCATTTCTACTCTAAGTCTATTAGAAAAAAATATATATATTAAGCCCTCCTAAAAATAAACCCCCTAAAAATGTAAGCCCATCGAAAAATTTAGCCTCTTCATACTTCTTCTTGAAAAGATCAAACTCATCATGGTACAGTATGATATTCCCGTTTCTACTCTAAGTGAATTCTAAGAAAAAAAAAAAAAAAAAAAAAAAAAGCCCCCTCAAAAATTAAGCCCTCTCCTACTATAGGATAAGTCTCCCTTTCCACTCACAGGTGGATTCCACCCTCCTCCTCCATCCACAAGGTGGATTACTCCCTTCTCCTCAATCTACAATCCAGCTGCTGACGCTGAACTGTCCTATTTCCCCTACTGGCAAATTTTTTTATATTTTCTGTATTATTAATTTTACGATTTTGGGTCCTGCAGATCTGAAAAATATGTATATCAAAATCTAAAAAGAAAAAAAAAATGGAAATTTTACTATTTTGTATCCCACAAACTCCGAAAAGAAAATTCAAGAATGTTGCAATTTTGGAGCTATTTAATTTTCTACAGACGTCAGAAATTCAGATGCAAAGAAAGAAAATAAAAATGAAAATTTTACATTTTCCACACTATTTTTATAATTTCGACTATATTTTCAGTCCTGCAGACTTGAAATTTGAAAGGAGAAAGATTACGGAAATATTCACTCTTTCATCTTTATTTCTGGTACCGCTGACTCAGAGAAAAAATTACAACTTTAACAGTAATGAAGATATTGTAACAATATTTTCAACAGACGTACTTTGCTTTCTGTGAAATATGGCGGGAAATTTTAGAAATTGCCCTTGTTGCAGTGCAAACAACAATAAGCGAGTCCCCCTTCAGGTTAAAAAAAAAGAGCAGGATGCTGCTGGTTAGGAGGGAGGGGGGGGGATTATTTGTAAGGACACTTTTTAGATTCTTGTGTGTGCATTTTTTTTAAAGGCATTCTTTTGATTTTTAAAAGTCATGGTTAAGAGACAGCTGATTCTTTCAGAGCAACAATCTGAGAAAAAATCCCCTAAAGAAAAGGGCTCTATCCACTAGAGAATTTCAACAGACTTATTACCGCTAATACTTAAACATTATTTTCCAATTGAGACAGGTAACCATCAGGTTCAAGCTCCCAGCTTTTTCTGTTATCTTCCGAGAGACGGCTGGCTCTCAAGACAGGGTTGCAGAGGGGGCATGTGCCCCGGACGACTGGACAAAAGGCGATGCCAAATGAATGTGTTGTTAGTCATTTCATAACCCAGCACTAACCCAGTTAGAATTCAATCTCAGCTATTCTTAGCAAGAAAAAAAAAACATTTTAAAAACTATTAATATGCAAGTGAGAAATTTTTTAAAGAACGCTCCCATAGGTTTCACACATTAGCAATCCAGTTTCTTTGCGCAACTAGTGTAGGTTCTCAATGCTCAAGCTAATGTTAATCCTATGGAAGCATTGTTTACATATTTCTTGCTAGCATCTTAATTATTATTAAATGATCAGAGAGAGAGAAAAAAATACAACGATTATGTCAGACTCTTACTGTGGAACAATATACCAACACTGCATCACATAAACTTCATAAGTATACTAGTTCAGCTACTTACCCATAGCTAGGCACCATTCAATTTTTTTACATTACTATAACTAGTATTCATCCTTTTATAGGCGTTTAAAAGGTAGTCAAATAAAAATTTGGCAATAAACAAAAAATATGTGTCTAAATGAAGGTTAATGGTCTCAATATACTTTTAAGTTATAAATAACTTATTTGAATTTGAAATCAAACATGAAACTGAATATAAATAAAAGCATGTAGTACTGCTGTAAATAATAATAATACAGAAGCATTTTTTTTCTTTTTATATTGCTCATACATCAGCTTGCATTACACATACATAAAGCTTAGAGCTGTCGCAAACTGCATGTTTTCGTTACTGAGTAACGAGTATTTTCTCTTACGAAGTGCCAAATCGTTGGAATATTACTCGTTACTGCAGAACTAAGAAACAAACTTCAAACTCTACTTTCATTTCATGATTCGTGAACGGAGCTGAATAGTCTGATAGGGAAAGATGATAATTTGTGTTCGGTCTTTGGATTCTGAAATAAGTTGTTCAAGTATTACTATCACATCCGGGTATTCATTTAGTCGTTTCGTTACTTCAGCACTTGTTCGTTTGTTGAAAATGTCCGTGTGAATAATTTTGGAAGGAAGTTTTTGAAGTTACGTGGTCAATAATAGAACAAACTACTTTTAGAAGAACGATTACTATGAGATCATTTATTCTTTCAGGGATTGTACTTTTTATTTCTCAGATATGAAGTATTACATGCCTTTTTCAAACATGGAGAGAATAATTGTTTTTTTTTCGGGGGGTGGGGGGGGGGGCGACAAAGAGATTAATAACATTTCCAATGAATGTTTTTTAAAAAAGGAAGCATGGATCCAAGCAATAGACAAGATGTGTTTATCATTTAACTAGCCACCCTTGGTGACCAGTTTGGTCTCCCTTAAATGTATGCTAAGCATTGTACATGTCACTTTTATTCATAATTTAATTTACTTCCTCAATCCTATGCAAATCAGAGGATTCTGATAGAAAAGTCAAGAAATCTGTGTTTTTATGTTATCCGGGCAGAAGTGATAAATCACCAAATATTATTCTCGTCGCATTATATTTCATGATTTCAATTAAAATATGATATATTCATTCATTTTATTTAAGATACATATCTTTAATTTAAAACTTTAAAATTCACAACTTTCATTTTAATAAAAGAAAAATAATAACATAAACCATGACATTTAATTTCAATATCAAAGCATTAATTTAATTTACGTAGGGAAAAATAAAAAAATGCTAACTGGCGGATTAAAAAATGCTATTGGCGAGATTCGCACCCGGCTAACATAAATGTACCAAGAATTCTTTGCGATCATGGCAACTTTTACGTATCTTTATTCGAAAAAATAATTTTGATTAAAAATGGCCACCTTGCATATGGAAAGCGAAGGGATCAGTCCATAATTGTTTATGACAGTTACATGACTTCAACTATTGTAATATAGATGAAATGATGGCGATGGAACAACTTGGCGATTTATCACCTGCGCCCGGCTAACATTAGTGCCAAAAGAGCCGCCTGGCATATAAAAAGCGAAGCGGTCAGCCCGGAACTGTTGATGACAGTCACATGACTTAGGCTATTTTATAGAGATATTTTAATTATACGAATTTTGTATTAGTTATGCATTTAATCTATTAAGATAGCTCATAATTTTACTGTAAAAAGAACTGAAGCTTTTAATAGAATAAAATATCTACTAAAAAACAACTTTTCAAAAGTAAAAAAAAAGCCAAGCAAAAAAAAAAAAAAAAAAAAAAAGAAAAGAAAAGAAAAAAGGGGAAAGTTGTGGCTAAAAAATAGTGTGATATCAAATTTCCAAGCTAATATTATGGTACTTATTTAACATTTTTTATTAAAAATTTACCATATGTAAGTCGAGTACCTAAGTATGCGTTGATAGAAAGCCTTTTCTCCTTTACTAAATACATCATAAGTGTTTCTGAAAATTAATTTTTTTTAATTATGCATGATGGGCTTGGCGGCCATCTTTCCATATTTTACACAATTTTCTAAGCACACAAGTACATTGTTAAGATCGGAAATTCGAAATTGTTGCTAAAGCAAACATTTTATGCTTTTAATTTATGGAAATGAGTGCCTAGAAATTTGTGTCTTAAAATAAAGTTGAAGTAACTTCAGGTTTTATCTTATGATTCTCTTTTTTCGGAGGGGGTTAATTAATTAGTTAAAGCAGTAAAAATCAATTTGTTTTTTTTCTTCAAAATAAAAGACTTTCTTAATTTATCTGTCTGTAGCCAAAACTAGAAGTTCAAAATTCTTAATAATGCAAACATATTACGAGCTTGTCTGCTTAGAAATTTGTGTAAAATATGGAAAGATGGCCGCCAAGCCCATCATGCATAATTAAAAAAAAATAATTTTCAGAAACACTTATGATGTATTTAGTAAAGGAGAAAAGGCTTTCTATCAACGCATACTTAGGTACTCGACTTACATATGGTAAATTTTTAATAAAAAATGTTAAATAAGTACCATAATATTAGCTTGGAAATTTGATATCACACTATTTTTTAGCCACAACTTTCCCCTTTTTTCTTTTCTTTTTTTTTTTTTTTTTTTTTTTTTTGCTTGGCTTTTTTTTTACTTTTGAAAAGTTGTTTTTTAGTAGATATCAGTTCTTTTTTTTAAACAGATTATATATAATTGAAATAATTCTACTCGCTAAAATTAGTCCTGGTATAGCCTTTATAAGTAGGGAACAAACACAATAGTATACACTTTGTTTACCTATCATTCATTTTTTAGAGTAATTAATAATTTAAAAGTAAGGAAAGTCAATTTCTTCTTTCAAAGTATCAGTCTTTCTCAATTTATATCGCCTTAAAATTTTCTATGAAGGATGAAAATTTAGTAAAAATCAAATAGAGTCAAAATAAAATATATATTTACAGTTAGTCTGTCAGTTAATTGTTTGTTCTAACTTTTTTTTGCTGACGGTTTTGCAAAATAAATTTATCTTTACAAATAGCTACGGAAAATCCGAGAATGAAGCCCCGCAGGCATCCAAAGAATCGAAGATCTGCCTAAAGAAGTAAATCTAGCAATTCTAGACATGATGATGAAACATTTTTGATAAAAAAAAATCTAAAAATTTAAAGATATAAACTGTACATATAACTTCATCTTCATTTAGATCGTGTTATAGAGAAGAAAGAATAAATATGTAATTTTACTCAAGTCTGTTTATCCATACCTATTTGCATAAATGTGAGAATATAATTTCGTACAAAAATTCCCGTAAATTGATTATATTTAATAGTCTATTAATAAAGCCGCATAAACATTAGAAAAAAATTTTTTGCAGTTAAAAATTGCTTGAAATCTATAGTCTTATCATTCGTCAAATTTGTTATATGTTTTTTTTAATACCCAGACACCTTTTCTAAACTCTGACCAAAGATCACAGAAATACTGAAATTATCCAAATACTTATACCTTTCTATCGTATTTCTTTTTTTGAGTGGGGGGAGGGGTGAGGAAGGGCGCTTAAGAACTTCGTTTTGTTCTTAGAATTCTGAATTAATCATTGAAAAGATCTGCCTACGTAAGTCTTGTTGCAGAATTTTCATTAGGTAAGAGTTGCATCAACTTATACATCATGTGAATATCTTAAATTACTTTTGTAAAATACTAGATGGGAGCCATTGATATTTTCAGAGCATTTGCCTACATTTTAAACTTAAATTATTTACAACTATTCATTAATTTTCTATACGAATTAAAGAAGTCGTTGTTTCCATGGCAACTGTACCTTTCACTATTGCTTGTTTGTTTGTTTGTTTTATTGAACACATATATATCAGATCACGTGAGGATCACGGCGGTATTTGAACCCGCCCCCACCTACGTTCTCAAGCGATTAGCGGCGTGGTGTCTTATCCTCAGCCACGGTGGGCCACTATTGCTTTATCTAATACCCAGATACTCAAATTTAACCAGCTGCGCTTAGAATCATGCTCATAACAGAGTACATTTATATGTAAGAGTGGTGACACATATGCACAAGTCGTGTACTCATATTCAAGTTTTTGTCCAAAGTACAGTAACTCAGTTTTCATTAATAGACGTGGAAGATTTCGATTAAACTAACCAAAAAAGTTTAAAAACATTTGCTTTCTGATTTGATTTTATTCAAAATTGTCTTAACCAACCAGAGTTAATGTCCGGGATCCAGAGTGTTTACTGCAAACATAAAAAAAGTTTTCAAAAATGCAGGCTTTTGATTGATCAATCTCATCGCGCTAATAGCGTGAAATCTATCTTGATCCCGGTCTATTCAACGTCCTTTAAATATTCGAGAAAGCCTTGACAAGTCAGGAAAATATCACACAAAGCAGGCAAAACAAAGAAGAAAAATCATTCATTGGCTCGTTCATATCCACGAGCGAATGAATGATTTTGTTCCTTTGCTTTGCCTGCTTTGTGTGATGTTTTTGTGACGCGTGTCAAGACTTTCTCAAATATTTAAGGGGCGTTTGTTTATTTCACCACCATGAAGCTATGAAAGGAGAGGAGCAGGCATGTCAATCTTCCCGTGTGAAAAACTACATAAAGAAAACGAGTTCTTTCCCCCTCTTCTGCCCTTTTCTCTCTTGATTTTGACCGATAGCAGCCCATTTAGCAGTCTCCATAGCAAGATGCAGCTATATATGGCGGACGCAAGGGGGAGGGTGTTAGCGTGACCAATGACATAATAGGCCAGTTTATGACGTTTAAAAGTCACACGGAGTTGGATCATCTTTACACGATGATTAGTACAAAGCGGTGCGCCGATTTTTTTTGTGTCCATTGCCGTGTACAGATAATCAACTCCACACTTAGGAACAGCTTCAAATGACGTCATCTACTTCGAGGCAAACGAAAAAGGACAGGCTACCGCGGCGCTACAGCGTCTAGAATATATAGTGTGGAAATCCAATCAGTCGATCACAGCGATATCTGCAGGATATTTCCCAAAACTCCAAGACAATTTGGTCTAGACGCTGTAACATTTTTTTTAAACGTTTTATTAACTTACATTTGACCTGTGTGCTTGGCGTCAAACCCGCTGTAATAATACGATGTTTACTTTGAAATTTGAAAATATGTAGCAGATGTCACTGCGATAATCTCCCTGGATTTCAGCGTCAGTGCACATTTAAGGGATACACTTTTTAGCGGTTCTTGGATAGCAAATTTCCACATTATGTATTCTAGACGCTGTAGCGGTGCATTACACATGTCTCTTTCTTCTTTAAAAAATATCCTGCAGATGTCGATGCAAATGACTGTTTGGAATTCGACATCGTTGTACATTTAAGGGATTCAATACTTTCGCGCTTTTTTAAGTATTGCCGGGATAGTCGATTTCTACAACATATAATCTAGACGCTATAACGGAGCTATAGTTTCTAGACGATATAGTTTAAAAATCGGCTTATTAAAAAAGTGCTAAAAATTGTATCCCATAAATGTTGAACGGGGCTGAACGACGAATGTCGATTACAGCGACATATGATAATTCCAACATAACTATTTCAAAAGAAAATATTTCGCTCAGAGAAGATCTAGAAAATGTTGCTCCCATCGACATTTGTCATTCAGTATTTTTCAATATTTATGGGATTCAATTTTTAGCACTTTTTAAAGAATTACTGGAATAGCCGGTTTTCACACTGTGACCGTGATCTAGGTAGATTTTTCTGTGTTATCGTAACGAGATTGACCAATCAGAAGCCAGAATTTTTGCTAACTTTTCACTGTTTGCAAAATTGTACCTGGATACCGGCCTATATTTCTAGACGCTATAACTGAGCTCAGGAATAGTACAGAAAGCAAACTCTGTATTTTGATACATTAAGGCCGGGATCTAATTAGGAACAAGTGTGTCTCTATAACGAAGTAGCGACATACGGCCAATAAGTGTTTATTGGTAAAAGTGATAAAAAAAAAAATCGTTAAAGTTCTTTACGAGCATGCCATTATCGCCAGGTTAATGCATGCTGAATTATTTCCCTAGTCTAATAGAGATCGTCCATGCGCGTATCTTCTAATGGAGGATATTCCAAATATGGGTTCGAGGCTGAAAAAGTCACGTGGTACCGGTAATTTACCCAAAGAATTTCTAACTGATAGAAGGGAAACAGGAAACTACACTGTTAATAATATCGTGAAAAATTACCTCGGTTCTTACAGGTTCTCTATTTTCTGACCAATGAGAACGCTACATAAACGCCTATGAAGCGTTCTCATTGGTCAGAATACAGATAGCCTTTAAAAACAGAGGTAATTTTTCACGATATTTTTAACAGTGTACTACTGCTTTCTCCCATGAACTGTTTCCTTGGCTAGCGGGGATTTACATTACGTAGACGGAGCCTTCCCTTCTTTACGCTAGACGTTCTTGCCTTGACCATGTGATCATAACGTAGATTGAATATCCTCTATTCAAGAAAGCGGATTGCCGTACTTTCGACAAAAGCTTGAAATGAGCATGTCTCCTGTGCATATATCACCACTCTTATGTATAAAGGCTCTCTGTTATGGTGTTGTTTCTGATACAGCGCCTAGAATACCTAGTGTGGAAATATGCTATCCAAACAGTTCTAAAAATTTGTATCCCTTAAATGTGCGACGATACTGCTAAAATTTCAAGTGTCGATCGCAGCGACATGTGGGATTTTCGTATTACTATTATTACATTGTATAGACTAGCAATTTCTTGCAGTTGTAGAAAATATCCTGCAGATGCCGCTGCGATCTGCATATTACAGCAGTATCATTGCACATTTAAGGGATACAATATTTTAGCGCTTTTTTAAGTATTACAGGGTTAGCCGATTTCAACACTATATATTCTAGGCGCTATAGTTTCTGAGCGCTGTTGGTTAAATTTCGATATTCGTGTTTTAGAGTGAGCAATAGAGAAAAGTACTAAAACTATTGAAACAACAACTTCTTTAATATTGAAATGTATAGCAAAGGAGTTCAGAATCAATGCCTTAAATAGTTTCGAATACGCACTGTTGTTATGACATCAATACCCTTCCTGGATGTGGAAATGCAAAATTGTGTTCAACATAATTGGCCGCAATCTAGATAGATTTTTCGCTGTTAGCGAAACGAGATTCATTAATCAGAAGCTTGCACTTTTGCGAACTTTTCGCTGTTTGCAGCAATGCAGGCTATTGATTGGTGAATCTCGTTTCGCTAACAGCGAAAAATCCATCTGGATCCCAGCCTAAATTTCTGTAAACATTGCACTTCATCCATGGCACTAAGAAAATGACTCAAAACTTTTATGACATAGGCCGGGATCCAGAAGCAGCAAAAATTCTCAAACATTCTGACTTCTGATTGGTCAAACTCATTTCGCTAACAGCGAAAAATCTATCTGGATCTCGGCCATAGTTTTCTTCGATGAAATCAATGCAAAAGGATAATATAAAAAATTTTAAAAGACTTCTAAAATGATTTGGCGGGTTTATCGCTGTTTGGCATAATTTATAAACTTTAAAATTAATTAACAGTTTTTCGCTAATTAAGAATAGAAAATTTGTGTTTTTAAAGCTGAATTTTACAAAAGCACGTAGATTGAGTAAATATCTGTCCAAAAATGCAATCCTTACTTTTTTATGTCCATTATTTAAGTCTCTACCTTGATTGAACCATAAATTGTGACGAAGAAAATAAATCGATCATTTTCAGTATCTCGACGTTATTTTAAAAAATCTATATCTCTGTTTATAATTAATTTATGAGGATGCATTTGGTCTCAAATTGAAGATATTTTCCATTGGGTCCTTCTGGTTTTGGTTTTATTTTTCTGCGATGATTGGTTCTTTTGATATGGGAAATTTTACGCTGGCATGTTTGGTTGATTTTACATGGAGAAGTTGTCATCAGTATAATAAGCAGTTACGGTGTCTAGCGTTTTATTCTTGGCGTTTGTTTGTTTGGCGAGGTTAGCATTTTTTTTTTTCAGCTTGGCTTGGCAGAACGACCGTCCTGCTTGATCCATTACAGCTGTATTTAAGGAATAATTAAGTATTTCTATGAAATATAACAATTTAAATCATTGATTTTTACCGATACTCGCATAAAATCCGTAGGCATTCTTGATCAGAAATTAAGAAATGGATTAGCGTTTCTCTTTTTCCTTTAAATTCAAAAGATTTTTTTGACGATACTGTGAAAATGGGTGTTTTGAACCAAATTTCTGGATGCCACAGTAATTGAAGGGTTGTTATATAAAAACATTCGATTATAGCTTGGACTGCAATGCATTTATCGAAAAATGAAAAACGCTGTTTGAATCCATATCATTCCCATGACTGCCAGTTTTATGATTTTATGCACTAGGCTGAGTCTATGAATGTATCAGAAAGTTTTGCGATGCTGAGCGAGGATAAATATATTTTTGAGAACTGGTTTTACTGGTTTCAGTAAGCAGTAGACATTTCTATTTAAGATACTCAGTTACTATTTTTTTTTTTAATATATACATTAATACTTTCTGAGACGGAATAGTGAGAAACTACAGAGGAATTCCGTTTTAGATAAATTTTTCGCCTCAGCAGATGAAATTACATTGCATTATTTTTATGGGAACAGACCTTGGAATATTTCAATTCAAGGTAGAATTCCACTTTCGCAGGTTGTATTTATTTTTTATTGTGATTGTTTCCACTTTTATGCAGATTTCCGTTACAGAAAGGTTTCATACAAAATTTTATTATGGGTCTGTATAAATGTAGTGAATTCTTGCAAAGACCTCACGTACAGTACATAATTTTACTTGCTGCAGTCTTGTGACCATATATTTCACATACAGTATTTTGAACGTCCAGTTTCATAGTTTAGGAAATGTTAAATCAGTGCAAGCATCCAGATAGATTTTATCTTTAACCCTTTAACCGTCTGGCCCGGATTTTTCCGTACCTAGAAATCATGTTAAAATGGCTGAAGACCAAAATATTTTAAACAGAATTCTATTTTGAACCTTATATAGCAAGCAGTGATATTAAAGATATTATAGCATCAAACTGAGATTTTAAAAATATATATCCTGGGATTTACAAGCATTCTTATAAAAATACTGCAAAACCCTCGGACGGTGAAAGGGTTTTTAAGGAATAGTTAAAACTAATTATAATCGAAAAACTCAGAAAATACACTGAATGTATGTGTACCAGTACTTACTATGATTTTTAATATTTGTTTTCTAAAGAGTAATAAAAGTAACGAATACTTTCTAATGGGTAGTGCGTTTGAAAGTAACAAATACATACGGGTGTTTATTTAGTCGTTACTTTTACAGCTACAGCACTAATAATGTTTGACCGCTCATAAAAGTAAAAATCGTTGACGAGACACAGAGCCAAACTAGGCGGAAACAGAGGGGGCATGTGCCCTGGTCTCAAGAATGGAAGGCGAAGGGGGGGGGGTGCCAAATGAAGGTTTTGTTTGCCGTTTGATACATGTATGTGTATATAAATGTATATTATAGTATATGAAATTTGGATAAAAATATCTCACAGCTGGAAAATCCAAAAGTAAAATTGAATCACATGAATTAAAACTGAGAAATAGCTAAAGAGATTAGTCTACAGTACAAAATTGCGAATACAGTAGAGCGCCGATTATCCGAACAAGTCGGGACAGACCCTAGTTCGGATAAGCAAAAGTTCGGATAAATGGACAGACAGTTTAAGGGATGTTCCTGACTAAACTAAAGCCTTCACACTTTATCCAGGCTTAGGACTGGCAGCACCGGTTAGTGCTAGCGTGTTTAAAAACTTTTTTTTTGTTTACTTTTCTATCCTTTAAAATTTTATTTTTCTCTTTTTATCATTTTCCGAACTTCAAAGATTATATTTTAAGCAAAAAAGTTTTCGATTGTTGCTTGCTTCAAAGAAGACGTTCTTTCGAATGCTGCCATATCTGATATCTCGAATTCTTCTTAAATACGTTAGTTGAATAAAATCAGAATTCGTCTGCTGTTCGAGCCATTTCATAGCTGTTTCCAAACATTCAAAGGCGTCGTTATGCGATGGCCCTGGGTCATTTTCAGAGAATTCGCTTCCATTTCTTCAATTTCTTTTTCATCTTAAATCTCATCCACATCTCATCATCATATTACAAAAAAATGTTTGAGAGAAATAGGCTGTTCGGATAAATGGAAGTTCGGTTTAGAAATTTTTTTAAAGAGAAATAGGCTGTTCCGGTAATTGGAAGTTCGGTTAATTGGAGTTCTGATAATTGGCGCTGTACTGTAAATAATAAAAAAAAAGAACTGTTCTCTTAGGCGACTTTCACTCTCCCGTTCCATATATACGATATGGAAATCACTTGTCCAGACTAGTTGGGACCGAAGCCGACCCAGTTTATGAAAAATCTGGATAACTGGATAACTTAAAAAAAACGGCTATGGCAGTGTTTTTTAAGTAATTTTGCTTCACACCTTTTCCAGGCTTAGGACTGGCAACTGTAGTAGTGCACATTTTAACATATTACAAATGGCGTGCTTAGAACTTATTTCTTTTTAAATTAATACTATAATTAATTCTTTTTTTTTAATTTTATTTTCTAAAAAATTGATACAAAGTTATACATAGAAGTACACATACAAATTATTACATGTATACATACATACACTGTACGAACAAGCGAGAGGAGAGAGGGGGGATGGTCCCTCTTTCCGTGGACACCAAGAGATAAAAGAAGCAATTTTTTGACACCCCTTCAGATAATCTGAAGATAAAGAGGGATTTTCTTTGGGGAGGGGGGGGGGGGATATATGCTCTCTCGCGAGTTAGAGGTGACACTTAGGTTCTAGAAACAGTTGATTTTATGCATTGCTCTCTTTGATATTGTTGGTGATTTTATTATTTCAGGATTAAGAAGGTTATTTAAGGCCCCTGTCCCCGAAACTCGTATCTCGAAATCGACAGTAATGAATTTTAGTTCAAATTTTGACCTGTAGGGAAGGGCGATACTTAAGTGAAATTTTGCACCCACTCACAGTGAAAACAAATTGCTCCACTGTCAATTTATAGTGATGCATTAAATTTAAGGCGTGTTTTTTCAACACCTAGTTCACGTGATATCATTAGGGTGTATTTTACACTTCGATGAACGTAAAACATGCCCTTCGGACAAATTCCCACTCCGTCCATTTATCGTCGGAGAACACAAGACAGATGTCCTATTACCCTTCGCCCCATGAAAGAAAACCTTTTTCTGGCTTTTACTAGTCCGGGGAAATGTACATTTTACCTTGCAAAAGGTCGGGTAGAAGATTTTTTTTTCCAGACTTGTTTATAATGATGCCAACATGGAAAAATCAAGTTTTCTAACAAAATTTAAGGCTAAATTTTCTGTGGCCAAAAAAACAACAAAATTTTGGGGCATTTTTTTTTTTTTAAGTATCTCGAGACCCGTTGCCATAGCATATTATTTTTCAGCTACAATATTAAACAGGACAAAATTCTCTACAGAAATTATCTATTATCCGTACACTCACGTCTTTATTTTCATCTCAACAGACATTTTATGTATAATAAATTTTATAATTTTAAAAGTTGGGCAGATGGTAGATGAATGAGACAATTTTCGTATTTAGACAGTAACTTCAAGTGTATACAATGTTAACTTCAAAGCATTGTTTAAAAGAATTCCAATTACAAAATACATATTTCCAATTACAAAAATGGTTTAAATAAGGTAAAGAATTATTTCTAAAGAGATTTGGGTGAAGAAAAATATTTATTAAAAAATTACGAAATTTAAATTTTATACGGCCCCCCAGTCCTATAAGTGATATTTAGTAAAAATTTACTATGACACTAACAAGTAAGACAGAAAAAGTCCCATTCATCTAACATTAAAATTGACTGAGTTATGAAACTTTGAAATGCATGACTTATAGCACTTTTTTGCATATCAAAACAGATGATTTCGACCATGCTTTCAGGGGTCGTATATAAAGTACTTATACTGATTTCACGGTATCTGCGGTTTGAAAGAAATCGTACAACTATTACGATTGAGTTAACTTTATTAGTTAAATTTCAGATTAGTTAAAATAATTGTATTTTAACATATGTTGTATTTTATAAGGATTTGAGGCTATGACATGTTTTAACAAAAATTATGTTATTTTCATAAGGTTTTATTTAACTTGCAGCGATCGTCTTTCCAGTTTAAAATTTGTACTCGAACTTTAACTGACTTTCAAATGTCCGATCGAAGTTAAAATTTTACATACTGACTTAAATCCGATTATAATGTAATATTATTAGAATTTTCGACGCTTACCATCTTATACATACTTATATTAGAGGATAACATAAAATAATTCGGATAGATTACCGTCAACAAGTTTAAGAAATGGTTTTAGATTAGATAACATAAACCTGCGATGGTTGTGTTTTTTAACTTTTATAATTACGTTTTATGTATTTTTTAACGCTAAATAAAAAAAATACTTTCACTTTTAGCCATCAGTAACCATCTACACTGCGTATAATTCTGGAAAAACATCTGTCTCACTTGCAGATTTCATTCATCCTTAGAATACAACATGTTCATTTTTAAATATTAAAGGGGAAAAAATGGTATCTGTAATGTAATTATAGACTACTTTTCATAATTGCATTAAAAGATGACTTAATTTACTTTCATTTAATATTTCGGTTGAAGGATTTTGGGTTTTGGTTGAAATTTGTCGGGTTTAGGGTAGACTTCAATTGGAATTTGCAGGCTCTGGTCCGTCCGAGTCGACGGAAATTGTTTTGTTTTTCTCAGATGGGACCGCGTCTACGGAAATTGTTCTGTTTTTGTCAGGTGGGTTTACGTTTTGCTCCCCCATTTCCCCCTCTTTAAACTTAACCATTGAACCTCCAAATCAAATCAGGGAAATGCCTTATCAGAATCAACCGGTATATCAAATTTGAAGCAAATCGTACAATTCTGCATGAAGAAACCCATTTATCTAAATTATGGGGGCGATTAGCCCCGTTCCCCCCTCTCCTTTATACTTAACCAATCAACATCCAAATCTAATCAGGAAAACGCATTATTAGAATAAACCGATATACCAGATTTGAAGCAAATCGGATAATTCTGCTTGAAAAACCCGCATATCTAAATTAACCTCTTGAGGGGCAGTGGTATGTTTATGAAATTACTTAATTTTAATTGCTAAATGCACCAGACTTTTGGTAAAAAATATCGGTTTATTATGTATGTGAAATATAGCTTTTTCATATTTACAAGTTTGTTTTCAAATTCCCGTATCATTCATTAATTACAACACTTTAGCAATGGAATTGTTTTGCCCCTGAAAGGGTTAAGTGTTGATTAGCCCCGTTCAACCCCCCCCCCCCATTTATACTTAACCAATAAACTCCCAAAACTAATCAGGGAAGCGCCTTATGAGAATGAACCTATATACAAAATTTGAAGCAAATCGGATATTTCTATCAAGAGTTATCGCGTTATATACATACGTACATACATACGTATGTACATACAGAACCTGCGGGCATATTACCTCTCAGGCTTAGATAGCCTGTGAGCTAAAAAAAATTATTAGGTTTACTAATGTAGAAAAATCACCTCAAAGCAGATTAAAAAAAAAAAAAAAAAAAAAAAAATCCTGCTAAAAATTCAAAAATCGCAGACGATAAAATTTATTTTGGTGAGCCGAAATATTGTAACGAGAAGAATTTCAAGAAAGATTCGCCTCGAAAGGCGAAAAACCACTAAAATTGGCATTAAAAATCTCCGAACTTAAAATATATATATATATATATATATCTGAGGAAAAAATTTATTATATTAGGCTAAAATCTGCAACCCAGGGTTCGTAAATATCATGATATTTTCGAAAATATCAAAAATATCCGATATTTTGTTATATATCCGATATTTTCGATATATATCCGATATTTTCAAAATCGTCAACTTACTGCTGTTAATAAATATTTCAAGCATAATATAAATTAGAAACTAAAACATATTGTATTAAAAAGAAAATTTAATCAAACACTATATTGAAAGTGCATTTGCTTTTCCTTTTCTTTTAGGTAGCTTTCTTTACAAAAAGCTACCTATTGCAGCCGTTCGGAGGAAAGCGATTTCAAAAAATTTTGGTATATTTTCATCGATCATGACCCCCAGACCCCGAAACCACCCTCCGTTCAAAATTGATATATATATATATATATATATATATATCAATATATATATATATATATATATATATATATATATATCTGAACTATGTCACACTGTAACTCTCGTATTTATGAACCGATTTCGATGTAATTCGGTGTGTACATAGTACATACCAATGTCTCGACCGAGTTCGTTGGCCAGCTTCATCCGCCATTTTGTTTCAAAATGGCGGCCATTTAAAAATTATAAAAAAATTTAAAATTTGAAATGTGGTACCAAAAAATTGAAAATGGAAAAATATTTTTTTCTAATGAATTTGACCTTTATACAAAGACTCCGTAGCAGTTTTTGTTTCGTCTATATCTTAAAAAATGGCTGAGTTATAGCATTTTGAATTTCTAGCGAAGCTGACATTTTGAAACGTCCTGAATTTTGTCACGCGATAAAACGCATATTTATGAACCGATTTGGATATAACTTCGTTTATACATAGTACAGACCAATGTCTCGACCGAGTTCGTTGGCCAGCTTCATCCGACATCTTGTTTAAAAATGGCGGCTATTTAAAATTTTAAGAAAAATTTAAATTTGAAATGTGGTACCAAAAAATTGAAAATTAAAAAAATATTTTTTTCTTATGTGTTTGACCTCGATAAAAAGATTCGGGAGCAGTTTTTGTTTCGTCTATACCTTAAAAAATGGCTGAGTTATAGCATTTTGAATTTCTAGTGTGGCTGACATTTTGAAACGCCCTGATTTTTGCCACGTGATAACAGACGTATTTATGAATCGATCTGGATGTACATTGGTGTGTACATAGTACATACAAATAACTCAACCGAGTTCGTCGGCCAGCTTCATCCGCCATCTTGTTTCAAAATGGCGGCCATTTAAATAAATTAAAAAAAAATAAATTTAAAATGAGATACCAAAAAATTGGAAAATGAAAAAGAGTTTTTTTTGTATGTGTTTGACCTTGATACAAAGATTCCGGAACAGGTTTTGTTTCGTCTATATCTAAAAAAATGGCTGAGATATAACATTTTGAATTTCTATTGTGGCTGACATTTTAAAACGACCTGATTTTTGTCACGCGATAACAGGCGTATTTATGAACCGATTTGAATGTAACTTGGTCTGTACATAGTACATACCAATGTCTCGACCGAGTTCGTTGGCCAGCTCCATTCGCCATCTTGTTTCAAAAGGGTTGCCATTTAAAAAAAAAATGTAATTTAAAATTTAAAATGAGGTATTAAAAAATTGGAAAATGAAAGAGATTTTTTTTATGTGTTTGGCCTTGATACAAAGATTCTGGAGCAGTTTTTGTTTCTGAAAATTTGTTCTTTTGTTTATATCTTAAAAAGTGGTTGAATTATAGCAATTTGAATTTCTATCATGGTTAACACTTTGAAACGATCTTGTATTTGTCTCGCGATACCACACGTATTCGCCTATTTCGATGGAAGAAGGCATGTGGATAGTATATATCAATATCTCGACCAAGTTCGCTGGCCAGCTTCATCAGCCATCTTGTTTCAAAATGGCGGCCATTAAATTAAAAAAAAATATATTTAAAGTGAGGTGCAAAAAAATTAGAAATTGAAAAAGGTTTCTTTCTTAAGTATTTGACCTTGATATAAGGATTCAGGAGCATTTTTTGTTTGTCTTTATCTTAAAAAATGGCTCAGATATAGCAATTTCAATTTCTAACGTGGGTGACATTTTGAAAAATCTGATTTTTTGCCTGCGACAGCACTCGTATATATCAACCGATTCCGATGTGAGGGAGCATGTGCACAGCAATTACTAAGGTCTCGACCAAGTTCACTGGTTAGCCTCATCCACCATGTTGTCTTAAAATGGCAGGCACTTTAAGAAATCGCCGAATTTGGCAGCCAAATATAAGTTACTTTAAATAAAAGCAGCTTGGATAAAGCTGACTAATTTCACGAAATTCTCATTCATAATGATTTAGTATTGATAAAAATTAGTATTGAATCTCCTACATTCGGTTTCCACTTAATTGAGCTTCGTGTGTTTGAATAATATAAGTTGGCTTTTTTAAAATAAGGAATATGAAAGCTA
Source organism: Maratus speciosus (assembly GCA_963932465.1). Lineage (NCBI taxonomy): Eukaryota > Metazoa > Arthropoda > Arachnida > Araneae > Salticidae > Maratus > Maratus speciosus. The sequence goes on from OZ010787.1 coordinate 211,404,920, forward strand.
CCTCTTCCTCCCGGCACTGGCCGGAAGGACTTTTTTATTTCACTTAGAACAATTGAAAACAATTTTGTTTATACACATACATGATGCTTTAAAAAAAAGGCTATAGGATTCAGTATCAACTATCAAGAAATCAGAAATTTATAAAACAAAATTTTTATACAAAACATTTTTGTAATTAAAAGTTTTTAACATAAATATAAGATTATCTTATTTTTTATTCCCTAACATCTTATACAGTTTAAACTGAACTAAATCAAAACCAGAAGAGATTCTTTTCTAATGAAACTGCATGTAACTGAATATCTAAATTAGACAGTTTATCTTTCAGTGTCTGTTCTGAATTAATTATGTCCCACATAATCTACAGTTAAAACTAAAAAATTCAAACATAAAGCTTGAAAAAGATATTTGTTTTCATTTTTGGCTAAAAAAAATCACTACCAGAGACAAAAGTTCTTTATCTACGGAACAACACAGTCAATAACAGTTGGAACTTTCATTTACACTGTTTTGACTCAAAATATCAAAAATACCTTGCACAGTGATATTTTGAAAATAAATATCAAATGACATGAAATATCGAAAATATCATAAATCTTGATTATTTTGAAAATAAATATCGGATATATACCATGATATATATAAAGATATATATCCATTGATATATCAACGAACCCTGCTGCAACCGCATTCTTTCATGTCATAAAATCATTGCAAAATGCAAAAATACTCTAAAAATCGCATAAAAATATTGTGAAAAATTAAAATATTTATATACGAATTCCGAATGAATTTTATTGAAATGGGGAATGTAATGAAATCATTCACTATATTGAACTAAAATATTAAAATCGGATTCATTTTATTAATGAGGAAAAATCGGTGTAAAGCGTTAAAAAAAATAAAGAGAAAAAGGTTAAAATCGTCAAATCCGTAGTTCTAGCGATTTTTTTCAACGCCAAAAACATAATTTCTTCAATATTAGGATTACAACACAATATATTTGCATATAATAAAAATTAAGATATAGGCAATAAATTTGTAAAATTTAGCCTCGAGCAAATATATTTTTAAATTTAAACCGTTTGGCAATATTATTGTTTGGCCGTTTTAAATAGGACGTAATTTCCTCCATTTACGACTTTAAACGCATGTAAATGAATTTTTTTTTTAATTTCTCTTTTAAAATTCACGCGTAAATATAGTTTTTATGACGTAATTTTCAATATTTTCCTGCTTTTAATACGTAATCATTTAATTCTAATTTGATTTTTCTTTTTATAAGTCACGTGTAAATAAATTTTTTATTTGAAGGAAATATTCTTTGCGCTGTTTCTGAAATTGGCAACAATGTAAAATAATACCCTTTTATAAACTAGTATGTTGTGGCCATCACAAAACTTTCTTCTATCTCATACATGTCAATATTTCAAAATTCACTATCTCAGTGCCAAATTAAATGGCAATCTGTGTTCATCATGAGAATTCTAAAAATATGAAACTCCGTGCATTAGTTCTCGAGGTATGACTGTCGCTGAAATCGTGTAAATCCAGCAAAATGCAGCATAGCAGCGCCACCTATTGGGTTATTTACACCAGAACCTAATTATCACCAACTTATGTCAACGTCTAACTGAATATGAAGTTTGAGGAAAATTCGTGCATTAGTTCTTGAGATAGAGGTATTGCGCAAATCATGACAAATGCAGCATAGAAGCGCCACCTGTTGAGCGATTTACAACAACACATAATCAGCAGCAATATTAATCCAGTTATACTTAAATCGGAAGTTTGATTAAAATTGGTGCATTAGTTCTTGAGATAGAGCTATTGAGGTAATAGCTCAAAATGCAGCACAGCAGCGCCACCTATTGGGCGATTTACACCAACACGTAGTCAGCATCATTTCATATGAAGGACTTACTAAATCCGAAGTTTGATGAAAATGTGTGAATTAGTTCTTGAGATAGAGATACTGCGAAAATAGTGTAAATCCTGCAAAATGCAGCATAGCAGCGCCACCTATTGGACGATTTACACCAAAACATAAACAGCATCCATTCATATCAAGGACTAACGGAATCTGAAGTTTTATAAAAATCCGCGCATTAGTTCTTGAGATAGAGCTTTTGCGGAAATCCTGCAAAATGCTACACTGCAGCGTCACCTGCAGGGCGATTTACACCAAAAACTAATCAGCACCAATCTATATCAGGGACTACCTGAATATAAAATTTTATTAAATTCCGTGCATTAGTTCTTGAGATAGAGTGCCCACAATATTTGTGTCACGTACAGACAGACAGACAGATATTTTGTAAAAACATGTTTTTTTGAATCTCTGACCCATAAAACGTGTAAATCCGTCGAAAACTGGAATTCGAAAATTTTCATGAAACCAATACTTTCTTTTTGTCAAGATAGAATAAAGTAAAAATGTAAAAAATATTTCTCGAAATACTGAAAATTCGAATTTAAAATGGAAATAAATCCTCAAAAAATGAGTCAGATTAAAAAAATGAATGCAATCTGCACACTGGGAATTTCTAATGTATATCCCCAGAAAAAACTATTACATTCCTATGTATAGTTTTTGTCCCGATAAAACTTTTTTAATGGAACGATATTGACCAAATTTAACATCAAATATCTCTTGAAATAAACATTCGATTTAAAAACTGTCTGCATCAGCTTGTTTTTCGAAGTTACCATCGATTTTCATCCCAATCACAAAAAAATTCGTAAACAGTGGCGGTGACAGCATGAGTTACTTTTTGAATAAAGAAATTCAGCTTCTTTTGATTTCAGTATTTTCTTCTTTTACAACTAAGTAGCAGTAGTCGTTGAGTTCATTTTAATTAACTTTTGTGACAATTAAACTTTTGGTTTTCCTTTTAATTTTCTTGCACAAAACAAATGTAATGTAAATTAAAATAGTTTTATTAAACGAACTCGTAAATGAAAAGAACGTTTTATAAATCTTTTTTTTTTTTCATTTGAATTTGATTTCCTAATTATATCTAGAAAATATGGATCGCAATAGATTTGCTTGGACTATAGATGAAACCATCAGTAGAAACAGTGGATTTTTCGGTAAAATTGTTTAAACGTAAAGATTCAAAAAAGAAAAGAAAAAGAAACCTTCTGAGATAACGCTACAATGTTGTCCAGTATTAAAAACAGATGTGCAAGTTGAACTATACTCTCCCCCTTTACGATTTATTCCAAATTCGCCGAAAAATATCCCCAGAACCCCCTGCAGTTTCTTGGTAGGTCCTATTAACGAACGGCGATGACACGTATGAAGCGAAAAAAAAGGTTAAAAACACAACACAAAAAACTCAAATGCTGATCTTCACAAATGCGACATTTCGATCCTTTTTCAGAAAAATATTCTCCCCCCAAACATCTGCAAGCCAGGTGGTCGCAAAACAATAACAAATTACAATTACAAATACTCAACGAGGTTCTGGGTGATGGTTATTGTCAAGATGGCACTTCTGAAAACCATTAATCGTTTCCTGTTGATTATCTTTCTTAACAGTTCAACTTGAAAAATTCCATCAAATTTTATTTTTTTCAGCTAGAAACAAATATGGTTATTTTGTATAAGTACTAAATTATTAAATTTTAATACAGTAAATTCTGCCTAAGGCGGACTCTGTGTAAGCCGGAAATCTGTCTACCGCGGAAAATTCTTCAAGTCCCGGCGAACCCATAGAAAATTACATTAACTCATGCTGCATCAGGCGGAATCTGTCTAACGCGGAAACGGAAAGGATTTTAAGGTCCCACCGAAACCAAAATTTTGCATAAGGCGGAAAAAAGGATATTTTGAAAATGAAAGGCATTTCGTTTATCAAACTTTAAAACTGTTTAGTCAAATACTCATTGTCGAGGATGTTAAATTCCGTAACACTTTGAAAAGGTTAATTCAAAAGAGCAGAAACTGTTTAAATTTTAAGGAATTCTTGCTTATGACATATTTTCTTATACGAAATTGCATTTAAAAGTTATTATTTCTAGTAGAATACAAATTTATGAAAATGCATATTTCGAAAGTTCAATATGTTATATTTTAAGGTTGTACTCGAATTCAAAATTATAGCGTTCTGTCTCATTCTCGAAGTTTATTACTTTTTGTGGGTAAAATCATATATAATCAACAATATGATTGTTTTTGTTTCTACCTTACCTGTGCGAGCACGTATTACAGCAGAACTAAAAAATTGAATAGCGTTTCTCATTTACCTATAAAGACAAAGGATCTTTCAGAACTTCAGTTTTCAATCGATTTTCGAGCCAGGAAAATCAATGAAAAATAATCAAAAATCGAGATTTTTTTTTTCTTTTTGAGGGGAGGTGGGAGCTTTTTTGCATAAGCCGGAATATTGTCTACCACGGAAAATTTTCTCAGACCCAACCGATTCCGCCTTAGACAGAGTTTACTGTACTTGTATTTTATATGCTTAGTCTGAAATACAAGTGAGAAATTCGTATGTTTTTCAGACAATTAAAAATGAATTTGTTACAATCTTCTTTGCTAAAAATAATTAAGAAATGTCTTTATCGCGAATATTTAATGCATGGATGATAATAATAGTAATAATAATAATTAGTAACTTCTTGATTTCTTTATCTTAATTGCATGTTAATTGTAACGTATATAAATAAAGTTTAATGTCTCAATAATTATAAAAGTTGAAAGTAACACTAGAATGATGGTGAGGGGCCATTTTGGCCCTTACCAAATGAATATATTTTGTTCCGATTCAGAAATTTATTTAGGAATTAAGTTTAAATGATACAAAGAAAGAAAGGGTTAATTAAATAACTCAAACAGTTTTAAATAAAAATTCTGGTATTAAATATTTTTATGAAACTGGAGTAAAAATTCCGGTCTTTCTATGTTAAATTTTAGTTTAAAATAATATTTGTTTTAAGAGTTAGGTTAGCCAATATACTATTGATTAATTATTGTAATTATTTTTCTTAGCTTTTTATAAATTCAGTCAATCACTGTCTTTTAAACATTTTCATTCGTCGAATCCGCCAAGTTATTAGTGTGTCGACTCGCAATAATAGTAATATATAATAATTATTATTTAATAATAAAATTATATAATAATTATTATTATTACATTATTATTATTATTAGTAGTAGTAGTAGTAGTAATAGTAATTTCTACAGATTAAACAAATATTGAAAAAGATTGTACTTAGTTTTTGTTACTAGAATAAAAATAAAAGGGGGAAAAAAGACCTTTCTGTCAAATTTCTCTCTATTCTAAAAAAAAATATACACCACCACCGCCGGTGTAAATGAATTTTTTTGTGACCGGAGGTCTTTCTTCGCTAATATTAAGAAAACTACTACACACAAAAATATGAAAATTGGTAGTATTATAGAGAAATCTTATATAAGCACGCTAAAGTAGACAATTTTTAAATCGAAGAACTATTTAAAGTGATTTTCAATGTTAAAGTCTGTCAGAATAGGTCCATTAAAAAAGTTCTTTAGCAACAAAGCTATGCATAGGTTGGTTAATTTTTGACGGCCGATTATCTACACGAGGGATATAAGCCATAGGGGATGTGCCCTCCTTTTGGGTCTTTCTAAGGGAACCCAACCCGTATTTACGCATGAAAATCCAAGGTTTCGAAGAAAACCACGAAAACTCCGAAACGGTTAGGCCGACGGGCGCGATTGGGTTCGAACCCAGCACTTTCCGTCTACCAGCTTCGAGAGCAGAACCTCTCAGCCACGCTATGCATAGGAGTTTAATATATGTGATATACTTCTTTAAGCTAGTGGTGTGAAAACTGCGCTTATTTTATTTTTTTAATTTTACTAATTTTATGAAGGGTTTTTTTTTCAATCTTTTATTCGAATTTTCATTATTTCAAGAGAATTCTTTTCATATTTAGAAAGGGTAATTTTTTATGTTGATGCTAATTTGTAAAACAGCAGAAAGAATTATATTGCCTCTCAAATAAGAAATGTATTTACACGTTACTGTTAAAAACAGAAATGAAACTTTAAAGTAATAATAAAATGATCAATTGTTAAACGCAGAAAATATAGAAAGTTATGTGATACAAATTGTATTTACACGTGAATATTAAAAAAGTAAGAAAATCTTAAAATAATTAAATTATTGCTCGCGAACCGCATTTAATGGGAACAAATACGTCATATGTAAAATTAATGTTGTCATATGAAATATGCCTAAAATAATTAAATTATTATGCGTGAAAAACTTTTAATAGGGAAAATTAGGTCATATATTTAAAAAGTTCAAATACTGATATTTCCAAACACTTTTAAATGGAATAATATATTTACACGTGAATATTAAAATAGTGGGGAAATAAAAGCTGTAATTAAATTTTTGCACACGAAACGCATTTAACCCTTTCAGGGGCGGTGGTATGTTTATGTAACCACTTAATTTTAATTCTCAAATGCGATAATGGCACCAAGATTTTTGCATTATTTTTTTTTTCATTTATTACATATGTGAAAAATCGCTTTTTGTTATTTGCAAATAAATTTGTACGTAAATGATGGTGCCAATCATTCATTTCAACATTTTAGCAATGCAAGTGCTTTGCCCCTAAAAGGATGAAAATTATATCATACATTTAAAATTATTTTCTTATGGACAATATTAATAGGATCTCACATTGCAAATCACATGGTGTACAAGTAGTGCGGCTAGCAAATAGCAAATTTGTTTATAGATTTCATCACTTGATGCAGCATAAATAAAGGTAAATGCATGCACAAAATACTTTCGATTTATTTTATACCAATTGCTATTCGATAAATACATACTAGAAAATTCGTATCTACTTATTAATTAAAATAAATGATTTACATTTTAATAATAACATGGAAATGTGCATGATGATGCAATAAAATAGAGAAAAGAATTCATGCATAAGCTGTACTTGTTCCTGAAAATATTTAAAACTCGATCAAAACATGAAATATAAGCGAAAAATTTCAAAACGCAGTGCTTTTCAACCCCGTGGTTCTCTGAATGCTATTCCGAAGCAGACGAAAGAAAAGAAAAAAAAATTGACACTGTTAACTATTTCATCAGGTGATGGTGGTACGTGGGGGGGGGGGGGTGTCAAAATTAGCAAAATGTCGATAAAGTTATGTATGGACAGCCCCCCTCCCCTCTCCCCGAAAGTGGCTACCTTCTGTCACGATTGCTCAATTGATTTGCAATCTTAAACTGAAAATATCTTCAGGTATTGACATTCACAAACTGGGAAATCGTGCGGTGATTTCCAATCTTTGGTAAAAGCAAAGGAAATTTCATAAAATCCGTTAAATTTGGAGCTTATTTTGAAGTAAACATTTTAGTAAAATTCATAATTTATATTATATAATGTAATAATAATAAGACACAGCATAAAATAATTAAAAAGAACACAATTTCGAAGCAAATCGGTATGTTCTATCTAAATTATATATACCATGTACCTACATATAGGGAGGTTCGTCAGTAATTGACCAGTAGGAAATGATTTTTTATTTCTGAATTCTACAATGGAAAAGAAATATGCAACTGCTGACGGAATTTCATTTTTCAACAATTACCGTAAATATAAATAATGCAGAAAATGAAATAAGGAAAAGCTTCCGATTTACTAAACTAATATTTTCTTTATATTTAGGAAATTTGCAGAATAATGCTTTAATAATTTTGTTAGAAGAAAGTATCTGGATAAATTTCTATTAAACAGTAACCGTGAAAATATGGTACTAAGCATATGAAATTAGTCTCGCATTATTTGAAATATAATATCAAGAGAAAGTGCTTTTATATATTTTTTTATATTTTTATTAGAAAAAAAAAATAGCTAGATAAATTTCTGTTAAATAGTTAATAACAGTGAAAATATTGTACTAATAATGTGAACTTAGCCTCACATTATTTGAAATACAACATCAAGAAAAATGCAGGAAGAATGCAGTAAATCAGTGTTAAAAATAATAGCAATCATATTCAATGTGCAGTACATGTTCTTGTTGTTTGAGTGCGAAAAGTGAAAATTCCTGGAGCTTGTCTTGATCTTATTTCATTTCTCATAAAGCAAGATCAATCTCTTCCAAACTTTATTGCAATATTTTCTCTTTTCTAAGGTTATTAAAAGAAAGGAGAGAGAGTAAATATATTTTATGGGGGAAAAATATTTAAAAAAATGAAAAATTACTGAAACATTGTAATCCAAACTGGCTGCTTTCTGACATATTCACAAAGTTATTGTTAATGCAACAAATGCATTAGTGATTATTAGTATTAGTGTAAACAAGTGTATTAGTGTGTAGTTTATGTTAATGCAAAAATTGTTCTTCATGAACTAAGAAATCGAACAGCATTTTTCATCTTTTTATAAAGACAAAAATATTGCGGAATATGCCGTCCAAGTTTCTGTTTTAAGCCGATTTTCGGGATTCTACAGCCCGGGAAAGCTTGTTTTTAGAAAACAATTAATTAGAACTTAATATGATATACAATCATCGAAAATGCAAAATGTTGTTTGATTTTAAATTATCTCAATAGTAATAACTGATATTTCCTTGCATTTATGCATAAAATGAGTCGGTGAATACGTCAGTTTTGAGTTGCTGAGTTGTGAGAAAGAAAAAAAAAAAAAAAACGCCTTAAGTGTTATAGTCGTGCATAAAATTTCTAATTCTAAAGTAACGCATTCAGAGGTGAGGGGGGGGGGGGGGTATGAATTAGCAAGTATGGAACATTTTTATTTTAATCATATGTTTTATTTCAAGGAATTATTACATGATAATATCTTGAAAATTAATTACTTTACTATTTCGATTCATTCAAATGTATAAATTATCGTCAAAATAAGAGAATTTTCATCTTTTATTAACAGATTACCGATATTTCACTGCAAGAATATGGTATTATCAAATTGTTTCACCCACAATAATAGTATTGCAAAGAGTAATTTTTAATAGAATTATAATCCATCATAACATTTGTAAGTTTAAATCACTTGCTGCTAATTATTAGAAAGTACCTCGTAAATTATGCGCCATATAAGTATTGTGTTAGATCAACTGTTTTTTTTTCCTCAATCCCCCCCCCCTTCTTCTTTTTTAAGAACAACTCATACAACATTTCTCCCTTTTTTGTAATTTAATGTTCCAAATTTTATGATTAAAATAATTTCTACTTTTAATACAGGCTTTTTTCTATAACCAATAACATATATAGTGAGTCTAAAGTCAGGTTTGTATGCATATAGTATGAACATTAGCAAAAATTAATGAACAGAACATATCTGGTTCCCTGAAGAGTTTTCTTAAAATATTTGTTAACGCGAATAAACACTATGCAGACTATATGATACAACTATTAGAACACAAAATAGATAAAAAATATTCAACATTTAGCCTAAAATAGTTTCATTTTTTTTAATGGGCATATTTATAACAATCTCGTAAGATGCTTTTAAAGGATTTGATCATGTTATAAAAGAAAATCAACTCGATTTATTTCTTAAGAGCTGTTACTAATTATGTTTAAATTATAAATAATTTAAATTTTCTACAAAATTGACTGTAATTATTTAATTTAAATTATTTTCGGATGAAGTACTATTACTTATGTAATGGTTGTTCCTATCAAAAAATATGCATGTATTTGTAATAGGAGGCATTTAAAAAAACAAATACACAAGGTTTAAATAACAGAAAAACTCGTTCTTGCTTAATACTCATTTTACTTGCAATTAATTTCAACGTGTCTTTTAAATCTATGAAAATATGCAACAAACCAATATAAAAGTTGTATAATCTTGCATTACACTGTACAGTACATTTTCCTTTCTTCATTTGTATGATGCAGCTGTAATATGCGTTTATGGAAATAATTTGATGAATTAGGGGATTACGATTGGGAAGCAAAGAGATCCTGCGATATTAACAATTATCTTACATTTACCGTCTAATAAAAGTGTACTATTATGCACATATTTATGCAAACATTAGAGAATTTTCGAACTGAAAAATAGCAATAAAAATCTTGAACATTTCACACACCATTACAGACAACGTAGAACGCGTTAGTGTAAGATAAGTTTCAATTTCATCAGACTTCGGTGCATATGATTTATTTGACAGAAAATTAAAGTCATAAAAATTTAATAAGCAGATCGTGAAAATTCTTATGTTCAATATTTCGCAAAAACTAACATCCAAATACATGAAACAGTGCAGTGCAACTGAGACGTATTTGTGGTTCGCAGTTTCGCAGTAGCACCTAAACTAGAGTCCTGGGTGGGCCCGGTCGTACCCGATCTGAAACCACCAAAATAATTTTCATCAACCCGCAACCCGACCCGAACCCGAAATGAAATGGAAGTAAATCATGTTTACTTTCCTAAATCTAGAATTTATCTCCTATAACAATCTTAAGTTTTATTATATAAAAAAAAGGACAAATCTATATTTTTACTATTTAAGTATAGTAAAACTTCTAAATATTGGACACTCCGGGATTGTTGAATAAAAGTCCTACATCGGATCGGGCCGGGTAGTCCCTAATTTTCTTTTAGGTAGATTTCTTATGAAATACTACCTATTACATTATCCCCTACGTAGGAATTTCTGAAAAAATTTTGCATATCTACACCGATCATGACCCCTAGAAACCAAAACCAACCTCAGTAAAAAAACTTTATACATATATAATATCACTTTTTTATGGGCACGATAACTTCCGTAATTCTACACAAATTTCTTCCAAACTGATGCATAAAATCAAGGGGCATAAAATCTCGGTCAAGTTCGTTAATGGGCAAAATCGGACCAAGGGGATGGAAAGTTTTGTGAAAACCGGAAAAATGCCATAATTTCTTAATTTTTGTACATATCAAATTAGTTTAAAGTTTTTATTACTTCTAAAAATAAGGCCAAAATTTTATATATCACAGATTATTCATAAAATTAAAAATGGGCTCCAGGGGCGCAAAAAGATTTTCCGCCCCTTGATTTTATGTATCAGTTTGGAAAAGATTTGTGCAGAATTACGAAAGTTATCGTGTCCATAAATAAGTGATGTATATATATAGATATAGTTTTTTGGGGGGTGGGGTTGTTTTGGGTTCTAGGGGTCATGATCGGTGTAGATCTGCAAAAAATTTTCCGAAATTCCAACATAGGAACGATCCCAATAGGTAGTATTTCATACGAAATCTACCTAAAATCATCGTTTGAAGGGTGCATTCAAATCCAAACTGCTTATTTTCTGACTCATTTTTAAATTCATTTTTGCTCTCAAACGCATCCAATTGGTAGATTCTCTTATTCAGATACTATATAATGTATCGTAATGGTAAATTTTTTGATAGAGATAGAATATATTTCAAAAAAATGATGTCAAATTGGGCATTTTGAATCGAATTTCCCGAAGCGATTGTGTTGGAAACGAAAAATATTGTCCTACTGAGAAAATAATTGTTTATAAATCAAGTTTTAATTAATTGAAAGAAAATTGAAAACACAGGTCACTTATATCTTGAAAAATCACGTCCGCAAGTTTCATATTTTTTCTTTTAAAAATGAATTTGAAAATGTGCCAGAAAATTCAAAGTTGTTGAGCATGGGAAAATATTTTTTTTAATACCGCTTTAACATGATTCTGATAAAACCAGCTCTTATACAAAAATGAACTAAAAACTCGTCAACAGCGGCCAGATAAAATTGTTAAAGTGGGTTTATCTCTAATCATGATTTAGTTTTTGTTGTTGACATTAGCACTTAACTTCGAAATCTACCTGCGCCTGCAGGCCGAGTCGAAAGAGATTTTTTCCTGGTTGGGGTGATTCTTATTTTCTTTCTGCGAGTCGGGTTCAACTTAGAATAATTTTTGCGTGTCATATTAATATTTCTTGCAAGTAGTCAGGTTGTTAGAATTTTCACAAAAAGTTTAAGCAGAAAACTATGCTTCAGATGAAAATGAATATTTAATATGCACTACTTTTATTGTCAGTACCGAATTAAGGCGGCACACGTTGGTTGTGTTTATGACGGCCGATTATTAGCACGAGGGTATAGGCCATAAGGTGGAGAGTGCCCTTATTGGGTGTCTGTCTAAGGGAATCTAACCCGTATTTACGCTTGGAAAACCAAGGTTCAAAGAAAACCACGAAAACTCCGAACGATTAGGCCGACGGGCGTGATTGGGATCGAACCCAGCACCTCCCGTCTACCAGCTTCGAGAGCAGAACCTATCGGCCACTGGTGGGGCTAAGGGGGCACAAATAATATGGAATTAAGATCCCTTTCTGCCTAAAGCATATATCCTTGGCTATATTATCCAGAAAAATAAATGCTGTATATACAAAATTGATATTTAAATTTAAAAATTTAACTCACTGATGCGTGAATTAAAATTATTAATTGGTGCGGGCATGATAAAACTCTAAATTATGCATATAGAAAACAATTTTTGTACAAAATAGAATCACAACACACCTACTTCTAAAGTAAAACCATAATATATACAAAAAGGTTTAAAATTTAATTTTTGCACAAAAGAAGAAAAAAAAAAGTAAGTTTTTCAATTGCCAAAAAAACTAAATAAATAAATAACCAAAATATGTGAATTTTTTTGGTTTTAGCATAAAGACTATAAAGAAATGGATATTTGGCTAATTTTCTAAAGCTGTAGCTTGCATAGTTTGAAAGTAATAATAAAGTAAAAATAATATAGTTAATTAATTCATATATATATATTATGCGGAACTGTCTGAGCGCGAGTAATACTCGCTCTTGGTCGTTTATTTTGAAGAAGTTTCCTTTTTTTTTAATTCACCAATAAGAATAAATTATTTGTAAAATGCCTTAAATTAAGATTCAAGGTGTAATAAGCCACTCAAAAAACCTCTTGAATCTAGTTATAAAGCTGTTCTCAAATACATACTTGCTACTTTCTAATACAATCAAAGAATTTAGGATTATTTGTATAATTTACGAAATTTGCAGAAATTTTTATTTGGATATCAAGAAATCCCAATACATTTTTCCAATACATTTTTTTTCTATAAAGACAAATTACCTTCCATAAAATAATTTCAAAGTCGATTTTCAATCAATTATAACTCAATATGTAATAAATTTATCAATAACTGAAATCCACTGTTTGATTCCAAATCATTTGCATAGTTTGGCTCCTAATTTTATGCTTTTAATAAGATAAATAAATGAACTGTCCGTCAACAATATTGAAAGATTTTAAATTATTGAGCGTTATTTTTTTAAATCAGCATCCATGGTTCAGCATTAAGAACTGTATTTTAATTCAAAAACGATTAAAAAAAAAAAAAAAAAAAAAAAATTGTCTTTATTTCGATTCGTTATATAAATAGTTAAACAAAAAGATGTTTACGAAATCTTTTTAACAGGAAAATGTAAGCACGAAGATACGCGGGAGAAAGATGGATTGGTGTTTTGGTGATTTGAAACATTATACTTATTGAGTAGGGTTACTCCCTAATGACATTCACTAATGGATTTCTGGTTTTGGGGGAGATTTGAAATAGTTAAGTTTGCAGGAGAAACAAAATGGCCGGCTTGGTATTTTTTTTATCCTAAAGTACATCGAAGACGACTTCAGGTCCCTTCCTAAAGGAAGTACTTGATCGATCACTTGATTGACATTGATGGATCTAAATTCGGCAGGTTAGGAAAACATGTTTACGATTAGAATTGTGGAGCGCATCGGTTTCTCTCATCAATCAATGTGAAGTAGGCGGAACCTATCTGGGGTGCACATTCTGGAGAATTTGCTTAAATTTTCATTAAAATTCCCAATCGGTTTCGCTGATTTTACATTCCCTAATTCGTATAAAATTGTGAAACAAAATTACCTGAAAAGTTCAAGGTTTAAGCTAGGGGGCGTTGCTTTTTAATTTTCAGAATCTTTCATACATAACATTTTACAAAGCTTTGAATGAAAAAACACCTCCGTTTTTCACTTTCCAAAATTGTAAGTCATATCATAAACAAACAGCAACAAAAATCGAAAATTTAATCAACGGGTACCCTTCATTATGATCTCAAATATGTGCAAAAAGAAAAATTCAAAAATATGCAAATGCGCATGAGAAATCAGCGAAACGGCCTCTCATAGGATTAGCATTAGCTCGCGAGTGTCTTTGCTTCCAGGGACAGGAGCCGGTACGTTTCGGTTAGCCGGGCGCCAGTGTTATATATACATATGTATTTTTACCTATATATACATATATATGTATATATACACACACATATATATATATGTATACATATAGCTTCTATATATGTATAAATATACATATATATGTATATGTAGGTATACATACATGTGTATATATAACATTGGCGCCCGGCTAACCGAAAAGTACCCAGGAGCCTTAATGGTTAATTTCCGTGACATCCAGCCAAATTTATCCTACCGTGACTAAAGAAGTTTCACTCATTTTAAAAAGTTAGGAGAAGGCGGGGAAAAAAATGTATTTTCCTTGATCGATCGGGTTAACCGGTGTCCGGATAATCGGCGCTCTACTGTAACTGATAAGATGGAAACCTGTACAAAGTGGAATTTTTTATGTTCCTTTTGACTCTGTTTTTAAGATTTTAATGAATCCATGTTTGACAAAGCTGATTACATAGATCATTATTATGTATTTTATGATTACATATTTTAGAATAAGTCTTCTATTAAAAAATTACTAAAACTCTCTAAATTTATTTTGCGGAGGAGGAGGAGGAGGGGCGGCAAAATCCATGTTTGCCCCAGATGTAAAAAAGGCCAGTTTCGGCCCTGATAAGACATATGCATTATAGCATTTATCCAGGGCCCGACTTATGCAGGGGCATGCGGGGCAGCTGCCCCCGGCCCTCCTTTTCAGGGGGACCCCATAAGAGCAATCAGGATTTTCATTAAAGGTGCCAAATGATTGAAATTAGACAAAATTGACCAAAATTCATACATTTTCAAACATATAAGAAGGGAGTGCGCTCCCCCTTCCCCTCTTTGCTTCCAGTACACCCTCCACCCATGTAAAAACAAGCTATATCATTAGAAAACTAATGATTAAAATCTTATGACAACTTAGTATTCTATGGTTTTCAAAAGAAATTCTTTATTAACGCTTTTCTCGTAACGTGGCAAGTTAAATCCACTAATTATGACCAGTTTGGGGCATTTTCTCTTAGGCAACTTATAACGCACGTAAATAAGGAAAGAAAAACTTGCAAAGAAATACTCGTGTCAACCAATCTATCATTTTTTCTACTTATTATCCTACTAGTATTTTTTCTTAAAGTTGTGACCATCTTTTTGTGATATCCTGTATACAGATGTGAAAATAACGGTACAGAATTTATGCATACATACAATATGTATGAAATTTAGTACTAGCCACTTCCACATCATTCACAAAAATTTCTTTAGATAGATAGAAGCCCCCCCCCTCCCCCCCAGAATGATTCTTGCCTCGGGGCCCCCCATGGCCCAAGTCATGCCCTGTTTATCAGTGGCATAATCAGGGTAAGAAGAGGGCGGTTATTGAGAGGCTACAGTTACAGTACCCCCGGGGCCCGACTTAGGCTATGGGGGGCCCCGGGTCAAGAATCATTCTGGGGGGCCCCCTTCTATCTATCTATAGAATTTTTTTGCGAATAATGTGCAAGTAGCTACTACTAAACTTCATACATATTGTAAGTATGCATAAATTTTGTACCCGGTACTACTCACATCTGTATACAGAGTATCACAAAAAAAAAAAAAAAAAAAAAAAAAATGGTCACAACTTTAAGAAAAAATGCTAGTATGATAACAGTAGAAAAAAAGGATAGATTGGTTGAGACGAGTATTTCTTTGCAAATTTCGCTTATCTACGTACGTTATAAGATGTCTAAAAGAAAATGCCCCAAATGCGTCATAATGAATGGTTTTAACTTGCCATGTTACTTAAAAACGTTAATAAAGAATTTCTTTTGAAAACAATAGAATACTAAGTTGTCATAATAGAATTTTAATAATTAGTTTTCTAATGATATAGTTTGTTTTTTCATGGGTGGCGGGGGTACTGGAAGCAGGGAAGGAAAGGAGGACCGCACTCCCTTCCTAAATGTTTGAAAATATATGAATTTTCATTACTTTTGGCTAATTTTAATCATTTGGCACCTTTTAATGAAAATCTTGATTACTCTCATGGGGGCTCCTAAAAAGGGGGGCCCGGGGCAGCTGCCCCGCATGCCCCTGCATAAGTCGGGCCCTGAGTACCCCTCCTTCCTAAAACCTGTGTTTTTTGCCTAATTTTGGGCACAATTTAATTCATTTCCCAGCTCAGATCTCCCCCCTTCTTGGTACAGAATCCTACATTTCCCACAGACATTTATGAGAATTCAGATGCATGTTTATTAGATCTTAGAAGCATGGGTGTACGTGTATGCTGGGGAAAGCTGCAACCTCTCTGCGAAATCTCTGAGAGAAGGATGAATTTTAAAAGAGGCACAGAAATATGGAAAAAAATATAAAAACAAAAACTGTTTGAGATTAAACTGACTATTGCAATCTTGGTATATCCGCTGAATGTTTTCAGTTTTGTAAGATAATGATGTGACTAAGCAACAATAATAATGAAAGAGTTCAATTTAAGCATACAGCTAAGACAATAATAATGAAAGAGTTCAATTTAAGCATACAGCTAAGACAATAATAATGAAAGAGTTCAATTTAAGCATACAGCTAAGACAATAATAATGAAAGAGTTCAATTTAAGCATACAGCTAAGATTTTAAAGTCATTTAAGCATATTAAAGCATGTAAAATTAAAAGCTTATACTTCACAAGATTTTCCTACAATAGTTATGGAAACAAATCCGATAAGAAATATATTTCAATATTTTAAGACATACCTGAAGACACATTGTCATGAAGAGCTGAAAAAATACAAAATAGGACACGCATTGTATTTGGGCAACCGACAAGGATTTGATTTCTACGGAGAAAGTTAGGCCGGAGAAGTGTCTCAGAGGAATGTGATGTAAATTTATACTCGGCATGCACTCTGTGACACTTTTTTGGCCACAAAAGCTTCATTCAGTAGATTGAAGAGAAGACCATCCTCACTGACTTGTGGAGACCATATTGTTAAGATTCTGAAAAGAAAAGAAATGTTTAAAACTCAATCGACAAATTTTAAACCTATGTTTAAGATGAAAAATTATTCATACATTTTAAACAATTATTTATAAATACATAGAAACTATGTTTTATTTTGTACATAGTTTCTTAAACAAATAAACACAGAAAATTTATAAAATGTCTAGTTTTTAATTGGTACTTATTTGATTTCATTTAAGTAAAACATTTTTATACATAATATATTTATTTGACTTGAAAAAAAAATGGGAAGGTTGGCAGCTATATTTGCATATCAATATTTCAGAAAAATACAAAATTGACGGTTTTAAAAGTAAAAAAATTTTAATAAAATACTTTTAATATGTATTTTCCGTAAAGCATAGTGAATATATCTTGCAGAACTAAAATAAAATAGGGTAGTTGCATATTGAAGTAAAGAAAAAACAATCAACAGGCGTGTATATCAAAAATATTTTTAAAAATATACACTATGTATGTTTTGCTGTTAAAATAGTCATCTAAAAAATCCCCTAAAATAACACTGAACGAAGGCATTTGAGGTCAGATCCTAACACTAAAAATTTTTATATTGACTTAACAACTAAAAAAATATACGAGATACTAAATAAAAACTAATCGGCCAGATCATTAAATAGAAAACTATTACAAAACACTTACCTAGTACATTTCTTCCGTTTAAATTCAAGTCTGAACAGCATAGCGACTTACGCATTTGGCAATCGCATCAAGTGCGATAAAGCAGCCAATATGGTAACCATAAATTCACTTTAAAGATGCCGAGAATCTGTGCAGATAGTTGCGCAGATAGAAGATTACGGGGTCCATGTTTTTGACGTCATATCAAAATGCCCTATACTTGAGTTGCAAAGGGTGGAAAAAACCGGGTTTATTTCCGGGAATAAACCGGGTTTTTTGGGAGGGAAATTTTGAAAATTCCGGGAATTTTCAGAAAATTTTAGACCTGGAAATTTTTTATTTATCATTTTAAACTGTCTTAATGATTTCAATTTTTTTCCAATGTAAGCAAAACATTTTTTTTAGAAATGCAAATAAAACCAATAAAATAGCGCAGTTTACATGAAAACTAACGAAATAGATACTTATAGCTGCAATATTATGTAAGAATTATGATGTTTTAATAAGTAATTTAATATTTTAATAATTGATAAGTAGAAAATGAAAGAGCTAGATGACAGATTCATCTTGCCTGATATGAAAATAAACATTTCGCCAAATTATCCAATGTAAACAAAAAAGAAAATAAACAAAAGTGAGAGAAATCAATGAAAAAATACAATGTAACTCACAAAAAAAAAAAAAAAAAACAGAGTATGCCTGAATAATAGATATGGCAGCAAAAAGAAATTAAATAATTTTAGATTTTAAAGAAACATTTCAATCATCACCAATTTTCAACCGCTATTAATGCAAAGAAAATCAGTTTTAAGAAATTATAAAACGTAGAGCTCAAGCTGATGTTTCGTGAATTAATATGAAAAATCTGTCTTAAACTTCTCTGAACGGTAACTGAAATTTCTTTAAAATAAAAATTTCAAATTGAAAAAAATAATTGGTTTTGTTTACTATCAAAACTCCTTCAAAATTTCAAATATTCCCCAAAATTCGGGTTTATTCCCCAAAATTCCCGGGTTTATTCCCGCCCTTCAAAATCTGCGGGTTTTTTGCAACTCTACCTATACTGCGCTCGCGTCACATTCACTGTAGTTCCGGCCAGAAGAGACGTGCTGCAGAGTTGTGCACAGTACGAACCTAAAGCTGCGAAACAACTACACCCTGATACAGCTGCGCCTTTCATGTGGTCAATCGCTGTCCATGGTGTGGTCAGTTTTCTGTCGCACGGTGACAGGTCAGAGGACAGCGGAGGAGATCCGTAACATGTTTATCACCGCCCCTTTCTTTTGTTGATACTCCGTTTCTGACCACATAGCCTTTGGGAATGAAAGTACAGGGAAATAATTTGTGAATTTTTGGAGTAAGATGTGTCGTCTATGGTACGACCTTTTTTATCAAAGCACTATATTGGAGACTTGGTTTTGGCCTGCGTTCCTCTTGTCTTGTGTGCTAACTCGTGTGCGTGGATGTGGATCTTTATCTTTGTGCCTTTAACCTTCACAAAGGGGAAAAGAGGATCAGTGAAATTGGAATGTCGTTTGTATAATTCTGTGAAAAAAACCCGCACTCCTCACCAACTCTACAGCAAATCAACGTACTAAACGTTGATCAACGTTGTTTTTTAGTATACAAATGTGGAAAACACCAATCGAGTAATACTAACGTCTAATATTTAATGCCATACTTAAATTGTTCTTAGGGGTCGTTCATATATAGAAATTGTACCAAAATGAAAATTTTAAATACTAACGCCCAATTTTGACATAATATTTGAATTTTTTAGTAAATTTTACCTTCCGAAATCAAACGGGAAGTCATTCGGCCAAGTAGTTAGGAATCAATTTCTTTCAAACTTTTACCCATATAAGGATACGGTAAAATATAGCCACAACCTTAAAATTAGATGCAAAAATGCAACTGGAAGGCCAGGAAAAAAATTTAAAAACTGCACCGTATTTACAAAAATGATGCTTTGTTTCGAATTATATACATTTTAAAGAGATAGTTCATTTTTTAAAAAACAACATATGTTTGCACAACAGATTAGTTGTTATGATAAAAACGGCGATAAAATGAGTAAAAAGGGGCTCTTGGGATATTGGGATATTCATCCCTTTGGATATTCAATTTATTTAAAAAATTACACGAAAATGACGCTTTTATGTAACTTTTATTGCTTTTGCTGATTTCCCTAATCTAAAAGATTTTAAGAATTAAGTCCCAATAACTTTGCCCTAAACTGGGAAAACTTAAACGGACATCTTTAGTTGGGATTTCAATAGTAGTTTACATTCAAACGTATATCTTTGTCAAATATACCCAATTGTTTACAGAGTTTTAGTTTCAGTGTAAGATTGATACAAATTCCAATGTATTACCCGTCAGTAATATGCACGAATTTCATAGGAAAGCCTTGGTGCTGTATATTGTGATAATTTTTCTACATTGTAGTACATTTGTGCACGCAGAAGAAGACCTCTCTCTAAATCTGTAAAAAAAAAAAATATATATATAGATATACTGAAAAAAAAATGTAAATATAAAAATCTGTTTGTGATTGTGATTGAACAGATTGTTGCACATTTACAATTTTACTGAACCACAGTTTTGTTTTAAAGGTCTTCATTACTAGTTTAAACTGTAATTTTATTTTAGTTTGACTATATTCATTCACTAACACTGCTTAGTGCTTATAAGGACCATTGAACAATTTCAGTTTTCTAATAGAATAATATAAAATAAGAAATAAGAAAATAGTTGGAAGCTTGCGGTCAGTTTTATTTTCGGGAGAGAAGGGATGAAGGTAATTACATATGAATAGATCCTTTCCTTTGTATTTCGGGAGGGAGGATTGAGTTCGTCCCATCCATTAGTGTCCATGGACTTGTTAAAATTAGGTAATATGTTTCAAACTATCGTGGATTTTCCCCCCAGAAATAATGCACGTTAAGTTTGGACTTTTACAAGGTACTATATAAAAAGAATAATGAAATAAAAATATATTGTTCAAGTTATGTCTAAATAATGCACTTTTTCTTTGACACTTATTTATTTATCTTTGAATAATTTACATCTCGCTAACGTATAATTCAGAATTGGTAAAAACGCAAAAACTTGTATTTCCATGTTTTTCTGCATGCGAAAGATAAATATGCAATACAGTTCTGGTGTTATTTACTAAAATTTGTAGGCAGACCACTCTTGCTGTTATCTGCTTTTAGTAGAAAAAAAGATGAAAATACTTAAAAGAATACTTAAATACTTAAATTTAAAGTATAAAATTTTACAAACAGCTAATTGATCAGTTGGTTGGCTACCAGCACTTTTATATTGGAACTAATGTCCTTAAATATGACGATGTTAAAATTCTAATAGTCAAATTAAAATAAAGTTACTGCACTGAATGAAAAAAATAGGGTGTGTCAAAAGTGTAATGTCGAGTATCAAGAGGTTCAAGATCTTTTCCGGTCTTATAAGTGGCTTCGCATGAAAACATTTAAAGTTTAAATATAATTCAGAAGATATTCTTTTTGGTTTTTGACCCTTTAAATAAAATGTCCCCCCCCCCCCACGCACAATTTCTGATTTTTTCTTTTTTGGGGGGGCGGGGTGGGGTGGGGGAGGCGACACGTTATTTTTATCGTTGTAAATTTCAATTGAAATAGTTGGTATAGTAAAAGGTAATATTGCATGGTGTATGGAAAGAAATAAAAATCGCAATAGAAGCTGGGAAACATATGATTATGGAAGAAATCTGTAAAATAGATGAGAGTCAGAAAAAAAAAAAAAAAATCACGAGCTATATATTTCAAATTTCACTCTTTTACAGTTCGGTAAAGAGCACGAAGCTATTCCCTATGCTATTTCCCTTAAATATGAAATTGTTAGGATTTTCGAAATACCAGTGTATTTGTGTATGAGCATTCTAACCATAAATATTTCCAAATGTTAACACATTGCATGCGGGCATTTTTTTCAAAATGAGCACTAAATTTACGTTCACAAACGCCACTATAAATTAAAACCTGCTCGCAACCAATAAGAGGCAAGCATGCTTGGATTACACCTTCTTTTTTCGTCCGTACAAAATTTCCGGTACCAGTAATAATTCCGGTCCCCAACACACAAAAACGTATTTTTACGTGTCCCGCATACAATGTGTTAATATAACATTGCGAGAAAAATTGATTGTGGTTGTTGGATTTCCATTTGAAATTGTTGTCCCTATTATAAAAATCAACTGTATAATCTGTTCAGTTATTTTCTTTTATCAGAAAAAATTCTTGTTAAATTGATTAATTCTTGACATTTTTTACCTTACAAAAAAAAAAAAAAAAAAAAAAAAAAAAAAAAAAAAAACCTATTTTCAAACACAAGTTTAACGACCTTCTTATATATAAGAGCAAAAATTGTTAAAATAACAGTTTGAATTTTACAGCTTGCAAGAATTCTTATCATACAAATATATTAATAAATTGAAAGCGAAAAGGAGATTGACATTTTATCTGACTCAAATTACATTAGTCTCAAAATGTGCAAATTACCTATTTTTAAAAGAAATAAGCAGAGTTAAACTAACCTACTAATTCTTCTTAAAGAATACACTATATGGCCATTAATGACCGGCAACTTCCAATTTTAGACATTTTGTCAAATATTTAGAAATAAACTTGACAGATTCTTCTGGAATTTCAGGATTAAAAAGAACAAGTATGACCTCATATTTAGCAATGTCGATTTGATAAGGGGGGCAAAAAAAATCAAAGAAAAAAATAATACTTGGGATCACCTGTAAAATAAAATGCACGAAATGATCTATAGCTGCAGAATATAAATAAACAGACATTGTGCAATATGTGTATTCATTTGTGTAAGAATGGCACTTATATTAATAGAGATATAGCGATTTATTTAAAAAAATAAAAAAAATCTTGTAATTTTTTTGCTTATAATATGCTAGGTTTTCAACCAAATTTAACGCCGGTTTCAGAAATATTGACAAAATATAGTAGAAACAATGTAGTGCAATTGGAATATAAAAATATTATATATTAAATATAATACAAATATAATATATTTAATATAAAAATATTAAATATTTTAGGAAATATGAGCAGTTGTATGTAATAATTTTTATCTGCGCATGCGCGAACGATAACAAGGATCATTTTACATAATTTAATAGTCAACTCTATGGAGCAACTTATTAAAAGAAATCCAGTCAAATACCGTAAAAATTCAGAAAGATATCGGCGTTAGAGTGAGCAAATTTTTAGTTGTTCTCTAAAAGCAGCTGAATGATAAGGGATTATCCACAAATTGTCATTTTTTATTAAATGACTTTCAGAAAAAAGTTAGTATTTAGTAACGTAAATCAACGAGTAGATTTGGAAAAAATGCTTCGATTTTTATACTTTATTTTTTATCATGGTATAGGCTTGTTCTAGTGGTTATCCAAGAAGAACTAAAGCATCAATAAACTAGTATGTTGTGGCCATCACAAAACTTTCTACGATATAAATCACGTCAATTAAATCATTTAAATAGTACAAGAAATTACATCAATTTAGCACCAATTCATATCAAAGTGTACCTGAATTTGAAGTTTGATAAAAATTCGTACCTTAGTTCTCGAGATAGAGCTATAGCGGAAATTCTGAAAAATGTAGCATAGCAGCGCCACCTGTTGGGTGATTTACACCAATACATAAACAGCAATGATTGATATCCAGGTATACATGGATCTGAAGTTCGTTGAAAATCCAAGCATTAGTTCTTGAGATAGAGCTATTGCGGAAATCATTAAAAACAGCATAGCAGCGCACCTATTGAGCGATTTACACCAAATTGTATAAAATGTCAATTCATGTCACGGACTAACTGATTCTAAAGTTTGATGAAAATTCGTGCATTAGTTCTTGAGATACACCTATAGTGGAAATTCTGAAAAATACAGCATAGCAGCGCCACCTCTTGAGCGATTTACACCAAAACGTACAAAATGACAATTCATGTCAAGGATTAACAGATTCTGAAGTTTGGTGAAAATTATTGCATTAGTTCTGGAGATACAGCTATAATGGAAACTCTGAAAAGTGCAGCATAGCAGCGCCACCTGTTGAGCAATTTGTACCAAAACACAAACAGCGCTAATTCATATCAAAGTATACTTGAATCTGAAGTTTGATGAAAATCCAAGCATTAGTTGTTGAGATAGAGCTGTTGCGGAAATCGTAAAAAATGCAGTATAGCAGCGTCATCTGTTGAGCGATTTACACCAAAATGTTCAAAACTTGAATTCATGTCAAGGACTAACTGAATCTGAAGTTTGATGAAAATCCGTGCATTAGTTCTGGAGATTGAGCTATAGCGGAAATCGTGTAAAAGGCTGCATAGCAGCGCCACCTGTTGAGCGATTTACACCAAAAACTAATCAGCACCAATTTATATCAGGGACTAACAGAATATAAATTTTTATTAAATTCCGTGCATTAGTTCTTGAGATAGAGCGCCCACAAAATTTGTGTCACATACAGATAGACAGACAGACAGACAGACTCACAGATGCACAGATTCACAGACAGACATTTGTAAAAACATGTTTTTCAGAATCTCTGATCCCTAAAACGTGTCAATCCGTCGAAAACCGAAAGTCGAAAATTTTCACGAATCATCCAATACTTTCTTCTTGTAAAGATGGAAGAAAGTAAAAATGAAAATTAAAAAAAAATTTAATTTAAAATTGACAACTTGTGGGCAATCCCTTATCATTCAGCTAGTCTTAACTAAAAATTAGCTCACGTTAGCACCGATATCTTTCTGAATTTTTACGATATTTGACTGGATTTTTTTAATAAGTTGCTCCATAGAGTTGACTGTTAAATTATGTAAAAAAATCCTTGTTATCGTTTGAGCATGCGTAGATAAAAACTATTTTATACAACTGCTCATATTTCCTAAAATATTTAATATATTTATATTCTAGTTGCACTATATTGTGCCTACTACAATTTGTCAATTTTTCTGAAAATGGCGTTAAATTTGATTGAAAATCCTGCATGTTATAAGCAAAAAACATGCAAGAATTTTTTTTAATTTAAAAAGAAATCGCTATATCTCTATTAATATAGGTACTATTCTTACACAAATGAATACACATATTGCGCAATATCTGTTTATTTATATTCTGTAGCGATAGATCATTTCGTGCATTTTATTTTACAGGGTGATCCCAAGTTTTATTTTTTTTCTTTGATTTTCTGTTGATCTCCAAATTGTCCCTCTTGTCAAATCGACATTGATAAATATGATGTCATACCTGTTCTTTTTAATCCTGAAATTTCAGAAGAATCTGACAAATATATTTCTAAATATTCGACAAAATGTCTAAAATTGAAAGTTGCCGGTCATTAGTGGCCATATAGTGTATGTCAATAAGATTGCCTGTTAATGTATGTCATTTATCTTGAATTCTCACTGAAAAAGCGCTCAATCGTGTTGACGTCATTTGTATATATTTCTGCCAATAGGGTTTCAATGGGAGATGAAAATCCAATTCTTTTTTATATTTTTACTGCTTTCGTATTCTTAATTAGCAGTTGACCTTTTTACGCACGTGCTAATTAATATGAATACAACTCCCTCTATTTTTTACAAAAAAATCTCAGGTTTTGCGTTGAAAGACTACCTTTGTTAGCTGGTGTAAATAAGCTAACAGCAGCCTGATTAGGAGCGATATTGAAAAGCGTTCTTGAAGGATCTCCAGTTATAAACTGCTTTAATTTACTTCGGTATGGATTTTTTTAAAGTTAAAATTATATGTGAGTAGTATTTGCTCGATTCATTTTTGTTGGAATACAACAGTAGAGAAGAAATGGGGCTCCGACCTCGGGAAGAGGAGCGAGGAGCCAGAGGAGGAGGGATGGCTCTTCCTCCCGAGACCGTCTTGTAGGAGGAGTTGTAAATGAGGAGGATGGAGGACATACTCCTCCCGAGAATGTCTTAAAGGCGGAGGGGTAAAAAGGGGTAACATTCTTTTGAGAATGGGGGCGGGGGGGAGTGCGATAAGAATATTTTATGATATAAGAGAGGGGTTAATTGGCGAGGGGGAGGAATTTTTGAAGGGGAATTTTTCGAGATTGAATTTATTTTTACTCAGCTGTAGTACGAGGTTCGAATGAATAATTAATTAATTATAAAGGTAATTAAATTAATTAATGAGAAAAATTAATTTAGAAATTTTAATGAGGGGACTTAGAATTTTTGTGTTTGAAAAATTTTTTTAGCGGAATTTTTGGGAGATTGATTTTTTTTTTGGTGTGTTGTAGTACGAAGGGGTATTTTAACTATCGGTTTAACTAATTAGTAATTAAAAATAGCAATTAAAAATTTAATGAGGAAATATTTAATGAAGCGACTTTGAATTTTTCGAGAAATTTTATTAGTGTAGTATAGTACGAGGTTCGAATGAATTATTAAAAATGGAAATTAATTTAAAATATCAATTAATTAAAAAGTAATTAAAAATAGTTAATGAGAAAAATTAATTTAGAAATTTTAATGAGGGAACTTAGAATTTTTGAGTTTTAGTCAACTATAGTATGCTGTCGAATTTTGAGAATAATTAAAAATATTCATTCATTAAAGATAGTAATTAATTAAATATGATAATTAAAAAATATGAATAATAAAGTAACTTAATGAAGAAAATTCTCGGGAGTTTCATTTAATTTTGTTAATGAATTGAGTGTTATGAGATATTTTTTATTTGAAATAGAAATTTTTTGAAAAAAAAAAACAGTGGAAATTTTTAAATCTTTGTAGGAATGTGAATGTTTTTTGAATAAAATTTGGGGAAGGATTTTATTCGTTTAAGTGGAATGCTTTTTAAAGATATTTTTTTGAATTGCAATCATGTTTTCACAAATATGTCTCTGTTTTATATAAATGAATTGAAAGTTTTTTATTAGCCGGTTAGTAATTTAAACTATCATTAGTTAGGTAAATGAAGATATACTTTTTTGTCGTGTTTTTTGACTAAACTTTACTTATTGAATGAAAAAAAAATCTATGTAACTAGGAAATTCGATAAATATTTGAAGAAAAAATTAAATTTTCAGTGATTTTTTAATATAGTTAATGTATGAAGCAAAAATATAATAAAACTTAAATTATACTTATAAAATATTTCAAGTCACTTCACAAGTATTCAGAGACTTAATACCATTCCATAATTTTTTTAAAGAGGAATATATATTAGCTGATTTCGTTTCATATAACATCAAATTTCACTGTTTGCATGTATTCCCAATATGGAAAAACCCTTCGGTAGATAAGCGGCTAAAAGCACAGCAGGTCGCATGATAAGTACATGACTCACTTTACTTGAGGATTTATTTGCTAATGCAGTGAGGAATAGGGATTAGATAATTGTTAGTAGTTAAATATTAATTAAAATAGAAATTTGGTTAAGGATTTTATTCTTTTAAATGCGATGTTTTCTAAGGGTGATTTTTAGAAATTACAGTTTTTTTAAAACCATTTCTCAGTTATGTTTTTGATCTAAAAGAAATGTTTTTGACATTTATCGGTTGTACGTTTTGGTTTAGTCAATGTTATTAATGAATTCACACATATATGCTCATTTAGGAACCTTTTAGAAATATTTTTATAAGAATTTAGAACAGATGAAAATATACAGAGCATCATTAAAAATATAGGATCTTCACACATGTTAATTAAGTACAATTTAATATAAAAAAATTGTAATTCCCATTTCACTTTTATTCTAGTAAATATGTGAAGCCAAACAAACTTCTAAATTTTTCTTAATATAAATAAATATTATTTTAAGATCATTTCTTATAAATAGTAATACACGAAAGAAATGATTGCGCTTTTAGAGCATAGAAATGCATAGTCTTAGGGAAGAGAATGACCAGAATTTGAAAAATTTCGTGAAAATAATTTTTATGTATATTAACTAACTTTTCAAGACATATTTATCTCACATATTTAAATTTAGATATTTAAACTACTTTTTAAATTCTTGATTAAGTTTCAGAAATGCATATGCTTCAACAACAAATATTTTCTAATTGTATAAGAGAAATAAGTATTCACATAAAAATTATACTTGCCTTTTACGAACACATCTGTTTAATACACTTTCTCAAAAAATGGAGAAGACAAGTTCTTATCTGATGATACTTCAAATCACTAACATGCTCTGAGTCATTCGTGGGTTTTTCCCACGTAGATAACCTCACTGATTAGGAGTACATTTAATTTTCGACAATATATTTATATTATTAAAGTTATAATTGCAATTAACACATATCCTTTAATTAATTTTTATAATAATTAAAATAATAATTCATTTAATCTTTTAAAAAATAAGTTATTTTTAGTTTTATTTATTCTTAACAAAATATACAAAAATGAACAAAGTCATTTTAAATACAAGTGAACTATTTTCAAATTCACCCTATTGCTATACTCGACTTACGCGAAATAAAATAGAACCTTCTACTACGTTTACTTAGAGAGGACTGACTGATAACATGCCCCGCTCATCCACTTAAGCAAGATCACGTGATATCTCCGAGCATGCGCTATGCTGACTAGTGACGTGATCGATCGCTGATAAGATTTCCTGATAAGAACTTGTATTCATTTCTTCCCAAGCAAGTGTACGAGGTGGACGTGTCTAGGTAAGTAGCATTTAAAATTCTTATTATAATGTATTTTAATGAGTTTTTTAATATGTAGTGTAGATAAAAAGGAATACACAGTTTCTTACAATTTCTATTCATTTTTATTAATATAAACTCGACCAGGTTGGATTTAGTAATACATTGTTAGTAGATCTCTTCTTGGGTAGTTTCTTCTGGGATACATAACTTTCGTTATTTTCTTCATTGATTCAGGTGATAAATATTTATTTTTAATGTTACTTGAAGGTACTCCAATTTCATGAATCACATGAAGAAATTCTGTCGGTGTTTTTCCAGGTTTTTTATTCACGTTAAAAATGAGATGAAAGAGTTCCGCTAAATTCGTATCTTGTAAGGTGTTTCCATTATAAGTGACTCTTCCAGTTCGTTCCCAGGCCATCTTGCTTGATTTCGATTTCAGTAACCTGAGTAAAGATTCAGCTTGCTTCCTCATACGTGCTGGTGTTGAGGCTATCACAAACGAGTCGTAGTAATCTTCTTGAGCCATTTGAAAGGGTCTTTCTGACTCTAGATGTTCGGTCTTGGTAGATTCTGTTTGGGCAGGTTCCGTTTTAACAGGTTCTGTTTTGACAGGTTCCATCTTGAGAGGTTTAGACTTTCTTTTCTCTTCACCATCGTTAAAAGACTTTGATCTCCAAGGGATCTCCAAGGAAAATTCATTTTCCTTTGTAACAGTTATCGTAGTACTGTTGAACTTTCTCATGATCGGGAAGTGAACTATTGAATACATTAGACATTGCCACATCAAACTCAGTCATTTGCTTTTTCGTAGGCATATGTCTAGTCTACTCGTCTTCTGTTATAACAGCATATTTAGTAGCGAGCTCCATTGATTAAACCCGTTAACACACTAAAGGCCGCAGGAATTAAAATATTTAAAAATCCTCCGTGTTGTACAATCAGTTTCTTTTTTGAAAAGAGAGTTCCTTTTTTCGTACCGATTTTTCGAAGAGGGTTTTTATACTTCTTCAAAGACTTCTTTTGGTTTGATGAGAGAGGTACGTTTCCTTTCAGTACATTGTGGGTACACTCACAAATGACTTTCACCGAGCGAGAAGGTGATTTTTTCAAAAGTTGCTTGCGTAAGGTTTTGGGACACGTCTTAATGAGCTCTAAATCACGCAGTTGTTTCTCGGTCAACGTCATGATCGCAACTGAATTAAAAACAAAATTTCTTTCTTTTTAAACCTTTTTCAAAGTGTATACGTATTGTCTTTGTCCCGGTAACACCAGTGTTCTTAACCGTAGTTCTTCTGGGGTTTCATTTCTTATATCTACTAATAAATAAGAGAACGGTTTTCTAGTGGCGTCTGTAAACACTTCTTGGAAAAATTTACTGTTAGTTGGGTATAACTGTCTACCTAAATTAATGATTTGACTCATGTCACGACAATTTTTAAACAGGATCAAATATTGACTGTTTAGGGAAACACCTCTCATTTCTTTTCCTTTATGAAAGAGATTTTGTGTAATAAATATTACGCTAACGTTTAAATGTTGACTTGCCTTTGTAAAGAGATAAGTCATGCGCTCAACTGATCCACATTCCACCATGAGATCATCTAAGATCATTAAAGAATTTGTTCCTAAATACTAGGTGTAATTCGAAGCAAAGCCCTCCACAAATGTAACATTAGGTATTTCGTTATACAGTTTTTGGTAGATACCGTAAAACCAAATCACTTTATTAGGAGGAGGGTCAAACATAATGCTTCTTTTCCTTAGCAAATCACGTAGAAACCAACTTTTACCCACTCGCGTGGGACCTGCAAGGAGCATCGTACAGGGGTGTTGAAAGCGTGGAAACTTCATCGTTAATAAACACACACAAGTAAAAAACACACTTTAAATAATCACAGACACATGGGTTCACAGTTTAAATAAAGATTTATTGATAAAAATGTGCACGAATACCAAATCGTTTGGCTACAAAATTATAGACTCGTCGATCATTCGACAACTCTTCAGTGACAAAATGAGATAAAAATTCTTTTAGGGTTTTACCTTGACATCGAGAATAAAGGTAAAATATACAATACTGCCCGCACACGGTAGTCACGTGAGTTTGTAATACGAGTGGATTAAACATAATTCGTGAAAAACGCGATACATAGTTCGATAGGGGTCCTTTAAAAAAGGAAGGCTTGTTTCCATAGGAGTCGAAGAATTCCACTTCATCAGGCGAAGATAGGTAGAAAGCCACCCAGTGACTTCCAGGTTCTGTAGATTTGTCCACGATACAGATAAAACAGACAGGATAACTCTCGATTCTTCTTGGTAGCTAATCCCTTGGAAAAACACCCAAAAATAATTTCGGGTTACTGCTTCATGAGATAAAATGTTCTCGATTTGTAATGAATCCATTCAGTTGGGAAAGTCGCAAATCACGTGACGCGATTTACTTATTTCAATAATGATTTCAAATCCCGCATAAATCAATATGGTCGTTGTTTTTTCTAACGCTTCAGCGAATTTGATTTCAATTCGTAAATTTCCTTGATGTGTTAAATTCAGATGAGGTCCGTCACACAGGTCGGGGCTTAAGTCGAAATTATATAAAGTGTGACCATCAGCAAATTTTCCACGTGTTAAATAAATGCCAGTATCATGATTAAAACCTGAGAACAGTCGATGATAGGCTCTTATGTAGTTGTTACCGTCGAAATCCAATTCCAAAGGTTTACTTGGTACAGGTTGGCCGTCCACGTAGGCACTTAAAATGTTAACTTTGTGATGATAAAAGTAAAAAGGATTTAAATCGTATTGCCCAGCATAAGCACTGTTATCCAAATTCCAATAATGATACGTTTCGGCATCTCCCCTAAAAACACATTATCTTGCATGAAAGATTTACTTCCAGTGGAGATTGAATAAGTCTTGCATAACACTCGATCAATGGGATACTTCGCAGAGATTTTCCAGGGCTTTGGCATGTCCCAATAACACACCCGGACTCACTTTCACTTTCCGAACAAACACAAAAGCATATTCTAAAATCACTTTATAGTCGTGTAAAGTTTTAAGTGCTTCTTTCTTAGACATTAAACAAAAATCCGATTTATTGCGAGTCATTTTTATTTTCAGATCGACCATATTCAAGAGTAGTCGATTTTGTTGGAAAATGTCCCAATGGAGGGGACCAATCATTTCCAATGTTGCTATTTTTAGTCAGTTCATAACGTTTCTTCAATCCAGAGTTTCCATTGGTGGTGGGATCTGTTTCAGTCAAATTCGTGTCTTTGTAAAAACATTCACATCTTAATAAAGATTTTTTAGCGTCTTCTCCATAGTTCAGTAGGGTTTCAATATAAGCACGATAAGGATAAGTGTTACTCGAAGAGATGACTCTTTCATTAAAACTAATATCCACTTGCGAAAACAAAGCTTGAAAAAAATAAATTGACAGGAGCCACAGGTTCGCTTGCAGGTAAATCCGTTCCGTCTGACTTGGTGATTTTCACTTTAACGTAGAGGTAGGAAGCCGACAAATCAATGTAATCTTCTCCGTTCCCAGATATGGTAAATTCCACAGGTCCTCCATCTCGAATATTCGCAAGGGGATGATATTCAATGAAATATCCTTTTTCAATAGCCGTCTGGGTAGGTGGAATTAAAAACAGATCAAATTCGGATTTGACACAAGCAGCAGAATCTTTAGGAATGAGTCCAAACATCTTTAAGAGAAAATATCGTGTACTTTCACTCTCTTGGCTTTGCGAGGAATGACAACATTGTTAGAACGTTTCCTCTTTTTATACTGATGACCCGATCCAATCATGGTCTTCCCTTTAGTAGCTGCTTTATCCGTCAAGTTTTGACCGGCTTCTTTTAACTGCCGCTTGGCAGCTATTTTAATATCTTCTCCTCGTGAGAGATCACTGAGAACGTTCACGCCAGAATGAAACAATTGTTTCCCCACGGCTTTTGCTTCTGACTTGAAAAGAGGTACCGCTGCACGAAACAGCGATCTAAACAGTCCGCCGAATCCATAACCTCTTTGTAAAGTAGTTCCTTGATAATAGTTTAAACCACTACCCGACTGATGAGTATAATAATCTTCAAAAGATTTTGCACAACACTGATAGGGAACAAACATCACGAGAGGTATATTTGACGAAAATGAAGTTTCACGTACGAGCGTCCACGTTCAAATGGCGTTAATTAACCCAGGTGGTTCCTTATAACGATTTCTAATGAGTCCAATGATTTTCGACTGATGGGTATGTAATGGGGTCGATCAAATTTCATACAAATCACTTCTCCGTCTTTGATAGTGACATTAACAATTCCTAACAGGGGTGCCAACGTATCTCCAATAATTTGAGGCTCTACAATATCCGAATAAATCAACAGTACTCTATAATGAGTACACGGATCTGCCACATACGAATTATCGACTGTTTGTTCAATATTATTATCTAAGGAAGCAAACTCACACGGTTCGAACCCCAACATTTCAGATAATCCAGTTTCTAAAATTACTTTAGCTTTTTCTCGCGCGTTGATGGTGACTCTTTTCGTGATGGAATTGTAGGAAAACAAAATTTTTTGTTCCATGTCTTTAATAGCAATGGCTTTCAAAATATCAGGTACCGTCTCGTAAAATTCAGGAAGAATTCCTCTACCAATTATCCTTCCATCGTTCAATTCGAATCCAATCAGATTTCTGTGATGATTCACATTATACCAGGTATGCGGATAAATAAATTCTACGAGGCCCACTTCCCATTCTCCCTTCAATTCAATAGGGGCTGTTAATCGTGTAATGAAATGAGAAATTTTATTCTCAGCAAAATAATTCATGAACTGTCCGAAGGTAACGTCAGGTAGAAGGACATGTTGGCAAATGATCTTTTATCATTCTTGCATTGACTTATAAGGAAGATAAATCTGAGGAGGGTATCCATTGATTGAATTTGCTAGGATATTCCTTATACTTCACAAAATATTCCACTTGACTTTTTCGTGTGCGCTTCTTTAAAATTCTTTCAATCGTATAAGTTTCTCTCATTTGCACTTTTTGAAGTTCTTGTGGGTAGAAGGTTCCTTGTATGGGTTCGTCTAACAAGTCCTTTATTCGCTACACGGGAGAGTCTCGGGGTACACACTCCGTCACCACAAACAATTCTTCCGTCCAATTGGTTTCATATCCTTTTACGAAGGTCATTTTCTGTTTCGACGCGCGCACCACATCTCCCGCTTGAAACACACAGGGTTTTCTTTTCACTTGTTCCATGTCTCCATATAGAGTAAACCACACATCGCTTTCATTTTCGCCGTCACTTCCACTAGGGGTCTCTTGATACTCGAATGATAGGTATGGTTATAACTTTGTAATAACTGGTCCAGTACATCTGTATAACGATAGGTATGATTATGTGTGAAATATTTCCACATTTTCGTTTTGAGAGTTTGTTTAAATCGTTCGACCACCGACGCCTTGGTATTATTATTCGTTGTGAAAATCGAACACCTTCTTGTTTTAAAAATCTTTGAAACAGTCGGTTCTTAAATTCTTTTCCGGCATCAGATTGAAGGGATTTGGGCTTTCTGGTTGAAAAAATAGAACGAAAGGCTTGCACAATTTCTTCTCATCGTTTCATTTTTAAGGGAATCGCCCACGCATATTTAGACAGAATGTCTATACACGTCAGGAGGTATCGAAATCCTTGATTGTGTTTTTGTAAACTGATAAGATCGACCAGGTTGGCCTGCCATTGTTGATCGATTGAATAAACGACCACTCGGTTTGTCGGGAAATTTCTCCCAGCCGGTTTGTGAAGCGTATAGGAATCGACTCCGTTCAACAATTTCTGAATCGTCTTCTTCGCTACTTTGCCTTTGGCAGCACGATACAAAGCATTTACACAACCAAAACTTGCTGCGTGACTTGGAACCGGATATATCGCCCTCATTACAACATAAAATTTGATTATTTGTCACATTAACTCGAAAACGCATCATCTTCATTCTAGTCTATCTCGCATGACGTCATCTCATAGATTGAACCCCTACCCGACCTACCTCTTGTTTAAATACTCTTTCGAAGACATTCAATCACGTGGTAATACAAAACAAACATGGTGAGATTATATTTACCAAACCTCATTAAAACTTTCAAAAGAATAATGTTCAAATATTTATCGATTTTTTAATAGGTTCATTCACTTCTCTAAAAAAATACATTTAGTTTCGTATATACTAAATCCTACTTGGTCGAGTTTATATTAATAAAAATGAATTGAAATTGTAAGAAACTGTGTATTCCTTTTTACCTACACTACATATTAAAAAACTCATTAAAATACATTATAAAAAGAACTTTAAATGCTACTTACCTAGACACGCACACCTCGTACACTTGCTTGGGAAGAAATGAATACAAGTTCTTATCAGGAAATCTTATCAGTGATCGATCACGTCACTAGTCAGCATAGCGCATGCTCGGGGATATCACGTGATCTTGCTTAAGTGGATAAGCGGGGCATGTTATCAGTCAGTTCTCTCCAAGTAGGCGTAGTAGAAGGTTCTATTTTATTTCGCGTAAGTCGAGTATAGCAATAGGGTGAATTTGAAAATAGTTCACTTGTATTTAAAATGACTTTGTTAATTGTTGTATATTTTGTTAAGAATGAATAAAACTAAAAATAACTTATTTTTTTTAAAAGATTAAATGAATTATTATTTTAATTATTATAAAAATCAATTAAAGGATATGTGTTAATTGCAATTATAACTTTAATAATATAAATATATTGTCGAAAATTAAATGTACTCCTAATCAGTGAGGTTATCTACGTGGGAAAAACCCACGAATGACTCAGAGATTGTTAGTGTTTTGAAGTATCATCAGATAAGAACTTGTCTTTTCCATTTTTCGAGAAAGTGTATTAAACAGATGTGTTCATAAAAGGCAAGTATAATTTTTATGTGAATAATTATTTCTCTTATACAATTAGAAAATATTTGTTGTTGAAGCATATGCATTTCTGAAACTTAATCAAGAATTGTAAAAGTAGTTTAAATATCTAAATTTAAATATGTGAGATAAATATGTCTTGAAAAGTTAGTTAAGACGGCGTACCATCTTCCGGTCCCAGGCCCTTGCAGGCCCATATGTGCGCGCACGAAGAGACCCCCGTTCCACCCCCGCGGCGCGTCTCGAACGTCGCCGCCAGGAGTGGCCCGTCAGGGCCAATCCACACGCGCACTCCGGTCAAGCCGGTGCACTGCCCATCGCACGTCACACTGGATATTCCCAAGAGGACGAATGGTCGAATGCGACAGATCCCGCCACTTAGCTAGAGGAGCCAAATGGTCCCTTCTCTTGGTTCCCGACCCGGGACGCCCCGGCAGCCCGCAGGAACTGAGCACCTATCAAGGAGTCGGGCCCACGAACCAAATCGAGGTTACCGAGCCGAAGTTGATGTACGGTGACCCCTCAAGATTAGTTAATATATATGAAAATTATTTTCGCGAAATTTTTCAAATTCTGGTCATTCTCTTCTCTAACACTATGCATTTCTATGCTCTAAAAGCGCAATTTTTTCGTTCGTGTATTAATACTTATAAGAAATGATCTTAAAATAATATTTATTTATATTAAGAAAAATCTAGAAGTTTGTTTGGCTTCACATATTTACTAGAATAAAAGTTAAATGGGAATTACAACTTTTTTTATATTAAATTGTACTTAATGAACATGTGTGAAGATTCTATATTTTTAATGATGCTCTGTATATTTTCATCTGTTCTAAATTCTTTTAAAAATATTTTTAAAAGGTTCCTAAATGAGCATATATGTGTGAATTCATCAATAACACTGACTAAACCTAAACGTATAACCGATAAAGGTCAAAATCATAACTGAGAAATGGTTTAAAAAAAAAAAAAACTGTAATTTCTAAAAATTACCCTTAGAAAACATCGCATTTAAAATAATAAAATCCTTAACCAAATTTCTAATTCCCTTTTAATTAATATTTAACTACTAACAATTACCTAATCCCTATTCCTCACTGCGTTAGCAAATAAATCCTCAAGTAAAGTGAGTTATGTACTTATCATGCGACCTGTTGTGCTTTTAGCCGCTTATCTACCAAAGGGTTTTTCCATATTGGAAATACATGCAAACAGTGAAATTTGATTTTATATGAAACGAAATCAGCTAATATATATCCCTCTTTATAAAAATTATGGAATGGTATTAAGTCTCTGAATACTTGTGAAGTGATTTGAAATATTTGTTAAGTATACTTTAAATTTTATTTTATTTTTGCTTCATACATTAACTAGATTAAAAAATCATGGAAAATTTAATTTTTTCTTCAAATATTCATCAAATTTCCTAGTTACATTATTTTTTCATTCAATAAGTAAAGTTTAGTCAAAAAGCACTATACAAAAGTATAACTTCATTTACCTAACTAATGATAGTCTAAAATTACTAGCCGGCTAATACAAAACTTTCAATTCATTTATATAAAACAGAGAAATATTTGTGAAAACATGAGTGCAATTCAAAAAAATATCTTTAAAAAGCATGCCACTTAAACGAATAAAATCCTTCCCGAAATTTTATTCAAAAAACATTCACATTCCTACAAAGATTAAAAAAATTTCCACTGTTTTTTCAAAAAATTTCAATTTCAAATAAAAATATCTCATAACATTCAATTCTTTAACAAAATCAAATAAAACCCTCGAAAAATTTCTGAAGTTTCTTCATTAAATTATTGCCCACCAGTGGACGAGAGGTTCTGCTCTCGAAGCTGGTAGACAGGAAGTGCTGGGTTCGAACCGAATCGTGCCCATCGGCCAAATCGTTTGGAGTTTTCATGGTTTTCTTCGAACCATGGATTTCCATGCGTAAATACGGGATAGGTTCTCTAAGAAAGACTCAAATATCTTTAAAAAACATGTCACTGAAAAGAATAAAATCCTTCCCCAAATTTTATTCAAAAAACATTCACATTCCTACAACGATTAAAAAATTTCCAGTTTTTTTTTTCAAATATTTCTATTTCAAATAAAAAATATCTCATAACACTCAATTTATTAACAAAATTAAATGAAACTCTCGAAAATTTTCTTCATTAAGTTATTTTCTTATTCATATTTTTTAATTATCATATTTAATTAACTAGTATCTTTAATGAATGAATATTTTTAATTATTCTCAAAATTCGACTGCATACTATAGTTGACTAAAAATAAATTTCAAACTGAAAAATTCTAAGTCCCCTCATTAAAATTTCTAAATTAATTTTTCTTATTAATTATTTGTAATTACTTTTTAATTAATTGATATTTTAATTTAATTTCTATTTTTAATAATTCATTCGAACCTCGTACTATACTACACTAATAAAATTGCTCGAAAAATTCTAAGTCCCCTCATTAAAATTTCTAAATTAATTTTTCTCATCAATTATTTTTAATTACCTTTCTAATTAATTAATTATTCGTTCGAACCTCGTACTACAGCTGAGTAAAAATAAATTCAATCTCGAAAAATTCCCCTTCAAAAATTTCTCCCCCTCTCCAATTAATCCCTCTCTTATAACATAAAATATTCTTATCGCCCTCCCCCCCATTCTCAAAAAATTTTTACCCCCATTTTACCCCTCCTCTTATAAGACATTCTAGGGAGGAGGCTGTCCTTCCTCCTCCACATTTACACCTCCTCCTACAAGACGGTCTCGGGAGGAGGAGCCCTCCCTCCTCCTCCGGCTCCTCGCTCCTCCTCCTGAGGTCGGAGCCCCATTTCTTCTCTACTTACAACGTTCATTTTCTCCTACATGTAGCGCATGTGTACAGTTACAGTGACGATGCTCCAAGACCGTTCTCCGAGTGAGAGCATGTCGTTCAGTTCAGTAACATGTCCAGCTATGGACATATTTCTTCTCTTCGTGTTAGTGTTAATAAATAGCTTATGTCGAGCTACTCTGCTAACCCTGTGTGTCCCATAAACCAACAAACCTTTTGACAGTGACCTTGCCTATTGAGTTAGATTATTTTGAAAGCTGTAAATGCCTCCTTCTTCTCTGAAGATTAGTTTATTGAATTAACAGACTTAATCGTGTCCACAGTCCACAGTCCACATTCCACGTAATTTACTTTTTTTAAAATGAGCTCTTGTTCTTGTTAATTGTTAAAACTTAAATTCTCATTTCTCCTAGAGGAAAGGAAAATCAAGATATCACCTTTGTTGTTGACTAACTGAATTTTGAAAGAACGTGGTCCCACTTCAGTTTTGGCTTTTCTTTCGGCATGGAAAACTTTTACAAGATTTTGCCAAATTTGATTGGATTAGTCTGAATTTCAAACGTCATTCTTCTCAGTGTAATATGAGACTGGAAAAAAGATAATGGAAATACACACTGTAAAAAAAAAAAAAAAAAAAAAAAAAAAAAAAAAATCTGTAGTACTACTAGAAAATCTCTAGGCAATTGGGATTCCATGAAATTTTCTAGTAACCAATACAGCTTCTTATTAATTAACATTGCTGCATTTAACTTACAAGGGAACCACTTTTGGTGCTGCTCGCACCTAGCATTGAGACCTGGTGCATTTTAAAGTCTTATACTACGAAGTTTAAGAATCGATAAAAGTTTTCTGTTAAAATAATATTTCTTGATTTTACAGCAGCATAACTTTCTGAAAATGCAATTTTCGAGACCACTTATCGAATTATTAACATTGAAGTTTTTAAAAGAAAAGCATTTAAAAATAAAAATTAGTTAATAATAAGTGTAAAATATTGGAAAAAGTTAAAAAAATTCCTTCAAAAACCCATGAATTTGATTTTGAAAAATTGCAATATTATAATCACATTTTTTGCGGGGAAAAAAGTTGGCTGTTTTTTTTCGAAAGTAGAGTTTTCCGGCAACACAAGCCAAATGTCATAGCTGTTTGTCTTGAGTGAGGACTGGTTTGGACTTTTGGCAGAAATTGTAACGTCCGACCTAATTAGCCACAGTAATTTTTCTAAATTGTAAAAAAATATTAATTTACTTTATGATTATTTTTAACAAAGAACCATTTAATACGGCAACATTTCATTTTAAACATTCGAAACTTTATTCCACTCGATTCCAAAAGAAAATAGTTTGCCTATTTTGTATTTCACTAAAAAATAGTTTTCAATGATCTTGAAATCTTTTATAGAAAATATTTACTATTTCTATATTTATCGTTTGCATAGAAAAAAATACCTAATAGCAGGAGAGCTGTTGAACATTTTAGGGTAAGGTGTTTGAGGCACCATAAAAAATTGTGTAACACTTCTTTTGCAATGTCTGAATCCAAAATTGAATGTCTGGCTGAAGGGTCGTGGCACTCAGCCCACCCGTGAATTTTTAAATTTCCAAAATTTTCGTTTAAAAAAAATATACTTGAGGCATTTCGAAATTTTAATACCTTCAAATTTAGTATTTAATGAAATAAAACATATAAAAGCCAGACACTTTAGTCGGCCCAAAAACTGTGCCAGACACGTGTCAAATGCCATTTTATGACTACCCCAAAAAAGGTATTTGAGGCACGCTGAGATTGAGACAGAATAATGTTTATGCTTAGAAAAAAATATTTTGAAAATGACAGACACTTTCGTTGGCACTTTCTACTTGCCAGACAACATAGAATGTAAAAGGCGAGTGCCAGTAAAGCTGGACTTGCGGTGCCTCGCTGAAGATCCATTTACTGACTTACGATACAAACAAAGAGTAAACCGCGTTGCATCTCTTAAGATGAATTTCAAATGGATGCGTGCGCAATAGGGTGGTCACAAGCAACATGGGGAAAATTTTTTTTTAACGTTTTCTTCGGGGGGACCCTCCTAAAAGTTGCCAATTAGTTAGAAAATGAGATTGGCAAAGTTTCAGCTCAAATAAATAATATTAACCCGTGCCTCATCGAGGTTGAATTCTTGAAAATTTGCAATTTTTGGCAAAAAATTGTCGTTTTTCTTTCCTTACGTGAAAAATATTTGTCTTAGAAACCTGATTCTTGTTTTATTTCATAGAAACTGTTGTTGCCTTGAACTTTTACTCTCATGAAAACTTATATTTAATGAACATTCAGTATTTTTCAGGACATCTAGTGAACCATACCCTCAAACTCTGCATTTTTGAAACATATGTAAAAAATGACAAATTAAAAATTTTATTATTTTTAATAATTTTTTTGTATCATTTTTATTAATAGGCAAAAATAAGTGGACAATTTTTGTAACTTTAAAAATATTTCACGAATTATAATTGATTATTAGTTATCTAGTTCTGTGTCTAGTAAGAAAGATCTTCTCGATTTGTGTTGCAGTTGAACCTCTGAATTTCTCTTTTTATTACAAGGCTGTTTTTGTTATCTGTTATGGTTATCTATTTTTAGAATTGACGAAACATTCCGTAAGACCCCTTCCCCCTCTTGATATGATGGCAGAAATGTAAGATTTTTTAAATTGGCCACATGTTTCATCAAATCATCGACAGTAAGCAGCTAAGTAATTGTCAAGTTTTATGTATTTTATTTTATAATATTCGCAAAATGAACTGAACGCCAGAGAAGCTGCTAGACTTAGAATACATCCACTAGCTAACCACAGACATCCACTCTGCAAATAACTGTTTCGTAAACAAAAAACTGAGCTCATCAAAAACAGATTTTAAAATTCCCGTTTAGAGAGAACTGTTGTTCACTGGGGTGGAAAACTGCTTCACCATTTTTTGAATAAAGAAAATGTAGAGTGGATAAAAGTTTTAATTAGTTGTGGGGATGAAGAACAGTTACTACGAGTTCCTCAACTTGAAAATAGTATCGGAATAATTCAGGTGAAAGCTGTATTTTCAGCAGTTGAAGAGTGGGAGGAAGTTGGTAAAATCCAGGCAATATTTTTTGATTCAACTGCAGTAAACACAGGTCGACTCAGAGTTAACCTGCATTTTTCTATAGCAATTGTTAAAGGAAAAGTCTTCTGTATTTACCATGCCGCCAGCATAATTTAGAAAGCTGTTCTTGATTGTAAAATGGGCACAATCACTGCCCCTCAGCCAGATATTAAAAAAAAAAAAAAAAAAAAAAAAACAATTCTGATTGGGTGGTCTAAGTTAAACCAGAGTAAGTATACAAATGCTACTGAAGATGAAATACTAGGTATAAATAGTTAATTCAGAAGAAATTTCAAATTTTCTTACAGGAACTCTTAAAAATTAACAGCTCAGGGATGATTATAAAGAGTTTATCCAACTTTGTTTAATTTTTATAGAAATCCTTC
Organism: Maratus speciosus; assembly: GCA_963932465.1. Lineage (NCBI taxonomy): Eukaryota > Metazoa > Arthropoda > Arachnida > Araneae > Salticidae > Maratus > Maratus speciosus. Next base: position 211,446,763 of record OZ010787.1, read on the forward strand.
CTGCAAAAGACTTTTTTCGAAGCACCTGGTACTTTTAATCATGTCAGATGGATGGAGGCACAGGCCATTCATTCTCTTAAAATATATTGTTTCAGGGATCATCTTTCAATAACAAATTTAGAAAAAGAAGGTATCAGAGATTTTTTCTTATTTTTAATCAATATTTATGCAAAAGCGTGCTTCAATACTTCCACTGCCACTTTAGCCCCCAATTCAAGACCTGCAAATAATAAAATCACTTGTTCACTACAGAAAATTTGATAAATAGGTTACAGACAAAGCACTTGCTAAAATGACAAACTGCCTTTGGTATCTTAACTCGGATCAAGTTGCATTTTCATTTTTAGATAACACTTTGGTAAAAAAAAGTCAACATAAGCCACCTTATATAAACCATTACCACTTCAATCCTTTCCGGCACAGTGTCCCACGCCGGGACCACCTAATTTTAATTCCAAACTTACAAACGGCACGAAGAATATTTTAATAAAATTTTGCTTTTACAATGAAAGGTTAAAGTAATGTGATTTTAATTTCTAAAAAAGTCGTTTGTAAATTCCGGGGTAGACAATCATTTCATCCTTTTACGAACAGAATTTTTCTGTGCCGGAAAGGGTTAACGTGACAGTTGTAAGGGAAAATAATTTATTTTCTTTATTATACCTCCTTTCTTGTAACACAACTTTAATAATAAAATGCAATTGAGCATTATTTGCTCTCATTTCTATACTTCCTTTGCCCTCCCTTTTTTAAAAAAATTCTTTCAGTTTAAAATTCGATTTTTTTCCTTTTCTTTGGAATTTTTTTTAATCAAACACTTTATTGGACTTCACAAAACGAAAAAAAGAAAAAAAAAAGGTGGAAAGCAGATGAAATGGAATGTTACAATTTTTTTTCGCTTTTTCATAAAAAGTCAATTTTTAGGATTCAGGTGAAGTCTGGTCCTGAAAAATGCGCATATTTTTAAATCTATACATTTTTCGAAAAAAATGGTGTGTGGTTCTTCAAAGCAAAACTTTTTTTTATAAAATGAGACCTGCATTATGTTTCTAGGTTCAACTGTTTTCATTTCATAAAGGAAAAACAGCATTTTTTTGCGAAAAATCACGTTTTTTTCAAACTTAAACTTCAATAAGGCACGGGTTAATATTATCCAAATGAGCTGAAACTTAGCCAATCTCATTTTCCAGTCAATTGGCAACTTTTTGGGGGGTCCCCCCGAAAAAATTCGAAAATTGATTTCTTGTGACCACCCTAGTGCGCAATCACAACAAATCTTAAGAGCGATAGGCTCTCGCAAGACCACGTGACTCATAGCAAGCATGCAGTTATTCGAAAAAATTTTTTGTAGTAAAAAGATTCTCAATCGTAGTATACATATATTTTTTTAGAATTTTCATATATTTAACATTAAATGATAAAGATATGATGTATATCTATTGATAAGCGATATAACAGATAATTTCAGAGAATAGACGAAAATGTACATGAGAACTTTTGTGCAGCCCTGTATATTATCTGTAGAATTTATACACACCAAGCAATATTTAAAAATATATTTCAATTTAAAAACGCGCCCACAACTGAAAATGCACTTTCAGCGATTACTGCTTATAGATTTTAATTGTTCAATTTCTTCTGTAGTAAAATTATTTTTTGTGTCCCTGTAAATAAAGGATAAATTTTATGCACGCTATATTGCACAATAAGTTCCATGAAGTACACCTCAGTACTATATATAAATTTCTGTATGTTTAAAATAGTGTAATATCATTAAATTACATCGGAAACGATTTACTCCATAGGCCGTAATGTAACGAAGTTTTTTGAGTGTCACTGTAAATGAACCATATATGCTACACACTTCATTTTCTATACCGAACATGCCGTAGTGTTACCCAATAACAAATTAAATTTCTTGGCAATCGGAATATATTTACTACAGATAGAGCACAGAGGGACAGACAGGCAAACCAAATTCACAAACACTTTTTAACTTTGTTGGAAAGTGTTAAAAATGCTTATTAAACTTATATGCTTATTAAATGCTTATTATACATATGCATGTTTTAAAGTATCAGTAAAATTTAGCTGCGGAATTTCAGTAGAAAGCCTTTAAAAAAATAAAATATTTTCGATTATTTGGCGCTAAAAGGCGAATGCGCACGCGATTTGCGGGCAAAATTTTTCCTCACCAAACCCGAATATTTTAATGCATCTGAAAATTGCTTGTTAAATAATTCTCCGAATGCGCGGTACTTAATGAATTTAAACTTAAACAATGAAACATTTTGTTATTTTTTCTATAAGCTTATGTAATATACACAAGTTGCGTGTTGCTGAAGTTATTTAATTTTCGGACGGTTTCACCGGCTGGATAAATTTAAGTGCACTTTAAAAGTAACTGTCCGATTAAGAACTATTTCATTGTACATTTCGACATTAAATAAGTCGTTGTTTCTATGACAACAACACTTTTCTCATGTTGTCTCCGACACTAACACTATCGAAGTCAAATTGACAGTGCTCAGAATCGGCTCTTAACTTTGAGTTTGAAGCAATTTTAATCAGTTTAAATTTTGTACTAACCGTCAATAAACGATCGTTAAATTTCATTACATGTACGTATAAATGTATATGAGAAAATCATAATTATAAAATTATTTTTATTTAAGTTAAACTTTCTTAAACTAGTTCCGTATAAAGAGTAGACAAAGTTTTTTATTAAAGAGTATTTTTCATAAAAGTTTCCAAAGTTTTCCGGGTATGCACTTATGCAAACCTTCCTAGTTAAAAGTTTCTAAAATTATATGATGTTAAAAAAATATTTGGTGTAATATATTCTATAGTTCGTACAATGAGTGTTTTCATCTATCCGATAGACAAGATTTATTTTAGTCAAGGACTATGAATGTCTTATGCTATTTGGAATATATTATTATAAGGAATAAAAATAAAATTATACTATACCTAATGAAGAAGAACGCACATTGGATATTCCTGAAGCGTTGTCGTCGCCGTATTTCTTCCTTAAAGCGATGAAACTTTTGTAGCAATGTCTATGATAACCCTCTTTCAGATTGGCATTGGATGGTAAAATAATATCATTATATTTTAACCTATGTTTTGCCGAATTTTCATTGCTTCATAACATTTTTGTAGCGTTTTTTTTTTCAAGAAAAACAGTGATTTTTTTCGTCGCTTTTTGCGCAAATAACACTTTTTTTTAATTTCTATGATTACTACTTCAAAATTTTCAGAACTGCATGCTTGCTATGAGTTACGTGGTCTTGCAAGTGCCTATCACAGTTAGATTTGTTGTGATTGTGCACGCATCCAGTTGAAATTCATCTTAAGATGCAACGCGGTTTACGCTTTGTTTGTATCGTAAGTCAGTGGATCTTCAGCGAGGCACCAAGAGTCCAGCTTTACTGGCACTCGCGTTTAACACTCTATGTTGTCTGGCAAGTAGAAAGTGCCAACAAAAGTGTCTGTCATTTTCAAAATATTTTTTTCTAAGCATAAGCATTGTTCTGTCTCAATCTCAGCATGCCTCAAACACCTTTTTTGGATAGTCATCAAATAGCACTTGACACGTGTCTGTCACAGTTTTTGGACCGACTAAAGTGTCTGCCTTCTATATTTTTTATTCAATTAAATACTAAATTTGAAAGTATTAAAATTTCAAAATGCCTCAAGGATATTTTTTTGAAACGAAAATTTTGGAAATTTAAAAATTCACGAGTGGGCTAAGTGCCACGATCCTTCAGCCAGACATTCGATATTGTATTCAGGCATTACAAAAGAAGTGTTGCACAAATTTTCAGGATGCCTCAAATACCTTTCCTAAAATGTTTATCAGCTCTCGGACTATAATTATTGTTTCTTATGCTATCAATTATCAAACAAATCGCAATCTGATGCAATTCTAATATGTACTTCAAAATAAAGAGGGCGGAAAATTTGTAGCGCCATTTTTGGCGACTTAGCTGACTTTTGACATGAAATAAACAAATAAAAATGTAATAATAAAAAATTAAAAGTATAAAACAAATATATATAAAATATGATTTTAACAGAGAAATTTGATCGGTTCTCTAACTTTTATGTATAAGGTTACAAAATGCACCAGGTCTCGATGCTAGGTGCGAGCAGCACCAAAAGTGGTTTCCTTGTTAGTAAACAGCACATAGACTTTCTTAGTGAACGTATTGGGTCGTTTGGAAAGTTGTGTCCGTTTGGGAAAATCAATTCGTAGCGGAAAATTCTATCATTTAATTATTAGACATTGATTTCGATATCTAATGTCTAATAATTACCGGGCAGAATTTTCCGGTACGAATTAATTTTCCCAAACGATGACTTTCCGAAAGACCCAATACTAAGAAATAGTTAGTAGCCATTACAGGTGCTTTTTTAGTATGTATACTAAGAAATGATTAGTAGTAATACAGATACTTCTCCTGTATCTTCACAAAGAAATTGTGTGAACTGAATTGTGTATAAAAAGTGAAAAAAGACACTGGTGGCGCCATCTTTGGAGAATATCGGAAGCACCTATATTTATTAGTGGGGGAGATTTATGTCGAGTTTTTTTCCTCTGGAGAGGACAGAACTCACTATCTGAGGTTTGGGAACCGAGTGTTCTATACATACCTTGCTACTGGGGCCGTTTTTGTAAACGATTTTAAATGCGAGTAATGGGTGATGAAGCTGATTCAGCCGTGTGTTGCTATTTTTATAGGACTGAACGTAAATTTACTGATGCTATTATAATTCCTCCAAGTTTCAATTAATAATCTTAATTTTTTATTAGGGTTTTTCTATGATTAATGGATGATTAGAATAAGGCTTGATTAATATAGTTCTTCACTGGAATTTTATTTGCTTAATGAATGGTTTGAATATGTTCTAAATTATTTGTTGTAGAATAGTAAACAATTTCGAAGTGCATTTTGGATAGAATAAATTTCAGATAAATTTAATTTTAGATGGGGGGGGTTAAGATTTTATGACATATTTTAAGAACAGAGAAAGGCGCATGCACAACAAGCATTCAGTTACAGCTATTTTCTTTGTAATATTACTAGCAGTGATTGATTACAGGTGATTTTATAGTAACTGCTATAATATCTGTAATGATACGAAGTATTTTTTAGTAAAATCACATATTTTTTACAGTGTAGTATCCCGATTTCTTCCTACAACTTGATAATGAAACATTCGCACCAGTCGTGATTTTTCAGAAATCTAACTATCGGCAAGAGACTGATACTCAGTGAGTTCTGTTCTTTTATGAAAGTGTTTTAATTGTAAAATATGCGTTTTTTCTAAAATGCCAGAGCATCTAGTCTACATTTCTGCATGTATCAGAACAGAACTTTACATTATGGAAAAACTTATCGTTGTCAGATGAAAATAAAGATGAAATATAAAAGAAAAAATGCCCCAGCATACTTAATACCTCTAAATTTATATGTTAATAAATAATGTGAGATTAGAAACCAGCAAAGATCACCTCTAAATTTATATGTTAATAAATAACGTGAGATTTGAAATAAGGAACACCCATTAGTATTTATAATGGAATATTCATGTCCTTTCTATATCTTAAAGGTTGGTAAGATGTTTCTTTGCTTTTATTCCACATTTCATTACTTATAATAGATTCTCGAATTGAAGCTGCATTCAAAAAAATTAAATTTCATTACAGAAAACACTTAATAAGTAAACTTAGATTAAAGCTGTCATTCTATCCAATAATTATAGGCTATAAAATTTTGGAATCAAATACCGAAATCTGATGACATGTCTTAACATTGCATGGCAGAATCTTGGTCACATTTGTTATCTTGTAACTATTTATAATAATTATTATTAATATTCTACAAAAAATAATATTTTACTTGTTTTTTTTTTTTTTAAAGAGCTGGTTAGATTTTTTAAAAATCTCACAATTAACTTTTATTTATAAGGAATAATAATAATAAAAATTATTTTAAAATTAGAAACTTTTATAATAAAAATATGATTTGAAGCATTAGTAAGCATTTGAAATCAAGACTTGAATTTTTTAGAGTAAATAAAATGGTCGGGAGAAGTGTTCTTTCGTATATTTTGTCTGAAAGAAAGTGAGCAATGTAAATGCTTAACGAATACGATAGGAGAAAAAGAATTTTTGCTAACAAATTATATAATAAAATCTTGGCAAGAACTCTACGCATGTAATATTAGTGAATAGGGAGCGTTTGATTTTTACTTCTTCAGAATGTAATGAATAAAATGATACAGATACAATAACTAACGAGTAGGAAGTAACTTGCTGATTAGGGAGAAATAAATGCTTATTGCAAATATTTTGAAAACACATACCTATAGAATTGATTTTGCATTTTTTTTAAATTAAATGCTCCCATTGCAGATTTCTTTAAAATATTTTACAGAATTTCTTTTCCTTGTACGTTACGTAGAACACAAATTTATTAAAAGTTCATTTTTGCGCGTGAAAGAATTATTAATGTGTTAAGTATTTCAAAATATCTTTTCTTTTGAATATCCATACGAATAAGGCTTACAAAAAAATACAAATCTTCTTTCAAAGAAAAATGATAGATTATAAAGTTGAATGAATTATGGATATTGATGCACGTATATCCTATATCAATTGATGATTCTCTGTAATTTAAAAGTTATTATTTGCCATAAATTTCATATGACCCATATATATATCGATAAAATATTTATGTGTTTCAAAATTTACATTTGCAGTTTTCGAAAATATATGTATAAATTAAATAGCTGAATATTTATAGTAATTTACGTTGTGTGATATTTTGTAATTGTGGAAAGATCCGATTCATATCCATGTTTTAGGTAACTTTCATTACAAAAAGCTACCTATTGCAGCCGTTCGGAGGAAAGCGATTTCAAAAAAATTTGGTATACTTTCATCGATCATGACCCCCAGACCCCGAAACCACCCTCCGTTCAAAATTGATATATATATATATATATATATATATATAAAGTACAACCTCGATATCTCGAATCTGTGGGGAAGAGAAAAAAATTAGAGACATAGAGGTTTCGAGTTATCAAGGTTTTGACAAAATTTTAAAATCTAAACTCACAAACTGCTTTTTGAGGTAAAAAATAAGATTCGTCAAAAACTACACATAATCTACTAATAATTAACAAATTACACTTCTCAAAGTTTTAATAATTTCAAAATTGTGTTACACACAAACTTGTTTTGATTAAATAGTATCCAATTCGTCATTAAGAAATGTCGAATTGGATATTGTTCAGAAGTTTCTCACAATTTGGTCTCAATCATCAACTTTGAAGCTACGGATTATCTCCTAGTTGAATGGTTGTCCTGGTCGAAACTTCGAAGTCGTGTTTGGCGGCAAAAATTTAACAGCGATATTATTTAGCGTTGAAAGATTAGAGTGGGTCTATGAAGAGGTGAACATGTATTTTACTTTTAGCCATTGTTTTACCGATTCCTATCGGCCAATCAGCAAAAATTGCGTTTGCCATCGAAGCCTTTATATTTCACCAGTACAGCATTAGAAATGACCTAATTTTAGCTAAGCACCTCGGCTTTTTAGATCGTCCTATCATAAAAGGAGGAAGTTTTTCTTTACCATTTTGATTTGCTGCCAAAAGTACAATTACACGCAATTTACTTGGTTTGCCACGTCGGATTTCTTCACCTTTAAATGCAGACGTTTTGCTGGTAAAACTATGGTACAATAATACAGTTTCATCTGCGTTAAACACATCATCTGCTTTATGGTCTTTTAAAAGAGAAGAAAGTTCTGAGAGCCACACTTCACAGGTAGTTGAATCACCCGGTGCACTTTCATTGCAAAGTTTCCAAAAAACGATGTTGTCCCTTTTTTCGTTTTCAAAAGCCTTCCATTCTTGCCCTTTAAGTTCTTTGTATCAACAAAGGGATAAAAGAATGTGAAACCAGCATCCAGATCAAACTAGTTCTACAGCTGACAATAGCCGAAATTTAAAATCAAACTAATTTCTGTGGAAAATATTTCGACATATCAAGGGTTTTGGAAAATATATTTCGAGATAACTATGGAAAATACATAAGAATTTTGATAGAAATGCAGGGGAAATTTCTTTTTTCGAGATATCAAGGGTTTCGAGATAAGGAGGTTCGAGATATCGAGGTCCGACTGTATATCCATATATATATATATATATATATATATATCTGACTTTATCACACTGTAACTCTCTTATTTATGAACCGATTTCGATGTAATTCGGTGTGTACATAGTACATACCAATGTCTCGACCGAGTTCGTTGCCCAGCTTCATCCGCCCTTTTCTTTCAAAATGGCGGCCATTTAAAAATTAAAAAAAAATTTAAAATTTGAAACGTGGTACCAAAAAATTGAAAATGGAAAAATATTTTTTTCTTATGTATTTAACCTTTATACAAAGATTCCGGAGCAGTTTTTGTTTCGTCTATATCTTAAAAAATGGCTGCGTTATAGCATTTTGAATTTCTAGTGTGGCTGACATTTTGAAACATCCTGAATTTTGTCACGCGATAAAAGGCGTATTTATGAACTGATTTGGATGTAACTTCGTTTATACATAGTACATACCAATGTCCCGACCGAGTTCGTTGGCCAGCTTCATCCGCCATCTTGTTTAAAAATGGCGGCCATTTACATTTTTAAGAAAAATTTAAATTTGAAATGTGGTACCAAAAATTGAAAATTGAAAAAATATTTTTTTCTTATGTGTTTGACCTTGATAAAAAGATTCGGGAGCAGTTTTTGTTTCGTCTATATCTTAAAAAATGGCTGCGTTATAGCATTTTGAATTTCTACTGTGGCTGACATTTTGAAACGTCCTGAATTTTGTCACGCGATAAAAGGCGTATTTATGAACCGATTTGGATGTAACTTCGTTTATACATACCCTCATAGCATGCATGGTCACAGTGACGTCGTTGTGACGTCACTGTAAGTCACTGTGGTCACGTCACATCTGTGACCAAAATGCCACCACTCAGTGATGTCACATTGTGATTGAGATGTGAACTTCTTAGAGAAATTAAAAAAAATTACAAAAATTATTAAAAACATGTTATTTACTGTAAAAAATATTTTTCTGCCGGATTTAAAAATTTTTTAAACCGTGGTCAAAGTTGGCTCTGTGCCTCTAACTAAAACTTTTTATTTTCATATAACATAAAATGTAATTAATTCATCAGGGACACAAAAAGATTTCCTATTTATACGAATTTCATCTAATTAAAAAATGTTTTAGGTAAACATACAAAAATATTTATCAAAGATAAGTCGAGGTAACTGATCATATGTTATAACTAGAAGTTTCTCAAAGAGTATTCGAATCATTTTTGTAGTTTCAAACTAAAAATTTTCTATTACAGTTAAGTCTGCAGCTTTTAATGAGCACGCAGAAAGCGTCTGCAAAGTTTAGTTATATTTTATTCCTTTTAGTGTTTCACTATTTTAAGTAACTATTTTTTTTTTTTTAATTCTACTTCTTTCAGACGTTTAAAATAAAATTGACATTTTCCGAATGTAAAATAAATGTACAAAATTTATGCATAGCCCATGAGAAAATTAATTATTCATATTTCATTTTTTGTTTTCAAAATATATCTTTAAAAATTGATTTACAATTTGTTTTATTCTACAGAAAATTAATATGAAGAGAATGACAGATTGACAAAGAAAAACCTTTTTCTTCTCGATAATCTTGTTGTATTTTTTATGAAGATATTTTGTATATATTACCTGTGATACAAATTTTACTTTAAACAAGTTGGAAATTTCTCGTCAAACGTGGCAAATGAGGTGCGTTCGTACAATAACTAGTTTTATAATTATTTTTTGCACCCCATATTATACCGAATGTATATTTTTTTGCGCTTCATAAGTGCATAGTCTATAACATCATTAAAATGCACTTGCAATAATTTTTTCCAATTCCCCGAAATGTAACGGAAAACTTTTGACTGTCCCTGTAATTAAACTATACATCCGATTTTCATAAAATTTGAAATGGATCGACAAAACTTTGCAACAATTATATATTTAAAACTTCAGACTATTCGGAAGGCTGTAACATCATTAAAAATGCACTTGCAATATTTTTTCCTATTGACCGTAATGTAGAGAAAAACTTTTGACTGTCCCTGTAATTAAACTATACATCCGATTTTCATAAATATTGAAATGGCACGACAAAAATTTGCACAATCATATATTTAAAATTTCAGACTATTCGGTTGGGTAGTTTTTGCTCTGTTATATGCAGACGGACAGACAGACAGACAGACAGACGGACGGACGGACGGACGACTATAGGTGCTACGTATTTATATAATTACGAACGCACCTAAAAAAAGGAGGAGGGGGCATCTTCATTATTATCATTAAATTAATTTGTACACATTTTGAAAATTTAAGCAATGTTTTATCTAGTAAACTCTAATTATGGATAATAATATTATTATAATTTACATAAATGAAACTTTACAATTCAATAAAACTGATAAAAATGAAAGGTGAAATACAATAAAACATTTTCAAACAGGAAATTGAATTAGAGAGAATTTGATAAAATTATAGCGCATTAATTTCCTTCCGATTCTTTTGTATACAAAAACAAACCGAAAAACATCTGCTTCGAACTTCGAAACTTAAAAATCGTCAGCACTATTTCAGTTGTTACGTCTCGACTGCAGAATAGATAAAAGTAACAGTGAAGCTTTTTAGGATAAACGCGGGAAGTTCTGTGGACGCTGGACAGCATAGACGTATTGACACGGATTTAAAAACTGAAACAAGAACGTTCTCAGGATCCAAGTTAGTTCAGCTAACAAAATATAAACCCGAGAAAATTACGGTAGCTTTGACTTGTTGAAGATGATTCAAGTCTTTGCTATGGTACTTATTATCGGATTTAATTGGTTCCCCAAAATCAAGGTATCACGTACAACATCAGTGAAATTAGGTATGTAAAAATATTATTTTCCCTGTTTGCTTTTTTTTAATTACAACGATTTTAGTTAGCTTCTCGTAAACATGCTATAGAACATAAATATTTCATTACATTTATTTTTTATTTTGTTGAAATATCTAAAATATTATTTTCCCTGTTTGCTTTTTTTTTTTTTAATTACAATGATTTTAGTTAGCTTCTAATAAACATGTTATAGAACATAAATATTTCATTAAATTTATTTTTTATTTTGTTACAATATATAACTTCCTTTTCAACAGTTTTGATCAGATTATTAAAATTAGTGATTTAAATTGCATTTTAATCTGGTTTATTTTCTTATTTAAATATTTGGTTAAAACCACATGGTGTCATAAATATCGAAGTATATGGACATGTATTGTAATCAATCATTAATATAAATAATAAACATTTAAAGATAATTAAATTATTTAATAAAAAAGCCTTTTTATAGAATAAAATTATTGGCAAACATAATTTTTTAATTTTGTATTAAGTGATGGTCTGAAACAATTTGCATTGCATGTTTTTATTTAAAAAATTTGCATCTGCTCGGAAGAGGAATTTATAAAAAATAAGACACAACGGAGACGTATACTATTAAAAGATATCGTAGATATGTAATGTTAAGAAAAAAATGATTATTTAATGTTTTATTCAACCTGAGAAATGTTTAAAATCTATAAAGAAATAGTCATAGCGGGTGAAAGCTTTTCAGTTGTTAAACATTCTTATTGAAATGTTTTCAAACTGAACTAGAAGTCTGTTGGCAAATGAAAATATAGGAGTTACGCAATCAGTAAGAGTTTAAATATGATTTTACTTAAAAAATAACGTAAATACTTGCACGGTATGATTCTAAAATGTAATAACCATCTTTTATGATTTACTTTTTTTTTTTGGATAATTTTATCATTTTATTTCCTGAATGATTTTATCGAGATAAATTTTCAAAATATCGATATTATACACTCTAACTTATAAACAGTGTGATTAAAATGGATTTCTTATTTATAATTACCATAATCTTGTAAATAAAATATTAATAATAATAATGAAGCTATGTGTGGCTCTATTTTGTGTTTATGGTCTCAATTTTTATACTTTATTTACATTAAAAAGTAGTTAACCATTTGATATTGGGTTCATTATTTTGTTTTATTGTCTCATATAAAAATAAATATGATTATTTGTATTTCTAATACAATATATACAGTAGAGCGCCGATTATCCGAACAAGTCGAGACCGACCCTAGTTCGGATAAGCAAAAGTTCGGATAAATGGGCTGACAGTTTAAGGGATGTTCCTGACTAATCTAAAACCTTCACACTTTCTCTAGGTTTAGGACTGATTGCACCAGTTAGTACTATAGTGCTTAAAAATTGTTTTTTTTTTTAATTTTTTTGTTTACTTTTTTATTACTTTTTTTTTCTTTTTATCATTTTCTAAACTTCAGAGATTATAATTTAAGCAACAAATCAATTGGATGTTAGGCTTTTTTTTTTAAAGAGAGAGAAATATTTGGATAATTGGAAATTCGGTTAAAAAAGAATTCTTTGAGAGAAATACGCTGTTCGGATAACTGGAAGTTCAGTTAATTGGAGTTCCTATAATCGGCGTTCTACTGTATTTATAAAAATTTCACCAGACTTTATTCTAAAAATTTCGTAGTAGATTTTAATCTCTTTGTACTATTTATGATAATATCAGAGTTATAGTGGTCATGGCAACATATATCCAGCCAGATAGATCTTTGACAAAACATAAAAACTTTCACATTAGACGCAAAATAGAGTAGCTGCGGTGCTGTGTTTTATAAACAATAAGGTATTATTGTTTTTAAAAAATCGTAGATAGTAAGAGTTATTATTTTTATAATATATAATTTCATAAATAAAAATGTAATTTTGGCAGTCAATTATTAAAGTTATTTTTTTAATAATCAAAAAGTTGTTTTATATATGTATTTTACTTCAAGCAAACCCTGATGTAAAATAAATTAACCCTTTGTAACACCGTTGTATACATACCCAAAAGTTTTACTTACTTTTACAGTGAGCTTAAAAATACGATTTTATTTATTGCTGCTATCTTCCAACGTAACGACTGTTGCCGAAATTGTTCTTAGAATTCTCAACATAGTGATACTGGTGATACTCAGTTAATTTTCTATACCAAAGCTGTATTTTTCATTTGAGTAGTTTCAGATGGTTATTGCTAAAATGTACTTCGGAAATTTTGTAATGCATGTATGTGGCATAAAAGACGTAAACAATACGTATATAATGACTATATGGCACATGATGAGCGTTTCGAGTGTATATATATATGTATATAACGCATGCAAAAACTTTACAATGATCTTAGCAAAATCGTTACTGCAATTTTTGCATAATCAAATTTATAGGAACCTCTATAACAAAGAAGTACCCTATTTTCTCTGCCCCAACTTGTTTGAATTACAATCATATACATATTTTTTATGGTAATCAATATCATAAAACATATAAAATTTAATTACTTAATATCGGCCTTTCTTTTTATCTTCCATTTTTTTTTTTTTTATTATAAATGTTGTGTAATCGACAAAAATCAACTTCCCAAGTGACTTCGAGTTTGTAATGTGTATTAAATGAAATAAATTAATTTCATTCAGTATTTTATATAGTTTAAAGAATATAAAAAGTACTGTATATATTATAAGATGTTATATTTTTAACACAAATTTTATTTTGATAAAGATTTAAAAAATTAAACAAATTGTTTCTTTGTTAATTTTAATTCTTTTAACAAATAGCAAATTTTGAAAAAAAAAAATGTGATAGATCGATCATTCAGTTGTCTTCAATGTTCTCATTTATTGCAAAAGGAAAGAAAAGTGCAACAAAAATTGAAGTCTGCGGGGCAATGCATTTTGATTCAGTAAAATTCTTTTGGTATACCCTTGCTATAGCGGGCCCCAAGTTTTAATCGCGATGTATCGCCGAAGTATATTAACGTTATAGATGTAAATGATTTGACAACATGCATTATTATGACTATGTATGACATGCATACGTGTTTACAACTGTACAAGTATGTCATAGTGTGACTTCACAACATTGCCACTAGAGTCACATATTCGTCACAACGTTAATTACAAAATCGTCACAAATCACACAATTTTCACAAAATTGTCACAATGTGACTTCAAAGCAGTGTCGCTGTCGTCACAAAATCATCACAGTGTTAAAGACAATTTCGTCACAAATGACACATATTTCACAAATTGATCTCAATGTGACTTTAAAGCATTGTCACATTCGTCACAAATTCGTCACAAAGTTAATACCAAAATAGTCACAAATGACACAATCTTCACAAATTTGTCACACCGTGACTTCACAAAGTCGTCACAATGTGACGTCACAAAAGAGCTCTAAAACGGCCATAACGACTTCACATTCTAGTCACAATGACTTCACATCGACGGTCACAATGTCACAGCGTGACTTCACAACGACGTCGTCGTGACGTCACCATGCCTTACGGGTAGTACATACCAATGTCCCGACCGAGTTCGTTGGCCAGCTTCATCTGCCATCTTGTTTAAAAATGGCGGCCATTTAAATTTTTAAGGAAAATTTAAATTTGAAATGTGGTACCAAAAAATTGAAAATTGAAAAAATATTTTTTTCTTATGTATTTTACCTTGATAAAAAGATTCGGGAGCAGTTTTTGTTTCGTCTATATCTTAAAAAATGGCTGAGTTATAGCATTTTGAATTTCTAGCGTGGCTGACATTTTGAAACGTCCTGATTTTTGTCACGTGATAACAGGCGTATTTATGAACCGATTTGGATGTACCTTGGTGTGTATATAGTACATACAAATATCTCGACCGAGTTCGTTGGTCAGCTTAATCCACCATCTTGTTTCAAAATGGCGGCCATTTAAAAAATTTTTAAAAATTTTAAATTTAAAATGAGATACTAAAAAATTGGAAAATGAAAAAGTTTTTTTCGTATGTGTTTGACCTTAATACAAAGATTCCGGAACAGTTTTTGTTTCGTATTTATCTAAAAAAATCGCTGAGTTATAGCATTTTGAATTTCTATTGTGGCTAACATTTTAAAATGACCTGATTTTTGTCACGCGATAACAGGTGTATTTATGAACCGATTTGGATGTAACTTGGTCTGTACATAGTACATACCAATGTCTAGACCGAGTTCGTTGGCCAGCTTCATTCGCCATCTTGTTTCAAAAGGGGTGCTATTTAAATAAAAAATTAAATTTAAAATTTAAAACGAGGTATTAAAAAATTGGAAAATGAAAAAGATTTTTTTTATGTGTTTGGCCTTGATAGAAAGATTTCGGAGCAGTTTTTGTTTCTGAAAATTTGTTCTTTTGTTTATATCTTAAAAAATGGTAGAATTATAGCACTTTGAATTTCTAGCATGGCTAAAATTTTGAAACGATCTTGTATTTGTCACGCGATAACACACGTATTCGCCTATTTCGATGTAAGAAGGCATGTGGATAGTATACATCAATATCTCGACCAAGTTCGCTGGCCAGATTCATCAGCCATCTTTTTTCAAAATGGCGGCCATTAAATTAAAAAAAAAATTATATTTAAAGTGAGGTGCAAAAAATTTAGAAATTGAAAAAGGTTTCTTTCTTAAGTATTTGACCTTGATATAAGGATTCAGGAGCATTTTTTGTTTGTCTTTATTTAAAAAGTGGCTCAGATATAGCAGTTTCAATTTCTAATCTGGGTGACATTTTGAAAAATCCGATTTTTTGCCTGCAACAGCACTCGTATATATCAACCGATTCCGATGTGAGCGAGCATGTGCACAGCAATTACTAAGATCTCGGCCAAGTTCACTGGTTATCCTCATCCACCACGTTGTCTTAAAATGGCAGGCACTTTAAGAAATCGCCGAATTTGGCAGCCAAATATAAGTTACTTTAAAGAAAAGCAGCTTGGATAAAGCTGACTAATTTCGCGAAATTATCATTCATTATATTGATAAAAATTAGTATGGAATCTCCTATATTCTGTTTCCACTAAATTGAGCTTCCTGTGTTTGAATAATATAAGTTGGCTTTTTTAAAATAAGAAATGTGAAAGCTATCTCTTCCTCCCGGCACTGGTCGGAAGGACTTTTTGAAATCCAGTTATTCTGGGAAGTACATGTTAATCATTTCAGGGGCAAAGCACTTCTGCTCGTAAAATTCTGAAATGATTGACTGGCACCAGAATTTACAACCAAAGCTATTTGAAAATAAGTAAAAGCATTTCTACGTATACTTAATAAAAGAAAGAAAATCATAATTCTGGTTAATCGTATCATTTAGATATTAAAATTAAGTGGTCCAAAAATGAACCACCGCCCTTCAAGGGGTTAAAATCAAATACCTTAATTATAGATTATGTAAACTGATCCTTCCTTATGTTTTTTGGAAAAGTTGATGCATGACGACATAGAAACCTACCAGCGGACATGTCTACACATGCAAACACTCACGCATGCCCACAAGGGCGAATTTTTTTGTTCAGGTAAAAAAAAAAAAAAAAAATCTAAAATTTTTATAACTAAGACTTCAATTTTGATGAATTTAGAGGTCATATATAGTCTCATTCTTTTTACTGCATATTGTGATTGATTTAACATCACTAAAATAAACATTTTTTAGATGTTAAATGCCAAAAATGAAAATTTATTATTTCCATTATTATTATTATTATTTGTTTGTGCTTATACGGTTTTCCCCACATGCTATAATTCACAGATTTTCACTTAAAGTAATTAAAAAATATTAGACGCAAATGTCCAACTGGGCGAAAAATGTCCGGACCAGGGATCTCCTGGCTGAAGCCACCAGTGTTCTGCCATCTGAGCTATCCCGGACGAATCTGGTAGAACTTTTTCACCCAGCTAACCTTAATGATTATAGCATCTGGTCTGAAACCTGGTTCAGCTCAACAGAATAAATCTCAGGTAATGGAACTCTAGAAATCGCTGGATACGAAATTACACTAGATTAATTTTAACACAATTATTCCAATTCGTAAATAAATCATATTAGACGTAAATTTCCAACTGGGCGAAAAATGTCCGGACCAGGATTCGAACCAGGGACCTCCTGGATGAAGCCGCCAGCGCTCTGCCATCTGAGCTGAACCAGGTTTCAGACCGGATGCTATATAATCATTAAGGTTAGCTGGGTGAAAAAGTTCTACCAGATTCGTCCAGGATAGCTCAGATGGCAGAGCACTGGCGACTTCAGCCAGGAGGTCCCTGGTTCGAATCCTGGTCCGGACATTTTTCGCCCAGTTAGAAATTTACGTCTAATATGATTTATTTACCAATTGGAATATTTGTGTTAAAATTAATCTAATTAAAAAATATTTATTTTTGGTGATAAAAGTTCCACATTTTGATAATATTTCTAACGGTTCTCTCACATAACTAATTAAATACCACATACTTTTATGTAATTCGATGATATGGAAAGCTTCTAAATGATACAAACTCAAAGAAATGTGTTATGAAACAACTGTATTGCTTTCGCTTGTAAATGTTAGCTATACTTTATTGATTTGACTAAGTTCCTAATCTGAGATAAATATAATAAAAAGCCTAATAAGTTTTTTATGAATAAATTTTTTTGTTTTAAACTTTCTAAAATGTACAGCAGATGTAAAAGCCTTTTAAAGTCCAAACTCAAAGCATTATAATACCAGATAGCAGTGATAGGCGTTGAGCGCAGAATATAAAAATAAATACATATAATAGCTTATACAATATACATATGTTCTCTTTGACTTAGAAATCCGAATATGTGAAGTATAATCTACTTTTTTTATCATCGAATACAAAATACTTCTACTTTTGACTGTTATAAACGCAATCCTTGAATATATAGTTTGCTGTTCAGGAAAGGTTCCTTTATATTTTCCTCGATAAGAATTGATATTATAAAGGGAAGGTATTTCAAGTAAAGAAATGAAAGATTGGAACTATTTTTTACCATTCGATTACGCTTCTTTTTTTGTAGCTTACTCGTTTACGGGGTGCGGGACTTCAAATTTTCGAAAAAAAAAAAATATTGTATTAAAATATTCTCTGTTTTACTTCGCATAAACTAATGTTTAAATCATGTTTTTATCTTAATTAGAAAGAGGATATATTAAATTTTTGTTTTCAAAATATACAGTGGTGGCAAAAATTGCGGACATTTTTTGAAATTTTCATATTTTATAACTTTGTGTGTTTATAGACTATATTAATTTTTCTTACATACAAATGTTTATATATCGAATTCAAAGAAAGTTAACCCATTAACCGCCAAAACTGTAAGGTTGAAATTTTCAACTTTTTAGCTGAACGTTGTTTTCCACCACAAACTCTGAAAGATAATTTTTACTTTATATGATCTTAAAATTTTATGTCTTTAAGTAAAGCAAATTTTTTAATTCAAAAATAGTGGTGGAAATCTAAATAACTTAAATATGTACATTTATTTTGACCGTTGCGTGAGCGCAACACTAGCGGTTAATTGGTTAATGCAGAATTTAATTAAAAAACAGAATTAAAATATCTGCATTACAAAAAAAAAAATTACACTTACTTTAGTCTAAAATACAAACACAATTAGTCATGAATGCTGAAGTGTATTGTAATAAAAGCTTCCTAGCCAATCACAATGACTGTTCTGAGAACCAATCAAATGTCAGTAAATAACTGTAGTATGTTTTGATTTGTAAAAGCGGTATTTTGCTCGAATGAATTTTGCAGAAGGGTAAATACTAGTGTAACTAAATAGAATAATGTTTTTTTTTTTATATTTCTATTTTTTTCTTAATGCAAATAGTTTAAAACAATGTCATCAACAATAAGAACTGATTGGACACCTACAAAAAGAAGCAGAATTATTGGAGAAAATGGGCTTTCTTATACTGAAATTGCAAGACAGGTTGTGGATCAGTCACTTTATCTGGCGTACGAAAGTTCTGCTTACGTTATGAAGAAAAAAAATGAGTGATAAATAAGGCAAGATCAGGCCAAAAAAAATGCACAAGTGCTTCTGATGATAGAAAGATAAAAAATGACATGCCTCAAAGGTAGAAGAATTTCATCAGATGCTGTTAGATGTGAAATGAATGCAATGGGTATTTCAGTTAGATCAAGAACAATAAGGAGAAGATTAGCAGGTTTTGGACTGAAAGGTAGAATTCC
Organism: Maratus speciosus; assembly: GCA_963932465.1. Taxonomy (NCBI): domain Eukaryota; kingdom Metazoa; phylum Arthropoda; class Arachnida; order Araneae; family Salticidae; genus Maratus; species Maratus speciosus. Next base: position 211,466,027 of record OZ010787.1, read on the forward strand.
GAGGAAAAAAAAAAACGTTTTTAAATCTTCAGTAACGCAAGAAACGAGTTCAGTGAGCAAAATAACACATTAATTGGTCAAAAAATCTGTGGAAGCAAATAATCTGGAGCGATGAGAGTAAAATATCGTTCTTTGGTAGTGATGGGCGAAAATATGTGAGACGAAAAGTAGGCGAAGAGCTGCATTTTGATTGCATTGAAGGAGCTACAAAGAACCCAACAAGTGTCATGATTAGTGCCTGTATGTCTGCAGATGATGTGGGCCGCATTCAAGTGATTGATGGCATTCTGAATGAAAAAAATACAATTAAACTCTTCTCGAACCAAAATTGATACTTTCCATCAGAGATCTCTTTCCCAATAAATCACCATTTATATTTCAGCAGGATTCAGCTCCATGCCATACGGCAAAAATATGCAAAGAATGGTTTAAAAATAAAAGCATACTATTATTACCCTGGCCAGGAAACAGCCCTGATCTGAATCCTATAGAAAATTTGTGGCGACGTTTGAAAATCCTTGTACAAAAAAAAAAAAAAAAAAAAAAAAAAAAAGCGTCCATCTAATAAAACGCAACTTTTTGAAGCTATAATTGATTCTTGGCATCATGTGATTAAAAAGGATGAACTCCAAACACTATTTTTGTCAATGAAAAGACGCTGTGAAGCTGTAATAAAAAACGAGGGTTATCCTACTAAATATTGAATGTGTAAGTGTAACTTTAAAATACAATGAAATCTAAGATAGATCGTAATTTTTTTTTTGTAATGCAGATATTTAATTATGTTTTTTAATTAAATTCTACATTAAATTTCCTTGAATTTGATATACAAACATTTGCATTTAAGTGAAATTTATTATGTTCTTCAAGCGCATAAAGTTATAAAACATGAAAATTTCAAAAAATTTCCACAATTTACAATTTTAGCCACCATGGTAGCTTTCAAGCAGTGGTTGTTATGGAAATGACTTCCTTTGAAATGTAAACAAGCTTTTTTGCGGCACGTTTTTTTCGAAATTAATGCATATTATTATTTAAATTTTAAGGAATTTATATTTAATTCTTGTACTTTATGTATATACACTCATTGCCATAAAAATTTGCGCACCAAGAAAAGGACGTCCAAATGAAACGAAATTTTACACGCATAAGTACTACTGTGATATAAGTAAGTGAGTAGAAAACCAAAGAAAAAGGATCATTTATTGCAGAAAAAATACAAATGAACGGAAATTTTAGTACTCTGTTGGACCCCCTCTAGCACGAATACACGATGCGATACGAGCGGGTATGAGGCATACAAGCTCCGCATGATGTCCTGAGACATCTCGTTTCACAGTTGCTGTAAACGCGCCTCGAGTTCAACCAAACTCGTAGGGTATCCAACTTGCCGTCCCAAATGATCCCAGATATGCTCGATTGGTGACAAATCTGGGGATCGAGCAGGCCAGGGAATGGTGGTCATGTGGCGGAGGCAGGCTTGTGATATCCTTGTTGTGTGTGGACGAGCACTGTCTTGCTGAAAAATGGCTCCTGGGAGCCCTGCCACGAGTGGCAACACATGTGGCTGAAGGATGTCCTGGACTTACCGCTGGGCTGTCATTGTGCCAGTATTAGGGGTGACCGTGTGTCGTAAGCAATGGCACCCCATACCATCACACCAGCTGTATTAGCGGTGTGTCGCTGTAAAGCGAAAACAGGATTGAGGCGTTCACCACGGGACCTCCACACACGAACACGACTGTCATCGCTACTCAAATTGAATCTAGACTCGTCGTTGAAGACGAACTGGTTCCATTCCGTTGCAGTCCAATCCCGTCGTGCGCGACACCACTCCAAACGGAGACGTCGGAGGGTGGGTGTCATTGGCAGCACACGTAATGGGCGCCGCGATACCAGATGTCCTTCAGCCAGGCGCCTTGTGATGGTTCGGGAAGACACAGGGGTCCGTAGTGAAGGTGCTGCGTGTGTCTGGATAGCGGCCAGTGAGGCAGTTGGTTCTACGCGTGCGTTTCGTATGATGTTAGGGTCTTCTCGACGACTGGTCTGTAGAGGGCGTTCCGAGCCTGGTCACCGTATAAATGACGTCTCTTCAGTCCACTAGTCCCGACACCTCCTCACAGTAAAATCAGAACGGCATACTTGACGAACTACTCGCCGAGCTGACCACGCAGCTTCCATCATCCCAATGTTTCTTCCCCTCTCGAACTCTGACAGCTGCTCATATTGTCTTCGATGGCTGCGTAACGGCAGGTCTACCTCAGCGTTTCCTTTGCAAAAAAAGGTACACTCAGAGAAGTTCTGCTTATCAGTTTTATACTCCAAGGCGGACGAAGTTGAACGCCCTCTAGTGGCATTACGCAATGTGCAATCACGCTGCATTTCTAATCATTTGCATATCTGCCTGATATGTACCTTCATGCCAAGTTTCGTTACGATCCCACAATTATTTCTTGGTGCGCAAATTTTTATGGCGATGAGTGTATATGCTTCTACTTCTTCTACAGAGAAGTGGAATGTAGTGATAGATTGTTTATGTTTTGATTTTGGATAGCTATCGAATAATTGTTCTGATGTTTCAAACTTAGTATTTATTTAAGTATATTTGCAATTTTTAAAGAAATTGTGAAAGATTTTCTAAAAGGGGCATTCCACGTCAAATCAGGCAGTAAAATATCAATATGTAACCCACCATCACAGATTTTAATGAAACTGCATGTGTTTGTTCTTACTATTAAGATATGATCACCAGTAATTTTTTTTGCTCCTTGGTGAAATAGTTTCTGAGAAAAAAATTGTCAAAATTTTGAAAAACTGCCGTCAGTTGGCATTCTTGATAGCTCGGTTTTCAAATGTAGCATGCCATATATATAATCATATTTCAATATCTACTCTACAAATCATCTTCAAATAATTTATGCACAATATTTAGGGTACGCAGCTTATGAAAAAAATATATTGTTACGCTTATAACATTTTAAGTGTGTCTAAAAAAATATTTAAACTTTGAAGTCGTGAAATTTTTATGAAAAATAATGCATTAACAAAAAAAGCATTATCAACAAAAGGCGGTATTTTTATTAAATTTATTTTTTATGGGAGATATACTTAAAGGTGTCCTTTACCTGATTCTGAAATAAAAATAGTGGGATTTTGGGTGTTTTTGGTAGTATTTCCTATTTAAAAATATTTTGAGGTGCATTTCATATCAAATCAAGCAGAGTCATTCCATGTCAGTTCCCCTAAGCCATTTAATCACTGTCACAAATTTCAATGAAATTGGGTTTGTTTATAGCTTATTTTAAGACGTAATCACCTTTAATTTTCTTGATCCTAAGTAAAATATTTTTTAGGATAAAAAATATCAAAATTTTGAAAAATTGTTTTAAATTTTTTTAATGACAGTTCGATATTCAAAGACTACATTAAAAAAAAAAAAAAAAAAAAAAAAAAAAAAAAAAGTCATTTCAATATAAAATCACTAAATAGGTTTCAAATAATGTATATGTGACAAATAATGTAGGCTGATTATTATTTCTTGTTTTTTATCATGTTTAAACACTAAGAGTGTCTTTTATCTTATGAATTTTTAAAATCAAGAATTTTGTCAAAAATAATGTGTTAATCAAAAATTTATTATTAACCGAAGGCAGGGTGTTATTGCTTTTTTTTAATTGTACGTAAAAATATCTTTTAAATGGTTATAAAATAAAAATAGTGAACATATGAAGAAAAAATATCAAAATTTTGGAAAAATGCCACGAGTTGCCATTAATGATTGTTCAATTTTCAAAGGCCTCATTTTATATATAAAATCATATTTCAATAACTAATAAAGAAATCTTCTTCGAATAATTTAAGCAAGGTAAATAAAGTATGTAGATTATGAAAAAAATATTGCTGTAATGTTAAAAAATATTTAAATGCGTCTAAAAAATTGTATAATCTTTGAAATCAAAAATATTTTACAAAAAATAATGAAATTATTAAAAAATCTTTATCAATCAGAGGCGGAGTTTCTATGACTAATTTTTTAATTTTAAATTGTACATAATCTGAAATAAAAATAGTCTGAAATAAAAATAGTGGGATTTTGGTTGGTTTTAGTAGTATTTAAATCATATTTAAAATTATCAATATTTTCAAATGTAAAACCTATCCAATGTATCATCCCTGGAAATATTTTTATTTATGCATTTATTTTATTTTTCAAATTATCTTTTATGTTCGTTTCTTAAGGAAAAATATAAACAATATTGTTTTTTAGTAAAACTTCTAGGGCGAAGAGCAATTATCCCTTTCCAAAAAAGAGAAAAATCACTAGCTCCTCACCGCCCAATAGAAATTTTCAAAATGACAGTCCTAATCTTTAAACTCATATTTGGCTGTTAATATTGAAAATTTAGCATTGAGCTGCTAATATTGAAAAAAAAAAACAAATTTCACTCTGTTGAAGAAAATTTTGACGTATTGTGCTTTAAATATATGCAAAAAAATGCATAATCCATTATATTTATATCTTTCAAATAACTATATCTAAAAAAATATTTAAAACTTAATGAGTTGCACTTTTGTAACTTTATTCAGTTTCTAATGATATGTACCGTAATTTCGGGTGTATAGCCCGCAGATCAAACAATTCAGTTTGGACCCAGAAATTTTATTCAGTATTTGAAGACCAATATTTACTGTGATCTAAACAGTTACATTTTATTTTTAAAAATTTCTGGGTCGAAACACGATTGTATGATCAGCGGGCTATACACCGGAAATTACGGTAATTTGATTTATTTCATCACAATATTGCTGAAAGATGGATTTTCAACATATATATGTGTGTATATATATCCCTGTTCTGAAACAAATTATTTAAAAATTATTCATTTATGTTTAATAAAGCATATATATATTGTTTATACACTTACAGAAAATACATATAGCAAATTTTATGATATTATGTCAATAATGTCTAAAAGTAAAGAACTTATCTAATAGTATGTAACGAAAAATTTAACATCTGGTGTAATGACAACAAAATTTTATAATTGTTTTACTTAATTTGGATGAATGAAAAAAGCTTACATGTTTATATTTTATTGAAGTACAGGTGAAAATGTCACAAAGACATACCTCAACAACCACTGAGTATGTCACATTCACACTACAGATGATTTTTTTTTCTTTTTGATCTTTCGGGTTTGATTTCAGATGGTAATGAATTAATTAGTTTTGTTAGAAGTGTCATTGCAGTCAGCATATTAGGCTCACTATTTTTTTTTTATATAATTTGTTTTGATTGACTCGATGAACAACAATATTTAAAGGGACCATTTCATGACGTTTCAATTAAAAGCTGATTTATAAATTCATCATGTTGTTTAGTTATTGTTATCGTCTTAAGATAATAAGTTGATATTAAAATTTTTAAATGCAGTTTATTTATTATTTGAACAGTTGAAAGTATTTTTCAATAAGAGTGCGGGCTGTTGATTTTAAGTCGGCTGTTGAGCAAGGTAGTGTTGGTAAAGGAACTGGTACTATTTAATTTAATTTTTATTGCTGCAAATAATATTTGTTATTTTATTATTGTATGTATTATATTTAAGCAAGAGTAGAAATACACGATATCGTAGTCATTTTAGTACATCTTAGCATGAAAAGCTTCAATATGTATCATTAAACATTCACATTTTATGAAAATTTTGTTAAAATTGCTCATATTTTCACTATTTTTATTTTATAACTATTGAAAAGATATTTTTACGTACAATTAAAAAAAGTAATAACAGCCTGCCTTCGGTTAATAATAAATTTTTGATTAACACATTATTTTCACACAAAAATCTTGATTTTAAGAATTCACAAGATTAAACACACTCTTAGCATTTAAACATGACAAACAACAATAAATAATAATCTGCCTACATTATTTGTCACATATACATTATTTGAAACTTATTTAGTGATTTTATATTGAAATGACTTTTTTTATGCAGTCTTTGAATATAGATCTGCCATTAAAAACATTTTTAAAAAAATTTCAAAATTTAGATCTTTTTTTATCTTAAAAAATATTTTACTTGTAATCACCTTTAATTTCCTTGATCCTGTCTTAAAATAAGCTATAAACATAACCAGTTTCATTGAAATTTGTGACAGTGAATTAAATATCTTAGGCGAACTGACATGGAATGACTCTGCTTGATTTGATTTGAAATACGCCTCAAAATATTTTTAAATATGAAATACTATTAAAAACACCCAAAATCCCACTACTTTTACTTCAGAATCAGGTAAAGGACACCTTTAAGTATATCCTCACAAAAAATAAATTTAATAAAAATACCGCCTTTTGTTAATAATGCTATTTTAGATAATGCATTATTTTTCATAAAAAAATCACGACTTCAAAGATTAAACATTTTTTTAGACACACTTAAAATGTTATATAAGCGTAACAGTATTTTTTTTTTCATAAAATACGTACCCTATATATTATGCATAAATTATTTGAAGATGATTTGTGGAATAGATATTGAAATATGATCATATTTATGTCATGCTACATTTGAAAATCGAGCAGTCAAGAATGCCAACTGATGGCAGTTTTCAAAAATTTGACAATTTTTTTCTCAGAAACTATTTGACCAAGGAGTAAAAAAAAAATACTGGGAATCATATCCTAATAAAAGGAACAAACACACGCAGTTTCATCAAAATCTGTGATGGTGGGTTACATGCCTGCCTGAACTGACATGGAATGACCCAAAACGAATCCTTAGAAATACATTGAAAAAAAGAACATCTGAAGTTATGAGGGGGAGTTATGAAGTTATAAGGGACTATAAAAAAAAAAAAAAATCGAAATCGACATGTTAGAAAGTCCTTTTTAAAATAAACTGAGACATTTAAACAGTACAGAAAGAAGTTGGAAATGGCAAAATGTCAAATGAATAAAAAGTTTAAACTACAGGAATGAGTTACTCACCTGGAAGCTTTTAAAAGGCAGTTAAGCTTTCTATGATAATTTTTTAAGCTTTTCTATTTAAATCCTTGTTTAAAACTTTAAATTTGTTTTTCTGCACGAGTTTTTTTACCATTTAGCGTCTTTAAATTGTTATAAGTCAAGAGCCGTTAAGAGCAATTAGTTTGAAATTCAGACAAAAAAGTGGTATTTTAATAGTTGTATTTTTTGATTGGCTTGATTTTTTTATACTGAAGTAGGTGATAGTTAATGCATATTGTGCAATTCTGAAGCCCTGAAAAATTTTTGCCTTCCTTGCAGAAAATGTCAAAGCTGAAGGTCGTGAATACCATTTTTCATAAAATGTGAAATGGGAGTATGTTCGGGATGTTATATTCTTCGAAAGCAAAAACATCCAAAAATTTTGTTTTCATAAACTGTTAGTATAACACTGACTGCTTAATAAACTTAACTTTTTTACACTTAACTTGTTACTTTCCATTGTTATGTTGCCACAAAATGCAAGCAAAATGATGTTTTTGCCTGTTTTGTGCACTTATTATCTTGTTTAAGAGGTCTCGGGATTCTTGAAGCTTCAAAATTTTCGAAATTTAATTTTTTTATATATTATACGCCTATCTTTACCGAACATTTTGATATAGATGTTTCCTTGAGATTCTCATTAGAACTGAAGTTGTCGCTTTTAGCCCTTTACTTAAATTATAGCTGCTCAGTAGCCGAAGCGACGTTTCCGAAACTTTGAAGTTATTTTTTTTCCAAATGATGTTTTTGAGCATAATGCGGAGGATATCTCAAAACTTTCTGAATATTTTTTCATGAAGTTTTCAAAACATATGTTTCATGTTAGTCTGTATAAACTGAAATTAAAATGTCCTTCTTATTGTTTAAAAAAAGTTTTTTTAGGTGATTATACTGTTGAAATTTTCAAAATTTTGTATTAGCTAAATTAATTTTACATGAACTGTTACAATATTCCTTTGTAGTATTAAATATATTACTATTTAATTTTTCAAATAAAAAAAATAAAGGATAATTTTGCTTTTTCATAACATTAACAAATTGTCATCTTGCCCCAGTACTGGGGCAAGATGGCAACACTGAAAAAGGTTGAACATATTTTATCTTTTGAATATGTTACATGGTTTAAGAAATTATAACCGTGTTTTTACATCTTACAAAGTATCAAACTAAGCATAATGCATTGTAACGTAACGTTGAAGTGTTTAGTTGAAGTGTTTTGTATTAAAACTATAAAAATGCTTTAAATGCAAATTTAGTTAGGTTTAGGGTAATTATTATAATTTGAAGTTATTACGCACAAGAAATTTCATTCTAGTTGCAAAATTCATTTTGTGATGATGTGCGTAAGCTGTTTTACCAATTTTCTGGTCGAGAAACGTCTGACAATTTCGAGTCCCCTGTAAATACTAATTCAGCCTTTTTCAATTTTTTCAATACTCTAAATGAAAGATCATACTTATATCTTTCATCCCAACAAAAATTGTGTTTTGAAATCATATACATTTTAAGATATTAAATGTAGAAAATGGTCTTTATTTTCATTTTTAAAAATTTTGAGAGTCCTGAGACCCCTTAAGCAACAATAGCCCAAAACTTTCTTATTGAACATGAAAGTTTACTATTTGGGAAAGATAAATAATATAGAAATTAATTGGGATATTGATGCTGCTGGTAGATATAATTAGTTAAGTATTCAAAAGTTGCAAAATTTGAAACTTTATAATTAGGCCTATCTGAAAAAATCATCAGAGCAGAACAAAACAAAATATATCATAGGGTAGTTGAATATATGTAAGGGAGACCACGGCAAGATGACTATGTTAACAATTTTTGTTGATTATTAATTTATTTTTAAGTATAGTAAAATTAATTTTACATGAACTGTTACAATATTCCTTTGTAGTATTAAATATATTACTATTTAATTTTTCAAATAAAAAAAATAAAGGATAATTTTGCTTTTTCATAACATTAACAAATTGTCATCTTGCCCCAGTACTGGGGCAAGATGGCAACACTGAAAAAGGTTGAACATATTTTATCTTTTGAATATGTTACATGGTTTAAGAAATTATAACCGTGTTTTTACATCTTACAAAGTATCAAACTAAGCATAATGCATTGTAACGTAACGTTGAAGTGTTTAGTTGTGCAGCTAACAATAGTCACAAATAAAAATGTCATTTTCATAATTTGGAATATTCCTCATGCCACCACTATTGGCATTTACAGCACTGGATACATTGTTCTGTTGGTGGGGCACAATATTCCTCGTCACAAGCAGGACATCTGAAAACACCATCCTTTGAAGTTGATGCAACTGGATTGTTTGGCCTGGATTTAATAAACTTAGGCCTGCAGGAACTTGGTTAGAGTTTTTTACTCCCTTTTTAGCTCCACGAGCTCCTTTTTTACGTTTTTTAAACGTTCCTGTTCTTCCTTCTGCTTTTCCCTTTGTTCTAACATTTCTTTGATGGGTGTGCTTGTAAGAATCTTGAGCTCAGTGTTTTGCTTTTTCCTTTTTTTTTTCACATTGTGTTACTTTAGGCAATAGTTTGAAAAAAAAAACACTAACAGGCTTCTTTGGTGCATCGGAATCAGCATTTGCCATAAGTTTTGGTTCTTCTGGAGGGTTCATACATTGAGGGTCTGAGGATGACGAGCTCGTCATCTTGCCCCGGACTGCCTGTTTAAAAATATTCGTTTTCATTGCCATGAAGGAAGGTGATTAATTGACATTTATTCATGGTAATCGGTAGTATTTAAACTACGTTACTCATAAATATTAAAGAGAAACGATATATCTTACCTGTATTTATAGCAGAGCTTATTTACACATGCATAAAAGTTATAACCGGTAAACAATCAAAGCTTCACAACTAACACAAAAATGGCGATTTCAGCGTCTCTATGGTATTGTTTAACAAACGACCAATAGGATAGCCAGTAGTGTCCGGTTGATGCTGCCACCTAGTGGAAAACGGAAAAATTAAGACATTTTTCATCTTGCGCCAGTCTCCCCTACTAGTACATAGAAAAGAAAAAAAAGTGGGGTCTCATGCCATTTTCAGAAAAAAAGTAAAAAAACATAAATTTTTGAAAAATGTATTTTCGTAAATTAGTACATGGGAAAACTGATGCTAAACTTTACATATCAAAACTAAATAATAATAAGAATAATAAAAAAGAGATTGTGTAAGTCAGAACATTTATTACTTGTTTAATTCTTCAAGCAATTTGAAGACAGTTTTAAAATCTGTTTTAGAAAGACCAAAAAAGCGGGCATCCAACGGAACTGGGCACATATTTTGCACAAGATTTTTTCACCTGTGTACCAGTAATGATCTTCTTCAGAGAATGTAAAGTTATTTTTTCCAAGCCTCTTCATACACTAACACTATCACCTTGATTTCATTGTTGTCAATTTCAGTAATTTCTCCAGGATACCACGTTATTGAATAAAACTGTAAACCAGTCTGTGACACTGTACTGACTTCCATTGCATTGTAAAATGAATTTCTATACTTCTTGTACAGAAATTTCTACTTTTCTTCATTATCATCTTCGTTAGCTTCATGAACATGCTGATCTTCAGTGTTATTTGATACAGAAAATTCACTGCCCACATTATGACCAGAAGAATATATTACCTTCCTTCACTTAAGGCAATATCTTTCCCAGAGCCAATACCGAAGTACTTTTAATCCAGTCTTTGTAGTTTTTTCTGGATGATATGGACTAATATTCTCTATTTTCTGATAGCTTTAATAGCTGTTTGAATCATTGATTTCAATCACAGGCACATTGGAGTATCGCATACCACCCATATAAGTTTTCATTAAGTTCTTGTACATTGCTGATATTCTTACAAGAATTTAAGCAGACTGTACAACAGCGCTGTGCATTTGCAGCTTCTTGGTCACACCAATCCTTTCCACTTTGAGGCTCACTGTAATCATGCCGCATTAATTTTAGTTTATACTTTTGTAGTATTATAATTTCTAACGGTATATGCCCATTTCCACTGTAGCAACCCGCATTATTCGACTTCATATAAATGACGAATAGTCAGAAGAGGGTTCACTGACTGCAAATATCTTTGCATAATTTTGTTGTAGATCACGAATGCCAATGCTTCATGCAACTTAGTATTGCATTATCAATGCACTGTAAATCATACAACATTTCTGCCTGAAAGCTTTCATTTTCAATGGTTATAACTTTATTTTTAATGACATGTAACAGTTCAAAGATATCCATACATTTTGGGCAGAGTGAAGTATTGAAGCTGTTGGAATTTTCACAAACCTGATCAAATTAACATTATTCGGATCACTTATGGCCAAAAAAGGACAATCTGATAATATTCTCTGACAATTGGCACTGCAGTGCAACTTGTAACCTAGTTTTAGGTAGAATAGTGTTTTCTGTATTTTGGAAGAAATTTGATTTAAGTCACAGGGCTAAAAATTTTTATTTGCCAGAACATGGACAATTCAAGTTAGAACAAGGAGAGAGAAAGAGAAAAAGGATGTTCCATTTTCTCATAAGGGAAAAACATTGAAATGGAAGGTTCCATTTTCTGATGGGGGAAAAGCCCGATCATTGACGTAACTTTAGTCATTTTTTTTTCTAAAAATAGCATCAGACCCCACTTATTTTCTGTTCCATGTTTTACTACATATATTCATCTACAACATGATATATTTTGTTTAAATTTGTTCTTATGATTTTTTGATATAGGCCAGGCCTAATTCAAAAGTTGCAGATTTTGGAACTTTTGAATTTTTAACAGATTACATCTGGCAACAGCATCAATATCCCAGTAAAGTTCTATATTACTTAGCTTGTTCTAACAGTAAACTTTCATATTCTATAAGAAAAATTTTGGGGTACTATTGCTTAAAGATAATAAGCGTAGAAAACAGACAAAAACGTCATCTTGATTGCATTTTGTGGCAACATAACAATGTAAAGATGCTATGGGGTGTTCAAGTTATTCAGTGATAAGAAATACTAGATCAGTGAACACTACCATTTATTTAAATATTAACAAATCAGAAAATCGTTTTTAAGTTATACGCGTGACAAAAGGCACGAGCTCTGAGCAGCGTGCAAGCAGGTACAAGAGTGAGTGCGCTTCCAAAACGCTAGATCTGGTCGCGGCAGGTTTGCCATGAGGAGGAAGTCGTTGGCGCTTGCAGGGGAGCCAGAATTCATGTGGCGGCCAAACATTTGGCACATGCAGCCACACACTCCCCCGCAATGTTATCCTCCTCAGTCTGTTAAACGTGCCGGGAAACGTACAGTCCGTCCCGAGCGAGTAACTGTGGGTTGTGTCGTCGAAATTTCAGGTTTTGCAGGGATTTTGGAGAGAACACAGTCTTTCTCAACCGGAATGTCCGACGTTATAAAAGAGGGTTTAACCCTGTCTATTGAGATGGTGGACTTACGCCCATTGAAGTCAATTAAAAAAGTTTTTGGTTTTTTTCTAGGACTTTGAAAGGTCCATCATATGAGTTTTGCAGAGGTTTTTTCACCCCTTCATGCCGAACAAACACATGGGAACAGTCTTTTAGATGGGGATGAACGAAAATTGGCCTGGCCCCGTGCCTAGATGCAGGTGTGGGACGAATGTCCGTAAAGTGCTGTTTCAAATCTTCAACAAACTGTTGAGATGAGGAATCTGCTGCAGTGGGGACAAAGAATTCTCCTGGAAGCCGAAGGCTTGTCCCATAGACCAAGTCTGCTGTTGTGGCCTGAATGTCTTCTCTGAACACTGTGCGGAAACCCAGTAGGATGGTGGGCAATGCTGCAGTCCACTGTTCTGTGCTGTGTGCCTTCAAGGCGGCTTTAAGTGGACGGTGGAATTCCTCGACCATTTCATTCGCTTGGGGTGGTACGGTGAGGATCTAATTTTTTTTATTCCCAGGAAATGGGATAGCGACTGAAACAGCAGACTTTCGAACTGCCTTCCCTGGTCTGTTGTGATATGGGAAGGGCAACCGAACGTCGTGATCCATTGATTGTAAAAGACTGTGGCCACAGTATGCGCACTAATATCGGCGATAGCCACAGCTTCTGGCCATCGTGTAAATCTGTCTATCATTGTGAGACAATAGGAGTTGCCTTGGGAGGGTGGAAGAGGACTGACAAGATCAAGATGCACATGATCAAATCTCTTAGATTGGTTAGGGAATGAACCCAATGGGGTTTTAGTATGCCTGTTTACTTTAGCTTTCTGACAAGGGACACATTGCCTTGCCCAAGTTGCACAATCTTTGTTAACGGATGGCCAAATAAATCTAGATCTTACCAATTTAGTTGTGCTCCTGATTCCTGGATGCGACAAATTATGCAACTGAGAAAAAATTTGTTTGCGGAGAGCAACCGGAATGTACGGTCTAGCAATACCGGTAGAAAAATCACAATAGATTGGAGTTACATGACCAGGTAAGGTAACTTTATTAAGTTCTAAACTTTGCGGTTTGTCTATTAAATCTTGCAATTCGGGGTCATTTATTTGTAATTGTGAAATTTGATCGAAGTCAATAGGATTTGGCATGGTTATTGTAGCAATCCTAGAAAGAGTGTCTGCAGTGACAGTTTCAGATCCTTTAATATGTTGCATATCTGTTGTGAACTGGTATATAAAATCCAATTATCTCGACTGCCTTTTTGAATGTTTATCTGTGCGTTGCCGGAAAGCAAATGTTAAAGGTTTGTGGTCAGTAAAGAGTATGAAGCACCTTGCTTCGAGCATGGGTCGAAAATGTTTAATGCCAGCATATGCTGCAAGTAGCTCTCTATCGTATGCACTGTAAGCACGTTCAGCTTGGGTAAGTTTAAGAGAAAAAAAATCAAGGGGCTGCAATTCGTTGTCAACTAATTGTGATAAGATTGCGAAATCTGAAGCATCTACTTTCAAAACTAAATTAGCATCTGGTTTCGGGTGTGCCAACAGAGTTGCATTTACAAGTAATTCTTTACATTTTTTAAATTCCCTCTCTACTTCATCCGACCACTCAATTTTCGTTTTGTCATTTTTCTTGGCGCCTTTTAAATAGTTGCTAAGGACAGTTTGATGTTTAGCTATGTTTGGCAAAAACCGACGAAAGAAATTCAAAAATCCAAGAAATCTTTGGAGATCTTTTATAGTTTGAGGTTGTGGGTAATTTAATATGGGTGCGACCTTATCAGGGAGGGGTTTTGTACCGCACTATGAAACAAGGTGACCTAAAAATGAAATTTCTGGGACACCTAATAAGGTTTTTGAAGCATTAATTGTAAGTCCACATGCATCTAATCTTTCAAATAGCATACGTAAATGGACTTTGTGTTCAGCCTCGTCCTGACTAAAAATGAGTACGTCGTCTAAATAGACAAAGCAAAAAGGTAAATCTCCCAGAATATCATTCATGAATTTTTGGAACGTTTGTGTCGCGTTACATAATCCACAATTTAAAAAGGGGAACTCAAAAAGGACAAATGGTGTACAGACTGCTGTTTTTGGTATGTGGTCAGGATGTACAGGGATATGGAAATAAGCTCTAACAATATTAATTTTAGAAAATATTCGTTTTCCATGAAGTGCATTTGAAAAATCCTGAATATGGGGAATAGGATACCTGTCTGGTGTAGTACATGAGTTTAATCTTCTATAATCCCCAACTGGGCGTATGCTACCACCACATTTAGTAACCACATGTATTGGCGAAGACCATGGAGATTTAGAGGGTCTGCATATTCCCTGACCAATCATGTAATGAAATTCTTTTTTAACAGCTTCGTAAAGTTTAGAGTTTAATCGCCGTGGCTTACTGTGAACTAGTGGGCCAGTAGTTTCAGTATAATGAACAGTGTTATGTGGCACTGGTTCATGTTTGGAAGTAATTTTTGTAAGGTTGGGATATTCTGATAAAATTTTGTGATAATCAGAATTGCCTGAAATGAGTTTGATAGAACTTTCCTGAGACGAATGTGCAAATATCCCAACTTGTGAAAGTTTTGCAATACTATCAATAAGCCTACGACGTTTAAGGTCAATCAGAAGACCAAAATTTTCTAAAATATCAGCTCCAATAATTGGCATAGGTACACTAGCTATTAAAAATTTCCAATCAAAACTACGCCTTAAACATGAGGTCGACATTCATTAATTTTGAACCATATGTAGAAGTTTTTGTGTTATTTGCAGCAAATAATTGTAAGGGGTCTGGATGCAATTTTTTAGAATTTTTAGGGGGTGGAATACACGAAACATCAGATCCAGAATCGACTAAAAATTTTAAATGCGATCTTTTATCAAAAACATATAGGCGACAAGATTTAAGGGCTACCGGTGTTGAGGTCGCCGAAACTTGCATGTCGATAACCGACTCTAGTTTTCCAGATTTTCTTTATATTTACATGGTTCACTACATTTACGTGCTTTTTTTCGCATGTTTGATGATAATAAGAAAACTCATCAGAGCCGAATTGCCGATGCGGCGATTTGAAATACCGCCCACGTGATCGGTCTCTCGAACGCGATCGCGACAACCTTTCTACTTTCTGACATAACGCAGCGATTTCCGCGCGGAGTGCAGATATTTCGTTTTGTTGCGAGTCGACAGTAAGTGCCGATTTACTGTGTGAGGATTCGCCGATCGCGTATATACTTCCCGAGCCGGATCGTACCTGGGTGATTTTGTCGGCCATTTTTGCCAAATTTTCAAGGGATTTGGAACTTACTGCCAAAATACTTTGCATATCTGCAGGGAGCCTTTGAAACCATAACGACTTTAAAAAATCTTCGGTAATCGAATTTTTGGCTAGCTGCTGCATTTTCCTTAACAAGTGGGAAAGTTTTTCATCCCCTAACTGTAATTCTGATAGCAATTTTCGGATCTGTTTATTTTCAGATTCGGAAAATTCTTGAATTATCCTTTCTTTTAAAGTCTTGTATTTGTCGTTTGGTGGAGGGTTTAATAAAATCTCAGATACCGCCGACAACGTTTCTGGATCGATCGCTGCAACAATATTGTTGTATTTAGCGGCATCGACAGTAATATCCGATAATTCAAAATTGCTTTCTGCTTGCGCGAACCAAAGTTTAATATTAGTTCTCCACGACGGCGGTAACTTTACACCTAATTTGGCAACTTGGGCATTACTAGCGGTATTAATTACGTCGTCTGGCAAAAGGTTAAGTTCTATTAAATTATTAGCAATTAATACTTAAACAAAATGAAAAAAAAATAATAAAGTGTATTAATTTAGCATTGGGAACATTCCTAACCAAACCAGAGGAGAAATGAAACACGCATCTTACCTCCTTTCCGTTGCGGCGTAGCACGTGGTCCTGGCGATGAAACTATCTAATACACATCAGAAATATTGCATGAATTTCTCGGGTCACCATTATGGGGGTGTTCAAGTTATTCAGTGATAAGAAATACTAGATCAGTGAACACTACCATTTATTTAAATATTAACAAATCAGAAAATCGTTTTTAAGTTATACGCGTGACAAAAGGCACGAGTTCTGAGCAGCGTGCAAGCAGGTACAAGAGTGAGTGCGCTTCCAAAACGCTAGCTCTGGTCGCGGCAGGTTTGCCATGAGGAGGAAATGTTGGCGCTTGCAGGGGAGCCAGAATCCATGTGGCGGCCAAACATTTGGCGCATGTAGCCACAATACAATACCCCATGGAAACAAGTTATGTTTATTAAACAGGCAGTGTTATACTAACAGTTTATGAAAACATAATTGTGGGATGTTGTTGCTTTCCAAAGATATAGCACTCCAAACATACTCCCATTTCACTTTTCATGAAAAATGTTATTCATGATCTTGAAGTATATTTTCTACAAGAAAGGGGAAATTTCAAAACTTCAAAATTTCATACTATTCATTAAATATGACCTACTTCTACATAAAAAAAATCAAGCCAATCATAACATACAGCTATCACACTTTGATTTTCAAAATAATGGCTCTTAAATATAAATGGCTCAAACTTGGAACATGTCTTTTTCAATTATTTGACTTTATTTAATTTTGGATTCAGAAAATTCGAAAAACATACTTACTTTTGAAAATATGATTTTTTTAAAACAAGTTACATCAGTTTTTTTAATTTTTATTTTAAATATTTCAATTTTTTTAATTGATATTTAAAAGAAATTCTGAATCAAAATTTAAACTTATATATTTCTGTTTAATTAAATTAACAATAAGATTAAAAACTTATAATGGTCTGTTTAATTAAATTAACAATAAAATAAATTTGACAAATAATATTTAAATTACCCCACTTAAAAAAAACAACAACTTTATAAGGCGTTTTATGATGTGATTTTGTTTATAAATTATATGATTAACTATTACAAAAAAATTCAAAATTCTAACTTAATAAATAACATTTTTTTAAATGTGTCCTGGATCCCGTTAAGCTTTGTAATTTTTATCACTTTTTTTGTTAGAATCTTTATATTATCATTAAATTAAAAAAATTATTTTAACTATTGTACTTTGTTAAAAAATGAAATATAATACGTAAAATAATAAGCTAAAAGACTAATTAAATGTTCTAATTAACCCACTCAATTATTCGAATCATTTACTGTTTGTAACCAATAAAACTTATCAGTTACCATGGAATAGACATACAAATTGTCATATAGTAATTAGCTTACGAGGATTTGGCTCTCATAGGCAAAAAGTTTTGATAAGAATTTAGTTATTTGCGATAGTTAAGGGGACTTAGGACTATTAAACCTTCAAAAGATTCAATTTTTGAAAAATAAGTAATTAAAGAGCTTTCTTAATAGTTGTTAAATATGGAATATTTTCGAAGAGAAAACTTTAAAGTCATTTTTCTCCAAATGTGATTTGGGGGCATTGCGCGCAAGGTAATTAAAAACTTTTCAATATTTTTACATGAAAATTTCAGGATATATAGTGTATGATAGTCTCTTTAAAGTAAACTTTAAAAATATTTTTTTTTCTTCCTATAATATTGCTGTAATATTGAAAATTTTATAATATGTCATTGCATACGTATACAATAATACATAAAAAAAATATACAGATGTCATTGCATACAACAATATAAGAAAATTACACCCTGTAAAAATATAAGATCATATTTAACTTTCATACAATGTATTAAATTAACATGTGATATAAGAACCATTTCCTTTAACAACTTCAAACAGTTGCTTTTTATAAATTCTAACAAAGATGATAAAATTTTGATGGCTGTTGTTATCCCATAAATTACAAATTGCTTTTTTAAATTAAGCAACATTTGACTTAAGCAACATTTGGAAATTACCTGCCGTGGGTCTATAAATATCGCTTGTAATAATATCTCATAGGTTTTCTATATAGTTGAAATTTAGCCTCAATGATTGCCTTTCCATTGCCCAATTTTATCAATTAGCTATATACGAGGGTGAGTAGAAAAATAATTTTCTCCTGGCAACTGTGGACAGAGGTGTGTATGAAAGACAAAAAATGTAATGAAACATTAAAGATAAGACGTATCTTTATTTTTCTACTTAAGTGCCAAGTGAGTTGAGACATTTGTTATACCCTTTATAAGCTTCATAAAGCTCTCCAGGAAAAAAAAAACAGGGCTCTGCATACAAAAGATGCGTTGAACGGCTTGTGTGACTTCAGCATTGCTTACAAAGAAGTAGGCAAGCATTGGGTTCGTCTGTAGTGGCCGTGGACGTCTGTCCAGGTCTCGGTCTGTCCAACACTTGCTGACGCCCCTCACTGAATTGGCGGCACCATATCCGCACCATTTGTTTCGATATCACATCTGGCCCATAGACTCCCACGTAGCGGTTATGGAATTCTGTTCCCGGTACTCCACGTGCCCAGTCATAGCGGACAACCACTCTCACTTCCTCCTTTGACCACGAATTCATAGCGCACTTTCTCTCCATATCTACCGGGAACAGAATGATGCAGAGTCCTGATTTTTTTCAAAGAGTGCTTTTTAAAGCTTATAAAGGGGTATGAAAAATGTCTCAACTCACTTGGCACTTATGTAGAAAAATAAAGTTAAGTCTTATCTTTAATGTTTCATTATATTTTTTGTCTTTCATACACATCTCTGTCCAAAGTTGCCAGGGGAAACTTATTTTCCGATTCACCCTCGTAGCAGATTTTATCCGTCTAAACAACTGTCAATAGGAATTGAGTGTCTTTTCCAGTTTGAATTCTTATTTATTCCCTAACATATCTGCAGTGTAGTGCAATAAAATTAGTAAACCAGTTTCCGTACAGCGGTTAGTTACATGTGTATTATATTATATTATATAATGCGTACATTTTAACTAACAGATTTTTATGAAAAACAAATCATGATTGAGTTATTTCATAATTTCATCAATTGACATGGACGTCGAATAGGTGTATTCTAAAGCAAATTAAAATATAAGTGAAAATTTTAATTAAATAAAGAACATATTTCTTATTTTGTATACTTTCTTTTACGTTATAAAAGAAACTAATTTACTTTAATCAAGAAGAATACCGTGAATAAGAGAAAAAAAAAGCGCATAATCTCTGTTTTGTCTTTATTTATTTATTTATTTTTAGCAAAACGGACCTGCAACATGCTGTACCCTTTTCTTTAAAATTTCATTGAGTTTATTCGCATAAAATTTCAAGAAAGGAAATTAAGATTTAATCTTCATTCATGATGACACCACATGAATAATTTTATAAATGAGACTTGTTTGCCTTTATGTATGTTATGAAATTTTATTTGTAATTTCCCCCTTTTTTTCAACAGAAGGGCCTTTACAAAGTTGTCATAAAATTAAATATATGTATATTAAATTTAGAAATTTAGTCATCATAGAGGTATTTTATGTAAATAATTCCTAATAAATTTTATCTCTCTGACATTCTTGTAATGAAAATTGAAAATGCTTGCATTAAAAGATATGCATTATTTTTTTTTTCACGAAAATAATTATATTTTCAGTATCTAATTAATTCTTAAACTGTATTAAATTTTTATTCAGCTTCAAAAAAGATTTTTCTTTCTGTAAACTTACATGGCAATGTTAAGAGAATTGGCACAAGGCTCTAATCCTTTTTATCCTTTTAAGTTCACAAATAATAACTATTTCTTGTAATCGGGAGAACTTAAAGAATATGTTTTAAAAATGTTTAAAATAATGAAATGATTAAAATGTTTAAAATAAATAACAAAAGCATTTCCAAAGACATACTGGAAACAAGTACACTGAAAGAAAACCCCACATTTTTATCCAAATTTACGAACGACTGTTCATCTCGCGCTCAAACTCGATCACAGTTGAATGTGCTGTAGCTTTCTTTCATTATATAAACATGAAAAATACAGTGGTTGCGTAAAATTAACAGCACAATGTGCTGGCAAATTTACAATTTCTTTTTACAGTGTATATTTTATCACTTTACGACTTTAATTTAATAAATATAATAATAATTTGTAACTTCATATATATTATATATATATATATATATATATATATAATAAAAGAAAAAAAAGACAAATATTGATAATTAAGTAAAAAAAAAAAAAAAAAAAAAAAAAAAAAAAAAAAAAAAAAAAAAAGAGCTGATGAAATGACGTTTAAAGAGATGTTCTTTTCAACAACTTTCCAGTTTCTATAATCTGTTACTTGTTGGTTTGTAACCAGTTTGGCTCAATAATAAATGACGCACTTTAAGACTGGCACTTGAAAGCTTCTACTTAGGAAGTTGCGTATTCAAGAAAGAATAATGTGATAGAGGAAGGAGGAAATATATAACGCTTGTCACTATGATAAGATACATGTGAAATGCATATTCCGCTAATTAATATTTTGGGATGCTACTTTTTTTTTATCTTCAAAAATATTTATTTAGTTAGCAATGCTTATTAAGGTCTCCAACATATTTACAAATTTTAGAGTATTATCTCGATCGTAACTAACTTAAAAGGTTAGGGGGCAAATATCAAATGGTATAATATATGTAGAGAAGAGTCATACCAGTGAGACAGTGTACGCAGTGAAACAGGCACGCTTTTAGGTAGATTTGGTAAGAAATACTAGCTATCACATTCTTCCCTATGTTGAAATTTCTGAAATATTTTTGCAGATCTACGCCAATCATGACCCCGTAGAACCCGAAACGAACCCCAGTTGAAAACTTCACACACACACACACACGCTATATATATATATATATATATATATATATATATAGTAGGATGCACAACCTGTGGCCCACGAAGGATTAACAGTGGCCCGCGAACTTCGTCAATTTATAACTGGAAAAAATTACAATATTTGTCTATAGATCTCAGGAAAAAATCATGAATTTCGTCAATCTGCCGCGGAAAAAAATTAATATTTCGTGAGTCAGTTAAGAATCGCGAATTTATTGAACAGCGCGAATTTCTTTCTGCAAACTTATATGGCAATGTTAAGCGAATTGGCACAAGGCTCTAATCCTTTTTATCCTTTTAAGTTCACAAATAATAACTATTTCTTGTAATCGGGAGAACTTAAAGAATATGTTTTAAAAATGTTTAAAATAATGAAATGATTAAAATGTTTAAAATAAATAACAAAAGCATTTCCAGAGACATACTGGAAACAAGTACACTGAAAAAAAACCCCACATTTTTATCCAAATTTACGAACGAAGGTTCATCTCGCGCTCAAACTCGATCACATTTGAATGTGCTGTAGCTTTCTTTCGTTATATAAACATGAAAAATACAGTAGTTGCGTAAAATTAACAGCACAATGTGCTGGCAAATTTACATTTTTTTTTTTTTTTTTTACAGTGTATATTTTATCACTTTACGACTTTAATTTAATAAATATAATAATAATTTGTAGCTTCATATATTATATATATATATATATATATATTATATATATATATATATATATTATAAAAGAAAAAAAAAAGACAAATATTGATAATTAAGTAAAAAAAAAAAAAAAAGAAAAAAGAAAAAGAGCTGATGAAATGACGTTTAAAGAGATGTTCTTTTCAACAACTTTCCAGTTTCTATAATCTGTTACTTGTTGGTTTGTAACCAGTTTGGCTCAATAATAAATGACGCACTTTAAGACTGGCACTTGAAAGCTTCTACTTAGAAAGTTGCGTATTCAAGAAAGAATAATGTGATAGAGGAGGAGGAAATATATAACGCTTGTCACTATGATAAGATACATGTGAAATGCATATTCCGCTAATTAATATTTTGGGAAGCTACTTTTTTTTTATCTTCAAAAATATTTATTTAGTTAGCAATGCTTATTCATGTCTCCAACATATTTACAAATTTTAGAGTATTATCTCGATCGTAACTAACTTAAAAGGTTAGGGGGCAAATATCAAATGGTATAATATATGTAGAGAAGAGTCGTACCAGTGACACAGTGTACGCAGTGAAACAGACACGCTTTTAGGTAGATTTGGTAAGAAATACTAGCTATCACATTCTTCCCTATGTTGAAATCTCTGAAATATTTTTGCAGATCTACGCCAATCATGACCCCGTAGAACCCGAAACGAACCCCAGTTGAAAACTTCACACACACACACACACTATATATATATATAGTAGGGATGCACAACCTGTGGCCCACGAAGGGTTAACAGTGGCCCGCGAACTTCGTCAATTTATAACTGGAAAAAATTACAATTTTTGTCTATAGATCTCAGGAAAAAATCATGGATTTCGTCAATCTGCCGCGGAAAAAAATTAATATTTCGTGAGTCAGTTAAGAATAGCGAATTTATTGAACAGCGCGAATTTTTTTCTGTAAACATATATGGCAATGTTAAGAGAATTGGCACAAGGCTCTAATCCTTTTTATCCTTTTAAGTTCACAAATAATAACTATTTCTTGTAATCGGGAGATCTTAAAGAATATGTTTTAAAAATGTTTAAAATAATGAAATGATTAAAATGTTTAAAATAAATAACAAAAGCATTTCCAGAGACATACTGGAAACAAGTACACTGAAAAAAACCCCACATTTTTATCCAAATTTACGAACGACTGTTTATCTCGCGCTCAAACTCGATCACAGTTGAATGTGCTGTAGCTTTCTTTCGTTATATAAACATGAAAAATACAGTAGTTGCGTAAAATTAACAGCACAATGTGCTGGCAAATTTACAATTTTTTTTTTTTTTTTACAGTGTATATTTTATCACTTTACGACTTTAATTTAATAAATATAATAATAATTTGTAACTTCATATATTATATATATATATATATATATATATATATATATATATATATATATATATATATATATATATATATATATTATATATATATATATATATATATATATATATATATTATATATATATATATATATATATATATATATATATATATATATATATATATATTATAAAAGAAAAAAAAAAGACAAATATTGATAATTAAGTAAAAAAAAAAAAAAAAAAAAAAAAAGAAAAGAAAAAGAGCTGATGAAATGACGTTTAAAGAGATGTTCTTTTCAACAACTTTGCAGTTCCTATAATTTGTTTCTTGTTGGTTTGTAACCAGTTTGGCTCAATAATAAATGACGCACTTTAAGACTGGCACTTGAAAGCTTCTACTTAGAAAGTTGCGTATTCAAGAAAGAATAATGTGATAGAGGAAGGAGGAAATATATAACGCTTGTCACTATGATAAGATACATGTGAAATGCATATTCCGCTAATTAATATTTTGGGATGCTACTTTTTTTTTATCTTCAAAAATATTTATTTAGTTGGCAATGCTTATTAAGGTCTCCAACATATTTACAAATTTTAGAGTATTATCTCGATCGTAACTAACTTAAAAGGTTAGGGGGCAAATATCAAATGGTATAATATATGTAGAGAAGAGTCGTACCAGTGAGACAGTGTACGCAGTGAAACAGACACGCTTTTAGGTAGATTTGGTAAGAAATACTAGCTATCACATTCTTCCCTATGTTGAAATTTCTGAAATATTTTTGCAGATCTACGCCAATCATGACCCCGTAGAACCCGAAACGAACCCCAGTTGAAAACTTCACACACACACACACACACGCTATATATATATATAGTAGGGATGCACAATCTGTGGCCCACGAAGAGTTAACAGTGGCCCGCGAACTTCGTCAATTTATAACTGGAAAAAATTACAATTTTTGTCTATAGATCTCAGGAAAAAATCATGAATTTCGTCAATCTGCCGCGGAAAAAAATTAATATTTCGTGAGTCAGTTAAGAATCGCGAATTTATTGAACAGCGCGAATTTCTTTCTGTAAACTTATATGGCAATGTTAAGAGAATTGGCACAAGGCTCTAATCCTTTTTATCCTTTTAAGTTCACAAATAATAACTATTTCTTGTAATCGGGAGAACTTAAAGAATATGTTTTAAAAATGTTTAAAATAATGAAATGATTAAAATGTTTAAAATAAATAACAAAAGCATTTCCAGAGACATACTGAAAACAAGTACACTGAAAAAAAACCCCCACATTTTTACCCAAATTTACGAACGACTGTTCATCTCGCGCTCAAACTCGATCACAGTTGAATGTGCTGTAGCTTTCTTTCGTTATATAAACATGAAAAATACAGTAGTTGCGTAAAATTAACAGCACAATGTGCTGGCAAATTTACATTTTTTTTTTACAGTGTATATTTTATCACTTTACGACTTTAATTTAATAAATATAATAATAATTTGTAACTTCATATATATATATATATATATATATATATATATATATTATAAAAGAAAAAAAACAAATATTGATAATTAATGAATGAAATTTGAATGAAATGATTGAAAAACCGCGAATTTCGTTCATCGGACATAGAAAAATCGCAAATTTTCTCGATGAGGCACGGAAAAAATTGCAAATTTCCCCGATCGGCACGGAAAAATCAAGAGTTTTGTCGATCGGGCTCGAAAAAATCGTCAATTTCGCAGATCAGGCACGAAAAAATCGTCAATTTTGTTGATGATGTGCGGAAAATTGCCAATTTTGTTGATCGGTTGCGGAAAAATCGTGAGTTTCAGCATTTACGGGGAAAAAAACCCGAATTTCGTCAATTTGTCTAGGGAAAAAAATTGCAAAATTCGTCAGTCAGTTAAGAATCGCGAATTTAGTCGATCGGGTAAGGAAAATATCGTCCATTAGGAGCGGTCTCAAATTTCGATGATAGGATACAAAAAAATTGTGTGTTTGGTCAGTTTATTGCAAATTTCGTCTATTTGCCGCAGAAAAAAACTGCAAATTTCATCAGAATTAATTAAGAATGGCGAATTTTGTTGATCGGACGAGGAAAAATCGCAACTTTCGTCGATCAGGCGTAGAAAAGTCACAAATTTCGACGAACGGGCGTGGAAAATCGCGAGTGTTGTCGACCGAGTTCGCGAATTTCGCGAAAAATCGCGAAATTCTTTGGTCGGACTCGAGAAAAAAATCGCTAATTTTGTCGATCAGGCGTGGAAAAATCCATTTTGTTGATCAGGCACGGAAAAATCGCGAATTTTCTCGTTGATGTGCGGAATGAAAATATCGGTGATCGGCTTCAAAAAAATCTGAAGTTTCGTCAGTTTATCCAGAGAAAAAAATCTCGAATTTCGTATATTTACTTTGGCAAAAAAATGCAAATTTCGTCGGTCATAAAAGAATCGCGTATTTCGTTCATCGGGCGCGGAAAAATAACGAATTTCATCGACCAAGGACGGAAAAATTCCAAGTTTTAGCGATCACGTTGCGGAAAATACCGAATTTCGTTGGTCGGGAATGAAAAAATCGCGAATTTTGTAGATCGGCGCGGAAAAATATCAAATTTTGTCGATCAGGTGGGTAAAGATAGCGAATTTCGTCAATCCTGTGCGGAAAAATCGCGAATTTTGTCGATCAAGGGCGGAAAAATCGCAAATTTCGTTGATCAGGTGCGGAAAACTCTCAAATTTCGTTGATCGGCTCCTCCGTACTGGATTGTTCACCAAGAGAGCCCCTTCCTTGATCAAGGCACCTAAAGCACCACTCAAGGAGTCAATGAAGCGTGTTAGATTACAGTACAGCAGAATAAATTTCAAAATGTCTACTCACTTCCATCATAGACGGCCCCTTAAACCATCATTTTGCCGTTTTTTAAGCATAATTTTAAAACTACTTGGAATAAAAATGTGAAATTTTTGAATTTCCATAAAGCAGGACTTAATAAATCTAAATCCATCAAAAAAAATTGTAGGTTGCAATTCATAATTTTTTCGAATATTAATTTCATAATTCATAATTCATATCATAAAAATATAAAAATTGCAAATTCAGCTTATTTATGTTTGGGTATATTAGTATTATTACTACAAAAAAAAAATTAGCACATTAGGAGCATAATTTCGGGAGATATAAATAAAAATATGAAAATGTAATTTAACATTAGAAGCACAAAGTTTTGAATGTTTATAATTCAAAAACTTATCATTCAAATGACTTGAAATTTGGTATCTAGGCATATTTTGAACGGAAGATTTGAAATATCTCGTTAAAATTGGGCATTGCTGTTGAAAAAAATGAAGTTTGGATTCGTTTTAATATGTAGATGACCCCCTAAGAAAATTTTATATACATCATTTAAAAGTAGACTTTATTTCCAATCGTTCGGTACCAGTAACTTTCTTCTACGATGATTTGCTGAGGAGTTAGTAGGGGGGTGTTTACTTTTCTTTTTCCACGACTGTACAGTCGTGGAAAAAAAAAAAGAAAACATCCCCTACTACCTCCTCAGCAAATCATCGTAGAAGAAAGTTACTGGTACCGAACGATTGGAAATAAAGTCTACTTTTAAATGATGTATATAAAATTTTCTTAAGGGGGCATCTACATATTAAAACGAACCATAATTTTGTTTTTTTCAATAGCAATACACCATTCTGGCAGCATAAATTAACTCTGTACCCTTCAATTAGCCTAAAAATAAATTTTCATGCAATTTGTGTGATAAGTTACCGAGAAATTATTTATTTTAAAACGAGCGTATTTTAGGGTCTGTATCCAAATTGAAGTTCAGTACTCGATTGTTGACAGTGTTGAAGTTCAGTACTTGATACAGAGAGAGCTTCTTTCTTCATCAAGGCATCTTAAGCAGTCATTGAAGACTGTTAGATTACAGGATAGCAGAAGAAATTTAAATATATTTAGTCACTTCTATCATAGACTGTCGCTTAATACATATTAAAAATACATATGTTTTTGCATAAAAACATATCTATATCATAAAGAAAAACAAGTCCGTGAGGAACACGGGCGGCATATTGACGATGACTACACCTGAGCAATAAATTTCTCTTTTACATAACATTTAAAACTTTAAACATCGCACAATTATAAATTTTATACAATCGAATAGTAAAATATAGGTCTTTAAATGAAATTTGTTTAAAAACTGTATTTCAATTTCCTGGTTTCTTATGGTTTAAAAATAATTTTCAAGCATTTTTCTTAAAAAATCTATGTCAATTGCGTGCATCCGATTACAAAAGTTGGCACATAAATAATGGAAATACTTCAGGATAGGTTTCCGGCTAATATTCCCAAACGAAAATAAAACTTCATATACATTTAAACTTTAACCAAATGTAATTTAGCTTCTTACTTCTTTGATGTGTATTTATTGGCAAAAAAGTACAATCGTGAAAAAAAAAGTAAACACCCCTTACTAACTCTGCAAAAAATTATCGTAGAAGACAGTTACTGGTACCACACGATTGGTAATAAAGTCTACTTTAAAATGATGTACATAAAATTTGCTTAGAGGGCCATCTACATATTAAAACGAACCATAACTGTTTTTTTTTTAATAACAGTACGCAATTCCGACAGCATGCATGAACTCTATACCCTTCAATTAGCCTAAAAACAAATTTTTATGCAATTCTTACCATAAGTTTTCGAGAAATGAATTATTTTAAAACAAGCGTATTTTAAGGGCTGTATTCAAATTGAAGTTCGGTACTTGATTGTTAACCGAGATAGCCCCCTTCTTGATGAAGCCTGTTAGATAACAAGACAGCAGAAGAAATTAATATCTACTCACTTCTATCATAGACGGCCCCTTAAACAATCATTTTACCGTTTTTTAAGCATAATTTGAAACTATTTGGAAATAAAATGTGAAATTTTGGATTTTCATAAAGCAGGACTTAATAAATCTAAATCCATCAAAAAATGGTAGGTTGCAATTCATATTTTTTTCGAATATTAATTTCATAATTCATAATTCATATCATAAAATTATAATAATTGCAAATTCAGCGTATTTATGTTTGGGCACATTACTATTATTGCTACACAAAAGATTAGCACATTAGGGGCATAATTTTAGGATATATATATAAAAATATGAAAATGTAATTTAACATTAGAAACACTAAATTTTGAATGTTTATAATTCGAAAACTTATCATTTAAATGACTTGAAATTTGGTGTCTAGGCATAGTTTGAACAGGAGATTTGAAATATCTCGGAAAAATTGGGTATTGCCATTGAAAAAAAATGAGGTTTGGGTTCGTTTTAATATGTAGATGGCCCCCTAAGCAAATTTTATATACATTATTTAAAAGTAGACTTTATTTCCAATCGTTCGGTTCAAGTAACTTCCGTCTACGACAATTTGTTGAAGAGTTAGTAGGGGGTGTTTATTTTTTTTTCCGCGACTGTACGTAATGCGATAACTCTTGATAGAAACATCCGAATTGCGTCAATTTTCATTTAAATGACTTGAAATTTGTCGTCTAGGCATAGTTTGAACAGGAGATTTGAAATATCTCGTAAAAATTGGGTATTGCCATTGAAAAAAATGAGTTTTGGGTTCGTTTTAATATGTAGATGGCCCCCTAAGCAAATTTTATATACATTATTTAAAAGTAGACTTTATTTCCAATCGTTCGGTACAAGTAACTTCCGTCTACGACAATTTGTTGAAGAGTTAGTAGGGGGTGTTTATTTTATTTTCCACGACTGTACGTAATGCGATAACTCTTGATAGAAACATCCGAATTGCGTCAATTTTGTTTTCTAGGTTCATTCTGATAAGGCGTTTCCCTGATTATTTTTGGGGGTTCATTGGTTAAGCATAAAGGGGGGGGGGAAGGGAAGCTAGTCCCCCCCCTTTAGATAAAGGGGTTTTTCATGCAGAATTATTCGATTTGCTCCAAATTTGGTATATCGGTTTATTATGTTAAGGGGATTCCTTGATTAGATTTGGAGGTTCATTAGTTAAATATAAAGGGGTGGAAAAGGGGCTAGACACCCACCCTTAAATTAGATAAATGGGTTTTTCATGCAGAATTATTCGATTTGCTCCAAATTTGGTATACCGGTTTATTATGTTAAGGAGCTGACTTGATTGGATTTGGAGGTTTAATGGTTAAGTATAAAGGGGAGGACGGGGCTAGTCCCCCCCTTTTAGATAAATGCGTTTTTCATTCAGAATTAATCGATTTGCTTCAAATTTGATATACCGGTTTATTCCAATATGGCGCTTCCTTCATTAGATTTGGAGGTTCATTGGTTAAGTATAAAAAGGGGAAATGGAGGGGCAAGTTCCCTCCCCTTAATTTAGATAAATGGGTTTTCATGCAGAATTATCCAATTTACTTTAATTTTTTTTCTAGGTACATTCTGATAAGGAGCTTTCCTGAATAGATTTGAAGGTTCATTGGTTAAGCATAAAGGGGAAATGGGGGAGCTAATACCCCCTTAATTTAGCGAAATGGTTTTTTTCATGCTGAATTATCTGATTTGCTTCAAATTTGGTATACCAGTTTATTGTGTTAAGGAGCTTCCCTGATTAGATTTGGAGATTCTTTCGTTAAGTATAAAGGAGGGGGGGTAACGGGGGTAATCCCCTTCATTTATTTTTTGAGGGGCATTATTCTTTGAAATAAGAGTATAATATACAATTAGTGTGAATAGCCTGTGAGCTCAATGCCATCAGTTTAACTGGGCACTTTTCTTTTTATTATCTTATAAACTGCAACATTCTTTCCTTCATTAAGGGGTCAGATACCTTTGAAAGTGTCCAAAAATCAATTTTTTATTTAGTAGTTCATATAAAAATTTATTCTTAACGAACCTTTAAAAAAAAACGTCATGCCAAAATTCACTTTAGAAGGGGAGTTATGTCTAAAACAGTTTTAGTTTTCTTTATAGGATCAAGGGGTAATTCGATCATTAAAGTCAATTTGCTCCAAATGCCGATTTCGGTCACTGCGAGCATCATTTATAAGAAACAGCTGAATAGAATTTAATGAAAATTTTTTTTGAATTTATAAACCTTATAGATGCACAAAATGACCTACTATTACATTCATCAAGTAAGAAATTTAGAAATTATGATTATTTTTATGAAAAAAAGATTCAAAATTTTGAGATTTTTTATTTCGTTTTCTCAAAAACTAATCATCATATTTTTCCTTTTTAGATCACTTTAAACACACACTATATCTCGACTCAATAAAAAAAAATTGGGCTCACTGTGAAGAATCAATTATGAGAAATCATGTGCACAAGACATATAGGGTGAATTCGTTTATTAAAAAACATTAAATTTCAAATGAAAACAAAAAACTTTATATGCATCTAGACTTATTTTCAGAACATTTTCTATTAACACATATCTCTTTTATTCAGTGTTTAAAATTTCATATCCGAAAGTTAATCAGATGTAGAGTTATAGCAATCGATATCAGGGTTTCATTTTGATGCAATTTGTTAGCTTCACGGGTACCTAACACCTTAGTGTGTCTTTTAGTTCTGTTTCGGGAATATGTTGTCATTCTCTTACAATGGCAACTTCGCAGAAGAAAACTGTTTATTATTTGCATAAACTGTGCGAGTTAAAATAGCTCCAAGGTCTTCCATGGGGTTTTAAAATCGGGGCATCGACTGGGTCATGGAAAATATCAACTTTTTCTTTGATATCATCAACTCTTGTCATATTAATTTGATGTCTTTGATTGATTTATGTCTCTTTGATGTCATATCAACTTTTTCTTTTTAAACCATTCCGGAGTGGATTTAGATGCATGGCAAGAAGAATTTTCCTGCTGAAAGATGCGCTCAGCACTACAAAACAAATGTTGAAATGTTATGAGATGATTATGTAGCATAGCCTAAAAATTTTTCAAGCTTCATACGTCCCTAAATAAATTTAAATCCCACAAACTACCATAAGAAGCGCTTCCCAAACCATTATCGAGTCTTCACTGATCTGTCGACTAAAGCATCCTTCTGGTTGTTTCCTCAACTTATGGCAATGGTATATCTGTAGCCGCGAAGGTTGCTATTTTTTTCGTCAGAAAATATAATTATTTTCCCCTAATCGTTCCATGCCATCTCCTTTTTGGCACATTTGAGTCTTTTCTTCTCCTCGATGTTTCAAAATATTTTCCTTTTTTCTCCTGTTTCCTAAATTTTGTATTCGCATTTAAGACTCTTCCAAAGCGTTACTCTTATTTTACTTTAAATTTCCTGAGTCGAAAGTCTTTTATTTGTGGATAGCCAAAACACTTGTCGATTGTCACGTGTTTTCACTTTCTTTTTCCTTCCTGATCGTTTTATTTTCCTTTGAGAATTTTTTTAATTATGACATTGCGAAAGGCGGTATTGGACTCGCTATTTGTCTTTCAGATTTACCAGCATCCTTTTAAAATAAAATTGATCTTTCCTCGTACTCAGGTAACTCTTTTCTTCACGGCATCGTCAAGTAAATAGCTAGTACTACAATCAAAACCTGAAATTGTACTCTTCTGTTAATGACTTTACAAAATACTAACGCATGCGCTTTATGATGACTCTAAAGTGACATGCAATATGCAAATTTTCACAAATGGTTTTATAATTTCTTCACAGATCCTTTATTTAGTTTATAGAAAAAGGATTAAATTTTAATGAAATTTTATTTTATTTTTATATTTATGATCGGTAGAGAAAAGGTTCTACTATCAATTTTAAACATATCAAGTGAAATTGGCATTTTATTTATTGTTCTTCAACAATCCAAGAATTTTTCATTGCTATTATAATTTCTTAACACACCTTATTTATCCACTTAATATTAAAGTCGAAGGAAGAAATCTGTTACCATTTATTTCAACGATTTCACGTGATACGCAGTGGGACATGGAACGTTGCTACAGTCTGTCTCAAAAGTTTAAGCACCTACTAAAATATGGTTATAAAACTGGAAAAGGGAAATATATTGACTAATTTCAGAATTAATACAGAAAAATTATTTGAAATGCAATCTAATAAAGTCATTGCATTGGCTACAATAAAACGTTTTCTAAAAGAATAACGATTTTTTTTTGTTTTATGCAAATATTTAATAGTGGTACACGACTGAATAACAGATAGTCGAATTGATCTGTTGAAATGCCATTTTCCTTGAGTAGTATAAAAGCAGATGTTCAATTCCCATTCGTTATTTTAAATGACAAATGATATGGAATTCATGAAAGGGGAAATTTTAAAAATTTTTTTCATTGAGAGAAAATTGAAATCGAAAAGTAACCGAATTATCTAATTTATTACGATTTTAAACGCTTCAAAGTGAAGCTTGAGTACCTAACAGAAGTACATGCTTAAAAAAAAAGAAAAAAATCGACCTAAAACTAAGAAGTAGTGTAACTAGTGTGTAACTAGTTGTGTAACTAGCCCATGTGTAACTAGTGTTCAGACTGTTCGACCAATTTGGCGTGAAAACAAAATATATATACAAGGCAGCTTTAAGCCCTGATTTAACCCTTTGTGGCTCGGAGTACTTCTAGTATTAAAATGTTGAAATGATTGCGTGACACCAGGATATAGGAAGATATTTTTATGTAATTGAAACCTTTTTTTCTCATACATCATAAGAGACAAAATTTGTTTCAAATTTATGGTGCCGATGTGGAAATTGAGGATTAAATTTAAGTGGGACAGAAATTAACTCACCATGCTGGAAAGGGTTAAACCCTTTAGGGTTAAAACCCATAGTACCCATTTTTAAATATTTCGGGTATCTTAATGTATGAAATTTACAAAAATGGAAAGCAATATAAATTTACTGAAGAACTTCAAGTGGTCATTGTTGTGGTTACTTAGAACCACTGCCATATATTTATTTAATTTCATTTAGAAAATATTTTTATTAATCTTGTATTCATTTAATTTTAATATCCGCATTCCAATATTATTTTAATTCCCTTTTTTCAACTCTCCCCTGTAAGTTTTTCTTTCTGGCATAGCATTTCATTCATTTTAAAATCATAAACGTCGTTTTGAAATCTGTACTTCCGGTAAAAGAATGATCTGGAAAATTCCATATCTTTCTATTTTTGAAGTCATATCCTTTTGTAGCTCCACCCCTTAGCCAATAATATTTAAATCAGTTTAATTCGTAATTTCAAAATTTGTAACTCTTTACTACTGTTTGGCATCTTATCTCAGTGAAATCTATCAAATTTCCCTTTTTAAAGCAGTTTTTTTATATACTTTAGCATTGCATTTCATCCCAATGCATGGCGCCTGTATGTTCGCTCAGCCAAAGTTGGCGTGTTTCAAGGATTATAGCACGCCCCCTTTACTCCTCTTCTCTTAGAGCTCGTGCGCATTCAGTAGTGCAGTTGAGTTGGGACTTCAATACAGAATGGCTGCCTTTTTTTGCCGTTCCGCGAAGAAATTATGTCTGCGCCTGCATGAGTGTTCTATCAACGAACGCAGAGAATGGATGGATGCCTTTTCCTCTTCTACAAAAAATAATAAACGGATTTCGCATCTACAGTAAGAAATATTAAAAAATGCAAGAATATTTCGGCTGCATAGTTTCGTCTTTTTTTGTGCCGAGATGCTTTGATCTGTTACTTCTCGTTCTTCTGTAGGATGTGGATAAAGAATTCTGTTGACGGCATTATTATTATTTTTTATTCAAGTGTTGCTTTTATTTCGAGTCGTAGAATTATGATGCTATAAAAATCATCTAAATGCCTGTGTCTCCATACTCCCCAAAGGAAAGAAATTATTTTATTTTCCTTAGTAGGAATGTATATGTATGTGTCGATCATAAAAAAGGGTACATCTAAAAGAATAAGATGTGTACTCTATGATAATACGCTATGTTCTGCAAAAAATTACTTCATAAATAAAAAATTTGCAAGGAAGATTTCTCATATATTTGTTTATTTTTCTTTCTGCAAATGTCTCCACCATTCTTCTATTCTTTCGGGTCAATGCAGGTAATGCTTTTACCTTTTTATTTTCCAAATCTATGATAAGTAAATTCAGATTTTCTTTAATTAATGACTGTTGTGTCTAAGTGGTCTTTTGTGGCCGCAACAAAATGTTAAATGCACACTATACGATCGATTCCTAAAAAAATTATTTGGAATTTCAGTATCCAAAATAACTTTACAATATTATTCTATCACCTCCTGTCTCCAAAACACAACAGTTAAAATTTCCTGGTACCGCGAACCTTTAGAAACCTTTATGACATGACAGTTATTAAGTTATATTTTGATATGAAAATTTGTTTTAGTGTATTATTATTGAAATATTTGATATTTAGAAAAGGTGGCTTCCTCAAATTTTTTATACAATCTTTCTTAAAAAAAGAGAAAGAATTCTTGTAATATTTGCAGTTTATTATTAAGGGAAAATGATGTTTATGATATTATTTACAAAAAAAGATGAGTTAAGAATAATTTTCTTACTCATAAGTAAATGATTGATTTATTGATGCCATTTTGTTTTGATAATATGTTGAGAGCAATTATTACGTTATTCTGTTGAATTGACATTATTTTTAAAAGTTGACTTCATATGAGATTAATTTTTTACTTCACCACATTATTTTAAAATTTATTCTGATTTGTTTTGAAATTTGTTCAACATTGTTTTGAAATTTATCACCATGCCTCCAAAAGCAAATTTAAACCTTTGTATCCAACCATTTGATGGAAATCCTCAGACGGTCGAATTTTTCTTCGACCAGTTATCAGATTTGCAGGAATTATATAATTACTCTGAAAAAGAACTTTTTGCTCTTTTCAAGTCAAAATTACAGGGTACAGCATTACATTTCTTTCTCGAAACACAATTTCAATTAAAAGCTTTACCTAAGCAAATTAAAAGGAAAATTCTAGAAGAAAACATTTCCACTTTTGAATTAGCTCTTGAACGAGCACAATTTTTGCAAGATATCTATGATTCACCACCTACTCAAAAATCTAATCAACATTATGACCAAGTTTATTCTCTGAATAATGAAAATAATGGTGAAAATTGAAAATTTTCTGATAGTTTTGTTGAACAAGCTCCTATCAGACATAAAAAGGACAGAGTCTATAGAAATTCGCAAATAGCATTCTCGCCATCTGAATCTCATAATGAACATTCTCCTAAACATAGAACTGTTGTTAAAAAAAAGCGTGTAACTTACTCTCCCTCACCAGTTAGACATAACGTGGCTTCTAGAAATAAAACAAACTTTATTCAGCATAGGCCAGATCAGAAACGATCTTTCTTTCGGCCAAAGTTTGACAAGTTTTCTCACAAGAAAAACGCTTCAGAATATTCTCGCAAACAAAATGTTATCCAATGTGCTTTTTGTGGTCGTTTTAATCATCTTATGGAGTCATGTTACAAGTTTAGAAATCTACTTGACACTTCTAGGCAAAATGCCAATCATACTCAAGATTCCCATTTTTCTTCGAATTCTTCTCAAAGAAAGAAAAACTTTACTTCTTTTTCTAAAAATAAAAATGATGATAAAAATTATTATTTAAACAAGTAAGGGAGATTGGTCCAATTGACCACCATCCCTCCCAATCTTACTCGTTAGGGTCAGTACACTCCTGTGACAATTCAAGCGAATGTCAGATTGACAAAAATTCTTCTTCAACTACTTCCTTTTCAAGCGCTGTTACACAGACATCACCAATGGTGCAAAAAATGAACAGACCTTGCTGTTCTGAAAATTCTTTGTCATCAAAGTATTCTTCTCAAATTGAGGATTGTGTACAACCACGACATGTAATTTGCAGCTCTTTTGACAACACTTATTCACTTCCATGTATAATTATGAATGTTCAACATAATGAGATATCAACTCTCATTGATTCAGGCTCAACATTAAGTTTGTTGGATTATGAATGCTTTAATAGCATTAAATCCAAAATCCATTATAAATATTTATCTAGAAATGTTTCTGTATCAACTATAAACTCTAAAGTTTTCTTTAAAGGATGTATCGAGATTGCATTCAAAATAGACAAATTCTTTTTTCATCATGTCTTTTACCTTACTGATATAAAGAATGTTAATTTTGAAGCCATACTTGGTTTTGAGTTTATAAACAAGCATTCTATAACCATCTCTCCAACTTTTAAATCTATATTAATTAAAGATAAACATATACCTTTTAACATTCAAAAAGAGTCTCCTAGCAGTTTTTATTTGAATTCTCAGTATAATAATAATAACAATATAACAGTGCCATATTCTTTTGATGAAAGCAATGTGCCTATTTATGAAAATTCTATGTCAGTTAACACAAATAATGGTACTTATTTTGATAATATGAATGGAAGTTTTGGTGATAATTATTTGCATTTGGTAAATAATTATGAAAATTATCCTTGCAATTACAATTTTCCAAATAATGGTTTGTTTATAAATAATGTTGGTAATGCTGCTATGAATTATGATAATTCTTTTATGAATGCTAATCTCAATATCAGAAATTTAGAAGGTCATGCCCAAGTTTTTACTCAGTTTCCTAATTATTTTCCCACTCATACAAACTTTGATTATTCTAATGTTATAAATAATATTTCTAATACCAATACCAAAATTACCTCTGATGAAAAAAATGTCATATCTGAAGATGACAATGACATTAGTTATGTTGGTAAAAAGTGCACCAATTTTAAAAATGGTAATGAAAAATTATTGAGTTCTAACATGGTACAAACTGTAAATAGAGAGTTGATTCCCCCCAATTCTTCTGTTTATTTACATGTCAAATACTTGAATTCCCCATCTGAATATTTTATTTTTAAGCCTGCTTTGAAAAGCAAAGCTCTTATTTTGCATGAATCATTGCATTCTAAATCTTCAATTCAAAAAGATTTATTCTTAGTTGTATGTCAGAATATATCCAAAGTGGATGTTCATTTAAACAAACATACAATTCTTGGTGAGTGCATTAATGTAGATGAGAATGATATTGAAAAATATTCCTTTGATTTATATTCAGAAAATGAATATTGTAATTTAATTTTACCATCTGAGGAAATTAAAAGAAAACGAATACAAGAACTGTCACCAGATGATTTTGACTTAAAGCACTTGTCCCCACATGAAAGTGACTGTTTACTAAAATTATTGTGCAATAAAGCTCAGGCATTTTCTAAATCCTTAGACACTTTGGGTCACACAGACCTAGTGAATCCTCAATTTTCAATGATGAATTCTCATCCTGTGAAAACCCTACCTTTTCCTGTGCCACAGGCACTAGAACAAGAAGCTCTTGACCAGATTAATCAAATGCTAAATGCTGGCATTATAGAAAGATCAAATTCTTCTTGGGCTTGCCCCATGCTGTTAGTTAAAAAGAAAAGAACTGACATGTCAAAACCTCAAAAATATCGTTTGGCTTTAGATCTACGATTATTAAATTCTATTATTATTCCTTCTTCATATCCTCTAGCTCGCATTCAAAACCTATTAGTACAATTGTCAAAATTTAAATACTACAGTACACTGGACTTACCCTCTGAGTACTGGCAGATTGCGGTTCCTAAAGAGATGCAAGATAAGCTCAGTTTTACCACTCCATGGGGAATGTTTACCTACCTTCGTCTTGTTTTTGGCTTGAAGACGGCTGCAAGTACTTTTCAACAGTTAATTGATTCAGTTATTCAATTATCCGAAATTGACTCTTGTTACGCATACCAGGACGACATAGTTGTTGGCGCTAATTCGTTTGAAGAAATGGTTGCAAAACTCACAAAACTCTTGGATACTTTAATTGCCAACAACATTACACTTTCACCTGAAAAATGTCCTTTTATGCAAACTAGCATTAACTTTTTAGGCTTCCACCTCACTGATCATAAAATTCTTCCAATTACAAGCAATATTTTGAAAATTACTTCTTTTCCAAAGCCAAAAACTAAAAGGCAGACAAAGAGTTTTATTGGCTTATGTTCATTTTACAGGTCAATCATACCTCATTTTGCTAAATTAATTACTCCTCTTATTGAAATCACTAAACCTAAAAATAAATTCTGTTGGAAATCTGAACAAGAAAATGCATTTAATAAATTGCAAGAAATTTTTTTCCATAAACCCATGCTCAATCTTCCAAATTGGAATGAGACCTTCTATGTTAAAACAGATGCCTCAAAGACAGCAATTTCAGCTGTTCTTATGCAAAAAATTCAAGATGAACTTCGCCCCATTTCTTATTACTCCAAAACTTTATCTCAATCTGAAAAACAGTACCCAGCCATTAAACTGGAACTTTATGCCATTTATAAAGGTATAACGGCTTTTAAATATTACATTTTCGGCAGACCTTTCATTCTTTTGTCTGATGCTAAACCTCTCAATAATTACAAAAAATCAACATCTCCTGCTGAAATCACTGCACGTTGGATGTTAGAACTATCCGAATACTCTTACACATTCCAGCATGTTCCAGGCAAAGATAATGTGTTAGCAGATTTTCTAAGTAGGACACCTCATATTCCTACTGAAGATCTCCATACTAACCCTGATCTCATTTTTGAACAAGAAGTACTGCCTATTGTTGATAATCAAAATGACCTACATAATGAAATTGCTCAGTATCCATGTGGATTAATTGGTAAAAAACATCATAACTGCCATCTTCAAAGTGACCCTCCATCTATAAATAATGTTAGTAATGAAGACCCATTGTTAGAAATTTTTGATCAAACCATCCTTTCTGAACAACAAAAAGATCCTCAAATTAAGAAAATTTATGAAGATATTAAATCTAATAAAAAATCTAAAATTTAAATGGTTATTACATTAATCCAAGTAATGAGTTGCTTTGTTATAATGGACACTTCTCTTCAGAAGACATTGAATTACATAGAGCTGTTTTACCATCTTCACTTAGAGCTAAAGCTTTAAGAATTGCTCATATTACTCATACTGGTATTCATAAGACCATTGTTAATTTAAAGAAAAGATTCACTTGAAAAACTCTAATTTTTGATACAATTAATTATGTCAACTCTTGTGAAATTTGTTTAGTAAATAAAAATCATAAGAAAAACACTGCTCCATATCTTCCAGCACCTATTCCTACAGCTCCCAATCAAAAAGTTTCGATGGATTTACTTGGTCCTTTGAGAAATCACCAGTTTGTTATGACTGTAATCGACCATTTTTCTCGTCATCTTGAATTACATGCCTTGAATAGCATTCATGCTGAGTCGGTGACTAAAGCTCTGTTGAATTACATTTCCACTCATGGAAAACCCGAGTTAACTCTTACAGATCATGGTTCCCAGTTCACTAGTGATTTGTTTTCTTATTTCAACAAAAAACTTGGCATAAAGGTAGAGCACAGTACAGTAGCGCATCCACAGGCTAATGGATTGAGTGAGAGATGTAACACTCAAATAAAGTCATCTGTCAATACAATGGCTTCCCAAGGATTTGACGTTCCAACTGCTTTAAAAATTCACCAGTCCATATACAACGCTACACCTCATCCAGCTACAAAATTTACTCCAAATCTTCTTCATTTTGGAAGGGAGGTGAATGATATTTATGCCAATTATAAAACCCATTTTTCCTGGAAAATCCTTAACACTGCATATGAAATCCACAAATTAATGGATGTAATTGAAAAAGTATACTACCAAGCTTACAAAAATAACGAGTCTTCTAGACAAAAAGTGTATCAAAAATCAAGGGAAAAATTAAAATTTGCTAATATCAAAGTTGATGATATTGTTTATGTGAAATTTCCCAGTGTATTTAATAAAAAAGTACAAGGACCTTATATGGTAAAGACAATAATTTCACCTGTACTTATTCAAATTCAAGATTGCAATAATAATCAAGCATACCTGTACTTATTCAAATTCAAGATTGCAATAATAATCAAGCATCACCTGTGTTAATTCATACTAACAGAATCTTGAAACTCCAGAAAAGAGATGGAGCATTGCTTCATCCTTCTGATTCATCTAGAAGTGCAACACATGATCAAAAGACTGTTGATAGTGCATCTTCTTCTACTGTGAAACTACATATGCCTACTCATACTACTAATTGTGATTCTCCTCAAATTCAGACCACTTCGAAGTGCCAACAAACAACTTCGAATTCACATAGTTCTGTGCATTCTCAAGCATCTGGTAGTAAAACTTCCACTACAGATCTAAATAAATCTACTCAATGTAAAAAACATTATGATCTTCGTCCTCGCAGTCATAAACAACATAAAATATAAATTAATCTTCAATTTTATTTAGGATGCCTCTACCATTGTAAAAAGTCTCATCTATGCTAGCTAGATTGGATTGTCAAATACGAAGACTGACTGTTTATTTTATTTTTTTACTTCTACCAAAGCTGCAGGCAGCATTTGTGTATTTTTTATATTTATTTTTTTTAAGTCACCTTCGCCTTGACACTGTGGAATTCTCATCCTGCAAAAGTATGTAAATCTTGTTTTTGTTTACTAGGTTGCTCACTGAAATATTGTCTTCAAAACCTTATTCATTTTTTTAGAATTTATATATATTAAAAAAAAATGTGCTGATAACTCAGAATTTTTAATTTCAGTATTTGATTTAAGTAATAAGAAAGATTCTTAGAAAAATCAAATCAAGTTTTTATAATTCATTATTTCAGTTGCAAATGAAGTGTCATTGATTGCTTTATTTTGATATGGTATTTATCTTAAGAAAGTAAAATTCTTATTGATATATAATATGAGTACATATGTCATCCCTTTCCCTATTGTGACTTCTAGAGTAATTCAAAATGTTACTTTCTTCTTAATTATAATTCATGCATGTTCTAACAACTAACCCCTTTCTAACATAAGCAAAAAAATAATAGTGAAAGTTATGCATGCTAATGCTTCTACTGTTGTTATTGGTGTATTATGTAAAGTGGTTGAAAATACATTAAACTTTTTTTAAGTGTTTGAAAGTTCACAAATTAAAAAAAAGATATTTGTGTACATGAAAATTTTGTACTTTGGATCCAAAGGTACTCTCCAAAGATTATTTTAAGTCTTTACAAAAAAATACTCATGTATTTTATATGAAAAATGTAGTAACATGTTTATACTTACAGAGATTGTTCTAAGTCTTTACAAACAAAAAATACTTATAAAAATAATCACATATTTATTCAGAATTCGATAAGCATTTCAGAATATGTAGTATAAATATTTTGTGTGATAATTTTTTGTAAGACAAATGTTATTAAAGTTATGTGGTACTACATTTATGAGAGCTTAAAAATCCTCTCTTTGCATTTATTTTCTTTGAAAGTATTATTATTGTGGTTGTAGAATAACACGATATTAGTTATTCATCTAAGAAAAGTTGATTTCTTAAAAAGTGCTATATATATATATATAAATATTTTTAATGAGAGTGTAAATATTCTCTTTTGACTATATACTTACATTTTGAATTTTTGTTATGGAAAATTCTCGGATGAGTAATTTATTGAAGAATTGATAATAAAAAAAAAATTGAAATGTAGTTCATAGACTGTGACTTGAAATAGAATTGTGATTTAAAGGTACTACTTTAAATTATTGCTATTTTCTTTTTCTTTAAAAATAGAAAGGGTTTATTACTAATGTTGTATTATACTGAATGATGCAAAGTCATCATTAATATGCATGTCAATTTGTATCATATAATGTTATTTGTTTATGTGTACATTATTACAATTTTTCCCCCACTCTTTTAATATACACTGATTTTACTTTACAATGTTGTATTTGCTATTTCACATATCAGTGAATGAACTTTTAGCAACTTCATTTTGAAAGACTTTGTGTACCTTTTGTCAGAAGAATGTAACCGATTATTATTTTTCTCATTATTTGAAGTTATATGCATGTTGTATATGTATATAGTTTAGAAAATATTGGCTCAATGTCAAAATTATTAAATTTCTCCATCTTACCAATATTTTCTTTTGGGGAGGCCGGAGTAATATGTTGTGGTTACTTAGAACCACTGCCATATATTTATTTAATTTCATTTAGAAAATATTTTTATTAATCTTGTATTCATTTAATTTTAATATCCGCATTCCAAAATTATTTTAATTTTTTCAACTCTCCCCTGTAAGTTTTTCTTTCTGGCATAGCATTTCATTCATTTTAAAATCATAAACGCCGTTTTGAAATCTGTACTTCCGGTAAAAGAATGATCTGGAAAATTCCATATCTTTCTATTTGTGAAGTCATATCCTTTTGTAGCTCCACCCCTTAGCCAATAATATTTAAATCAGTTTAATTCGTAATTTCAAAATTTGTAACTCTTTACTACTGTTTGGCATCTGATCTCAGTGAAATCTATCAAATTTCCTTTTTTAAAGCAGTTTTTTTTATATACTTTAGCATTGCATTTCATGCCAATGCATGGCGCCTGTATGTTCGCTCAGCCAAAGTTGGCGTGTTTCAAGGATTATAGCACGCCCCCTTTACTCCTCTTCTCTTAGAGCTCGTGCGCATTCAGTAGTGCAGTTGAGTTGGGACTTCAATACAGAATGGCTGCCTTTTTTTGCCGTTCGGCGAAGAAATTATGTCTGCGCCTGCATGAGTGTTCTATCAACGAACGCAGAGAATGGATGGATGCCTTTTCCCCTTCTACAAAAAATAACAAACGGATTTCGCATCTACAGTAAGAAATATTAAAAAATGCAAGAATATTTCGGCTGCATAGTTTCGTCTTTTTTTGTGCCGAGATGCTTTGATCTGTTACTTCTCGTTCTTCTGTAGGATGTGGATAAAGAATTCTGTCGACGGTATTATTATTATTTTTTATTCAAGTGTTGCTTTTATTTCGAGTCGTAGAATTATGATGCTATAAAAATCATCTAAATGCCTGTGTCTCCATACTCCCCAAAGGAAAGAAATTATTTTATTTTCCTTAGTAGGAATGTATATGTATGTGTCGATCATAAAAAAGAGTGCATCTAAAAGAATAAGATGTGTACTCTATGATAATACGCTATGTTCTGCAAAAAATTACTTCATAAATAAAAAAATTGCAAGGAAGATTTTTTTCTTTCTGCAAATGTCTCCACCATTCTTCTATTCTTTCGGGTCAATGCAGGTAATGCTTTTACCTTTTTATTTATTTTTTCTTAATTTTCCAAATGTATGATAAGTAAATTCAGATTTTCTTTAATTAATGACTGTTGTGTCTAAGTGGTCTTTTGTGGCCGCAACAAAATGTTAAATGCACACTATACGATCGATTCCTAAAAAAAATGATTTGGAATTTCAATATCCAAAACAACTTTACAATATTATTCTATCACCTCCTGTCTCCAAAACACAACAGTCATAAAGACAGTATGGCGTTCCTTGCAACCAACAATATTACAAAAACAAATGAATTTAATGGATAGGGTGAGGGAGACAGTAGTTGATCAAATAAGGTCGGTGCTACGGGATTTTTATAATATTTTCTTCCTTTTAAATTTTAGAAGTAAACTAACATGATTGCTACAACGCTTAATGAATGTACTATAATGGGCAAAAATGAAATCTCCTGAAATTAAATAGCAACAAAATTACAAGTAAATAGTTTCTTTAATTGCCATTTACCCAGTAGTTGATCAATTGAAGAAATCAGTCAAAAATTCAAAAATTAATCTTTAAAATATCATGCCTAAGCTGTGATTAACAATAATTCA
The DNA here is from genome assembly GCA_963932465.1 of Maratus speciosus. Taxonomy (NCBI): domain Eukaryota; kingdom Metazoa; phylum Arthropoda; class Arachnida; order Araneae; family Salticidae; genus Maratus; species Maratus speciosus. Next base: position 211,510,037 of record OZ010787.1, read on the forward strand.
TATAAAACTATTATTTGAAAAAGAAAGTTGGAAGTGGATTATTTTAACTTAGCGTAATGGTCTCCTACTAATCAAAAACTAAATTTTTACATTTTCTAATAAAAAAATTCATAAAATGGCTTCTCTTACAGCAGGCAATTAACAACAATGGACAACAGGTGCTCCAACATTCAAACAAAAATATTATGTCTAGTGCCAGGTGTAAAAATTATTTCCGCCTGAAATGGTTCAATATTTCAAAAATTTGATCAATTACTGGAGCAGTCACCCTACATGCTTATTTGATGTTACCAAAATAAGGGAAATACAGTTAGTAAATTACATCATATGTAAGAGTTAAATGCTAGTTTTTCTTCCATTGTCCATAAACTTCTGCATAGTACCAGATTTTTAAGAAAAATTATGAAAGCCGTGATAGTGTAATTATTTATTCATTTTAATGTGAATTAATTAAAGGATTTAATATAATTTAACAAATAAATATAGTTATTTTGTTTAATTTATTATTATTATTTAATAAAGAATATTTTTTGGTTCTTCCTTAAACTTTGAGAGGAAATACACAAAGTGAAACACTCTAGCACAATACTATTATATTTATATTTATTTTATAATGGACTATATGTATTATGCGTTATTTGAACACGTTTTTATATCCTTGAGACATGAGCTTTCAAACATATGTGACATTTTTCTCGCCTTACCACCAAAAACTCCAGCCGTTTGATTTATGGGCCTTTGAATCTTTTAAATCGTTCTACAATACAGCTGTTGTATAAACTACAGTTAAATTCTATTTCATTGCAGGAAAGGAAATTGTAGCACTCCTTACTTAAGATGGTGAGGAATTTAAAACAAAAATATTCGCGGGAAAATTCCTCTTGATTCAATTCTGAAATAAGTAGGAAGAATAGAATTTGAGCACGTTTTAATTTGCAAAGCAGCCCATGACTTTAGCAATAATTATCACATGTTAGATAGATATGAAGATTTAAGAACCAGTGTGGATTAACCGCGCCAGCTGCGATTTCGAGAAAAATACTTTCGAAAATTTGAAACAAATTTTTGCCAAACTCTTTTAAGTCAGCTTTTAATGTGGCCAGAGGAGAAAAAGCTTCTCGAAGAGTCATGGTGATTAAGTTGAAAGTGCCAGAGTGACCAAGCCACTTTATCCACTTTCTAGAGTCCTGCGCGAGTCGCGTTGTACTTGACCCGAACCCGAAAATTCCATTTGAAATCAACCCGACACCAGACCCGAACTGAAATGAAAGGAAAGTAAATCAGGTTTTAATGCAATTATGAAAAATAATCTACAACTGCATCTCTAATACCAATTTTATGTTTCATATAGAAAAATAGACAAATCTATATTTTTTAATATTAAAGTATAGTAAAACCTTTGAATAGCAGACACCTCTGGATCGTTGAATTGAGTCCTGAATCGTATCGGGTTGTCCATAATTTTTTTTAGGGTGTCGAAGAATTTCTTTCTGCGGTTTGGGTTCGCCCTAAAATAATTCTTGCGGGTCATATTTAGATTATAAGTCGGGTTGTTCGGATTTTCAGAAAAAGATTTAGTAGAACTATTTTTCAGATGAAAATAAATACGTACTTGAATATGAATGGATATATAGGGTGCCCACTCTCAACGGTGTCCAATGGCTAATTATCCTAAACCGTAAGTCATAGACATATAGTTCCGATTACAAAAATTTTTTAAATGAGGTAAAGAAATATTTTAAAAGCAATTTAGGTCACTAAAAACATTTCTTAAAAAATTACGAAATTAAATTATTATACGGTCTCCCGATCCTATAAGTTATATTTAGTAAAATTTTTCTGTTATGCTAACAAGTAAATAAAAAAAAGTCCCGTTATTCCACAATTGAAATTGACCGAGTAATAACTGTTTAAAGTTGGAAAGAAAAATTGCTGCAAATTAGGGGTATCTCACAAATTTAGTAGCAATATAATTTCATCAGATGTATTAAAAAATGGTTCAGAATAAAATTGACACCTTTAATCATTCTGACATATTACAGCAAAATATACAATTTGTAATAAACATATCAGGAAAAAAACAGAATTTTTGTTAAATATAATTGATGAAAATTAACCTTTTTAACTTTTGATAATTGATTTTTATGTATTTTTTACAGCTGAATCAGCAAATGACATTCAGTTTTAACCATCAAGTCAGGATTTTCCGCAAATTGTAAATTTCGAAGTTAAAATATTCAAAGTTAAAATTGAACCTCCTCCCTCACCTCATCGGACCCCTCAGCTGTTTATCTGTAAGAATCTGTGTTTATCTGTAAGCCAAAAAATTGAATAAATTATTGAGTAAAATAAAATAAAATAAAATAAAATAAAGTCTTACATCTGTTTTATAGTATCAGATTTTCGCTATATTTTAACTTTGACATTTACGATTTGCAAAAACATTCTAACGTGATGGTTAAAAATGAAGGTCATTTTGAGATTCAGTGCTAAAAAGGGCATAAAAATCAATTATCAAAAGTTAAAAAATACAGTCATGTCCTCTATTTTATAGTATCCGATTTTTGTTGTTTTTTAACTTTGACAATTTATGATTTGTGAGAAATCCTGACATGGTAGTTAAAAATTAAGGTAATTTTCGGATTTAGTGCTAAAAAATACATAAAAGTTAAAAAACACAACCACGCAGTCTTTTGTTATCTAATATAAAACTTGTTCTTAAACTTCTTGGCTGTAATCTATCAGAATTTTTTTGTGTTATCCTGTAAAATAAGTATAAATGGTAACCAGCCAAAATCATAATATTAGATTGTCATCGGATTTACGTCAGTATATAAAATTTAATCTCGATCGGATATTTGAAAATGAGTTAAAGTTCGAGTACAAATTTTGTACTGGAAAAACACACATACGATCATTGAAGTTAAATAAAAACTTATAAAAATAACATAATTTTTGTTAAAAGAAATCATGTAAGAAACTGTCTCAATTCCTTACAAAAAAAAAAAAAAAAAAAAAAAAAAAAAAAAAGGTAAAATACAATGATTTTAGTCAATCTGAAACTTAATAAAATTTAACTCAATTCTTGTACGATTTTTTTCAAATCGCAGATACACATGAAATAAGTTCATAGAATACTTTAAGCACTTGCTATATGAACCCGCAAAGCATGCGAAAATCATCAGGGTTCATATGCAGAAAAGTGGTATAAGTCATACACTTTTAAAGTTTCATAACTCGGTCAATTTTAGTGTTATATGAACGGGACATTTTTTTTCTTACTTGTCAGTGTAATAGGAAAATTTTACTAAATATAAGTTATAGGACCGGGGACCGTATAAAAATTTAAATCTTGTAATTTTTTAACAATTGTTTTTGTTGACCCAAATCGCTTTTAAAATATTTCTTTACCTCATTTAAAACATTTTTGTAACTGGAACTATATGTCTACGACTAACGGTGTAGGAATTAGCCATTGGACACCGTTGAGAGCGGACACCCTGTATATATACAATGTAGTGATGAGAAATTAAGAAATGTGATAATAAATTATTCTTTCTTTACCCTATAGCTAAGAACCATTTATATTTCTCTCGGAAATGAAAAATATTACCAACATTCCGTTTTAGATATATACAAAATAGCACATAATTGTAATATTTTATGCATACATGTACTGTACAGTCGTGGAAAAAAAAAAGTAAACACCACCTACTAACATCTCAACAAATTAGCGTAGAAGAAAGTTACTGGTACTGAACGATTGGAAATAAAGTCTACTTTTAAATGATGTATATAAAATTTGCTTAGGGGGCCATCTAGGTATTAAAACGAACTCAAACTTAATTTTTTTCAATGGCAATACTCAATTTTAACAAGATATTTCAAATCTCCGGTTCAAACTATGCCTAAACACCAAATTTCATGTCATTTCAATGATATGTTTTTGAATTATAAACATTCAAAATTGAGTGCTTCTAATGTTAAAGTACATTTTCATATTTTTGTTAAAATCTCCTGAAATTTTACTCGTAATGTGCTAATTTTTTGTGTAGCAATAATACTAAAATACCCAAAGATTAATATGATGAATTTGTAATTCTTATAATTTTATTATATGAATTAAGAATTATGAAATTAATATTCGAAAAAATTATGAATTGCAACCTACAATTTTTTGATGGGTTTAGATCCTGCTTTATGTAAATCCAAAATTTCACATTTTTCTTCCAAGTAGTTTTCAAATTACGCTTAAAAAATGGCAAAATGATGGTTTAAGCAGCAGTCTATGATAAAAGTGGGTAGATATTAATTTCTTCTGCTGTCCTGTTATCTAACAGGCTTCATCAAGAAGGGGGCTCTCTCGGTTAACAATCAAGTACCGAACTTCAATTTGAATACAGCCCTTAAAATACGCTTGTTTTAAAATAATTCTATAATTGTTATAATAATTTTATAATTGTGCGATGTTTAAAGTTTTAAAATGTTATGTAAAAGAGAAATTTATTGCTCAGGTGTTGTCATCGTCAATATGCCCTGTGTTCCTCACGGACTTGTTTTTCTTTATGATATAGATATGTTTTTAGGCAAAAACATATGTATTTTTAATATGTATTAAGCGACAGTCTATGATAGAAGTGACTAAATATTTTTAAATTTCTTCTGCTATCCTGTAATCTAACAGTCTTCAATGACTGCTTAAGATGCCTTGATGAAGAAAGAAGCTCTCTCTGTATCAAGTACTGAACTTCAACACTGTCAACAATCGAGTACTGAACTTCTATTTGGATACAGACCCTAAAATACGCTCGTTTTAAAATAATTAATTTCTCGGTAACTTATCACACAAATTGCATGAAAATTTATTTTTAGGCTAATTGAAGGGTATAGAGTTCATTTATGCTGTCAGAATTGTGTACTGCTATTGAAAAAAACAAAGTTAAGGTTAGTTTTAATATGTAGATGGCTTCCTAAGTAAATTTTATATACAACATTTAAAAGTAGACTTTATTTCCAGTCGTTTGGTACCAGTAACTTTCTTCTACGGTAATTTGTTGAGGAGTTAGTAGGGAGTGTTTACTTATTTTTTTCCACGACTGTACATGTTAAATGTGTGTAGATAGGGAGGTGCCAAATATTCAGAGGTATAAGCTTACAAATACATAAATATTAGCAATTGAAAATATGTTCTCCAAATTGAGGTGTCTGCTTTTCAGGAGTGTCAATTGGAGGTCTTATTGAATGTAGATATTTAGCCTGATAAAATATTTTGGAAACTTTTTTTTGAAAAATCGGGTCAACCCGACCCCGACCCGCAAGAGTCAAATTCCTACCCTAAACCGACCTGAACGCGAAACAATAAAATTCAACCCGGCCCAAACCCGGCCGTAATAAAAAAAATTTAGCGCCAACCCGAGCCGACCCGAACCGCAGGTCGGGTGCAGGTAAAAGCGGTTAACCAGACCCGAGGCAGGATAGCTTAATATACAAGATGCTTTGGACTACATATTAAACTGGCTATATCATGCAGCGAATAGATGTCAAGGCATAGCAATGCTTTGACACTTCAAACTCATTTTTCACAAAAATCTGGGATAGTCCACTCTGATTCTCAACGCTTCATATATGCAGCAAATTACAGAAGTGAACTTAAAAGTTAATCTTAACGCACCATCAATACATAAAGGCAGGCCAGCAAAGAGGGGAGGGTTAAAGCGGGTACAAATTAGTGTGTCCGGCATTCTTAAAGAGCCCACTTATAGCCCTGTTTTTTAAATAAGCAAAGAAATAGACCCCAACTCTCTTTTTTACGTACACTTTTCAAGCAAATATAACTAACAAAACAATGGAAATAATATAGGTACATAAATTAAAAAGTTAGAATTTAGTCACATAAATTGTACATGTGTATATACTTTTATATATACTACCCTTTATATACTGAATTATGAGTTCATGAAAATTTTATCTTCTAAAGCATTTTTCGTGAATTTTTGAAATTACATTAGAAGATTTACATAATCATTTAATAAATTTTAGAAGGATTGAAGGATGTAGAAGGATTAATTAAATTTGAATTTATAGGGATTTTGTGCATTATTTATAACCACACTCAAATTTTTAATTTTTAATAATTTTCTTAGTATTTTGTAGAATTAGGAAATGTAAAAATATAATGTTCTTACAATAGAAATATAGAAGTATTTCCGAATTGACCACATCCCCCCCCCCCCCCACGAACGCGAAGAAAGCTGAAAAGATGCAAAGGCAAAAGAAACTATTCTTTTAAAATATTTTGGTTTTGTATAACCAATAATGATTTTAGAACTAGATAACGTAACGCATCTATAACACGTTCCAAACTGTATTACTACTAACCGACGTATTAAATGAATTCTATAACAAGTTATTTTAATGGTACTTTTAAGTACCATCAGTTGATAAATGGTTAAGTTATTACACCAAAGAAAAAGCAAAACAGAAAATCCTTTTACTAATCTGTCGTCAGCATTATTGGAACTATAGAGTGGCTATACCCACAATTTCAGAGAATCCCATGGTAGCCAAAATTATATAAATATACGTACTATATGGTCAAAAGTCACCGGACACTTTCAATATAGAGAATATATATAATCAAATATAGAGAAATTGAGTGGCCTGAGCAGAGACAAGCGCTTCTTTAAGAAGCAGAAACATCAAGAGGAGCCAGAAATGCTGCTCTTGTTTCTTCCAATGAGAAATCTTTAAACAGATCAAGAAAGTGAACCGCAAAAAGAACAGTGATGGTGTGGTTCTGACAGACACGTTCAAAATAGTTCCAACCTCACTGATGATTTTTTTTTTTTTGGAGGGGGTGTGGGGGGGGGGATTCCTGAGCAGCGAAGACGATTCGATGCATCCGCATTTTTTTTCCTTTAAGGTGCCAGAGCCAACGTTGTTGCTTATACGGAGGTGTTAAAGCACTAAATTACTTCTGTAACACGTGGGAGGCCGTACGTTTTTTAACAAGACTTTGCACTATCCCATACGACCGATTCAAACCAAAAACGGTTTGCTAAAGCATTCATGACGATGTCATCCTCAACTTGTTGGCCCCCAGCTACCCAGATATTAACCGAATGGCCTATTACGTATGTGGCGTAGTTAAGAGGGACTCCAACAGTCATCCACAGAGCGATGTTGCGACCCACAAGGCAGTCGTTGTGTATGTAGTGGCAAATGTTCTCAACACTTATCTCCTCTTTGCCTACAGTCAGTTTTGACAGCTTGTACAGGCGGTCATTTCGGTTGGTAGTGGTTTAAATGAATGATGTCATCCAGTGTGTATGTGGTCCGTTGTACAGAATGTTAAAAAAAAAAAAAAAAAAAAAAAAAAAAAAAAAAAAAAAAAAGCTTTATCTATAGTGTATATTTCTGTTTGAAAGCAGGCGTTGATTTGTTCTCAAATACCTGACACACTCTGTATATATTTTTTCTTCATGTCACCATCCTTCTAACCTTTGGTTCAATTATACATCTCTGAACTAAAGTGAAGACTTCTCTTTGGGAGAATCGAAGTGAAAATCGAAGAGGAAGAAGCGAAATGAGCGGGCAAAGACAGTCAGTATTGGCTTCTGGAGGTCTAAGATGTCGAGGCGACATTTTTGGTAAGAAATAGAATGTCTTAAAGGCATCGGAGAAAATATTATTTCATTCTAAATAATCAAAAAAGTGTGGTTTTGATATGACTTTTGTATATAATCGTGAGTTTTTTTTTTTTGTTTTTTTTTTTTTGTTTTTTTTTTTTGTACATAAACATTATAATTAAAATTATATTCGTGTTGGATACCTTCATAGGCCATCCAGACATCACAGCAAGCTCTATTTCGAGAACCAAAGCTTGCCTTTATGGATTAAATGGTGTTTTTTAAATAGATTACTGAAATAAAATTGAGAACGTTATAAAAAATTAACTGTGTAAGGAGCCAGGAATTTTGTAACTGTTTGGAAATGTTAAAGGTGTTACAACGCACGTTTACATATGGTTTTCCAAGAACTTAGTAAAAAAGGCCAATCCGTGTTTAAAAGTTGTTAAATTAAACGACTTATAATTGAAATCGGAAGAATATGTCAACGACAAAGTGCCACTGAATTCTTTGCTGCAACAGTCACTAAGAGACGAAAGGAGAATAAATTAATTGATTGCGTTTGTAACAATAGAAATGGGAATTTTTCTCTTATTATGAAGGTGCATCAATATTGTTAGATAAATTTATAAAGAGCGGTTGAATTTTGGTAGTCTCAGTGCCTAAAAAAATTAAACATGGGATCTATTTTTGATTCTTTAGAGACAGCATTTACACATCAACGAAAATAAATTGGAAATCTTGCCGAAATAGATGAGTGAGAAGCCAAAAATGTCCTTGTGACTTATCTGATTATGATAAAATAAAATCTCTAATATTAAAATAATATGAGTTATCACAATTTCACCATTCCCCTGCCTAGAAAAATTTAAGAAAGTTAAAACATTATCCTGTGAAACACATCAACTGTTTCCGTATCATCAGCGGACAACACATCCTGTTATCCGCAAATGAATAATGTTAAGGATTTTGATCTACTCATTAATTTGGTAATATCAGACAAAATTTTCGGAACTCTATACAGTGATCTATCTGCTCATATCGCAACAAAGACAAAAATAAAGTTAGTTATTGCATGATCAATTGTCGAGAGATTATTTTACGCAAAACGTAGCTCTTTTGAAGAAACAAAATTGAAAAACGGCCCGCTTATCGTACAACAAGTCATGAAAACACTAAGTAACATTCTGCCAGAATTAAGGGAAAATTAAGTTACATATGAGAACAAATATTTCTCAAACATGCTTGAACGATTTATTTGTAATTGTAATTCACATTTAGCTAAATATTGTTCAAACAGGAGAAATATATTTGAAAAAATTAATAAACAAAGGGATGACTTTCCAAAGTGATGTTTTCCTATCAGTAATAATGCTTGTTAGAAATTGTCCAGTTTGATAACGTTGTTTATTTTTTCTTGTACACAAATCCAATTGTAATTTTTTCTCTCTCTAGCATAATTCCCCTTTATAGTTGTCAGCAATAAGAATACTATATACATATATAAGATATTTAAACCAAAAAATGACCACATTTACTTCAAGAAATAGATTTTATTAAAAATTACACAATCAAAGATTTTATATTAAATTTTCCCTATTAATAACTCAAAAATATATTTCAAGAAAAAAATTGTGTAATATTATAAACGGTTACTATTTAAGTTCACAGAATAAGTTCTTGCAGTAGTATAATAAAGAAAATACCCCTATATTTGTAAAAGAAGAAAATCACAAGCAAGGATTGTGTTTCCAGAGTTTTAATACAGCATATTGATTAAAATTATCTTGAATGTGTGTCAATTATCATTTGTAGATTGATACTTATTGGTAATTAAACATAATGTATTTAGTATTCACAAGAAAATTGTATTAGGCATGAATCAGAATAAGTTATTTTTATATTTATTATTTTCTCAAACTTACATTTTTTATATGCTGTATGGCTAGACTGTTACGAAAGTATAAATGTATATGATTTATATCAGTTCTGACAGCATACTGCTAATATAGGACCTAATAAGCGCGTCACGTGTTTGAAATCTTTAAATTTGCATATGATATATAGCCAAACATATAGACATAGGCAAATAGTCAAAATTTTCGTAAATAAGTATCAATAATTTTATGTCTCTACTGTTGAATTAAATATTACTGGTTAAAAAGAGTTTAATTTTTCCTAAACTAAATACCTTATTTTTCAATTATCATCATAAATTCTAAAGTTATGCATGGATAATTAAATAGTGAAATCAAAAATTTTACTTTGGTAATCGCTAATTCCTTTTAAAAGCTCATTGTAATAAAATAAATAAACAAAAATGTCTAACATTTGCAACTTACTTTTAAAAAGGTATATACAATAATCTTTAAATACGTTTACTTAATATTTCTCGATTTTAAATGACATATATTTCAGATACAAGTAAATACTATAATTTTGTTTTACCCCTGAAAATGATTAAAACAGATTTTCCTGAAAATGCTTTTAAACATACAGGGAAGTTTTAGCAAAAGAGTCTAATTTGATAACGAGCTTGAAAAGAGAAATGTCTAAGCAAGATCGAAAAAAAGAGTATAACTAATTAGACTCAGGATTAACTTTATTTTGTACATGAAAATAAAGTTCTTTTGAATTCGAGCCAATTTTAAATCTAATTACCTCACGCATTGCACTCATCCACTAAAGGTGTTTCAAAGTATTCGAAGCAAGAATTTCCTTGTGTATCATTTTATGATTTTTTAATAGTGGATTTTCTTTTTATTTAATCTCAATATTTTATACATTAGCAAACATGCAGCGAAAAATTAAAATCTTTTAAGGAGTACGTGTTTTTGCTTCATCAAGTACAATGGGGGTGGGTTCTATTTTACTTTTCAAGTTTAAATTGTGTGACAGCTTGCAATTTGGTAAACTGAAGCTTCCCTACGTGCTAACCATCTTGGGAAAATGTTTAAAAATAAGCTAACATCGCTCCTCGATAATTTTCAAGTACAACGTACAGCACTTCAGAAAAAAAAGGAGAAGGGGAAATTTTCTTGTCGTGCTGTATACATAAGTATTTTTATATGAATTTTTAATATGTTAATACTAAGCCCTATCAATGTTATGTTTGGACTTTCCAAAATATCATATAAAACAATAATGAAATTCCTTAAATACGAGGTGGCATCTATCGAAACTCGACGGACTAATGTAAATTAATATGGAACTATTAGCAGGGCTGCCACAGGCGACTATTTTTATATTCTGTTTGTACCAGTATTTTCCAATATAAATTTTGAACTATATTTCTCTTGCAAATGTTGCTAAAGTGTGTGTTAAGGATTTCTGTTTTGAGAAAGTGGTGCCAGTTTGAATTAAAAAATAGTCGTCTCTGGCAGTCCTGTATTAGATGATTTATTATAAAACCTACAAAAATCTGCAATAATAAGGAAATGAGTTTGTGTGTGTGTGTATGAATCTATCACCGCTGTTCTGAAGAGACCGTTGCACGTAGAGCTACAAAATTTTGGAGGAAGATACCTCCATATATGTAGTTTTGTACCTGGAAGCCCGATTTTAGATTTTTTTAATAGATTGTTTTTTTTTTTTATTTTTATGCGATTTTTAGTGCTTTTTTACGTTGCGAGGCGATTTTTCTACACCAAAAATATAATCCGTCTTCAACCTTTTAGCCCAATATAGTAAATTTTGCCCTCTGCTCAATAATATTTATTCCTTGAAAATTACCTCGTAATTAATCGAGATATTAATTAAAAATTCATTAATAGACTCATAAAAAAGCATTTTTTTTTTCGAAACGGTAACAAAATGTCGCATCTACTATACTTAATTTCCAAATAAAAATGAAAGATGATGAAAATTTTTACTAAATGGCTAAAGTTAAGAAAACTAATCAAGGTATCGATTTGAAAATTTCAGAGCAAATGTAGAAATGTTTTTTACATACGAATATTCAATTTTTTTTTAAATCGGTCTGTAATTTTTCTTAATTTTTTTCAAATAACTGATGTCGACGGTACAAAAATTTCGAGAAAGAAATAGATAAGAGCACATGCATTCATTAAAAACTGAACTAAAAAGAGATCCGTTTCGGCATGTAAGCCGAGCCCCCATCTGCGATATGAAAGAATATTAATTATTAAACGTTGCCAAATCCTAAAAATGTAATTTAAAAGGATTTTATCAACTTAATCGAATATTATTAGTGTGTTATTCTGAGTCAAAATTCCCTTGATATGAGTTAAAAGTTTGTCCAAAAGGATTTCTACCTCTTGATTTTAATTTAAAAAATACGTTTTTTTAAATATAGACTTTAGTTATCACCATTTTTGAACCATAATAGCGCATTTTTTTTTCCTCCGGTTCTATGGGTCCGATTTCAACGGGATTTGATTCCTTCAACTTAGCTTACGATTTTCTAACAGTTTTTAGCACCACCTTCCAGTGTCAGGGGGCGAATTCTTATTTCGGGTTCTATGGGCCTGATTTCAACAAGATTTGGGTCATTCAACTCGATTTTCTATCTATTTTTGCCTAACGGATCCCCTTCTAAATAATTCAACTCCTAGTTTCGAAACTAATGCCAAATTACATTAATTCATAATTATCACCACTCACAGTCTTAAAGTTAATTTATGAGTAGTGGTTACCACCATTTCCGAAAAGTAATTTCTTCAAATTTCTTAAATTAATTCTTGGCTCAGGTACCTGTCCAAATTTTTGACCAAAACTCAAGTAGGGTCTTTTAATTGGTCTTTTGTCAAAGAGCACTTGTATCTCCCCTTTCCCCCTCTCTTCATTGGTTTTTGCGTAACTGAGCCCTATCTTAATAACTCAACTTCTATTACTCATATCTCATTAAAACTAATTCAACTTGCATTAATATCTTATTTGTCATCAGTCACAGTCTTAAAGTTAATTTATGAGTAGTGGTTACCACTATTTCCAAATAGTAATTTCAGAAAATTCTTAAATAAAATTCCTGGTTCAGGTACCACTTCAAATTTTTGACCAAGGACTTGAGTACTCTTAATTAATCATTTGTCAAAAAGTACTTCAATCTCCCCTCCTTCTGTCCCCCCATTTGCCACCCCAGGTGATTTTTCTCTTATTTGATTTCACTCCCTCAACTATAGTTGGGGCACGTTTAACTAGTCAATGGGTACTATGCTACGCCAGCCTTTTTACTAACTTTGGCGTTGTAGGATCGCCGGATTTGGCTGTTTATCGTTGTTTGGGGGAATAAATTTGAGCGAATTCATGTTACCAATTCTTTTGTTTTTTCATGTTCGCAGATTTTTCCGTATTCCTAAAAGAATTTCGGTTCCATTGTTTTAGCCTAATGTACTAAATTTTGTCATCTGTGATTTGTGAATTTTTAGCGATTCTTATGCGATTAAATGTTTCTTTTTTGTTTTTGTTTTTCGCGGCGATTTTCTACATTATATAAAAATACATCCAATTATTAACTTTTAGTCCAATACAATAAATTTTATCCTTTTTTCAATGAAGTTTATTTGGAATTCGCGTACAGCAATTTTTGTGGTTTTTTTTTTTTTTTGGGGGGGGGGGGGGGTTGCGCGACGATTTCTCAACATTCGCAAATTGAGCAAATTGAGGGGTCGATCCAAGCAAAATTTGGGGCCAATTTAGGGCCCTTTCACAAAAATCTGTTCAATAAAATGGGCCTCTTCACAAAAATAAATTTAATATGGGCCTCTTCACAAAAATAAATTTAATAAACTGGGCCTCTTCACAAAAATGAACTTAATAAAACAGGCCTCTTCACAAAAATGAATTTAATAAAACAGGCCCCTTCACAAAATTCCTTTTAATGAAATAGGCCAGGCCCCTTTCGTAACAATCTTTTTCATAAAAACTGTTTTAAAATATGTAATTTGTAAATAAAACCGGGTCACGAAAAACAAAAACTTTAGCAAGGGGATTTAAAGACGTTTTTGTTAATAAATTCTTGGTTCGAATTTGAGTAACTGGATTTCAACTTTCATTACAAAATGGCATTTTTCACAAAAATATTATAAAATTCACAAAAATAACTTTTACTTTTCACAAAATGGGCCCCAAGAATAAAAACCTGCATCGATCCCTGGAATCCTATTTTTTTCCAATATAGAATTTTTTTTATCCTGCAATTTTTGAAGTTTTAGTCATTTATAATGCTATTTTCAGCGTTTTTTCGCGAAGATATAAAATTAACGATGATTTAATGTCCAAAAATATTCAGAAAGAACTAATTTATAAGAGAAAAATTGTGTTTTAGTTCAGACACCTTCCCACCAAACGAGAAAAAAAAAAGGACAGGAAATTTTATTTTAAAAGTGCGCGAACAAAAATATCATATAAAATTAGCTAGCAAGAAGCTATATCATTAAATTAAACAGTTTTTTTTTAATACATTCAATATAGAATTTATTGTAAATCACATGAAACGTGTATAAAATAAAAATTGTTTTCCCCCTTATTTTTATAATAAAAATAAATGGTCTTCGCCGATTTGTTTGTAATAGAAATCTTCTTCGGAAAATCATAAAAGAAAACAGGAATTAATATTTTTAGCTTTTCTTTTCTAAATCAATTATTATTTAGTCCTAGATTTGAAAGCTTCCATTACAATAATAACAATAAATAAATCTACCGGTGTAATAAACTCATAGTAATGAATGCTAAAATTCAAAAGCTGTGCAGTGTTTTATTATGAAGCCGAATAAAAATGTTATTGATATATATGTTAACATTTTAAATAAAGATAAAATTCTTATTATATAGCATTCAATTTTTATGTTTAAAACAAAAGAAAAATTTGAAAATAATCTAATTATATCCTTACAAATTTTATTCCAATTTCATATTCAATATAAATTTCATCCTAAAAATTATTATAATATCACTTTTTTCAAACTTATCTATTAAAATAGAAGGAAACACACATACACACCCTCTCACAATGTTCGTACAACACTTTACTCACAATTTTTTTTCTCACAATGTTTACAAACAAATGCACATTTTTAGTAGCATTGAAGAAGTTGTTTTAAACTAATCCAATATATTTAGATATTTTTCAATTTCGTTTCCAGTTAATTGATTTATGTCAAATTAAATTATAATTTAACTTATCGAATCAAATTAATTACATTTATGTATAAAAATATAGTATGCATTATGAATAACTGGTGAATTTTTTCTTGTTTTTGTGTCTAAAATACTGTTAAAATATTGAATTTATATCATTGTTTAAAAGACAAATTAATTTAACTTCTGATCAATTCTTTCTAAGTAAAATAAGAATAGTTTAAACTTCTGTATGCGGAGGGATGGAAATTATATCGTGAATGTACTTAAGAAAAGCCGCATTAAAAAAGAAAAAAAAAAAAAGAGAGAGAGAGAGAGGTTTGTTTTAATTCACACAAAAGGAAAATTCTTGTTATTTTACATATTCTTTCCATATGCTTCATATTTATTTGAGGTGAAATTGTCTAATCCACCAAAATTTTCTATCCAACGCGATTGTCCAGTAAATTAGATAAATAAATAAAAATCCATTCTTAGACAACAATTGCTTGCAATTAATTTACGGGAAACTAAGAAAACCTGTTCGATTTCAAATCCCTTCAAATATCATGCCTGCAAGTAGTGCAAATATCCTGTTTTTACATTTAAAAAAGAGCCTTAAAATATAAAGTTTCCGGTTCTTGAGCGGGGAAAGATAATTTTTTTAGAACAGCCTTACAATAAAGAGCTTCTTTTATTCGTTTTAATTTGCAAAAGAAAATTTTCTTTGTTATTTTAAATGTTTCATCCATATGTTGGGTATGTACTTGGGGTGAAATTTTCCGAAAAATTCGAATCCACCAAAAATTTTTCTCTATATGTAATAGCTTAAAAAAAGAAACTTTTGATTGGACATCAAAAATCTACAATCTCTGATAATAAAAAGAGGCAATATCTATTGACCATCACCCGGCACAGCTCTGTTGGGGGTCTAAGGTTGCTAGTTATTTGCGAGCACCGCGCCAAGTACTCGCCAAAAAACTTCCTTGCGAATAAATACATTTCCTTGATTATTATTAGATATTTATCATAAAATGAATATATGCTAAGCTCAATCGATTTCGATTAATGAGTCAATCATTTTTCCTGTGAAAATGAAGAAAAAAAAGAGATTTAATATACCATTTCTTTCATATTCAGTACAGAACTATTTATTGTCGCGGACTTACACTCCTCTCTAGTATAATCACCATTGACAACTTAGGTCTTCCTTAGGTATAGTATCTCAAGATCGCAAAAGTTTACGGAGCCCGCTTTAATTACCTTTTCCTCCCCAAAGGACAAGAGGGGTGGGGTGTGAAAGTTGAAGGGGCAGATATGGCGTATTCGCGTCTTGCTGCCTTTGTTTCTTTGGCGGTCAGCGAACGGGGATTCGCCAAAGCACTGAACTTTCCAATAGGCCGTAAAAACAGAATTAGGACAATTTTTTAAACGAGCCGGGCCGACATAAAAATTAAACGTAACCGATCAAATATGCAGGGCCCGACTAAGAGTATAGAAGACCCCGGGGCAAGCATCATTCTGCTGGTGTTGGTGGTTGGGGGGAGGGGCTTCTATCTATCAATAGAATTTTCTTGTGAATAATATGGAAGTGGCTAGTACTAAACTTCATACATATATGTATGCATAAATTTTGTACCATGTACTGCTCACATCTACATACAGGGTATCACAAAAAGATGGTCACAACTTTAAGGCTCTAAGCTCTCAATTGCTCTGCTCAACAAGCGCAAAACGTTTTGACACATTTACAGATTCGTTTTTTAACGGAAAGATATAAAATTGGAAGACATGACTATGGAAGCGATTTAGAATCGAACTGTGTTTTCGATTTCTTTTATAAATAAATTAGCTATTGAATTATAAGCGATTTTGATCACGTGACAAGCACGCTTTCCCCCCTTCCATGAGTGATTATTCTTCTTTCGCGTGCAAATTCGGTTCAAAACGTCCACTGGCTCACTTTGACACTACTTTCTGAAAGATCTATTGCGTTTGCAAAAAAGCGGAAAAAACAGCTTGATTACATAGTTTTTGAGCAACAACATCTGCTCGATTCATGCATTTCCGAACAAAATGAAGTTAAAACTTATGTCATAAAATTGTCCTTTTGGATTTGAGAACAGCCTTGAGAAAAAATACTAGTAGGATAAAAGAAAAAAAAATGATAAATTGGTTGACACGAATATTTCTTTGCAAACTTTTACTTAGTATGTTATAAGATGTCTAAAAGATAATGCCACAAATTGGTCATCATTAATGATTTAACATGCCACATTACAAGAAAAACTTTAAGGATGTTCTCAAATCCGAAAGGGCAACTTTCTGACATAAGTTTTAATTTATTTTTGTTCGAAAATGCATGAAACTAGCTGGTGCTGTTGTTCAGAAACTATGTAATCGAGTTGTTTTTTTCATTTTTTTTTTTTTTTTTTTTTTTTGGAAACGCAATACATTTTTCAGAAAATAGAGTCAAAGTGGCCGTTTTGAACAGAATTTCCGCGCGAAAGGAGAAAAAACACTCCAGAGCGGGCCAAAAACGTGTTTGTCACGTGATCAAAATCGCTTATAACTCAATAGGTAATTTATTGATTAAAAAAATGGAAAACACAGTTCAATTCCAAATCGCTTCCATGGTCAGGCTTTCCAATTTTATAGCTTTCCGTTAAAAAACGAATTTGTAAATGTGTCAAAACGTTTTGCGCTTGTTGAGCAGAGCAGTTAAGAACAGCCTTAATGTAGAATTTCTTTTCAAAACAATGGCATACTAATAAATTTTAATCATTAGTTTTCTAATGATATAGTTTTTTTTTTGAATGGGTGTTGTGTGTGTGTGGGGGGGGGAGGGGCGTGTACTGAAAGCAGAAGGGGGGAGGAAGGGGGGCACATTCCCTTTCTAAATGTTTGAAATATATGAATTTTGGTCACTTTTGGCTAATTTATATCATTTGACACCTTTTAATGAAAATCCTGATTACTCTCATGAGGCCCGGGCGGCGGCCCCGCATGCCCTTGCATAAGTCGGAAAATAGGAAACTGAACATATGAATATACTAACAATACTGAAAATATGAAACTTTTGCCTGGATGTTACTTTCGAGAGAATAAGCCTGTTCTCAAATCTAAAAGGGCAACTTTATGACACAAGTTTCAATTCATTTTTGTTCAGAAAGGTATGAAAATATGCATGTAGAATATAATTAATATAACTTTTATTGTAATATTTTTATTTCATTAAAACTTTACAAACAATAATTATTAAATACAATATGTAATTATTTGCCACTGGATGTAATTGAATTTTTAAATGAAAGTTTCCTGTTAACTTTTACATAATATTTTATAAATATAGATTTATGTTTCTTTATTGTACAAGAAAAAAAAATAAATAAAGTTCTTTTTATGCAATATAATATATTCGTTTATCATACATTGTATATATAAGGTAAGTTAGCTTTTATTATTTAAATGTTAATAATGCATCGTAATTTAAATAATGATATTTAAAGCAGTAGTCTATTACTTTATTTTATGTTACTAAATTACTATTCTTATTAAATTATTAATGCCCATTGCTTATATAACATAATATTTTGAAATTAAATTAATTTTTAATTATATAAAAGTTACTCGCGTATTCTGTGATATTGGAACTTTTTATACCTCCTTCATCCTCTCTTTTTGTTTGTTTGCTTCCTTAATTTCTTTATGTTTATTATTTATGACTTACTAATCTGAAATGAACTGAAAGGGAATTTAAATGAAGGTGAATGTCATATATGATGAAAAACAATTCAAAGCAATTTTGTTAAAATAAGTATTAATTTAATTTCTGAATATTTTTTATGAACAAAAGTTTTCATGATTCAGCCATGAATAATTTTTATCCTTTCATTTAGGAAAAAGAAGTATTACATATACCTAGAATAAGGCCTTATAGTGTACATAGAGTAAAGCTGCCTTTTCATAACAAACATATCTCAAAAATTAGTTTTAAACATCCATTTTCTTAGAATTTTTGAAGATTACTTGCAACCTCAATAAAATTATTTCCATAAATAGTTTACAAGTTTTTTTAAAACTGCAATATTTTATTTCAGTATGGTTGTTACTTTTTATCTGATGAAAGAAATAAAAATTATGCTCCGTTTGCATTTCAGAAATCTAACAAAAGGCCCTTATAAAAAATATCCCTGTATATCTAATAAAAAGAATAAATTTATATAAACTGAAATACTACACAATCAATAATATGGCACAAACAGACATGATAGAGTACATGTAAAATTTATTACCACCTTTTTCCAGTCCCCACCCAGACACATATTTTTTAATTAATCAATATTTTTGTAATAGCATAAAACATGCCTGCAGGTTAAAAAAAAAAAAGGAGGTACTTGCTTTAAATTCTAATTTCTACTAAGTAAACATCCCCAATGTCAAATTCAAATTAAAAATATAAAAGCCCTCTCCCCAAGCCCTAACTTTTCAACGGTTCCCATAACTGTTTTATTGTAGCGCATAAGATTTTATTTGCCTTTTTAATGTAAATCATATTTTTAAAATATTTCAAAACAAAAGTGCTCAATGATAAATTCAGGAGGTAGCCTTGGTTCGAGTGTGTATGTATGTGTGTGTGTGTGTGTAGGGGGGGGGGGGTAACCTCACTGGAAGATTTTTAATTTAACGCTTATTAATATTGTTAAGTGCAAATACTTCCCGGAGCTTTAAAAATTCTTCCTCCAGAAAAATGCCTGATTTCAACACTGAAATAAAATAAAAAATATATTAAAATTTCAAAATTATTTATCATACTTACTTTTTACTTATTCTCGTATTTAATGTGAAAAAATGGATCCATATAACATACTGTACGTATGTTATAATATGGAATTAATTGAAATGAGTTAAATGGAATTTTCAAAAACAGAATTGCTAAAAAAATTACAGAAGTTCATAAATTATTTAACACATTCAGTTAATACCCACCTCCTCATTAATCTCTTTTATATATAATTTTATTATCAATTATATATAAGACAAGTTATATATGTTATAAAAATCAGACTGGAATTTTTTCTCAAAAACAAATGTGATAAAAAATTATTTCGTTTTCTAAACTACTTAAGTCTCTTTTTTACTCTTTTATCAATTGTATATATATATACAATTATATATAACATGCTAATCAATAAGTACTTTACTTGTTTGCTTACAATTCTAAATCCAGAACTCCAAGTAAGATTACTACATCTAAACAATAACATTTTTAAACTACAGATTATCTTAAATAAACCTTCTTTGGAACTTGTTCTTTCTCAGTTTATTTTTACGTTATTAGAGATGAACTATTTATCAGGAGAGAGAAAGACTTAGCCAAACGAGCGATAAACTCATACGCTGTATCTTCTCACACAGATGTAACCCATCGGGGTTCCGAGTTTGAGAAAAATTAAGAACGGGGTTCTATTGTTAGAGATGACCTGTGCGGTGCGTACCTAAACCCTCAAGATAGGCTGAATAATGGAGTTTCGTTTGGATAGCGATTTGTTTAGAACAGAGTGCACCTCTAGTGATGGAAAGTGAAACTAACAAATTTTAGATTTTAGTTACTTTTAAGGTCATTATCAAGGACCCGGGCAACGCCGGGCGGTCAGCTAGTACTTTTAATAAACTTAATTGTTGTATTTTGGATTGACATATTTGAAGCTTCAAGTAACAGATTTTTGTTAAAACATTCAAACGTTACGATTCATATTGGTTTTGAAAATTAATAAAAATATATACTTTGAAGTTAATAAAAAAATATGAATTGTAACATATGAATATTTCAAAAGAAATCGATTTCAACAGATCGATTCAACAGAACAACTGATTTTGTTAGAGTGTTCCAAAAGGATGTGTCTCCAACATTTCATCTCAAACACGTTAAATTATAGCTTCATTTAAAGATGGACTTAAGAGCGTTAGAGTATTTGCAGATCTAAATTTAATAAACCACAGTTCATTTTCGACAAGTTATTCTGATGTATATGCAACTTCCATTAAGAACTTAACCGTTCTTGTGGCTGAAGCTAAGGCCGGATGAACATTCTCAAAATTTAAGTTAATGAAATCATGTTACAAAGTAGATTTTCTCTCGATTGAGAATGATCGAGCTCTAAAAATTAACTTCGATAAAGTAATCAATGACTTTGCTTCTATAAAACTTAGGAAACATAGAATTGTTTTATAATAAAAAAATAACCAAGCTGTTACAGTCTAGACTTGATTAATATAAAACTAGATTACGTTACTATAAATTTTCAAGCAGTTTGCTATTGTTCATTCAAATGATACTCTCATTTAACTTGTGTTAATTAATTAATTAATTTATCCTTTTGATCATAAGCTTGGCAGTACAACGACATTAATATTGTTTTACACATTTCTATTTTTTCTCTTTGTAATATGGATATATTGTGCCTGATTGAATTAGGTCAATGTAATGAATAATTTGATTGTTACTTGCTAAATACCTTAGTCACACGGAATCTGCTTAATATTATAGCACATTCTGCGTGAAAAGTGTGAATATTCTGTATTAACTGTGTACTGAATGGAAAACGCATATTAACACACATCAACAAGACTTTTTAAAACTAGTCGCTACTCCCAAAACTTTCTTCTATCCCATACATGTTAATACTAAAAAAAATCGTAATTTTTTTAATTATGCATTTTAGAAACAAAAAATGAGTAGTTAATAGATCTGTTATTTATATTTTTTCACTTCAAGATTTTGTCAATAAATGTATCAAAATCATGCGGAGAGGGTGGAAGAAAAATATTCCGTAATGATGTCTAATCAACGGGTAATATATCAAAAAACGTGAAAAATTTTCCTTAAAACAAATAGGCAAATTAAACCTAGATTGGATATTTGGAATATTCAGTAGGATTTTTTTCAAGAACAACCAAAAATCGAACAAAATTTGTTATCGCAGCGCCACCTTCAGGCCGATTTTCTCCAAATCTTACACACATCTACAAACCTCGGCTTATTACATTACATCTAAATATAAAATTTCGTCGAAAAATATTCATAAATTCTTCATTTAAACTGCCAAAAGTCAAGAAATTCGCATAAAATCGTTATCACAGTGCCACTTTGCGGTGAAATATCCCCAATTTCAACAGAGACCTGACGTCCACAGTCAAAAACCTCATTTGTGAAGTTTGCTTCACTTCTATCGATAACTTCATACAATTTCCAATGATACAAAAGAAAAATCGCACCTAAATTTGCTGCCACCTTCAGGACTATTTTCTTCAAATTTCCTACAAATTTCGGCCTATGACATTACATTTAAATATAAAATTTCGTCGAAACATATTCATAAATTCTTCAATTTAACCGCAAAAAATCGAGAAAACTGCACAAAAAACGCTATCACAGCACCTACTTCTGGGGGAATAGCCCATTTTCACCTGGGATCTGACATCCATAGTCAAAAAAGTATGTATGAAGTTTGGTTCATTTCTATCCGTAATTTCATACACTAACCGATGAAACAATAGAAAAATCGTTATTACAGCACCCCCTTCAGGGAAAATATCCCCAATTTCAACTGGGACCTGCTGACCACAGCCGAAAAAATATATGAAGTTTGGTTCAATTATGCATAACTTCATACACTTTTCGATGATACAAGAAGAACACACGGACACACGGATAGACAGACATTGTGTAAAATCGTGTTTTTCGGCATCTCTGACCCCTAAAACATGTAAATCTGCCGAAAATCGGAAGTCGAAAAAAATTTCGATTACAATACTTTCTTCTATTATAGATAGAAGAAAGCAATAAAGTATTTTCACACTTTAGCCAAGAGTTCTGGCCAAAGTCCCATAAATATGAAATTAACAATGTATAAGGGACTTTGGAAGGCTATTTACCAAAGCGACTGGAAAACTGTGCCAAAATTCGAAGTTCTGATGTAAGGCTGTCCGGCTGAGGTAGGAAGCAATGTGCCACTCTCTGACGATAATAGTCTACGAGTTGTAATTTTTCCGAGTGAAAAGTGTCCTGGCTGGGATTCGAACCTAGGACCTTGGCTTAAGTTGCCATCACTTTACCAACTAAGCTATCCTGGACAAATCCGACGGACACGATTCACTCAAACAAGATTTTTGGCAATAACATCTGGTCTTTTAACTCAAATATCTCTACAAAATAAACTGCAGTTAAAGAAAGTCTTAGACCAGTGTCAGACGGGCGTCTTTTTTGCTGCTTTTTTGCTTACGTATTATCTATTCACTAATGCTATAGCATTGTGAATGGATAATACGTAAACAAGAAAGTAGCAAAAAAGACGCCCGTCTGACATTGGTCTTAGCCTAACCTGCTTTCACTCTAAGGGTAACTCAACAGTATAGCGTTGTCAGCTTACGCCAAGCTCCTGAGTTCGGATATTGGCCTGGGCACTTTTTCAACCAATTGAAAAAAATATAACTCGTAGGATTTATTTACCAATGATTGGGTTAAAATGATAAAGTGCAATAACGTATCTAATGTTTATTGGAGTTACTTTATCTATGGTTTATTCTTTTGAGCTGTTTCTGTTAACAGACCAGATGTGATTGCACATAAAGTTTGTCTGAGTGAAATGTTTCCGCCGGATTTGTCCAGGAGAGCTTGGTTGGAAGAGCGTTGTCAGCTTAAACCAAGGTCCTGGGTTCGAATTCCGGCGTGGACACCTTTTTACACGGTTAAAAAATTTACAACTGGTATGATTTATTTACCAATCAGTACGATTGTGTTAAAATAATAAAGGGTAATATTGTGTTCTTCTGGAAAAGTTGCTGCCTCTACGACTTGATCTTATTGTGATACAGCATTTTCATTTTAAGTACTGTATTCTTAGCATTTCTACAGTATTTTATATGAATATTTTTTATGACTATTATGTATTTGTTAGTTGTTTCTGAAGCAAGAAGAACAAAAATAACACTAGCTTTTTTTCATCTCCCTAAAAATAATAATTTACTCCAAAATCCTTGGCTTACTTTAGAACAAAGACACCAGATAAGGAAATTAATTAACGGGAGTTTTCTGTGGATTAATAAATAACTTTAGTCCAACAAACCTGAAGCAGTACAAATAAAAAAAATATTTTTTTGTTTCATGTAAGAAAGTTTTCCTGGTTCAAAATCAATATTAGTTCGAAAAACTAGTTCATAAATATAAAACAAGTGGCGCGGCCAGGGATTTTGTGTGTGGGGGATTTTTAAACATTATTATTTGTATAAAATTTCGAAAAATAAGTATATCCAGTGTTTTGTATACGTAGAATTAATTTTATGGTGACTTCTTCTTATTTCTTCGTTAATGTGTGCAATGTAATGTATAAAAAACAACACAAACAAAAGCACAATCCCATTAAATTTAGAGTATATCAGTTGCAATTACTGCTTTTCTTTGTCACTTTTTTCATTTTGCACTAAAGAAAGTGTCCTTAGTGTGAGTCCCTAAAAAAGCTGAAAACTAAATTTATTTTGTTTAGGCTTTTATATCCGTTGCTTTTAACACGTTAAATAATCATTGTAATGCACCAGTTTCTGTTGTTATATAAATCGGGGTCCTCTGCCCTTCACACTCATAATTCTGAAATACGGCAATCATTCTTATGCAGGTCCTCAAAAATAAAGCGTTTCGAGTTTTCGCTATAAGGGGCTTTGTGAGCTTATTGCTCATAAACCGTTCTGATGGAAATAAATATAACGAAGTTCTCACTGTAATGGGGCTTGTGCACTTTGAGCCTATAAATCAATACGGCAGTTATCATAATAGAGGCCTCATTAAAATATGGTCCAGTGTTTCGCACTCATAGTTTGTTAATTCACGTCATGTTTATTAGGAAAATCTTTGCATTCAAATTTGCTTTTGATGACCTTCGGCAACTTGGCTTTCATGTCCTAATTTCAGAAACAGAAGAATAATGAATCTAGAAATTTACGTCAATTAGAAGTACAGTCCTCCCCACTTAATCGGGTCACGGATAATCGAATACCCCTCTTATTCGAATAGAATCCTCCGGAACCGAATTTATTCCTATTGGTTCTATGTTATTTTCCCCCGCTTAAACAAATACCTTTTGTAAACTATCCCCGCTTAATCGAATAACAACTGATGTTAGAAAATAGGCACGGAAAGCACGTTTCAGCTGGAATTTCCTTCCCCCTTTTGTCATTTTCGGTTTCTGAACGCTGAAAACAAATTTTCAGTTCTTCATGCAATGATTTCGGACGACAGGTCAAATGATCTCCCCACCATCACTCCTTGCTGTTAACCAGGCTTTAATGGCAATGCGCCGTCACTTCGAGACACTAGATGGTAGTTGGGATATTTTGCACTCATTCAAAAAATAACCCAATATTTACTCCTTTAAAATTCCACTTAAACAAACCACTTTAAACGATTTTTTTTAAAGGCAGTATATAAGTAACGTAAATTAGAAGTAGCAAAGTTTTGACCCAATTCAAACGAGCTGCATTAAGTGTGATGTAAACCATATAAATGTATGCACTGACATTAAATTAATACGTATTTGCTTTATATTAACATTTGTATTTATTTTAATTTATACTACTAGGGGGCTCGGCCCCCTACGAGCTACACTCGCCAACCCCCGTCCAGACACCGCAGGCTCTAAATGCACGCTAATTTGATCGACTTTAAAAAGATTTCGAAAGATTGAATTATAATTTAAAAAACAGTGGCGATCTCCCTATAAACGAATTTCTATTCATTTCTCTTTGATTGGGGAATTTTAACGCCAAATCCGCCGCGGTACTACTTGATTATCCCGTCGACCAATTTCGCCAAATTATATAAATCGCCAAACCACTCGCCAAATTATACAAATTGACATAATTTTTATTTTAAATAACGAAAGAACAAATAAATTAGTACAACATTAATAAAAATACAAATAAAACGTCGAAATAAAAATAACTTGATGACGTAGACACGTGTAACAACATTTCAAAATAAGCTAATATAAAAGGAATTAAGTAAACAGAGTCTTTGTCTCCTGGTATTTTTTTAACAAAGCGAAAAGAAAGTTCTTTTAAATGAGACATTTTAAATTAATCGTTTTTAATCTGACGTAATTTTTACCAAGCTATTCTTTCTCTTTTAAATAATCGCGTGAAAGTACTTTTGTTAGCAATGAAATATTATTTGCGCTTCCCTAACAAAAATAGTTGAAAATATCCTCTCAAAATATTAAATAAATGTCTAGCGCAATTTCTAAATTTGAACTTTTTTGCAATATTATTTTGTTATTTTGTGTTCATTTTATGTAATAACTATAATGTGACGTAAATATGACGTAATTTCTCCTAAGACTTCTAACGCATGTTAAGGAATTTATTATTTTACAATATCCTTTCTCTTTTAAAATTCACGTGTATACTTTTTATGACGTAATTTTTAATAAGTTCCTGCTTTTTATACATAATTATTTAATTCTAATTTGAAAGTTTTTTTCCTGTTTATAATAGTCACGTGTAAATAAATTTTTAATTTGAAGCAAACATTATTGCTTGCGCTTTTTATACAGTTGGCAACAGTTTAAATTAGTACAATTTTCTGAAATCTGTAAAAAATATCTCTAGAAATGCTGAAAATTTGAATTTAAAATAGAAATAAAACCTGAAAAAATGAGTCAAAATAAAAAAAATTAATGCAATCTGCACTCCGGCAAATTCTAACGCATAAAATGATCTAAAAATGATTACACTGCCATGTATAGTTTTTGCTGCTATAAAACTTTTTTAGTGGAACGATTTTGTCCAACTTTAGCATTAAATATCTCTTAAAATAATTCTTCGATTTGAAAACTGTCTACATCAGCGTGTTTATCAAACATTTCTGTATAAAACCACTGATTTTCATATTTTTGTATGCATTATGTTTCTCAATATTAACGAAGAAAGACCTCCGGTCACAAAAAATTCAAAACCGGCGGCGGCGGCGGCGGCGGTGACAGCGGTAGTTACTTTTTTTTAGAATAGAGAGATTATATTAAAGATTTTATTATGCTGTTAATGAAATATACCGTAGATGCTTATTTTGCCTGTTTATTACGCATTAAATATTAGAGTTATGATTCCCCGTTTAATCAAAAATCCCGCATAATCGAATATTATTTCTGGAACCGTCAATATTCGTTTAAAAGGGGACGACTGTATTAGTCGTAATACATTTTTGTTTTATCAATGAGAATACTCGGTTCTCGTTGAATATGGTGCCATTTCACATGTTGAAGCATTTAGGTACAGTGTCTAAAATAAATGTTGTGGAAATCTGCGAAACAAACAGTGCTAAAAACTTGAATCCCTTAAATGTGACCCGATGCTAAAATCCGTAGAGCCAATCGCAGCAACATCTACTGTAGGGATGCACAACCTGTGGCCCGCGATTGGTTGACTTGTAGTCCGCGAATTTCGTCAATTTATAACTGGATTCCTAAATCGCAATTTTTGTCCCTGAGTCGCAGGAAAAATCGTAAATTCTGTTAATTTATCGTGCGAAAAGATTTTAAATTTCGTCAGTCAGTAAAAAATCGTGAATTTCGTTAATTGGCTGACCGATACCATAGATATCAAGGTAAGAAATTCACAAGTTGCGAGTTTTGTCAGTCGCTAGTCCATAAAATCTTGAATTTCGTCGATCGGTCAAGGAACAATCGAGAATTTAGTTGATCAAGCGCGGAAAAATTGCGAGTTTCGTCGATAGGGCAAGGAAAAATCGCGAATTTCGTCGATAAGGTGCGGAAAAAATGCATATTTCGTTGATATGGCACGAAAAAATCGCTAATTTTGTCAATGAGGAGAGGAAAAATTTTATTGATCGGCCTAGGAAAAATATTTAGTTTTGTTAGTTTATCGTGAGGAAAAATCACGAATCTCATCTTTTCGCCGCGAGTAAAAATTTCAAATTTCGTCAGTTAGTTAAGAATCCCGAATTTTGTAGATCGGGTTGCGGTAAAATTCCGAATTCTCTCTATCAGGGGCGGAAAAATCGCAAATTTCTTTGATCGATAGCGGAAAAATCGCGAGAAAAAAATCTCCAATTTCGTCAATTTGAGTCAGTTAAGAATCGCGAATTTTGTTGATCGAGCGCGGAAAATCGTGAGTTTCATTGATCAGGTGCGGAAAAACCGTGAATTTTGTCGATCAGACACGGAAAAATCTCAAATTTCGTTAATCCACTGTGGGAAAATGGCGAGTTTTGTAAATTTATCGCGAATTTCGTCAATATGTCGCGGTAAAAAGTCATGAATTTCGACAATAGATATAAAAAAAATACAAGCTTTGTCAATTGGTTGCAAAAAGTCTTGCGAAATTCGTCATTCGCCAGGGGAAAGAAATCGGTAATTTCGTCAATAGCTTACGAATTTCGTGAATCGCTCATGGACAAAAGTGGAAAAAAATTGTCTGTCGGTCGCAAAAAATATCGTGAAATACAAAGCCATTGGTCGCAGGAAGAAATTGCAAATTTCGTTGACTGTGAACTGAAAAGAAATCGCGGCTTCGTTCAATTTATCTTGGGAAAAAAATCCCGAATTACATCTATGTATATCAGACAAAAATTCCGGAAATAATATATACTTCTCCTCCTCTCCACACACCCTTTTTTCATAAAATTCACATTTTTTTTTCAGCACAAGTCACTCCCATGCCTATGTTTTTTTTAACACTTCTACTAAAGCAAAATTGATTCCCCCCACCCCTCCCAATAAAGTCAAGAAATCTTTTCACTCCTTGAAAATAATCTTTACTATATCTCTGTTATGGCTCGGGTACGCTGGGCACGGGTCACACGGACAATAGAATTCTCCCCCAGCTTTAAATGCCCCTAAGCTACGGCGCCCGAGTAGGGTTACTGTATTAAGCAGTTTATCCCTTGTTTGGCTAACTGAATATTATTTATTATATAGAAAATAATCAACATGTAGGATTGGTCCCGCCAGAACACGAATTAGAAAATAAAATCGCGTACAAAATAAATATTTATTTTAAAAATTGTACCTTCTCTCTATCAATAAATATTTCATGTTTATTAATATACTGAGCAAGAACAAGTTCCAAAAAAGATTTATTTAAGATAGAACAAGTTCCAAAAAAGATTTATTTAAGATAATCTTCAATTAAAAAAATATTATTGTTTAGATGTACTTGGGTTACATGATATAGAATTGTATGCAACAAGTAAAATACAAGTATTTTGATTATGATTTTATTGAAATGAATATTACAGTTTTCTGTTTTGAAAATTTGATACATCTAAAATTTATAATATGTATATATATATATATATTGGTGTGTGTGTGTTTACATTTGTCAAGAGAATAAAAAAAAAGATGCTTAAATTATTTAGAAAACATAACTTTTTATTAGTTTTGTTTTTGAGAAAAAATTTCAACGTCTGGTTTTTGTAACATATAGTTATATAGACTTTTTGTACATAATTCTAAGAGAATTATACATAAAATTTGAATATGTCAAATAATTTGTAAATTTTAATAACATTTTTAGCAATTTTGTTTTTTAAATTTTCTTTTAACTCATTTAATATGTTTTATAATACGCTATATGAATCCCCTTTATTCCACATTTAGTAAGAGAATAAGTAAAAACTAAGTGCGTTACGTAATTTGTAAATTTTAATAATTTTTTAGCAATTTTGTTTTTAAATATTTCCTTTAACTCATTTAATATGTTATATGTATACCCTTTTTGCCATATTTAATACGAGAATAAGTAAAAACTAAGTGCGTTAAGTAATTTAGAAACTTTAATATTTCTTTAATATTTCTAGGGTTAAAATCAGGCATTTTTCTCCAGGGGGAATTTTTAAAGCTCCTGTGGTTGCAGGGAAGATTTGCACTTAAACTACATTAATAAGCATTCAACTCAAGCAAAAACTTTCAGAAAGATCCCCCCCCCCCCCCCACACACACACACACACACAAACACGCACATGCACACACCAAAGCCATCTCCTGAATTTATCATTGAGCATTTTTGTTTTGAAATATTGTTAAAATATGCTTTACATCAAGGAAACAAATAAAGTACTGTGATCTATAATAAAACAGTTGAAAAGTTACATTGCAGCAATGCAGGTTTTACTCTGGGAGTTGGGCTTGTGGAGATGACTGTTTATATTTTTTATTTATATTTGACATATTAGAGATGGTTATTTAGTAGAAATTTGGATTTAAAGAAAATGCACGTTTTTTTAACCTTGGTATGTCTTATGCCATTACAAAAATATTGATTAATAAAAAAAAAAAAAATGTGTGTGGGAGGGGAGGGGAAGGCTGCAGTAAATTTACGTGTACTGTATTATGTCTGTTCCGTATTATTGATTGTTCAATATATCAGTTTATATAAATATATTCTTTTTATCAGACGTATAGGAATATATTTTATAAGGACCCCGTCTTTTTTAGATTTTAGAAAAACAGAGCATAATTTTTATTTATTTCATCAGATCAAAAAGTAACAACTATTACTGAAATAAAATATTCCAGTTTTAAAAAGCTTGTAAATTATTTATCAAAATAATTTTATTGTGGTTGCAAGGAATTAAATAAAAAATCCGACAAAATGGATAATTAAAACTAATTTTAAAGATATGCTTGCCATGAAAAGGCAGGTTTACTGTATGTAATGGGCCTTTCACTATTTAATAAGGTCTTATTCTAGGTATATGTAATAATACTTATTTTCCCTAAATGAAATGATAAAAATTATTTTTGGCTAAATCATGAAAACTTTTGCTCATAAAAAATATTCAGAAATTAACATAATACTTGTTTGAACAAAATTGCTTTGATTCTTACTTTATCATATAAGACATTCCCCTTCATTTAAATTTTTTATTTTATCTTTCAAAAAAGGTAACTTTTATTTGCTTTAAAACTAATTTAATTTCAGATTATTAAGTCCAAAATAATAAACATAAATAAAACAAGCAAAAAGGAAGGGGGGAAGAGGCAGAAGAAAGTTCTAATATCACAGAGTACAAGAGTAATTTTTATATAATTTAAAATTAATTTAGTTTGAAAATATTAAGTTATATAAGCAATGGACATTAATAATCTAATTAGAATAGTAATTTAATAAAATAAGGTAATAGATTACTACTTTAAGTATCAATATTTAAATTTAGTTACATTATTTAGATTTAAATAATGAAAGCTGACTTCACTGATATATACAATGTATGGTAAACAATACACTACATTGCATAAAAATGAACTTAATTGTGTTTTTTTTTCTTTCATATTTATAAAAATTATTATTTAAAAGGTAATTCAAAATGTTCACTTAAAATTTCAGTCATATACAGTGACAAATAATTACATATTGTATTTATTTATTATTGTTTGTGCAGTTTTAATGAAATAAAAACTTTATAATAAAAGTTATATTAATTATATTGTATACACAAACTTCAATGTTTTAATTTAATAACATTTTTTGTCGCAACATATTTTGACGTTGTCACGCTTACAACCAGCAGAGAGAAAATTCAGCTCAGAGCTGGAAATCTGCGCGGGCCGAATTTCCAGGACCAGGCTCAGCTCAGCCCGGCCCGAACAAAAATTATCTTGACCCGGTCAGCGTAAAATTAAAAGTTCGGCCCAGGCAGATATTTTCACAGTTCAGGACCCAGCCCGAACAAAATTCAGTAAAAACGGATCTGCCCCGGCCCATGAAAAAAAAAAACAACAACAAAAAAAAAACAAATATAGGCCGGTCGGGTCAAGATTACAGCGTACATATTTATGGGAAAATTTTTCAGTATATTATAGATTATGTCTCTTCCAGACAAATTACACAATAGCAACCTTAATTATTACTTAGAAACTAAAGACTTTTCAGCATTCAAATAAAGATTCATATAATAATAATAATAATAATAATATAGTTTAGATTAAAAGAAAAAAGATGATTAAAAAATGATAACTTTTGAAGCTGTATAATAAAAGTAGATTTTTGAAAATATTTCTTTGTAATTTATTAAGGCTGTTCTCAAATCCAAAGAAGCTACTTTCTGACACATTTCTAAATTAATTCTTGTTCAGAAATGTATAAAATGGGCAGGTGTTCTTATTCAGAAACTTCGTAATTGAATGGTGTTGTCATTTTTTTTTTATAAAGCAAAAGATCTATAAAAAAATACTGTCAAAGTTGGCGTTTTGAATCAAATTTCACTAAGTGATAGCACGGGAAAGGAGAAAAACCTGTCGTCACGTGACAAGAATCGCTTATAACTCAATAAGTAATTTATTTAACAAAAAAATGAAAATAATATTCGTTTCCAATCGTTTCAATAATCAGACTTGTCATTTTTATGTAATTTGTAATTTATTCAGGCTGTTCTCAAATCCAAAACAGCTACTTTCTGACACATTTCTGAATTAATTCTTGTTCAGAAATGTATAAAGTGGGCACAAGCGTGAAACTTTCTGACACATGTACTAACTCATTTTTAAACGTAGAAGTACAAAATTGGCAGGGTTGACTATGGAAGCGATTTGGAGTAGAAATGAGTTTTCCGTTCTTTGATAAATAAATTAATTATCGAATTCTAAACAATTTTGGTCAAAACGGTTTTTCTCCTTTCTCTGGCTGTTTTTTTTTTCTTTCGGAAATTCGGTTCAAAACGCCCATCTTGATGGTATTTTCTGAAAGATCTTTTACGTTTACCAAAAACGGGAAAACACCTTTCGATTACATAGTTTCTGAAAAGCAGCGCCTGACCATTTCATGCATTTCCGAACAAAAATGGATTAAAACTTGTGCATAAAGTTGCGCCTTTGTATTTGAGAACATCCATATACTCGTGAAAGTCGTATCCATTGAAAAAGGTTCATATGTTATCGGATTCATTTAAATTTTTATATCAGGCCGGTGTTTAAAAAACTGTCCTTTCTGCAATTCAATGCTTGGCTCTTTCTCTCATCGCCAAGTAACAGACGCGAATGTCCCGTCAACTGTCTTTTCCCGTTCCACAGCCCCGTTTTAACCTTTGGGGAGGAAAACGCAGGAAAAAGTAATTATACCGTGCCCTGTGAAACTCTCCCCTCTGTTATATATACAAACATAAATCTTGAGAGGAAAACTGCCCCCCCCCATCTGAAACATTGTTTTTTTAATCTGATCATAGACCACAGATCTCCCCTTCCATTTCCCCGAAATAGAATTCTCTCTATGTTACTGATGTGGCCCTCAACAACTCAGATATTTTTGTAAGTGACCCTTCTCTTAAAAAGGTTGTGCATCCCTAATCTACTAGATATTTTCAAATTTCGGCGTAAACATCGTATTATTTCAGTGTCTAGACTAGCATTCGTTTTGCAGGTTGAGAAAATGTCCTGCAGATGTCACTGCGATCGACTCTTTGAATTTTAGCATCGTTGGACATTTAAGGGATTCAATATTTTAGCACATTTTTAAGTATTACTGGGAAAGCCAATTTCCACACTATTTATTCTAAACACTATAATTTAAGTCCATTCCGAGATCAAAGATTTTAAAAGCAGAACTGCGAAACCTTTTTAGCATTGTAAAATAACGTCATAAATAAGCATTTGCATTCATGAAGCTGAAAAAACAATTACCAGAAGTTTTATGAAAGAAACTGTGTTTTTTCTGTTAAACTTGGTACCATTTTCACTGATATAATTGCCTTTCTGCGCTCAGGACTCTTTGTAGTGTAAGGCGGGATATCTAAAAGCCCTTTGCCCCTGATGCCAGTTTAGGAATAATAAAAAAACAATGGAAATTACGTCATTTAGGCACTAACGTAGTGAAACACTGAAATTTTCTATATGAAAGTTTTTTTTAATAACGACACCATTTTGAGAGCTGAAAGCATTTTCTTCTATTGAAAACTTACTTTTTGTTTCAGAGCTAGTGAAACAAATTATGGCTGAAAATGATACCAATTTGGCTAAAGTGTAAGAAATTGTCACACTCTTGTTTTTAAAGCAAGTTTTCTTTGGTAAATGATGCCATTTCCACTGACCATATGATATTCTTAAACAAGATCTAATCAAATTAGTAAAAATAAAACAAGTAACTATAAGGAGAAAATGCCATCAAATAAGGATATAAGAATCACCATTATTTACCATTTCTGCTACACTAGAATTAACCAGATTTTCACAATTCTGAAGAAATTTCATTAAATACTTTTAAAATTAAAAATAAGATATAAAAATCAAAGTAGTTTAAAAAATAACTAATGCTGGATCATTTACAAATAAATAGCTTTCAATCGAAACAAGAAAGAAAAACCATGCATCAAGTATAGATTCTGAAACACTTTCCAATACATTGGGAATACTATAAAAAAACTTCACTGTTTAATAAGATGAATTTTGAAAACGCATAATACATTTAAAAAGCCAATTTCAGCAGTCATAACATATAGTAGGAAAAGTCTCGGAATTCATTTGTGCAACCCTATATATGATCAATAGAATTGTATATACCTGGTGATCCAGAAGTTCCGGGAGTTTTGAAATGTTAATAATTAGTAAACTGTGTAAAATAGAAAAATGCGGTTTTCACAGAAATGTTTAGAAACTTGTGGGATTCGTTTTTTTAAATAAAAAAATATGTTATATTAGTTACACTCTTTCCTAACAGGTGGCGCTGAAATTGATAATATAGTTTTGCTATGGTATCATACAGCTCACTAAAATGAAAGAATCAGTGGCCAAGGATTACAATTTTTCAGTATGACGCCCATTACTTATAAATACCGCCGTGAGACGATGTAAAACAGTCAGCACTGCATTGAAGAGCAGTTCAGGTAATATCTCTGAAACGTGATGGTGTATGCATCTTTCTACTGGGTTAATGACATATGCCGATCTCTGTACACATGTGACTCAAGTAGCCCCATAACCAAAAGTAACAAGGGGTAAGTTCTGGAGACCTTGGAGGCCATTCGTGCTGAAAAGAGTGACTCAGGACATGATCTCCAAACGTAGTCCTAAGGATTGTCGTGACAGGAGAAACGATGTGGGGAAGCGCTACATCCTGCATGAATGTTACGGAATGGAGCACTGTTCTCTCTTGCAAGCGAGGGATGACTTTATCCTTTAAAAGCTCTCCATATCTGTCACCTGCCACGGAAACTGTTTGCAATTTACCACTGGAAATTTCCCCGAAGAAAAATGAGCTAATGATGAAAGAAGCAGTAAAGCTGCACCACACTGTCACTTTTAGGTCATGTACAGGTTTTTCCACCAATGCATGAGGGTTTTCTTTTTCCCATATTCGTCAATTTTGTCTGTTCACGCTTCCACGTAGTAAAAAGTGTGCCTCGTCTGTTTACAAAATATTTGAAAGCTAGTCCGGATCATTCTCCATTTTCACGACAATCTAATTAGCAAATTCCTGACGTGTTACAAAATCAGTTGACTTTAATTCGTGCACATGATGAATTTTATACGGATATCTCTTGAGAACGATCCTTAGAGATTGCCATACACTTCCATAAGAAATTCCAGTTCGTCGCGAAATTTCACGTGCATTGCATTCATCATGTGCTGACAATGTCGACTGAGTATCGTCATCGTGTTCTACCTCATTTATGACTGCGACAGACGTTTGGGGTGTTCCGCTTCTTTGACGATCTTCCAATGAGCCGTTTCCTCAAACCTTTTTATCATAGCCTTCAGATTTCTAATGGTTATCGGTTCTTTTTCAGTTTTAACTTAACGCATTGTACGATAAGAACGCAAAGTTAAACTTGCCGATTCATTCTTTTTGTAAAACAGTTAAACTAACAAAGATTGGTCACGCAAAAAAAGCATGTCTAAACAGAGCAGTTACAAATCAAATTTTGTATCAAAATTATTTTTAACCCTTAAATGCCTGATTTTTCAAAAATCATTGTAATAATGTTTTTCGGCTTTCATTTTTTAAACAAATCATGGGAAAAATACTTTAAAAAATCCTATTTTGTTTTAAGTATGGTTTACGGCTAAAACAACAGTTTGTTACTAATCAGCAATACTGGTCTTTAATTGAAAAAATAATTTTCTTTGATAAAATTCTATAGTATTAAACACACAAGAATTTTAGGAACTATAATATGAAATAAACTTTACTTGCTCACTGCAGAACCCAATATGGTATTTCGCAAGCTTCCAAACAAAACAAAAAAACAAGTACCAACAATTGAAAAAATAAATCTATCTTTATTCTTAAACAGCACAAGTATTGCCATATACATGTTGAAAATAGATTGAATAACATTTTCAGAATGTATTTTAACATTAGGCATTATAGCTTCAATATTATTCTAATAGTATTTTAGAAGCTTAAATTGGATATGTTGCCGAAAAGCAACACCAGCATTTAAGGGTTAAATGCAATTCCTTTAACCTTCGAAAAACTGTTTAAACATAAACGACCCTTAAATCGAAATCTGAGAAATATTTTAGGAAATGATGTAGCGCAATGAATTCATCTGATTATATAACGTATGGTATAGATACTTTTGAAGTAGCACAGCAGCGCCACCTGTTGCTAAAAATTTTAATTATTTATTTAAAAAAAATTCATTATAAACAAAAATCCCACACGTTTTGGAGCATATATGTGAAAACCACACCTTCTAATTGTACATAGTTTTCTAATTGTTAACATTTTAAAACTAACAGAACTTCTAGATCACCCGGTATATTACACTGTATGCTGAATGTATATATATTACACAGTATGCCATTTTTTACAGCAGAAATGCTATTTCTTTTTCCCAATGAATTTCAAAGAATGAAACTATACCAACACAAAGCCTCCGGCCATTCTTATAAAACTACAGCTCTACATTCCTTGAAAAAATGAAAACAAACACAAGTATTGCATAGACTATATGACCAAAGGTGACCGGTCACTTGCGATTTTAGACGTTTTGTTAAATATCTAGAAAAATACATGAGGAATTAACCTGAAACTGCAGGTGTGTAAACAGTATAGTATAGGTCATATATTTCCGCGAAGATTTTTTCCCGAAACCCCATAGGGGACCATCAACGAATTGAAAAAGAACGAATATCATTTGGCAACCCTGTAAAAAGTAATGGAGCAAAAGCGTTTAAACTCGAGATTATTAATAAGTAGCTTATTGTAATATATTGTGTTCATTTTTATGAGGATATCATGTATACGTTAGAGAAATTAAGGTTTTTATAAAAACAGTCCCAAATTTCGCCACGTTTTTTGCTAATAATTTGCAGAGTTCTTAATATAAAAAAAGTTCTTTTCAGAAAATATGACAAAGAACATTGTACACAATACTCTGCAGTCAGAATTAAAAAATAATAAAAACTGGATGAAAAATGAGCAGGTTTACTAAAAAATGTTTCACTGCGCATGCTAGAATGCAATCAAAATATAATATGCATAATATATTAGCTTTCATTACAAAAAGCTACCTATTATAGCCGTTCGGAGGAAAGCGATTTCAAAAAATTTTGGTATATTTTCATCGATCATGACCCCCAGACCCGGAGACCACCTTCCGTACAAATGTTTATATATATATATATATATATATATATATATATTCATATATATATACACTGCTCAAAAAAATTAGGGGAGCAAGCAAAAAAGTGAAGAGAACAGTGGAAGACAGCCATATATGGGCATGAAATGGATAGTAAACGTGTATCAATGCGCAATACAGAAAAAAAAGACGCAAAAAATGTAAAGGAGCTTTTATTCTTTGAAAAGTTGAAAAGAACATGAAAAGATGGTTTAGGACAAAAATTTGGTTTCATGTAAATGATAAAAAAAAGTATTGTTTAGAAATGATGCAAGATTTTTAGTATGGCGTGTGGTTCTCTTCAAACAGCTAAGACTGCTGCACACCTGTTTTCCATGGATGCTATGAGGTTATCGATAAGACTTTGGGGAATACTGTTCCTCTGCTCAAGAATTGCAATCTCCAAGTCCCGGACAGTAGAAGAAGGCCTCGGTCTCGAAGCAATGCGTCGTCTGAGTATGTCACAAACATGCTCGATCGGATTTAGGTCAGGAGAGCATGCTGGTCATTCCATACGCTGTATTGTTTTCCACAAGATGAACTGCATGAAGTCTGGCATTATCATGCATGGAAAAAAAGAAATCACTAATTACTGCAACATAAAATACGACTTGAGGTCTCAGTATCTCCTCTGTATTACTTCGGACAGTCAAAGTGCCATTCCGAATGATATGCAGGACCGCATGTCCACCTATGCTGATTCCAGCCAATAGCATCAACCCACATCGTCTGTAATGTGATCTTTTACGAACGAATGTGGGATTATTTTGAGTGCCTTTTTCTCTCTATGTCAAAACACATCAGATGTCACATCCAAACTGAATCGGGGCTCGTCTGTAAACAGAATTTAACTCCAAAAACGTTGCTTCCAAACTCGATGTGCAGTTCCCCACCTTCTTTGGGCCGGACAGTGACTTAAGGTCAACAGAATAGAGACCATTGGCTTGCGTACATAGAGACCACCCTGATGAAGCCTATTTCGGACTGTTTGGCTGGATACCCTTCGTCCTGTGGCCGAGAACAATTGTGTTTGCAGCTGAGTAGCATTGCCCGTTCCGTCTTGATGAGCTGTTAACAGGATATATCTGTCATCAGTTTCTGTGTTAGCACATTTTCGACCTTGCACTTGTTGATGACTACCATTACATGTGTCTTGGAATCGATTCCACAGCCTTTCATGGACACTTCTTGCGATTCCAACAGCGTACACTACACTTCGTTGTGTTTCCCCAAATTCAACTGTCCCGATAACACGCGAAGCCATGGATTGCGGTAAATCATGTTTTTGTAACATTTTCAAGCCACCTTTTCTCAAAACACAAGCTGAGCAATTGAATTTTACAACTGAGACAGTGAAACAGACGTTTCTGCAAAATCCCGATTTCTGCACTTAACTCCCTTTTCTAGTTTTTGACGTCATAAACTTTAATTTACATGTGAAGTTTTCTTTATCTGTTTTCTACAGCACTTTAAATTATGGATGTTTTATTTTACGTTACTTATCGGTGTAAAAATTTGCGTAATTTCGTTAAAACCATGTGCTCCCCTAATTGTTTTGAGCAGTGTATATATATATACATATGTTACCGGCCAAACCCGATTTTAGGCCAAACTAGATTGACCTAGGCCAAACTAGTTTATCCTAACGCGCATAGGATAAACTAGTTTTTCCTAAGCCAAACTAGTTTATCCTAACGCCCTTAGGATAAATCAGTTTTTCCTAGGCCAAACTAGTTTATCCTAACGCCCACAGGATAAACTAGTGTTTCCTAGGCCAAATTAGTTTGGCCTAACGCTCATAGGATAAACTAGTTTAGCCTGCTATTCATTGGTCCGAACTAGTTTATCCTAGGCGATCTAATTCATCCTAGGCCAATTCAATTTGGCGTAATATTATTGATCCCAAAGACCGCCCCGCCACCAACTTTCTAGTTTATCCTAGGCCGATCTAGTTTATCCTAGGCCAAGGCAATTTGACGTGCTTTTATTGATCCTAACTACCGATCCGTCGCCAACCTTGTGCAAAGTAGTATTGCCGTCACCCCTGTATAATATATTTTAATCGATGGGGTGTGGGGCACTGTCCCCCTGCCTTCCCCATTTCGCCGCCGCCAGTAGTTATAAAATATGTTCTATATGACAAATTGTGTGCTGGATTATCAAAGAATGGGATGAGAGGTTATCATAAAATTCAGGAGAGAAAGATTTTAAAGGATTGATTAATAATGCACAATATAATCACGAAAATCCGGCATCGTCGAGCTCCAGGACTTCGCTGGATTTTTGAAAATTCCAGATTTTTGAAAGAATATCAAATGTACTTTTGATATTCCTAATGGTGCATTTATTCATAATTAATTCAAAGCCAAGTGATATTTATGTGAGGAAAAAATAAATATAAAAAAGAAAACATTGATTTATTTTTTTTCTCACAAAAATATCACTTGGCTTTGAATTACTTATGAATAAATGCACCATAAAGAATATCAAAAGTACATTTGATATTCTTTCAAAAATCTTGAATTTTTAAAAATCCGGCGAAGTTCCGGTCCCAGTTTCGCTAAAAATACATATATTTTTAAGCTACCATTATTCCACAATTGAAACTCTCTTTAAAGAATAGTACGTATACATTTATATGGATGAGGATACAGAATTACAAAACCTATGAGAAGAATCTGTGTATGACGAAATCCTGTTTTAAACGGAATTTTTTTTGTATCGGAGCAAATTGAATATATTAATCCGTTTGAAAAAATCGTAATACATTTGGCTGAGACGACGGACGTGCTAAAAAAGGAAGTTAACTATAACGAAGTTTTTTTTCTCCCCTCTTTGATTCCGTCTTAGAAGGTTTTTCTATATAAAAATTTTCAGATTTTCAAGTCTCCAAGTCGTGTAAATAATTAATGATATTATTAATTATTCAGATATTTACATACAAATAGAGATTCATTAAAAAATCAATATATTTTATAATAGAGTCATTAATATCGTTAATCCGCATTTTATGGCTTAGAAATTTAAAAATTCCATACAATAAAATCTTCTAAGTAGGAATTGCATAGGAAAGAAGAAAAATCCGTTTTAAGCAGGTTCCCTTATTAGAAGGTTCATCCTCTGTTGAAAATACATTATATTATTTTTATAAGTACAGTAAACAACCTCTAATCCGGCATTCTAAGGTCCGGAATGCGTGATAATCTGGCACGATTTTCGGAAACACAACTGAATCGAGAAGAAATAAAGGAGTGAGTTGAAGAAGATTTTTAGGAACCGACAGTTGAAATTTTGAATGCTGAGGCCATTATTCAGAGTGTTATCATCCTAACAGCCCCCAAAGACGTTGGCTCAGATGACTATGATGTGCACGAGTCAAACAACATCATTTGAAATCAAGCAGCTGATACCTCGAATACATTTATCAGGTCTTCTCTGCGCAGCCGTTCGTTCAACCATGCTGAAAGTATTAAACTTCACATCATAAAAAATAACATCCTAATCAAATGAAGAGAAAAGACTACTACAAAACGAACTGATTTTCGAGATTTGTTTAAGATGGCTTCTACGAGAAGGCCTACAGTGCACGTTTTAATTTTATACTCATGCACATATGTTGTACAAAACTTACATTATTGAGTATTTTTAATATTCTATTCTATCTGTTTAAAAAATAAAAAACATGCTTTACTGGCCTTTTCTGTTTAATTCTAACTTCTACAC
Organism: Maratus speciosus; assembly: GCA_963932465.1. Lineage (NCBI taxonomy): Eukaryota > Metazoa > Arthropoda > Arachnida > Araneae > Salticidae > Maratus > Maratus speciosus. The sequence goes on from OZ010787.1 coordinate 211,551,098, forward strand.
GTTTTTTCCGACCTATGTTGAATTCAGACACTTTTCTCCGGGAGGGATTTCTGTGACTCCGGAGGGCACATTATAGAGTTCAGAGGGGGAAATTGCACTTTTTGACCATTGAACACAGAATTTATGAAATCTTCCGGGGGGGGCAATGTCCCCCCGGGCCACCCCTTCAATTCAACACTGTCCCGACGTTCATCTTGTAATCTGGAAAATTTCGTAATCCGGGGTGCTGCAAGTCCCGAACTTGACGGATTAGAGGATGTTTATTGTATTAATATCCTCATTTTATATAGATAAACATTTTTTTTTCTTTATGTTAAATATGGATTCCGTCATAGACAGTTTAGTTTTCTCAGGTTATACCGTACTTTAATTTTATTACCTAAAAATGCATCTACTCATCTTAAAAAAATGAAAAATAATAATAAATATATAAATTTTAATTGTAGAATAATAGCCATTTAAAAATACGTCTTTTAAAAAAAAGTTGGGCCGACCAAATGTTACTGATATTTTTACTGAACAGACCAGTGATCCTGCCGGTCCAAATGATTTTCTTATGAGCTGGGTTGGAAATTGGACTGAAAATTTTTGCCTGTGCAGACCTCGAGAAGAATGCAGTCCAGTCCCGACTTAAACCAGAAAAATTGAGTCCCGGCTCATCACATATCGAACTTCTCGAAAAAAGTAATCCCCAAACCAAGCCCGGACCGAGTGTCGGGAAGAAAAATTGGACGTGCCCGCAAAGACCTTACATTGAATAACCAAAATACTAGCTCACAAAATTTTGCAAATTTGGACGCTAAACTTCTATTATATATTTAAAAAAAAAAAAAAAAAAAAAAAAAAAAAAAAAAGAAAACGAGTTTTTAGTGAACTTTGCTAAATTCCATAGGTATGTTTGAGTTCAGAGGATTCGTTTGAAAAAGTTTGAATTTGAGCGTGAACTTGACTCATTTTTGAGAAATTGTATTTGCGTTTGAATTGTCTTAGGATAAACTGAACGTTGGCGCCGAAGCGGTCTTTGGGGTCAATAAAAGCACGCCAAATTGAATTGGCCTAGGATAAACTAGTTCAGACTAATGAATAGCAGGCTAAACTAGTTTATCCTATGAGCGTTAGGCCAAACTAGTTTGGCCTAGGAAAAACTGGTTTATCCTATGGGCGTTAGGATAAACTAGTTTGGCCTAGGAAAAACTAGTTTATCCTATGGGCGTTAGGAAAAACTAGTTTGGCCTAGGAAAAACTAGTTTATCCGATGCGCGTTAGGATAAACTAGTTTGGCCTAGGCCAATCTAGTTTGGCCTAAAATCGGGTTTGGCCGGTAACATATATATATATATATATATATATATATATATATATATATATATATATATATACCGCGTGTCCTAAAAAGGACTGACTGATTTTGAAATTCAATAACTTGCAAACGGTCACAGATAGTTAAAACATTCTTGCAGGAGGGTCATGCATGAGGTCAAAAGTTTTTTTTTTTTTTTTTTTTTTTTTTTTTTTACAGTGATTTTCGATTTTAGTTCGAATTACAAAAATTAGATGGCGCTGTAAGGAGTAGGGACTAAATACAGGCTCAATTTTTTGGTCTTTCTGTTCTTCCATGCGGAAAAAGGAGATAAAAATGTATTGAGTGGGTCCCGAAGTGCCAAAAATCGAGCCTGAATTTAGCGTCTGTTGATGGCTGCTCCATCTATTTTTTGTAATTCGAACTCAAATCGAAAATCACTGTAAAACATCTTTTGACCTTATGCATAACTCTCCTGCAAGAGTTTTTTAAATATCTGTCACCGCTTGCAAGTTATTGAATTTTAAAATCAGTCAGTCCTTTTTAAGACACCCGGTATATATACAGTGACGGTCAAAAGTTTCCGCCCAGCATAAAATTTTTGGTTAATTTGTAAGTATACCCATATGAAGAGGAATGTCACAGTGATACTTATACACTTTATTGACATAACTGTTAAGAACTTATTTATGGAATAAAAAGTAAATATTAAAATATTTAATTGACAAAATTAATTGCAAAAGAAAACGCATGTTCTCAAAAGTTTCCGGCCACCTTAGCAAGTTTGGAAAAAAATAGCGTTATAACAGAAAATAACAGTGATCAACATCATTTACAATTAGTTTTTTGTATTCATATTTAGCTATAAGTACTGCGGCGCAGCAACGTGGCATCGATTCAATGAACGGTTGTAGATTGTCAATGTTAAGTTTTTTCCACGGTTCTTGCAATTTTTGTGAAAATGTTGCTGAATTGGAATATTTATAATTCCATACGCGTTTTCAAGTTAGTTTCAAAGATTTTCTATTGTATTCAGATCGAGTGACTGGGCTGTCCATTTCAAAAGCGGAATTTTTTTTTCTGCGAAAGCCACTGCTTGACGAGCTTGCATGCATGCTTTGGGTCGTTATCTTGATGAAACAAATAGTTTCGATCACAAATTTTCCTCGAAAAAGGCAGCAAGGATCTTAGAAGATATCCTTATGCATTGCACTATATATCTTGCCGCGGATTTCGAATAACTAACAGGTACATTTTCCTGAAAATGTACCCCTCAGCATAACGTGTCCTCCGCCATGCTTCATTGTAGGAATAACTTATCTTGAATATTATATTCTGTTTTTAGGTCGTCGGTTGTAGTGTCTGTTATTACTCCCAAAAAAATTGAATGTCGATTCATCGGAAAATAGTACTTTTTTCCAGTTTTCACTTGACCAGTCTTTGTATTCCTTGGCAAACGCCAGTCGGGCCCTCTGATTTTTTTTTACTTATGAAAGGTTTTTTAACACCGACTATTCCGTAAAGTCCTATGTCGCGTAAGCGTTTTGACACGGTAGACCAATTTATTTCAGCAATATTTTAACACCGTAAATCGCGGGTAATTGCAGCGGCATTTTTATGCGGGTCATCAACTGCTTTTCTCCTGATAATTCTGCACACAAGAATAGTAGTTTTCCAGAGTCCTCCAGACCGTGGTAAGTTCCGAAGGCCATGACCATCTTTATATTTTTGTTTATTTTTGGTTTTTAAATATCGTTCACAGCAGATTTTCCGATCGATAACATTGCCGCAATCTTACGAGAGGATTGTCCCTTTAGCGACAAACAAATCACTCGTTTAGGAACAATAAATTGTTCAACTTTTCATTTTTGAATTTCAAATACATTATTCACGTTGATTAATTAACAAACTCGGCCAAAAAAACACTTTAGCGATAGCAAAAACTAGCGGATGACGAATGGCCGGAAACTTTTGCACACACGAATTTCGAATTCCTCCCCTTTGCATCAAGTATCCTCGGTATCCAATCAAAATGATTACGTTGTCAGAGGTAATTTTCTTACTCCTAACTTATCTTTGTCACACTGTAACTCTCGTACTTATGATCCGATTTAGATGTTACTTGGTGTGTACATTGTACATACCAATGTCTCGACAGAGTTCGTTGGGCAGCTTCATTCGACAAGTTGTTTCAAAATGGCGACCCTTTGAAAAAAAAATTTAAATTTGAAATGTGGTACCAAAAAATTGAAAATTGAAAAATATTTTTTTCTTATGTGTTTGACCTTGATACAAAGATTCCGGAGAAGTTTTTGTTTCGTCCCTGTCTAAAAAAAATGGCTGAGTTATTCCATTTTGAATTTCTATTTTGGCTGACATTTCGAAACGAGCTAGTTTTTGTCACGTGATAACAGGCGTATTTATGAACCGATTTGGATGTAACTTGGTGTGTACATAGTACGTACCAATGTCTCGACCGAGTTCGTTGGCCAGCTTCATTCGCCATCTTGTTTCAAAAGGGCTGCCATTTAAAAAAAAAATTAAATTTAAAATAATATATCAAGGAATTGGAAAATGAAAAAGATTTTTTTTGTGTGTTTTACCTTGATACAAAGATTCCGGAGCAGTTTTTATTTCGTCTATATCTTAAAAAATGGTTGAGCTATAGCATTTTGAATTTCTAGCATGGCTGATATTTTGAAATGATCTGATACTTGTCACGCGATAACACGCGTATTTATTAACCTATTTGGATGTAAGAAGGCATGTGGATAGTATATGGCAATCTCTCGACCAAGTTCGCTGGCTAGCTTCATCCGCCATCTTGTTTAAAAATGGCGGCCATTAAATTAAATAAACAATTATATTTAAAGTGAGGTGCAAAAAAATTAGGAATTGAAAAAAGGTATCTTTCTTAAGTATTTGACCTTGATATAAGGATTCCAGAGCACTTTTTGTTTTGTCTTTATCTTAAAAAATGGCTCAGATATAGCAGTTTGAATTTCTAATGTGGGTGACATTTTGAAAAATCTGATTTTTTGCCTGCGACAGCACTCGTATATATCAACCGATTCCGATGTGAGTGAGCATGTGCACAGGAATTACTAAGGTCTCGACCAAGTTCACTGGTTAGCTTCATCCGCCATTTTGTCTTAAAATGGCAGGCACATCAAGATATCGCCGAATTTGGCAAACCAAATATAAGTTACTTTAAATAAAAGCAGCTTGGTTAAAGGTGACTAATTTCGCAAAATTCTCATTCATAATGATTTAGTTTTGATAGAAATTAGTATTGAATCTTCTATAACCGGTTTCCACTAAATTGAGCTATGTGTGTTTGAATAATATAAGCTGGCTTTTTAAAAATAAGGAGTATGAAATCTACCTCTTCCTCCCGGCACTGGCCGGAAGGAATTTTTTTTCATACTTTGGTGTTTTGAAGGTCATATCTAAGTGTAATAAATCCCGGAAGAAATTTGGGTTGATATGCATAAACCAAACAGTTTTAGCTGTTTGAATTTTTCAGTATTTTAGGGGTTGTATGCGTATTTTTTTTACTGGATTCATCTTCTCTCTTTTGTATAATGTGTCATATGACTTTACATTGGTTTTCTTTAATCAAAACCAATGATATCTCTAAAACATTATACTCTATACAGTGTTTACATTTTCATGGTTGTTAAATAACTCATTCCTAAACCATTAGTTTTAGAGGTATATTTTCAATTACAAAAAAGTTTTCAAATTTCGCTCTTCATCATATTAAAAATAATTTACGTCAAAATAGTTGCTACTGTAAAAGTTACGAATTTAAAATGTTTATACGGTCCCGGGGTCCCCTTTTACAAAGACAGCACTATTTTGACGTAATTTTGACGAGGATTTTGACGTAAATGTCTTTTATCCGGGACACATTTTAAAATAATTTTTATTTATTGAATTAAAATTTTGAATTTTTTTGTGATGGTTAACATTTGTAAACAAAATCACATGATAACACTTCTCATAATTTTTTAAAAAAAATTTAAATTTATTAAAAAAGTAGGACAATTTAAAATCGTTATAACTCGAAATATTATTTGTAGAATTAAAATTTTTTACCATTTAAATAAACAGAAATATATAAGTTTTAATTTTGATTCAGAATTTTTAAAAATATAAATTAAAAAAAAATTAAAAATATTTAAAGTAAAATTTAAAGAAAAAATGATGTAACTTTTTTATAAAAAATCCTATTTTCAAAAGTTAAAATTTTTTCAAATTTGCTGAATCAAAATTAAAGTAAACTAATTAAAAAAGACATGTTCCAAGTTTGAATCATATATCTTTAAAGGTTCTTGAGTTATAACAATTTAAATACAAGAGGTGGTGAAAAAATCCATCATGAAGAAAAACGCATTTTCACAAGAAGTCGTTTGCATGACAATCATTGCTTGAAAGCTAGATTTTGAAAACAAACCAAAACGAAAAAATTAATATGTTCTGTTCTAATTAGGATATAAACATGATTTAAGCATCATTTTAAACAGAAGAAAGGCAGAGAATTTTTTACTGCAATAAAATATTTTTAGAAAATTTGAAGATTTTTGTATCTCGGACCCCTTAATATGATGAACAATAACATCTAAAACATTTTTGCAATTAAAACTCTGTAAAGCTAATGGTTTAAGAATGAGCTGTTGGACAACGATAAGACTGGGCATCCTATGTAACATAAAAGATCTTAGAGATATCATTAGGTAACAACATGTTTGATGAAGGAACACCAATGTAAAGGGATGTGACACATTAAGGTGGTGACACAGTGATTTGACAAGAGCGAAGATGGTTTCGCTGAAAAAAGGTACGGCGTATAAAGGTCCTAAAATATTGGAACATGTAATCAGCTAAGAATTTTTTGTTTGTGCATATCAGCCCAAACATCATATGGAATTTTTTACACCAAATCACCAAAAAAGGGAAAAAAATGGCGTGCACCACTTACCTAACACCTCCTGTAAGAGGTGTTGAAAAATCGATATATAATATGTTCTCTACGCTTTAAATTCCATTTAGATTGGTTACGAAAAAAGTCCTTTAGTATGAAAGGACTAAGAAATAATTCTGTTAATGGTATTTAAGGCAAGGCTTTTTTTTTAAATATAAAATAAGATATTTACAATATATGTTAATATACAATACGCTGTTAAAAAATCTGCAGCAAACTGTCTAGTCAATTGAACTCTTTTAAAGATAAAGGCTATTTGACTACATTATGAAGCGTATCTGACGATATTATTTACCATATTATAATCAGAATAGAATTAAATCATGGCTATATAACCGTTTTCTATGAAAACGGTTAAATGACTGGACCGTTTGCTGTAAATTTTTAACAGTGTAGCAAGAGAGGTAATTGATGTGACTGCTGTAAGTGTTAAAGTTTAACGAGATGCTTCCTTATAATTGCTTGTTTCAGAAGCATATGATTTTTGTTGTTTAATTGAAAATACAGGATCGCTGAATGTTTCTTCTGTATATTCATTCTTTGGAGATCAGTATTGTTCGCTATGCTGTTTCTTTGATACTGCCATTTTTACAAAGAAAAATCTTCCCCAGAAAAAAATATTATAAATTTATGACCTCCTTATAATAATTTACCTCGTCCAATTCCCTTGATACATTGTTGATGAGCATATAAAAAATACTTAAATAAAATGTAAGAAATAAGACCTAATGAAATACCTGGAGTTTGTATTATGCCGACTGTCCTGAGTGTCCGTTCACATTTGAAAAAATCATGAAAATGTCACAACTCGTATATGGTTTGCGCTACAAAACTTGTCAAAAAGTCGGATGTTTTGTGGCAAATGAAAGAAAGAGTTAAAAATTTCACCAAAAGGTTCCTCAATCAAGGTCCACGTTATGAAAAGACATGCAAATATTGATATTACATAACAGGAATTAATTTGCATTTGATAAAGTACTATATTCCCAAGTGTAAATAAATAAAACAATTCACACGCTTCTAGAGATTAAAAAAAAGTTAATTTTTGTTATCCATCAAAACGTAAAATACAATAGAAAATTTTAGCTTTAAAAGATAATCCGAGGGTAATAGCTTTTATTATTTTCATTATTATTATTCTTATTATTGGAAAAAGACGAATTGTAATGTTACTAAACAAACATTATATTGTGAACTTATCATCACTTTGCTTTGTGTTTTAATTATAAACAGGAGCAATGTTGAATGTCGTTTTACGTATACACTGGAATGTTTATGAATGAATATTGCTCACCATACACGTTGTTAAATACATAATTAGAATACATGTATAATAATTCCAATGCTCCTTAATGAATGATGAGCGAAGTTGTGTCCGTATGATACACATTTCAAATCATGTTAAGGATATAAGCAATACGAAATGCATAGTCAATTATTGTAATGCGTAGTAATTGAAACATGAAATTGGGTAAATTTAACAGAGATTTAGAAGTTCAGCGATTCCACTTACAAAAGGAATTTAATTTAAATACATTTGGAAGTTCTAGAAAATCCAATTTTTTAAATACTACTTATAAAATTATTAGAAAAAATATGCTAGAAAAAAATATGCAAGCTTAAATTGAGATTTTAGATGACAAAGTTGTATCTGTAGTTCGATTTTAGAAAATGGTTTCATTTGTTAGGTATAGAGATCAGGCACAATTGAATAAGACAGGACTGGCAGAAAATGAAGCGGCATCATGGTTTGAGAAATTCTGATTAAGGGATAAAATATTGTTTAGGAATATATTTCACAGGTAATAACTAGCTCTGTAAAATTCGAAGCTACTAATGAAAATCTAACCGTGTATTGTTATTATATTTTAAAGAAACTTTTTTTGTTTAGTTTTATGTTTGAAAGAAGACCCGATTTATCAATAGTTTTAGAGATCCAATTTGACAATTTGTGGGAAAATTTTTATCACCCCCTTACTTTTAAAAAGCAACTGAAATTCAACTCAGTATATCATTAATATATTTATTCGCTTATTCGCCTATATTTTACTTGTTTAAAGCATTTTCTATTATGGGCCCGAATAGACCTCTCTTTGATACATGTTACTCCAAGTTACGGTTTGTTAAAACTAATTTAAGTTGGTCTTACATTAGGAATCTTCAACCTTTTTGCCTGAAAGTCGTTGCCATCCCAAATTTCGAAAGGTAAATTTAACTTTATTTAATCGCAAAGTTTCTATCGTTAAATAAGAAGTTTTTTATTCTAAAATAGCGGTAGCTTGATGATCCGAATACACAATTTGAAGATCCTTAAAGAAGTTCTATAATTTTCTGATATGACTGTAACCAGTAAGAAAAACTAAACATAGTTTTAGAAAAAATGTAAAAAGCAAATTTAAGCAACTGTTCGGAAGGTACAAACGAAAGTATTTGTTTCAAAAAGTCAGTTTTAACGAAATTTGTAATGGATTCAGGTGAATTACCATTTTCCCGTTCTTGTTTGTGTTTCAATATGATATGAATAATTGATAATTCGTGACACTCATTGAATTATTGATAATTTATAATATCCATGATGAATTATCAGTAGTAAACTATTTATCTGACACATATTTTGAATATAGTTAATATATTATTGTTGCAGTTCAATGCAGTAAAGTTACATTTCATTTTGAGGACGTTAAAAAATACATTTTACGGAAATGCAGAAAAATTTAAAGATTTGATATTATGACCGAACCTATGTTTATTAAGAAGAATAAAGCATAAAGTTTAAACGAAACCTTCTGGTACATTGAAAAAGTATAATTGGAAATAATAATTAAAGCTAAATTAAAATATAAAATTTGCTCTTGACGACAGGATGGCACTCGGAATGCCATATACTGAAAATGTCTGGCAACATGTTTAATTATGTGTTTAGAATAACAAAATTTTGTAACGATTTCCCTTAGTTTATACATAATTTGGTAAATAGCATATTTCTATGATGTCCAGTCAATTTTTCAAATATTTCCAGGGCAATTCAAAATGTGTCTACAAAACAATATACATAACTCCGCGACTTCTTCCTATGGGATGTGGGAATGAAAAAGTGTACTAGAGACGGAAAAATGTATTGAAGCGTCCGCCGCGTGTCTTGACGTTTTCCCAGTGCACTGTAAAAAAAATTCCGCAACGTTCCTGGGAAAAAATGGGCAGCTGAGTTGCCCATTATTTCCAAGAAACATTTCTTGAAAATGACTGGAACTTTACTGTATATGTTAAAAACTTTCTACAGAAATGCCAGTAAGTTTCCTGCGAAATACCAGGAATATTTCTGTTGACAGCAAAACATTACTGACATTTCACAGCATGCGGGATCCGCAGACGATTTTTACATTTCCAGTTGACAATTTTCGCTTTATTATCATTATTTGTTAGAATGAAAAAATATTTTGAAATTGACATCAAAATTATTATTTATAATTTACACGAAAAAATAAATTTTCAGTAAAAATTCAATAAAGTAAATATATATATATGATATATTGTTTCTGAACTTTGCTTAAAATATAAAAATATATAAATGTAAATAATAATTAGAAAAAAAATCTAGACATAAAATATTTTGGATTTTCGTTAGTAATTATGTTAGTTTACAAGTTAGATAAAATACATATAAATTTTCATGAAAAAAAAAAACCTAAATGTAATTGTATATTTTTTCCGAAAATAAAAAAAAATTCAAATTTGCAGCAATTCAAAGTATCAAATATATATCAAATTTAAATCAAATTGTAATAAAGTGTTAAAATATAAAATTAATTAAAAAAGGAAAAAAAAAGTCCAGAGGTAGCATCGAACTCGGGCCGTACGGGTGGCGTGCGAGCTTTTTGCGTCCACACCACGAAAGACACGTTGAGAGCTGCAAACTAATGGGTATTTGAAACGTATGCTAAACCTCGGCATCTAATTTCTGAAAATCTAAGTCCCATTTGAAGAAATCCTTTCACAAGAATAATTAGAGATAAGAACTCTAAAACATACTTTAAATTAATCAAAATCGGTGAGAATCATGTTTGATGGTCCCCTGGTTAATGGAGATCCAAATAATAGGTGTATTTTTTTACACGGTCTGCTCCTTAAACATTCCACAGACAAGTACGAGAGATAATATCTTAGCGATGTCACGGGGGTATTGTATTTTCATCTGAATTGTCTTGACAATAGAGACGTAAAGGATTATGTCGTCTATTGATTTATTTGCATTCCATATTGATTTTTTTACATTCATTTAAGGAATTCTTTTTCGACACTCGCGCGTGAGCAACGGATTATAGCAAAAAAATAATAAATGGCGGCCGCAGCGTTTTGCTGTTTCCAACTTTTGTGTCAGTAACGTTTCAGATAAGAAAACCAGAATTTCACAGGAAAGAGCTAAATTATTCTGAAAACCTGAGAAAAGGCGAAACGTTCCTGGATTTTACATGGAACGTTACCATTTTTTAGGTAGCTTTCTTTACAAAAAAGCTACCTAATGCAGCCGTTCGGAGGAAAGCGATTTCAAAAAATTTTGGTATATTTTCATCGATCATGACCCCCAGACCCCGAAACCACCCTCCGTTCAAAATTGATATATATATATATATATATATATATATATATATATCTGACCTATGTCACACTGTAACTACCGTAATTATGAACCGATTTCGATGTAATTCGGTGTGTACATAGTACATACCAATGTCTCGACCGAGTTCGTTGGCCAGCTTCATCCGCCGTTTTGTTTCAAAATGGCGGCCATTTAAAAATTTTTAAAAAATTTAAAACTTGAAATGTGGTACCAAAAAATTAAAAATGGAAAAATATTTTTTTCTTATGTATTTGACCTTTATACAAAGATTCCGGAGCAGTTTTTGTTTCGTCTATATCTTAAAAAATGGCTGAGTTATAGCATTTTGAATTTCTAGCGTGGCTGACATTTTGAAACGTCCTGAATTTTGTCACGCGATAAAAGGCGTATTTATGAACCGATTTGGATGTAATTCGGTGTGTACATAGTACATACCAATCTCTCGACCGAGTTCGTTGACCAGTTTCATCCGCCATTTTGTTTCAAAATGGCGGCCATTTAAATTTTTTTTAAAAATTTAAAATTTGAAATGTGGTACCAAAAAATTGAAAATGGAAAAATATTTTTTTCTTATGTATTTGACCTTTATACAAAGATTTCGGAGCAGTTTTTGTTTCGTCTATATCTTAAAAAATGGCTGAGTTATAGCATTTTGAATTTCTAGCGTGGCTGACATTTTGAAACGTCCTGAATTTTGTCACGCAATAAAAGGCGTATTTATGAACCGATTTGGATGTAACTTCGTTTATACATAGTACATATCAATGTCTCGACCGGGTTCGTTGGCCAGCGTCACCCGCCATCTTGTTTAAAAATGGCGGCCATTTAAATTTTTAAGAAAAATTTAAATTTGAAATGTGGTACCAAAAATTGAAAATTGAAAAAATATTTTCTTCTTATGTGTTTGACCTTGATAAAAAGATTCGGGAGCAGTTTTTCTTTCGTCTATATCTTAAGAAATGGCTGAGTTATAGCATTTTGAATTTCTAGCGTGGCTGACATTTTGAAACGTCCTGATTTTTCTCACGTAATAACAGGCGTATTTATGAACCGACTTGGATGTACCTTGGTGTGTACATAGTACATACAAATATCTCGACCGAGTTCTTTGCCCAGCTTCATCCGCCATCTTGTTTCAAAATGGCGGCCATTTAAAAAAATTAAAAAATAAAAAAAATTACATGAGATACCAAAAAATTGGAAAATGAAAAAGATTTTTTCTGTATGTGTTTGACCTTAATACAAAGATTCCGGAACAGTTTTTCTTTCGTCTATATCTAAAAAAAAATGGCTGAGTAATAGCATTTTGAATTTCTCTTGTGGCTGACATTTTAAAACGACCTGATTTTTGTCACGCGATAACAGGCGTATTTATGAACCTATTTGGATGTAACTTGGTCTGTACATAGTACATACCAATGTCTCGACCGATTTCGTTGGCCAGCTTCATTCGCCATCTTGTTTCAAAAGGGTTGCCATTTAAAAAAAATTAAATTTAAAATTCAAAATGAGGTATTAAAAAATTGGAAAATGAAAAAGATTTTTTTTATGTGTTTGGCCTTGATGCAAAGATTCCGGAGCAGTTTTTGTTTCTGAAAATTTGTTCTTTTGTTGATATCTTAAAAAATGGTTGATTTATAGCACTTTGAATTTCTAGCATGGCTAACATTTTGAAACGATCTTGTATTTGTCGCGCGATAACACACGTATGCGCCTATTTCGATGTAAGAAGGCATGTGGATAGTATACATCAACACCTCGACCAAGTTCGCTGGCCAGATTCATCAGCCATCTTGTTTCAAAATGGCGGCCATTAAATTAAAAAATATATATATATTTAAAGTGAGGTGCAAAAAAAATTAGAAATTGAAAAAGGTTTCTTTCTTAAGTATTTGATCTTGATATAAGGATTCAGGAGCATTTTTTGTTTGTCTTTACCTTAAAAAATGGCTCAGATATAGCAGTTTCAATTTCTATTGTGGGTGACATTTTGAAAAATCTGATTTTTTGCATGCGACAGCACTCCTATATATTAACCGATTCCGATGTGAGTGAGCATGTGCACAGCAATTACTAAGGTCTCGACCAAGTTCACTGCTTAGCCTCATCCACCATGTTGTCTTAAAATGACAGGCACTTTAAGAAATTGCCGAATTTGGCAGCCAAATATAAGTTACTTTAAAGAAAAGCAGCTTGGATAAAGCTGACTAATTTCGCGAAATTCTTATTCATTATATTGATAAAAATTAGTATTGAATCTCCTATATTCGGTTTCCACTAAATTGAGCTTCGTGTGTTTGCATGATATAAGTTGGCTTTTTTAAAATAAGGATTATGAAAGCTACCTCTTCCTCCCGGCACTGGCCGGAAGGACTTTTTTACAGTGTGATTAGCCAAGAAAATGTGTGGTAAAATGGTTCAAACATGACAGTAGTCTCCTACAAGTCAGCCATCAAGAAAATTGTTGTTGTTGTTGTTGCGGTTGTTGTTTTATGACGGCCAATTATCTACACTTGGGATATGGGTCCGAAGGGGGTGCCCTCCGTGGGAGTTTTTCTAACAAGAAAATTGGACATACTGAAAATATTATCCATGCCAAGCTAATTATGTACACTTCAATGGCTATTTTAATACTAATAAGCATATGTAATTTATATAATAAATATTGATTTGCGATTCCTTACCATTTCTCGTACGATTACATTAAAAGTGATTTAAACAGAGAGAACTTCAACCAAGTTGTCAAAAAAAAAAAAAAAAAAAAATATTTGACGCGCATATTACTTCGGTGTATCTTCGGTGTACTTTCTATTTATCACTTCTAAAAATTTTTTAACATTCTTACGGAGTAAATCACGGTGATAAGATAAATTTTAGTCGCTTCACAGTAAATGTTCACTAATATTAACTGTAATACTGATATGCTTATATTACGCTCTATTTAAGATGGCACTTTAGATGGACCATTAAATAGTCTTGTACTGCGTGAATAATTAAGTCTAGTACAAATAAATTATATTATAAACTGTCCTATTGAAAAATAGCTGTTGCAGTTTAATGCTTGCTGAATACTCAACACTAGAAATCTATCAAATGATAATATAATCACAGTCATTAGTCCAGGCTTTTTATTGATTATCTAGTAAGAATATTTTAACTTACAATTATCGCCTACGATATATATTAAAACTGTTTTGCTTATTAAATTTATATCAATATTATATTTACACTTTTAATTTTCTTTGACGTGCAATTCTCAAATAATTACAAAACTAAATTTGATGTAAGACTGATAGCATTTTGTTCTTCGTATTTTTTGAAATAAATGAATAAAACTTTTTTTAATTTATTGCTTTTATATGTATTAAAAAGATTTTTCAAAGTGACAAACGATAGTGAAATCAAAAGCTAATTCTCAAAAGGAATAAAGAATTATCTGGCAATTACATAATGCAAAAAGAAAGATTCATCATTCATTGATTACGACGCTACTTCTAACCTTCCCAAATGCATAATGTTACGCTCCGCACATTTCGTACAATATTTACTTCAGACATAAAATATTGTAATATTTTCAAGTTTTAAATTTAACACTTACAACAGCTTATGGATACAAAAGACATTTAAAATTTCTTTGATTGAAAAGTGCATCTGGAAAAATCATACAATCGGAGTTAACAACAATACTCAATCACTGCTCCCATTCTGTGTTTGTAAGCTTTAAAAAAAGATATTAAATGAGCGTCACACGACTAAGCATAAAACGTTATGCTTTCATCGTCAGATTTTTATCTATAAATGATTTCTATACTATAATGTTAAACATAATATAAAAGAATATAAAATATCAGTTATAATAGATTTCAAGAAATTTTTAATTTTACTTTTCAATCTTTTATTTCTCTTTTTGACAGAAGAAACTTGCAACATGAGTTTTGGTTATTAAAGGCGCTACGCTGGCTTTCAAAATGATATGAACACCCAGTTTTTCAAGCATAAAAAAGAAGAAAATGTTACTAAACAAACTGAAGTGTAATCAATATTAGAAATATAACAAATCGTTTTATTTTATAACAAATTATGAATGAAACAGCGATTTATACATAAAATAAACGGCATTTTTCGATTTTGAAGTGTTTCATAACGATATGAACATTGACCAAAAATATAGATTAATAGCCAATGTATTCACCAGATCTTTTAATTAATGTAAAAATGCGATCAGGCATGAAGTGAACCAAGCTTTGTAATATATTTTGATCAATTTCATTCCTGTGAAAGATGATAGCAGCTTTTAATTCTGAAATTATATGCATATTGTTTTTCGTTTGCGTGAACAGCTCTAACCAGTAGGCTTCACACCACATTACTGTACATTTTCCATTGGATTTAAATCAGGAGAAACAGATGGTCATTTAATTACATGTACATCATTATTAAGAAACCATTCCAAAGTGCTCTTTTGCCGTGTAGATGGATACATTGTCTTGTTGGAACATCCAGAAAGGTCCGACAATTTCCTCTGCAAATGGCAGGAAATTCTATTCAAGTAGATCTTGGTAGGTTAACCCTCTCGCTGCGCACCCCGAGATTTTCTCGGGGATGCATTTTTTCATCTAATTAACCCTCCTTGATTATTCCCACCAATTATTTTTTTATTGTAAATTTTGCTTTACTTAATCGGCGCATTTTCCCATTTAAATTGTACATTTTTTTTTTGAAAAACCGGTGACAAAAGAATAAAAATTCTTAAAAGACGCTCTTCGCGAAACTATTTTGATACAACAATTACGCAGCGAGAGAGTTAATGCACTCATTCTGACAGAGGGAAATGCAACGTTGATCTTGATCTTATCATGAAATCCAAACGCAGCCCAAACCATGAGTGAACCCCCCACGCTACTGCTGTTTTGAAAACGTTTCTGGTTTCTTGCGCAGATCGTGCCAATAATAAGAAAAACCGTTCGGACCATCCAAATTGTTTTTTTTTTCATCGGAAATTATTACTCTTTCATATCCTAACTTCCAGGACATGTGATCTTTTGCCCAATCCAGGATATTCTGCTAATGCATTTTAGACATACGTGGTTGGGACTTTCTTTTCTTTTACTCCATCATCTTAGAGCTCTTGACTACTCTGGACACGGTACTTTTTGACACTGCTATCAGTAGATCTCTTAAGTTCGCCTAAAGTTGTTTTCCCATTGCTCATTCTTTTTATAGTGGATCTTTTATCCCTTTTGGACAGCTTTGGCGGACGTCCTGGAGACTTCTTTACTCCATAATCCTCTTTTAATCGAAGAAAATTTAATATTACACCTTGATATCTTTTCAATTTTTATGGGATAGCTCTGACCAAAAGTCTTTGATCCTTAAAAGCCGCAATTTTCCCTTTCTCAAAACCACTTAAAGCGCTTTTACAACCCATACTTCTAGAACTCACTTTGGAAATTTCCTAGTCTGCGAATTAGCTTTATAGTCTAAACTAATTTGCATATTTCTCGGAGAGGCATTCAATATTCCTGTACTGCTTCCATGCACGTTTAGTGATAATTTCGATCAATGTTAATATCATTTTGCAACACCTTTTTTTTTAGATAATTCTTATTTTCAATGAATTTAAAGTTTGATATTTCTTTTACAGCTATGTATTAAGTAAAATTACTGTATTTGTCTCGAGAATGTAGTTTTCTAATTATTATTTATGA
Organism: Maratus speciosus; assembly: GCA_963932465.1. Classification (NCBI taxonomy): domain Eukaryota; kingdom Metazoa; phylum Arthropoda; class Arachnida; order Araneae; family Salticidae; genus Maratus; species Maratus speciosus. The sequence goes on from OZ010787.1 coordinate 211,567,711, forward strand.
ATTTTTGCCAGGATATGACAAAATTACTAGGTGTTCATATCATATGAAACCCAGAGTATAATCATCTCTTGCACACGAGTGTTAAACAGACCAGTATCTCCGTTTAAAGTAGAATCCTTCCCTTTAGAAACACCCATGCTTGAGTCGGGATTCGGACCCTACATTTTTCTTCTAGTAGTAAGTGCCCTAACCACTAGACAAGCAAATGGGCAGATATTATGAGGTGCTTTGTAAGGAATAATTTTTTGGTAAAGTAACTTTTATCCCTAAGATAGAATATTACATTTCACTGAAAAGGTATCGCATATACTGGCGTATAACGCGTAGCTCGAACAAATATATTGAGACATAGAAATTTCATGTAATGCAATGGTACTTAATGATTTCACTTTATTTACTAGATTAAATTTCTGGGCTTTAATACGTTTGTTTCAGCTGCGTGATATACGCTGGATTATATAGTATATAATGATGTAACGTTTCGTGCGAACACATTTTATCGATGGCCGTTATTGAATTATTTCAAAAAGAATTTTAGAAGAGAAAGGGCTGTTATTTTTGTTCCACATTTGTTTAATTGAAATGATATGTTTTTCATGACAAATGGCGTATTAGCCAAAAATCGCGAAATATGATTAAATGAAGATCTATAGGACTAAGGTTTATGCAATACTAGTTATAAAACAGAGGTTGGGTGAAAAGGAATGCCCCGATTTAAAAGATTCATACCGAAATAGGCTGTTGCTACATTTATTTGAAAGATGCTTACTCCAAATTTGGACAATTTAGAACTAGACGGAGCACGGACCTTTGCATATACCAGCAGTCATAAATTATTAATTCAAGTGAGGTAAGGAATACAATTGATTAGTACAATAGCCTAAGAGCGATAACGACAGGCAAGATTGCACTGTCAGAAAAACTCGTCAATATACTAAATTATTCCTCATTTTTTAACAAATAATTTCCGTACTCCTGGAAAGCATGTTTTATCCGTGAATTCTCCCCGAACGTCTAAAAAAAAGAGGGAGAAATTACGTTCATTATTAGCACGCATGCGTATTGGGTCTATTAATAATAAATTCGATTTTATTTTAAAAGTGAAAAACCAAAAATTCTATAAATTAAGATTTCTAATTTAATTAAAAAAGACAAAGAAGTTTTCGAATTAAAAAATAAATAACAACTACTTTTCTCATTCATTCAAAAGCACCCACAATTTATTTTTTAAAGTTGAATAAGTTGAATAAAGTTAAATAAATTTGAATTTATAAAGTTGTTTACAAATAAATATTCGCATTTAAAATATACTTTAAATGAACACATTTAAAGGATATTTTAATTAAGAAAATTGAATGGAAAAAAATCGATATTACTAAAAAAAAAAAAAAAAAAAAAAAAATCTTATCGAATAAAAATATAATATTCGTATTTTACCTTTAATAATCTACGTAAAATTATGTAAAATTCATATTGTTTTACTATATTAATACTAAAGTATAAAAACCCCAGCCACAATTTCATTAAAGGCGAAATCTTCCCGAAATGAACTTCAAAATTAAAAGCTTTTTAAAGAAATTGATCAAGCCATACCCATCTGAAGCAAACTTATTTACTTCAAAATGCTTCGCTGCTGTACAACTACAGCTCAGTGCTAGCGTTCTCGTATTGTAACGCTGAGATGCCTGGTTCGAATCAAACTGCGGCCGATTTTGCTTTTAACCAGCTTTCTTCAATTTACGGATATTTTACCTCCTGAAACGGAGGAGAAAAATGGATATTCGTCAATTCACGGAAAAATACCGGCAGCACTGCTGCCAGTAGAATTTCCGTGAATTGTAGAAAGTTTTTTTTGAGAGTGTGACAAGATTCCTTCTACCAATTAAAACGTTTTAGTACGATATGTTGTTACCCAAATGCTGCTGGTCGTTGATGTGCTATCTAAGAATCAGGCCCACACGCTAAATATCGTTCTACATTGTTTAGACTTCAAGCTTTATGTACACTATCCCTAATTGCAACAGATATGTAAGCTCGCAAAAGGTTTAATTCGCAAGTGCAAACAAAAGGAAAACGTTGTGTGTATTTACGGTTTTGTAAAAAATAAATAGCAAAAAAGCGTTTTGTATGTTTAACTATCATTAAAGCAAGTCTGTTTTCACCATTCAACATTATTTCTAAATAAAATTCAGAAGGGAACTCATAAAGTCAAGTCGGTGGTATTCTTGGTATGAAGCCACCGTAAAATCAATGGGGCGAAATTTTAAGGGTTGATAGCTGTTAGTGAAGATGGCATAATTAAGCATATTCGAGATACTTGTTTGAGAAGCCCTTAGAAATCAAACTGTACAGAGAGGAACAAGAATTTGACGGACTCAGAAAACGGTGTGGCGTGTTTTAGAAATTTTTTGAAATGAAACCGCCGCACGTATAGTTCTTCCCAGAAGTGATGCTAGAGGATCTATCCAACGTATTATCTTACTTTGAGAAAGTACTAATATTGATGAAGGACCAGAAATTTTTAAAGTAAGGGAAGAAAAAAAGTTTCAATGAGTATATTACAAGAAGAAAAGTCATATTTTAAAAGTAGCCTTGACACTCTAGCTTTTCTTGTTTAATTCAAATTGTAATATAATTGTATCTAATCATTAAAAAGTTAAAAGAAATCCTTCTGTAAGGAAAAAAAAATTATATATATAGCAGAAATTATGCTTAAGAAATAAAGTAGCACAATGAAAAAACTAGCATTGCTTTAAATTGTCTGTGCATATTTATTTCAGCTATCCTAGGATGGCAGGTATTTTCAGATGGAGCATAAAGAGAACAAAAAGGCCTTACTTTTATAGATGATGCCAGAAAATGACTAAAACCATTTTTTTCCTTCTTTTTAAGGCTACAGGCTCATTTTCTTTTTGTAGACATGTGTAAACAACATAAAATTACAGCCTAAACTTGGATTGTATACAAATAGCTTGGAAGAGCTACATAGAACTCTTAATTCCAGGTGCAGTTTGAAAAGGAAGGCACATTTCAAGGTTTATCACATAAGGGGAGGGGGCATGATTTTTTTTTCATGCTTGATTGTGCATGAAGCCTCAATGATTGCCTCAAGTATTAGAAAATTTAATTCATGCAAAACATAGCAGTGCAGTAAACTATACTAGTTTACTGCACTGCTATGTTTTGCATGAATTAAATTTTAATGTGAAGTTTACTATTAGTGTGCTGCGTTACTTAGTGTGTGTAAGTAAACTATACCAGTTTACTGCACTGCAATTTGATACGTAAAGTTTTGTGTGAATGTTTTAAAAATTAAACACAAATGTTTATATTTGGTGTGTGTATGGATATGGAGTTAATTTTGGTTGGCATGTTAGTTTGCAAATTTTGAATTTAACTCTATTTGATACAAAATTTTCAATTTGTTGTAGTTAAGGCTCTTAATATAAAAGTTTATGAAGTATGAGTTACTCCACTAAGACCCCCCCCCCCTTATCCTAAATTTGAATTGTCACAATTTTATTGATATACTTTTTGTTTATTTAAATGCTTTATGCATCTCAAAAACAAAACACGTTATTTATATAATTAGTCACTGAATTTTTTTGGGGCTGCAAAATTATTCAATGTGATGAAAACAAAACTTCAAGAATAAAATAACATATAGAAGTTTTGGAATGAAGAAATGTTACATCACAAAAGTTTTTTTATTATTCAAGGGAAAAAAAACCTGTATTAACACCTGATAATATTTAATTTTGTAAGTAATAAGTTTTTTTTTCTTTTATTATATATAATTTCAAGGCAAATGCCATAAGAAGAAAAAAAGGAATAAAGTCTCCAATAAGTAAAAATATCAATTTTTTAATGTTAATTTCAGCATTAATAAATCTATTTTATGGTCAAAAGCAAGTTAGCCATTGAATTGAGTAGAAATTAGAATATCTTTTTATGCTTCATAATTAGTTAGAAAAGTTAAAAGAAAATATGTTCTTTATGGTCAAAAACAAGTTGGTAATTGAATATTTGAGCAAAAATTTGAATATTCTTTATGCTTCATGATTAGTTAGAAAAGTTAAACGATTTTTTTCCCCAGAGAAATTGTGGCTTCTTTGGAATAATATATATATATATATTTAAATCATAAATGGAATTTAATGCAAATGCCATACGAGAAACAAACAGCGAATTAAATCTGCAATAAGTAAAATATATAACTCTCTTATATAATACTAATTTCAGCATTAATAATTTGCATGAATAGCGTATTTTTTTATGTTTGAAAACAAATTGGCCATTGAATAGCTGAGAAGAAATTTTAATATATTTTTGTGTTTCATGAATAGTTAGTTTTTTTGTTGTTGTTGTTGTTTTTTTTCTCCTGAACAACATTTGGGCAGATAGATTTTATGATTGTACTAATAAAAGTTTAAAATTTTAGATACTGAAGTCCATTAAAAAATATATTTATAAATAACTAAAGTAGCCAAATTTGAAAGGTAAACAAAAGGCTCAAATGGTTGCTAAGCTGGTTGCTAGGGTATGATGTCAGTTGAAACTGATCTATAAGAAATATTGTATCATTTTGTTTCTTTCTTGTGCCAATCAAATCGGAATTCATGCGTATTTGTATCGAATACGTATCGATTATATCGCCGATGTGTCGATTCTTGGGCGACAAATTGATAACCCGTTCACGTATCGCTAAAGATATAAGAGAAAAGGACAGAATCGACACAGTTATGTTACTATTGACTGTTATCAAAATACTACCTCTTGTGTTTGTCGAAAGTTATCTTTCTTTTATCAATCTGTCAGTTCTGTGCTTGCTGGGTAGTTCTTCCCAGAAGTGATGCTGGAGGATCTACCCAACGTATTATCTTACTTTGAGAAAGTACTAATATTGATGAAGGACCAGAAATTTCTGAAAACTTAGTATAAAGAGGTGAGCTCACTTTTAGCATTTTTGGGTTAGTTAATAGACATTATGGGAGTTTTGGATAGTAAAAATACACATGCAATTTTACTTGACGAACTTCCAAAAATCAATGTGCTTTGCGCAATCGAAAATAGTATGAGCTGTTTTCTTTTGTGGAATGATTGGAATAGATATACATAGATTAGTTTCAATTATGATTGCTACCTCAGCTACAAGATGATATGATTAGTTTTATTTTTCAACTAGACTGTGCACCATCACATCTGCATTCGGAAATGCGAGGTCACCTCAATACCGCGTTTCCATATCCATGAATGGTCCTTCAGCTGATGAAGATTAGTTGAGATTTGTATCGCAGCCAAAGGAAGAGACATGATGCGATACTTCCATTTTTCATGGCTGTCATTAGATCGATATCGGGTGGTTTCCATCCATTTTCGAAATTTTATCTGATAAAGGTAGTCTGCAAAGCAGCGAAGAACGGTGAAGTACCGTTCCTTGTCTCTTTCGTTGGTTGCGATTTATATAAGATTACGCTTATGTGCCTCCATATTGAACTGCCATTAGTTTATTTGATAGCTTGTCGTGTTACGGAAGGAGTGCATATTAGAAATTTCTGATGTCATTTAAATTATTATTTCCTGTGTATCTACGGGGTGATTATAATTAAAGTTCAGATTTCGAAAACTCTGTAACATAAAGACTACTGGACAGAATGACCTGGCATTTCATCTGAATATTCATTAAGGAATGAATTGTGTTTAGTATACGAAACAGTAGTTTAAAAATGCACTTACAGACTGCATTTTGTGAGCAATCCTAGGGAAAACGTACGCACGAGGCTCACAACAGTGTAGGAGAAGTTTCTCATAAGTGTACTCAACAAAAATCGTTTTATTTTTAAGCGAAGGAAACAACAGTCAGCAGAGGGAAAATGACAATTTAATTTTTGGAAAACATTAAACATGGGAATGTAAACAGATAAAACATTCGCGGAATCATAACATAAACAATTACGGCTAATGCAAGAAATGTTCTATACGTTGTTTATCGTTTTCTGCTACGAGTTGAAGCACAAAAGAGCGTGTTCCACAACAGCTTGGAGTGTATCAATAGCGATGTTGTAGATGTGTATGATGCTTGCTTTAAGTTCAACTATAGTGTATAGAGGATATAATGTGACAGCCAATTATTCCAGCAATGCTTTAAAAGTAATAAAAATTGAAACCGATAAATGTCGATCACAGTGATATCTGGTATCTCAAACGTAAACATCGTATAAATTATAGCAGCTGGAAGATATTTATACAATGTTTACATTTGAGCTATGAGATGCCACTGCGATAGACATTTATCGCTCGGCATCGTTCAACATTTATCAATTTCAATTCGTTTTTTGGAATAGCTGGTTTCAACACTATATCTTCTAGACGCTATAGTTCAACCAGCTCGTTATCCACTTTATACAGAATTTTAGTGTTCCCAAAGCCAGAAATCACAATGGTTAATGTCAGGTGCACGCATCAGCAACGCTGTTGGAATATGGCTACTTATAAACATGTAACTTTCGAAATGGATGGTCAGTAGTTGCTTCAATGATTTTGAAATGTGCAAAAAAGTGCGATCTTGCATAAAGTTTGTGCTATTCACACACTAACGCTATTGAAGTTTCGCAATGACGTACTTACAGAAAAGTGTTTTATACTTCTTGGTAATAACGTCACAGGTAACGGGATCCACAGGACCTACTTCTTCGAAAATGAATGGGCCAATGATAAGAGTTTCCCTAAACCCAGAACACAGTGGTTGGTTGTTTGGTTGAGGTTTAATGGCAAAAAGTCCCTTTAGGGAGCTGCGCCAAGACAAAGTTAAAATCAAAACATAGATTAAAAAGTTAAAAAAGAGTAATAAAGGGTCATAATAATAAGATGAAAAAACAACGCAGTTTAATGAAATGAGTAATGATATGATATGTATAAATAAAACCATTTAATAAAGTCTAAATATGATAGTTAAAAGACACAAAGAAACTTATTACAATTTAAATATGTAAAATTTGTAAAGTAATGATTGTTAAAAAAGTATAAAATGCTGCATAAATACTGCATAAAAACAAGTTTATAAATCGTAGATTATTAAGAAACAAAATAAAATCATTTAGGCTCAAACTCTTCAAAAACAGTATTTTCCTCGTCCGCACTTGAGTCATAAAATTCTGATTCCATAGCCTCTTCTACATATTTGGGATCTTTCATATCAGTCAGTGATGAGTTAAGATATCGTCGGTACCATGCAAATGAAATCCAATATCAATCCAAACATAATGCAATTCAAACTATCAAATATGAAAACTGTGTTGGCAGTGGGCTACTTTTCTTAAATTCACATTTTTTGATTGGCACCAGTTTTCTGAAAGGGTGAAATTCCCCTTGTTTTTGCCTTAATTAATATCTCATTAATAAAAATAAACAATAGAAGAGAAAGTGTAAAAATGGGCACAGGTGTAAATATGGGCACCCCTTCCGAAGTGGCCATTGGAGGTGCTGAAGACTGGCGGCCAGGATTGTACATGATGCCACTTGCTTATAAAATTAAATAAGATAATATGGAGGAGTTGGAACCATTTTTTCAAATAGTATGAAGGCAGCGTGAATTATTGTGAGAATTGGTGTTTGCTCGGGACTGCAAAATTTTGACAGATATCTGAAACCGTTTTCTTTTCATGTTGTTACAGTTAGTTTAAAATAATTTCAGAGTGATATCGGGAAAGCGAAGATTCTAAGCTACTTTTAGAAGCACGCCTTTAATCATGCAATTCTTTAGGTTACATGTGAAAGTGACCATCTTTCTTATTTGGTGTTGGTGTAAATATGGGCTCCATCTTTTTCGAATTATCTTGACGTACAAGAACATTAAACTTTAGCTATGCTAATTTATGAGGCTACTGAAACACCGCAATGTTCTTTGGGAACTTTAAATGTAGTTTCTTTGGTCGACATATCGCTCACCAGCAAGAAAAGTGACACATCTCGCAAAAATTCATTTTGCATTTTATTACACTAATAGGTCTTTCATAAGTGCGTCTTGCTACACAAACAATTTCATAAGTGTAGCTATGCAGAAAATCACTTTATTACGCATTATGTCCATTTCTAACCACAGTAGAGGGGTGGATCGTGTGGGGAGGTAAAATTACCTAACCCTCCAAACCTCATCCTACGTCTTCATTTTGAAAGGTTTTATGCTTTTATGCAAGTTTTCATTCCTGCATGCAGAGCTAAGGGCTGTATTTTTATGTTACAGTAAAATCATACAAATTTTCTTTTGCCTCACCTGTGAAATTTACTTTTGTCGAGATGTGTCACTTTTCTTGCGGGTGAGCGATATCTTCTGTCCTCAATATGAAAAAGAGAACCACTACTCGTGGACGCAAAGCAGCAAAGTTCAGCGTCATCACTGGATCACCATGCAAGGATTAGTTGACAAGTCGTCTGACAAAAGTGCTCTCAAGAAAACATCATTGTGTTTTCCCGGGGTAAGAGACCAGTCAGGGGGCAGGGGTAGGAAGACCAAAGGCATCAGAAAAAATCGGCCCACGAAACGATTTGATTTATCCTCGGATTCATGACCGACCCTCCCCTTGTGGACAGTGATGATGTGAACCTGGATATCAACGATGGGAGTAAACCTGCCTCGAGTGATGCAACTTGCATCTTTTGTGATAGAAAGTTCTGTGAAGACACTCGCAGAGAAGTGTGGGTTAAATGTACTATGTGCCAAATGTATGCACGCTTAGATTGTGGCGGGCTGAAAGTGCCAGTTATGTTTTCGATTTCTGAAAATAATTTTTTCTGTAATAAATAGATTCTCTACCATTTTGTATTGTTTTATCCTGTTTTAAAACATTTGAAACTAGGTTTTGTGACCTTTTTTGGATAGGGACCATATTTGCACCTCATTTTTTCTGGTGTTTTTTTCAAAGCTTTTTGTAAATCTTCGTTTTAGAATTGAAACAATTGATATTAATCATTGTTTTGCATCCTTGCATTTAGTAAACTTGTTATACTCGTAATTGTTGAAGGTCAAAAATAAAATTTTTTTTAAAATTAAAGTAACTTTAAGTCAAAAACAAAAGAGGGTGCTCATATTTACACCTTTTACTCTAAAAACGCTTAAATAAGGCGAATTTTAGAATTTCAAAAAAGTGGTGCCTATCAAGAAATCTGAATTAAAAAAAAGTAGCCCAGTGGCAACACTGTTTTCATATTGGATAGTTTGTCATGGCACCGACGATATGATTTCTTGTTTTTTTTTCTTCTTCACAGTTTTTCGGTGTGGAGAGGATTAAGTTGAGGTCTTCTTTCTCTCTTTCTGTGCTCAAGAATTTTGCTTTCCTTTCTGAGTTGGAATAATATCAGGTTTTCAAATTCAGGCACGAAAAAACAGAGGTTTTTTCCAGTTTCATGTTCAGTTTACTTTTTGGATTGAGTTGAAGGTTTTGAGATCGACTAGTTAAGTATTCTATTTTAACAGGTTCCGATGATGGTGGCGAGAATTGTAATTTTGGAGTAAGTTTTCCACTGGTGATACAATAGACATCACGGGTTTTTCTTTGAAATGCTGGATGATATTGTTATTGATGAATTATTTGATGGAAAAGAGGTTTCAGTCTGGGTTCTTATGTGCCTTATGGGTTTTGATTGTTGTTTGCGTAAACTAGAGAAATAAACCCCGACAGATGGGGTACTGGATTCAACAAGTTTGCGAGCTCCAGGGTAAGAAAGTTTTGAGTGATTTTAACAGCAAGAATGTCATTTCATGGATCCAGTTTGGATAAGAACGGGAGTATGTGCCATGATCACCTTACAGTTTGTGCAGCGTTCAAAGTTTTCACAGGATTTACCGTCGTAGCCGACTTCTGAACAACGTGGACAGATGACAGAACCAAAACAAGTAGTTGTAGTATGGCCATATCGTAGACCCAGAACACAGTGATCTTTGCAGAGTGAAGTGGTGTTGGTTGCTGGGGGAGCAGATTTTCGGTCGCCCATATTCTACAAATTTACGTGTTGACAGTACTTTGCACATGGATATTGGTATTATCTTCTAGAAAAATTTTCATGGCCGTCAATTCGAGAAAGAAATTGTAGAATGAATGATTGTCGTTGTGGCGCGACCAACGAAATACAAGGCTAGTCCACGGTGCGACGTCAAGGCAATGACGTCACGACCATCAGATCACTCGTTTGGAGCACCACAAACGAAATCATATAGTTAATACGTTAATACGTTATATACAGTTAATAGGAAATTATAAAGATCATATAGTTAACATTCTCTGAAAAGAAAACATAAATGTTTAAAACTCAACAGACAAAATTTAGATCTAGGTTTAAGATGAAAGAGTTTTACTACATTCTAAGGAATTATTTATAAACACACAAAAACTAGATTCTATTTTGCACATAGTTTATAAACTTAAGCACAGAAAAATTGTAAACTGTGTCTTGTTTTTATTTAATTTAATTTAAGTAAAACTTCTGGTCTATAGTATATTTATTTAACTGGAAAGAAATGGGGTGGTTAGCAGCTGTGCTTTGTGTTTGATATTAATAATTTAGTAAATTACAATATTGCATATTTATAAAAAGTTTAAAAAAAAATCCAAAATACTTTTTTTACCATGTATTTTTTGTGAAGGATTTTGAAAATCTATTTTACAGCAACTTAAGTGAAATAGGATTTGCATATTTATACATAAATAAAATATGCATGTATTTCAGACATACCTTTTTAAATATAGAATGTGTATATTTCAATACTATTAAAATAGTAATCTGAATAACACTGGGAACAGATGTCATAAGTTCCCGCGGTCATCTTGGAATTTTTCTTGGCGTGAAAACCCCTTTTCCGCCAAGTAGTAAGTGTCGCCAAGCACCGGTTTATATGCATATTTGGCTTAACGAAAATAAAATGTAAATAATAAACAAAATTCGCTAAAATGGCAATCAGTAATCGATGTGTGCTTCGCGCACATTAACCGAAAAGAACATCACTGCATTCAGCATTTCTCGCGGTGTAGCATTCTCAAAATTCAGCAATTCTCGCTTTGTAGCAATCTCAAAATGTAAAAAACTCTTAAAGCAGCAAAATATACATAAAATTATCAACATACCTTAACAGACATCTGCTTTCTTGAAAACTCCAGCACGAAATATCATCACCGTCATTTTCCAAAATAGGCTTATGAATACGCATTCACACTCTATAAACAAACCTTCTTTTCTTTTCAAAATTTCCTCATATTTCCTAATTACTTCAGCAAAAGCGTTTAAACGGACTACATAAACCAAAGAGTCCATCAAAGAGTCCATCACCCCAGAGTCAATCAAATACATTCAATAAATTTCACATAAAAATAAAAAGGCAGAACTATACAACACGATATCAAAATACATTCACAATATTCCAAGCTAAATTGAGCTTCTCAAAGGTTGACAGAACGACACGTCACAACACACACGTCACACGGGATTCCGCATATCGAGGTTGCCATATCCATAACACCGCCAAACACCAACTAAAAATCGCCAAACAACTCAAAACAACAGCTGAGGGAATATAAAGCATCTAAGCCGAACACTGATTTAGTTATCTTAATTTTTAAAATATAATTAAAAAAAATAATAGAAAGCCAAGATACAGTAGCATTCTGAATTTTACAAAAAGCACTAAATCTTATCAAAATGAGAAATAAAAAATATGTGTAGAAATAAATTTTACTTCGTTAGATTACCCTGTAAATCTTTTGGAGAGAAAATTAAAAGTAAGAAATAAGCTACATGCTAAACAGTGAAATTTAATAGAACACACAATTTAAAACATTTAATTCTATGACGAAAGAAAAAAAAAACCCTGTAAGCAACATATTCGATCTATAAAAGAAATGAATTATAGTATAAGCCAAACAACGAAACAAATTTAGTTCTGAAAGCATGAAAATATATATCAGTTTATCGTTAGGGTTAAACACCCGTATCAAGCACAAAGATGACAGATAAAAAAATAATAATAAATATAACTAATAAAAAATTCACCAAATTCATAAAATAATATCTCTAAACAATCATGAAACTCTATTTATAACTCAAATTATAAATAAAAGCAATACATACCGATTAGAGCCCTGAAATATCCTTTTAAAAAGAGATTATCCATTTTCGTAATGCTTTACTACGAGTAACCCGAGTAAAGATGATCCAGTCCGTTTGACATCATAAAAGCCATGAACTGGCCTTGTATGTCGTTGGTCACGGTTGTGTTAAGTCAGCATTAAATGACTTCTGAACATGAGCAATTTTGTACAGATAACGTATTAGGTTGATTTGTAAAACTTTATAGATTGTGCTGACAAGCATCATATCCAACGATCTGGCAAATGCTCGTATTCTGCATCTTCCCATATCACTGTTAGTTTCTTTCTGCAATGCTGTAGTCACATCCTCCTCCGATGCCACGGTAATTGCTCTCCGCCCTCTACTAGCCTTCACGTCCAAGGAATCGGTCTCTTTGAATTTAAGAATCCTCTTCTGTAGACTATGTTGCCAGATATTGGATCATATCTTTTCTTAACCCTTTAGTACGCAGCTTTGCACATATGCAAACAACAGTGTTTTAAATTGAATAGATTTTTTTTTTCGTATATCCTTAATTCACACCAGAAAATTAAAATAGCAATATTTGCTTTAATTAGTAACAGATATTCCGTATTAAAATAAACGGAAATTAACCATTGAAACTTTCTGGTGTAAAGTCAGATTTTCTGAACTACGTAATTTTAGAAAGTATTCTATCATAGGAATTAAAGGGTTAAAGATTAAGTCTTATAAAATAAATAATTATATAAAATAAGGTATTTGGAGACATACTTATTAAAATATTTACTAATTGGCAATATTTTAGCTTAAAACAGCCGCACGACAGTAGTTTTTACTTATATTGCAGATGTGCAACAGAAGAAAAGATTGACGTATTATAAGAAAAATGTATCTCTGATTTTTTTCATTATTTTTCCTCTGTAATAAACCTTTCAGAGAATCATATATAATTTTTTCGAAACAAAATAAAAAATCATGCATTTAAGTGTTAAACCCTTAAATGTCCGGAATTTCCTGATGGTAGCTAACGCACAGTCTGCGTTCTAATAAAACAGTTTCAAGAACAGAGCGCAATCCTTCAAATGTAAAGTCATGATGAGGCACTCAGATGCAGTGTAGAAGAAACTGCATGCGTTCCGTATTTTTATCACAAGTGTAACGGGCGGTACGCATTTTTATGTCATTTAATTACTACACCTCACGTTGTTTTATCTGAGTTTAAAATTTATTTAGTGTAAAAGCTAAAATAAGATGAAAATCCTTGATAGCTTAACAGGTAAAATATTGGCACGGCAAGCAAAGTTATCCAGGCTCGATCCCTGGTCTGGACATTTTTCGCTCTGTTGGAATAAACTTCAACTGTGTTACTACAGCCTTAAATAAGATGAAAATCTTTGAGAAAACGCTAAAATTACAGTATGCTTATGAATATGCATTCCTATACGCTTCTCGACGTCTTGGTACGTTTCCTTTTTATAGTCGTGACATCTGGAAATAAACATAATGGCAAGGGACCAGAAAAAGTTCCCTTTTACGCCGGGTTACGTGAAGAATAAAGAAAGAAAGAAAGAAAAGAATCGTATTCTCCTCTTTTCCATGCGTAAATACGGGTTAGGTTCCCCTTAGAAAGACCCCCACGGAGGGTACTCCCCTAGGGCCTATATCACTCGAGTGGATAATCGGCCGTCAAAAATCAACCCGTATTCTCCTTTTAGCTAAGTTGGGCTATGTGCGAATGTAAAGGAAGTTTTTCTAAATGTTTTACTAAAATTCTTTAGCAAAAAAGCTAAACTCATAGTTTATTTACGCATTCTGTGCAGTCTTTTTGTATTTTGCGAAAAATGCGATCGACTCTGATACCTAAAAAAAAGTAGTAAGATTCCACGCGGGGATTAGTTGTAAAATTTTCCCTTACAACAAGTTATCGTGTTTCATGTGTATATTGCCATCTATCAATACATTTTTTAATTATTTTATCCTTTCTAAAACAAAACTTGCAACAATAGTTTTTAAATTGTACTGTTTTGGAATCGGAACATTAATTATAATCACTCCGTGTATATATATACATAAACCAGTAAAAGATTATATGTAGCCTGAACTGGCGCACCCCCCTCACGGAACAAGAAAAATATAACTGTTTGTAAAAAATTAAAATTTCAACAAAAACTAGGAAAAAACAGGCTGAGGCCTCCTCGGCAGTGGGTTATATTTCAAAAGCAGCCGAGCATTCAAAAAATGTATATAAAATATGTATTAGTGGCAGTTGGTTTCGGCCAGAACAGTGATTAGCAAAATCAAATGTTAAACATTCGATGGCTATATATTACATGTTCCCCCAGCGGACCCTACGCCACATTATTAAATAAATGCCTCGCCTGGTACAGTAACATAATTACATTAACAGGTGCATAAACAGGCTCTAATTAGGTACAGCACACAGGAACAGAATTTATAATTGTAAACAACTTCCTACAGAGAAGGAACTAAAGAAGTTTCCCGGTACACCGGTAGGTGGCACCACAGACAATCACCTCATCGAGTTCACGGCTGAAATTACAGAATTAGTTCAAACTCGACTCGCATATTGAAACGCAATCGGTCTGCCAGGTCATATCTTTGTGGAAAACACCCGAAAACTCGATTTTAGCGGTTTACTCGTAGGTTTACCATTGTGTTTTCCTGCACCCAAAGGTATAAAAATATGGAGGACTGAGAGGAGAAAAACATAATGGTAAACCTACGAGTGAACCGCTAAAATCGAGTTTTCAGGTATTTTCCACCAAGATATGACTGGGCAGACCGAAAGCGTTTTAATATGCGAATCGATATTTAACTAATTTTTGAACTTCAGCCGTGAACTAGATGGAGGTGATTGTCTGTACTGCTGCCTCCCGATCTACGAGGCTCATCTGAAGAATTTGTAGCAAATGTGGATGATTTTAATGTATCATCTGAAACATGGAAAGATAAATCAATGCGTGATATTTCTATCAACATTCACAGCAAGTTGGCAAAAAAGAAAGTAAGGTGTTTTAAGCAATCTACCAAAATTTATAAGGAAGTTGACTGTCCAGAAGTTGTCACAATCTACAATAAACATATGGGAGGTGTGGACTTGTTAGACAGTCATTTGGGTCGCTATTGAATCACATTAAAAGCTAAAAGGTGGTATTTCAGGCTCTTTTATTATTTAATTGATCTAGAAGTAATAAACGCCTGGATCTTTTATAAGGAGGTATCATTGAAAAAAGATACCAAAGCTAGAGTTTTAAATCAATAGAGTTTCAGGATTGAAGCTGCAGAGTGTTTTTGCAAAATGGGAAAATGTGGCACTCTAAAACGAAGAAGACCAAGCATCGAAATACAAGGGCAACTACAGACACAAAAGAAAAAATGCCCCAGGGCTGTGGTACCACCAAAGGACCTGAGACAAGACTCAGTCGATCACTGGCCAAAAGAAATAGATGCAAAATGCCTAATTGCAATGGATTTACCCGTGTGCCATGCAAATATATCTCTAATTTCTATGCTTCAACAAAGACAATAATAGCTTTAAAATTTTTCATAAATGAAGCCACATAGTAATTTTGTACGCATTGTAGCAAATATGCAACATAAGAAAAAAGCTAACGTATTATATGATAAATGTATATCTGCTCTTTTTAATTATTTTTCTTGTGTAACCTTCCTTAAAATTATATGTATTTTTTTCAAAACAAAATAAAAGATCATGCATTTAAGGATTAAAACAAATACATATAAGTGGATCAAAATTTACTCAGCTTTTAGCTTCATTCTGTTTAACAGTTGAAACAACAAAAATAGATTTGCGTTTTAAAAGCACAAATTTATTTTCACCGTTATTAAACTTTGAGACAGATAAGCGCCATCTATTTGTTATATTTGAAACTACAACAAGTTAGCACAGTAAAGAAATTTCAGATTTTAGTACTTATACTCTTTTGCAAGACAGCTTCAATAGATGATACTGTTTTTCTGTTATTAAATTTTAAAAATAGTTCATTTTAGGACACCCTGCGTATATCGTTGCCTCAAAGCAACAGTCGTAGGACATCTAGAAATAATCGGAAATGAGATGTTTGACTTACTGCTATGTAAAACTGCCTGCATATAATAGAATAGTAGGGAACTTTTATGAAACAGATCTGAAATATAGTATTAAACATAACTTTGCCTTTCAGAAGTTGTTCCACTAGATGCAATGCAAACACAGTTTCTCAAAGCAGTAAGTCAGACAACTCATTTTTTCTTATTACTATATGTCCTACTGTTGCTCTGAGGCGACGATGTGTACGTGTGCGTGTGACTTAGGGGTCGCAGCATTCTATATTTTTTATATAGTTTAGTACCACTTTTTCCAAACTATAATCTTCGTGGTAGTTTTCTTTCATCATGTGCAAGAGAAAGTTGCAACGGAGATTATATTTTGAAAATATTTGTACGGAATATATAAAAAATATACGACGCTGCGACCCCTGATGACCTGAGATCTAATTTTATGCATTACCATAAAATTACCAAAAGGTTATGAAGATTATAGTTTTTTTATGTTTTCATATAATTAACAGGATATTGTTTTTATGACTGTGATATTGAACAAGAAACCTATATGATATTTGACGCGATATGATAGATGACAAGATATTTAACAGTAACCTATATGTATAGAAATTAATAATTGAGATGGAAGTTTGGTATTTGGAGCCATTAAAAGTTTGAAGGAAGAGATTTTTGAATTTTAAATTACTGTCTCCTAATTAGAATACAAATGTTAGAATTATTTATAAAATGTTGTCAGGACAGTTTAATATTGTATTTTGGATGATGCATTGTTAACTTTCAGGATTACAAAATTTCCTTGCATAATTTATTTAAAAAATGGTACAGGAGAAAAAAAATCTGAACATTTTTTTATTGTCTTTTTAATATTTTTCAAGAATTAAAGCAGTTAGCATAAGTTTAAAACTCATATAGAAAAATGGAGATAAATTAATGAAAAAAATTAAAGTTTTTTTTAAGAAAGAGATTTTCAAATAGTTATCACTAAAGAATAACGAAAGTTTAAAACGAAATTCAACAAAACTTGAACATTTTATGATAGTTTAAAAGACAGAGCCTCATATGATTCATCCAATGTCATCTTGAGACTCTAGTTTAGAAATCACAAAACGTACTTAAAGAAACTAAGAGAACGGCAGGATAGTATCAAATCTTTCGATAATGAGAAGAAAAATGACATGTTTTATCTGTTATAAAAACGACAGCCTCTTATCTCTTATCAAATGTTATAATAAAAACCAGAATTTTATGAATATACGGATTAGTTTGATACACTAAAATAAAATTGGGTTATCAAAATTTAGTAAAAAGTACTCAATTTTAAGTACACCACATACTCAAAATACACTCCAAATGCACTCAAAACTGAAAAGCGCATGTACGCATTCCATATGGATGTGTTCTCAAATATGAACTGCTATGTATCGCTCCCTCCTGTATAGATTAAAATAAAAATGTACTGACATTTATTTCCCGATCAAAATTATTCACAAGAAACATTTAATTGGTTATTTGTTAAGGAAAAATAGCAAAATTATTATCAAGATATCCAAATCAAGTATTTTTTGTTTCGAGCATTGTTTTCAAGAACTTGCTGTGCATAATTTAATAATTACATTAATGAACGTCTTTTATGCCTCCATGAAGGAAATGATTTTTTAAGAATTCAAGCTAACTGTATAAATTTAGCATGAACATTAAGAAGAGTGAAAGTTTCTTATACCACATGATCACTAAAGTATAGCGGCGAGAAGCTTATACGATTTAGAATATATCAGGGCCGGCGCTAGACATTTTGACGCTTGAGGCGAGCATCATTTTGCCGCCCTTATGATGTAATTGTTCTTCTCCATTTCTCAAATGTTTTTAATAGTAAGTTAATATGCTAACTAGAGATCGACCGAAAATTCGGTTTCGTTTTCGTTATCGTCCCAAAATCTTACTTTCATTAAAAATTCGTTTTCGGCGAAAATGTTGCCAAAAATTCGGCCGGAACGAAACTCAAATGGCAACCTGATTACAGAAGACCATTCGTAAAAATATCATTAATATTCCGTAACTTGGTAATATTTTTAAAACAGGTACATTACCATGTTTAGAGAATGTGAAATCTGAATGGGGGTTGGTGAGCGCAACCTTTTAGAATTTTCAATGTACAATTTAAAAATGTAGAGAAATGTACAAATTACACAATGTACATTTTTTAATGTGAAAAAGATGTGATACTTGAGATATTAATATGATGAAACGATAAAAATATGTCTCAATATATGGCTAAAAGCACATTTCAATAAGTAACAGAAAACGTATTTTATTTTTATTCCTGGGACCATTTTTTAATTTTCCGGAAAACTTAATTTTTTGAATAAGTGTGCAATATGTTTAAAAACTAGTATCAGTAAATCAACCAATCTAAGAGAGCACGAAAAATCGAAAGTGTCTTGGGCACAGAAGTTTGCTAGTCGGACCCTGTATGTAAACATTTTATATATACAGTGAAACCTCCTTGAACGGCCACCTCTAAACAACGACAACCTCCAAATACCGACCGCATGTTGATGGAACCAGACACATTCCATAGCATTAACATTAGTACGAACCTCTAAATAAGGAATTCTGAACAACGGACATTCAAAAGCCACGAGAAAAAAAATACAGCTTCTGGTATAATTTCATATTTATTTCCAAACCGAAATTTGAAGCAGATAAAACAAAATTTTTTTGATATGTCAACAAACAGCAAATGAAGACATTAATAATGATGGGGAAAATTTACATAATATTCTTAGAATGGCAGGCATAACTAACATAAAGACCAGCGAGTTTGTATGTCTGGACAAATATTTGGAAGCTACTGCTACATTTAAGGCTCCTGTCCCTGCCGCCGAAGACACTATCGAGCTAATGCTAATCCTATGGGGAAGGATTTATCTAATATCTCGTTTGCATTTCGACATTTTTAAATATTTTTTTTGCATTGGACAGCCGAGGTCCGTCTCTACATTGCACCTTTTTTACTTTTTCGATTTTGGTCGTAGATATTTTTTATAAAGTTACTTTCACTTTCAAAACCGATTCTGAAAATGAAAGTGTCATTCTAAAAAATATCTGCAACCAAAATCGAAAAAGTAAAATAGGTGCGACGTAGAGACGAATCTCGGCTATCCAATGCAAAAAAAAAAAAAAAAAAAAAAAAAAATTAAAAATGTCGAAATTTAAACGAGATATTAGAACAATCCCTCCCCATAGGATTAGCATTAGTTCGTGAGTGCCTTCGTCGGCAGGGACAGGAGCCTTATATCCATCCAGCAAATGATGGAAGATAAGAGAGAGGAAGGGAAAATAGACTAGTAAATCTGCAGATCAAGAGCCTCAACGTCATCTCTGCAACTCATTGTTTTTATCAAACTTTGCGTAATATTAATCTTTCTACAAAAACAAAATTTAAACTATTTAAATTACACAAGCATTTATAAAAGGAAAAAAATATTTCGATGGTTTCAGACATTAAAAGCGTTAAATTAAACACGTTGTTATGTAAGGATATTCTGAAATTCTCACGACCTACTTATTCTAGTAATTTTTATATAATAAAGCAAATTTCTTCAGGGGGGCTCTGCCCCCCTGAACCCCCCGTTGTGTAATTTATTTTGCATTTGTAATTTTCTACTGATTGAGTTAATGATTACCCTATATCTTAGATTTCTTTTTACACTGCGATTTATAAGGATAAGCAATAATTCGATCAAGCATTTTACGTTATCCTAATATCATACAGCAGTATTTACTTGCCTGCTAACCACAAATACCTGTATCTAATGGATAAAGAACTTTTGGAAATGTAAACTGAAACATCTAATTTAGAAATCTAATACCTTTATAAATTTTGTTTATAAAAAATAATTTTGATTACCATTCTGCAATATTTATATCTAAGATCTAATCTAAATATCAAAAAATGTACTCGATAGCATTAACTTACTAAAATCACCCTAAAGTAGGGGGCTTCTAAACCTAACAGTTAATAATTCATCATCGTTAAATAGATAAACATGATTTGGCGCCTTTAAGTATTTTTTGTGATTTTCTTTTAATAGTATCTACATTTAATTTAAAATCGTGATGTTACAAATACCGTTGAAATTTGACGCAAACCTATGTTCAGGTCAAATTACGAAAGGTTAACTAACATTTCATTTCCCTTAGCCGGACTTTCTGTTTCATTTTTCGTAATAAGGATTATTTTAATAATTTAATTTATTTTACACTCTACAAGCTGTTACACGGACGTTGCTCACGTAGCATTAAAATAGAGATAAATGCATTAAGTAAAACATTTCACTCCCAACCAGACATACCAAGTCTCAAGCTTTTTGCACATCACTATTATCTTAGAGAAAATGTTCTTTTAAATCGCGCAAATGTTTCAATTAAATAAAGTAACATTTTCTGTATTAAAATACTGGTATCCAGAACGCCGGAGGCTTGGCAGCTCTGCTCCTCTTAATAAAAACATATATGATTAACCAACACTTTATCGCATTTTATAGGAGACAATACGGAATTTCTTATTTGTATGGCCTTACATATATCTCAGTCATAAAAATGTAAAATTTTGTGCCAATTAATGCACGCAATTGCGAAAATGAAATCGCAAAGAATGAGAAAAGGAAGGCCAAGTAAAATCGTGTAAATCGAGGAATCTTTCTTCGTAGTGCTGGGAAAATACTGCTACAAAAACTATTTTAGGTGGTATTTGGTGTGAAATGTTTATATGTATTCATTCCTGTCCTATATATCCTTTTTTTTATTTTTTATTTGCTTATTCCATTTTTCTTTTGCACGTGAAAATCTTACAAATTAAAATTAACTCTTTGGGAGAAATTTTTATTCATTTTTTTTTTTTTTGGCAACAATAAAGTTTATAAAATTTAACAGAATAATGTCAGTTTATTCTGTATGAAAATAACGAACTTTTTCATTTATAATCAAATAGTTGAATAAATAAATGAAAATATTATTCTATATAGTATATAAATACTATTTTCATTTCTGCGTTTAAATAAATCTATATGCAAATATCTATACAAAGGCATTCATTAATTCATTCCTTTTGCTTTGATTTGACTTCAAAAAACCATACATACTTTCACATTTATGATATTTTTAGATGAGATGCTGTTGCTACGCAACGGTTAAAAGAAAAAAATGAAATATAAGTAAATTCATAAAATAAAATGTTTTATATTATTCGAACACATGTATAAAATTCTATCATAAGTTATACACCTAATTTAAAAGCTCTGACAAATGTTTTGACAAAATTGCAAACTAATAAGAATAATTTAATACTCTTATTTAAAAATTTCAGCATCCAAAATTTACCATTTAAATCTATTATTCATATGAGCGATTTCTTTCAACAAATGAAAATTTGAAAATCGTCTGACTTCCCATAGAAAAGCATTATATCACAAAATAAAATGTTCTGTATATTCCGAACGAATGAACCAAATTTAACCCAAAACTATACAGCTAAATCCGGGGAGCTCATCAACATGCCCAGGGAATTTCAAGCCGATCGGATGCTTTTTGCGGCAGTTATCGCGGAACAGACAGACAGACTAACAGACAGACAGACTAACGGAAACCAAAACTTTTCGTGTCTCCACAGTAAGCCTTCACTGACGTTTCGGCAATTATAGAATCACCCAAAATTTCCATATTAACACATATACCGAAGATTTTATGAACCTTCATGAAATCCAAAATTTTGTATTTAAGCATAATGATGATGAGTTGTATATCAAAACAACTCATAATGTTATTTCTTTCGAGAAAGGTATTTGCAGCATAAAACAAAGCAATTGCAAATCACTGATTTTTTTTAATGTATTAAAATAATGAGGATTAATTAAGATGACTGTGTATTTCTATTTAAATTTATTTAATTTTGATTTTTTTTTTAATGAAACCTCTAAATAACAAACACCTCTGAAGAGTGGTCAATTTTCACCGGTCCCACGGGTAACCGTTATTCAGAGGTTACACTATTTTATATACATAGGGTAGATATCCTTCTATATATAAAAAAAAGTAACGATTTGGAAATGGACCAATAAAATCTGAGTACTTCCCGGTACACTCCTAGATCGGCATCCATATTTCTTTTGATCGGGGGTCTTTCTTCGTCAATATTAAGAAAACTACTGCATACAAAAATATGAAAATTGGTGCTATTATAGAGAAATGTTTGATAAACACGCTGGGGCAGACAGTTTTTAAATCGAATATTTATTTTAAGAGATATTTAATGTTAAAATGGGTCAAAATCGTTTCATTAAAAAATTTATCTGAGAAAAAATTATACATAGGAATTTTATCATTTTTAGATCATTTTATACATCAGAAGTACCCGATGTGCAGACTGCATTTATTTTTTTAATTTGACTAATTTTTTGAGGATTTATCTCCATTTTAAATTCAAATTTTCAGCATTTCAAGAGATATTTTTTACATATTTTAGAAAAGAATATTATTTTAAACTGTTTCCAATTTTAAGAACACCAAAAAGAATAATATTTCTCAAGTTAAAAATTTATTGGCAGGTGGATATTATAATCAGAAAAAAACTTTTAAATGAGAATTAAGTGATTACGTGTTAAAAATCAGGAAAATATTGAAAATTACGTCATAAGAACTATAGTTACACGTGAATTTTAAAAGAGAAATTTTTTTTTTAAATAATAATTTCCTTATTATGCGTTTAAAGTCGCAAATGGAGGAAATTTACGTCATATTTAAAAAGGCTAAATAATTGACAGTTGGCAAAACAGTTTAAATTAAAAAATATATTTGCGCGAGACATTTATTTCATTTTTTGAGATAATCTTTTCAACTATTATCGTGAATTCAGAGAGCGCAAATAATATTTCCTTTCTAACAACAAAAGTATTTTCATATGAATGTTGAAAAGAGAAAGAAAACTTTGGTGAAAATTATGTCAGATATAAAACGATACATTTCAAATATGTAATTTAAAAGAACTTTCCTATAGAACTGTTAAAAAACCGAGAGACAAAGACTCTGTTTACTTAATTCATTTTAAATTAGCTTATTTTCAAATTTTTAATTTTTTTTTTAATTAAATACGAAAACAGCCATTGTATCCATTAACAAAAGCTGATTTCGCCTTAAAATTCTTCAATCAAAGGAATATGAATGAAAACCCGTTTACAGGGAGATCGCCACTGTTTTTTTAATTATAATTCAATCTTTTTAAAGCAGATGAAATTAGCCTGCTTTTAGAATCTGGGGTGTCGGAACGGGGGTTGGCGAGCGTAGCTTGTAGGGGGCAGAGCCCCTTATATTTATATAATATGTGTGTGTGTGTATGTGTGTATTTGTTATATAATGTATATACAATTTTTGTGTAAATTATCATTTGTTTCTAATAAAAAATATATAAATCGCTTCTTTATACTAAAAAAATTGTATAAAGATTTAAAAAATTGCTAGTATTTATGAAACAGTCAATATGTTGCCACAAAATATGTATGAAAAATTTCCTTCTCTCGCCAAGGTAAGTTTCTATTTTGCCTATACTTGAAAAGTACTCTTTTTGTTTTATTTTTGAATAATACTATACGTAAAATTGTACCGTTTTATTATTATCATCATCTGAATAAATTAAATTGTCCATGAATCAGTCAACTAATTCGAGTACAGAAAGTGTAGTTTTATCTCATACTTATCTAGGATCATTAAAATAAAATGATAAATACTTGAAAATGATAAATGCATATGCAAATGAAAAAAAAAAGTTATGATTTTTACATTTCTAAAAAATACTAAGAATTGATTACAAATTAATATATATATATTTTTATTTGTTTACGAAAGCATAATTTTTTGAAAGCTACTTTATCTAAAACCATTTTAAAGGAAAATTATAATCGACGGAAGATTAAAAAATTGCGACCAATTGACGCAAAACAAGAGATATATTTCCAGATAGCTATAAATACGACTTTTTTCGCATTCTTTTTTCATGGCGAAAACACAATATTTGTGAAATTGATTTTTCATCTTTGTTAAAAATTATTTGATTTTAAGGAAATGTAAGTTTGATTATTTGGATATAGAGTGGGTGATCGGTTAACGAACACTTTTGAGCAGAGCTGCGGAGTTGGAGTCGGAGTCGGATCTATTAAAATTCCCGGAGTCGGAGTCGGAGTCGTCCATTTTACAAGCAGATCAACATTGTCGGAGTCGGTCAATTTTTGAGCGAAAGAGTCGGAGTCCGATCTGTTAAAATTCCCGCAGTCGGAGTCGGAGTCGTCCATTTTTCCCACCGAATCCGCAGCCCTGCTTTTGAGCGAGATTTTTATGTTCGGATAACGAACACTTTCGCGAAAGAATTTTTTGTTGTTACGAACACCTCATGAAACAAAGCCAAGAAGAAGAAATGCTGTGTTTCAGTTTTCCAGAGCTGTATTTAATTGTATCTATTATCGACATAGAAAACATTTTAACAGTTGCATATTTATGGCCTAATTAATTTATTTTACGGGCTATCGAGAGTTCGGGTCCTACATTTTAGGACCCCCAAATTTTGATGAACAGATTAAAAACATTAAATTATATATTTTGTGTCCTTTTTTAAAGAAATATTTTTAATTGGAAATTTTTCATTTTAATTGAAATGTAGTTCCTAAATTATTAACAAGCTCTAAGCTCTACTCGACCTTTATCGGGCACTGCAATAAATATAATCTTTCAGAGAACTAATGGAACTTTTGATAGGTCAGAGTGATATGGTTTAATGCTGCAGTCAACGAATGTGATCCTAAAAGATTTTACAAAACATATGTCATTTATTTTTTTAAATGCGCACGACACGGAGAAAGCCATCAAAATACGATCTATACATGTTAAATACGGACGTATTATTAACCTTATTAAAAAAAGGAAGATTAAAAACTTTTATGATTGTTATTAATGTATGTATTATTGTTATTATATTTAAATAAATTTAGGGAGAATTTATATTAATTTTTATATATTTGTTGGCTTTTAAGAACGAATTAATTCCACTCCCATACAAATGTATACAAAATCTATGATCGGTTAACGAACAATTCGATTAACGAACATTGTTTTGGAACGGATTAAGTTCGTTAACCGGTTACCCACTGTATGATCTTTTCTCAACCAGGCTTTTGTCTTTTCTAAAGATATTGAAAACAGCTAAGATAGTGTACAAATGATAAATATACATATAAATCGTTAGAAAACATTAAAAAATGCAGCGAACTGATTAATTAATCACTAATAAATAACAGAATAAAACGAATTAGTATAAAACAAATCCACAGTCTTTTACGCATGCTGTTAGGAATCTGACGCGGAAAATCGATTTTTCGGATATTATCCATTCTCAAGAAAGCATTTTCAGTTGCATAACTCATAACTGAATTTGTACATGCGGTTGTCACAAAATAATGATGTTACTAGTAGATCGGGAGCCGGCAACACAGTCAATCACCTCATCCAGTTCACGGATGAAATTCTAGGATTAGTTAAATCTTGATTCGCATATTTAAACGTAATCGGTCTGCCAAGTCATATCTTGGTAGAAAACCCCTGAAAACCAGATTTTAGCGGCTGACTCGTAGGTTTACCATTGTGTATTCCTGCACCAAAAGGTATGAAAACATGGAGGACTGGGAGCAGGAAAACACAATGGTAAACCTTCGAGTCAGTTGCTAAAATCGGGTTTTCCGGTGTTTTCCACCAAGATAGGACTTGGCAGACCGATTGCGTTTTAATATGTGAATCGATTTTCAACTAATTCGGGAATTTCAGCCATGAACTCGATGAGGTGATTGTCTGTGCTGCCGGCTCCGGGTCTGTGGTGATTTCGTATGTTTGTCTGTTAAACATGTTTGCTGTACGTGAAAATACATACTTGAGTGGATAACATCCAGAAAACAGATTTTTCGTGAAGGGAGAACTAATTATAGATGCATTGTTGAAGCCACTCGGAAACGTTTCCGAAAATATTGGGCAGCTAATAAAAATTTATTTCTATAAATTCTTTTTTAATCCTAATGCGGTGTTCATTTTGAATGAACATTATTTCAAATATGCAGAGCTTTCAAGTTTCCTACAAATATTTTAATTCATAAAATGTTCTTTTATTTAATTGGAACATTTGAGCGGTTTAACAAAACAACAATTTATCTAAAATAATAGTGGTGTGCAAAACGACGCAGACTCAACAACTCTGAATATGAGTTATTGGGTAAAAAAAGACAGGGTTAAATTTCGAAAATAAATTGTTTTCGGATTTTTATAAAGATAAAGAAACGCTTTTCGGAATTTCAATATTTTCGTTCGTAATTATAGTACATTTTCATAGATTGCAACGCAGCACAATTTCACCAAACATTCCCTTTTTTCAGTGCACCCTTTTTCATATAGAATATTATCAAGTTTGAAAACATATTTTGCAATAAAGTCATTGATTAAAAGCGAAAAAGAAAACGAAAAAAACAAGAAAGAAAAAAAAGGAATAAACAGTAAATTTGGGAAAATTTATATTACTCTGAAACAATTTGCTCTCATATTTTATACTAGGCAATGCCCGTACGAACCAAGTGCGCTAACCCCGTCCAATTTCTATTGGCTCTACAAACACACTAATTTGCTATATTTTAAAAATATTACCTGATTACGAAAGATTGAAAGATATTACTACGACCAGTGGAGTTCTCATTAAAAGTTTTTGTTTCTTTTGTCGTTTTCCCTCTAGAAATTATAGAAAGAAAGGAATATTATAAGTCGAAAGCGGCGTTTTTATCAGGGTCGCATATTTTTTGGAAGACGGTTTATTAAGATATTATAGAATTATTCCTTTATTTGGATAAAGATACAGGACATTCAGAAGTTAATGATATATGCAGGCTGATTTTTTAAGCAAATGAAATACGTTTTACATAATGCTTTTTTTTTTTTTTTTTCAAAATTACCTAAAATCATGATCTTAAATTAACATAAAAAAAAAACTAGCATTATATTTACCTGAAGTATGAAATATTTTTTCTTTTAACTTGTACAACATGTGTGTAATCGTAGTATCTGACTCGCTACAGGCAATTAAAGAAAAAAAATTCACGATCGAAAGACTATGCAAGTAAAATAATGAAATACTAAAAGCACTTGACACTACAACATTATGAGAATTTGTTTTGGTTTGCATGGGTCTGGCGCCGTCTACCCTTTGCGAATTCTGCTGATTTCAGTACAGGACAATCTTTGAAAAGAAAAAAAAAGCATCTCATTCTTTTTGTTTCTTTTGTTCGTGTCGATTTAATCCATTTTCCATAATAAAGATTACGAACTCTTCGATTATCATTCGGCTGTAATTATCTGAAATATACTCGGTATTTTTATTCTAAAATGAGAGAAAAAAAATCACACTTAAAAAAATTTTTTACAAATATAATGGTAATGATAATGAATTATATGTTCAATATATGTGAGGCAAATGCCGCCCTTTATGCGTGCGCCCTGAGGCGGCCGCCTCTGCTGACTCACCCCTGGCGCCCGCCCTGGAATGTATGGTATGTGGTATTTCGACCTAATCGAATGAATACCAATCGACTAGGGACCACGCGTTTAATAAATCTAATTGAGCACCAGGTGCGCTAAAAGTTTGTTGCAACTTTGAAAAAAATAATTTGATAAGACGAAATGACGATACAAAATTGCGGTTTCCAAAAATAGAGTCACAAAATCGGATAAATTTTAATAAGAAAATAAAATATTGCTTTTCCAAAAAGCTTTTAAAAAATAATTTTAAAAGAAGAAATGACGATACAAAATTTGCGATACAAGTTTCACGAATAGGATCAGAATGAGATCAGCTATTTTTTAATAACAACAACAACAAAAAGAAAAATGTTGCTTTTCCAAAAGTCGCCAATAACTTTGCCGAAATCTGAAGCAGATATGCGCAAATGGAGCTTGTAATAAAATACAATAAACAGGAGAAAAATAACAGCACAGTGTCTAACAAACTTTAGTTTCCCCTGATTATCTAGGCCCTTTTCGGTGATTGAGCCATTCGTCATACAAAAATTTAGTAGTTGCCTCTAAGCGCCCTCTATCCACGACTTTTGAAATTACAATCCTTTTCTTGCTTAATATCTTCCTGATTCCAATCGTGTAAATTGCGAATTTTTTTCATCATTTGTTTTTTAATTAATTTTTAATGTTGTATCGCACTTTTGACTCGGCAAATAAATTAATCTTACCACTTGCCATTTTCATACTGAAAAATAAAACCTTGAAAAAATTCAATACTAACAGCAAAATTTCACATAATATTTAAATAATAGAACATAATAGAATAAAATTTAGCTTTATATGTAAAATTTTAAGTCATTTGGATTCATTTATAAATTATATAGAATTAAAGTTATGAGTAGTGATGGGCGATTCTGGAAATTTTGAGAATCGAATAAAATCGACATCGTATGAAACAGAATCGATCGCAATAAGAATCGATTCCCAAATTCTAGAATCGATACTTGAATCGATATTTCGATGTTCACAATTCACACAGATAAGCTGAAAAATAGTAATTCCAAAACGTAGC
This sequence comes from Maratus speciosus, assembly GCA_963932465.1. NCBI lineage: Eukaryota > Metazoa > Arthropoda > Arachnida > Araneae > Salticidae > Maratus > Maratus speciosus. The sequence goes on from OZ010787.1 coordinate 211,596,557, forward strand.
GAATCAACAGGGCCGTACGTAAAGACTATCTCTCACCCCTCACCTCCATTTATGGGGGACCTAGACAATGTTAGCGGCCCAGAAGTAAGCTACTACAGACCTTTGAGTCAAATAATAAGGTTTTTTAACTTTTAAAATTATTATTTTTAAGATGTAATTTTGATAATAATTTATATTACATTTAAATTTATCTTTAAAAAAGATCTCGGTCAGATAAAAAAAAGACAGAAATGATTTTTTTTTCATCCGGAAAAGATGTACTTTCTACTCTAACTCTTATTTCCTTCAACCAAACAGATGGGGACTTACTTCCTATAAACGTCATTCTTCTTAAAAATGCGCAGATGAGCGAAATTTTGAAGGCTCTAAATTTATTTAAAAAGTTAAATGTTTTTTCAGTCTTTTTAGGGTCTCCTATAAGCGTGGGGGAAATGCAAATATAGCAAATCTTCTTTTAAAATAGCTGTGATGAATGTAATTAACCAATCATCACATACTAATTATTCCCCAATTAATAATCAAAATTCTCCTTTTAATAATATATTTAACTAAAATTTCTTTCCCTTTTTAAAATATATATCTCCTTATCTCATTTACAATTTATAAATATCTTTCTTTTTAATGTTTACCAAATTTTCAGCTGTTAAGAAAAAAAACATGTTTTCATCTTAGAGCCATTAACAATGAAATAACATACTTTTCTCTGGTTAACAAATAAATAAAAGTATATTCCTTGATTATATGTTTTTTTTTTGTTTTGTTTTGTTTTGTTTTTCTTTCCTCAGCAGTAATCTAAAAACTATAAACTGTTATTGACTCATTCGCTGACATGCAGAGTGCACTCACTGAAACAATAATAAATAAAAAAGAAAAGTATCGAGTTAAACTGATGGCATTGAGCTCACAGTTTATTCATACTAATTGTATTTTATACTCTTACTTCAAAGAATGTCTTTCGAAAAATAAATTAAAGGGGAATCAGCCTCCCCCCCCCACGTCACATCTCCATACTTAAACAATAAGCCTCCAAATCTTATCAGGGAAGCGCTTTATCAGAATAAACTGGTTACCAAATTTGAAGCAAATCAGATAGAAAAACCCATCTATCTAAATTAAGGGGGGTTTTCCCCGGTTCCTCCCTTTATACTTAAACAATGAACCACCAAATTTAATCAGGGAAGTGTTATCAGAATTAACCGGTATACCAAAATTGAAGCAAATCTGATAATTCTGCATGAAAAACCCATTTATCTAAGTGTGTGGGGGAGGGGGATAATAGCCCCCGTACCTCCGTCCTTTATGCTTAACCAATGAACCCCCCAATACTAATCAGGGAAGCGCCTTTTGAGAATGAACCTAGAAAAATAATTTGAAGCAAATCGGATATTTCTATCAAGAGTTATCGCGTTACGTATGTATCGTATGTACGTCAGTTTTTGTACGTATGTACGTACATACATACATACAGAAACTGCGGGCACATTAGCTCTCAGGCTTTGATACCCTGTGAGTTAAAAAGAAAAGTACCCAGTTAAACTGATGGCATTGAGCTCACAGGCTATTACACTAAGTGTATATTATGCTCTTATTTCAAAGAATAATACCCCTCGAAAAATAAACTAAGGGGCGGGGGGAATTGCCCCTCCCCGTTTCCCCTTTTTATACTTAACCAATAACCCTCCAAATGTCATCAGGGAAGCGCCTTATCGAAATAAATCGGTATACCAAATTTGAAGCAAATCGGATAGAAAAACCCATTTATCTAAATTAAGAGGTATTAGCCCCCTGTTCCCCCCTTTATATTTAACCAATCAACATCCAAATCTAATTAGGGAAGCGCCTTATCAGAATAAACTGGTATACCAAATTTGAAGTAAATGGGATAGCAAAACCCATCTATCTAAATTAGGGAGGGTATTATCCCCTCCCCCCCCCTCCCCCCTTTAGACTATAACAATGAACCTTCAAATATAATCAGAGAAACTCGTTATCAAAATTAACCGGTATACAGAAATTTGAAGAAAATCTGATTATTCTGCATGAAAAACCCATTTATCTAAGTTAAGGGGGGGATTAGCCCCCGTTTCCCCTTTACACTTAACCAATGAAACCCCAAAACTAATCAGGGAAACGCCTTAGCAGAATGAACATAGAAAAAATTGAAGCAAATCGGATATTTCTATTAAGAGTTATCGCGTTACGTACGTACGTACATACATACATACATATGAAACCGACGGGCACATTAGATCTCAGGCTTTGATAGCCTGTGAGCTAAAAAGTGCCAAGAGCGTGTAACTAGGGGGGGGGGGGACAAAAAATAAAAGAGGACATTAAAAGATTTCCAACAATATGTTACACGAGAAGGTTTGGAAGAAACAATAAATATGCCCCCCCCCCCCCCGGGGGACAGGTAAGTCTCAAACGGTGGGAGGGTGACCTCAAATGTATCTTTGGTCAAGGTTTCAAAATGTGGATTTATAATAAAATAGAACGAGAATTTGGTATTTTTAAAATAGCATGCATATTTTGAACGGCCCTGTAAATTAAGATTGGCGAGGAAGGGGGGGGGGGGCGGAAAGGATTAGAAGGGGCGAACTTGAAAAATACAACATAATAAACTAGTAACCCAAATAACTAGGTTTCTAAACAAAAATATAACGATTTAAACTTGTATTAAATTCAGGGGGTGACCCGGGGTAACATTGGAAAGTCCCTCCCGAAAGTTTTGAGATTTTATGCTTCTTAATGGACAAATGTGCATCCCCCTTCACGGAACTCTAAAATCTCCCCCCCCCCCCGACCGCAGCAGTCAACAAGTCAACCCGCCATTCAACTCTGAACCTAGAAAGAAAAAAAAAGGCTCTTATACAAAATTTTACAGCAATTCTGCCACTAAAACAGTAAAATTGGAGGTATCTGTTCAACCCGAATCGTGGATCATGCGCGATGCGATTTGAATTGAAGTAAATCAAAAAATAACAATTTCACCCGCATCTCAAAATCGGCATCGAATCTGAACTGAATCGATTCGCCCGAATCTAAAGAATTGAAGTAAATAAAAAAATAGCGATTCTGCCAGCATCTAAAGATCGACATCGGCATCGAATCTAAACTGAATCGATTCGCCATTTCTGATCTTAATTTACGGGCAGAATCGATGCGTTAATTTTTTCTTGCTTTCTTTTGTCTTTAGAAAAAGAAAGCGTTGGATTCGTGAAAAATTTCGACTTCTGGTTTTCGAAGGATTTTTAGATTTAGAAGATCTTGTCTGGAATACGATCTGACTATTTTTATACATTGCCTGTCTGTCAGTCTGTCTATTTGTCTCTGACAAAAAAATTGTGTGCGGTCTATTTCAAGAACTAATGCATGGAATCTGTTGAAACTTTAGATTCAATTATACTTTCATATAAATTGGTGCTGATTACTTTTTGATGTAAATCTACCGGCAGGTGGCGCTGCTATGCTGCATTTTTCCCGATTTTCGCAATAGCTCTATCTCAAGAACTAATGCACGGATTTTCATCAAACTTCACATTCAGTTAGACGTTGGCATAAATTGTTGCATATTAGATTTCGGTGTAAATCACCCAACAGGAAGCGTTGATATGCAGATTTTATCAGCAGTGTTGAATTCAGACAATTTTCTCCGGGAGGGATTTCTGCGGATCCAGAGAGGGACAGTTCAGAGGGGAAGGTGATTGAACTTTTGTACAGTCGTGGAAAAAAAAAAGTAAACACCCCCTACTAAATCTTCAACAAATCATCGTAGAAGAAAGTTACTGGTACCGAACGATTGGAAATAAAGTCTACTTTTAAATGATGCATATAAAATTTGCTTAAGGGGCCATCTACATATTAAAACGAACCATAACTTTGTTTTTTTCAATAGCAGTACCCAATTCTGACAGCATAAATGAACTCTACACCCTTTAATTAGCCTAAAAACGAATTTTTATGCAATTCGTACCATAAGTTTCCGAGAAATTAATTATTTTAAAACGACCGTATTTTAAGGGCTGTATCCAAATTGAAGTTCCGTACTGGATTGTTAACCAAGAGAGCCCCTTACTTGATCAAGGCACCTTAAGCGCCACTCAAGGAGTCAATGAAGCGTGTTAAATTACAGTACAGCAGAATAAATTTCAAAATGTCTACTCACTTCCATCATAGACGGCCCCTTAAACCATCATTTTGCCGTTTTTTAAGCATAATTTGAAAACTACTTGGAAGAAAAATGTGAAATTTTTGAATTTCCATTAAGCAGGACTTAATAAATCTAAATCCATCAAAAAAAATTGTAGGTTGCAATTCCTAATTTTTTCGAATATTAATTTAATAATTCATAATTCATATCATAAAATTATAAAAATTGCAAATTCAGCTTATTTATGTTTGGGTATATTAGTATTATTACTACAAAAAAAATTACCACATTAGGAGCATAATTTCGGGAGATATAAATAAAAATATGAAAATGTAATTTAACATTAGAAGCAGTAAATTTTGAATGTTTATAATTCAAAAACTTATCATTCAAATGACTTGAAATTTGGTGTCTAGGCATAGTTTGAACCGAAGATTTGAAATATCTCGTTAAAATTGGGTATTGCCATTAAAAAAAATGAAGTTTGGATTCATTTTAATATGTAGATGACCCCCCTAAGAAAATTTTATATACATCATTTAAAAGTAGACTTTATTTCCAATCGTTCGGTACCAGTAACTTTCTTCTACGATGATTTGTTGAGGAGTTAGTAGGGAGTGTTTACTTTTTTTTTTCCACGACTGTACATTAAGCATAAAATCTCAAACTTTCTGGGGGGACATTTGAATATTGCACGGGGGGGGGGGGGATGTCCCTCCAAGCTACTCCCGGAATTCAAGACGTTTTTCTGTATTTAAACGATTTTAGGGATCATATCTCAAGAACTAATGAACGGAATTTCATCAAACTTAATATTCTGTCATAAGTTGTTCATGATTAGGTATTTCGTGTAAATGATATAACAGGTTGTGCTGCCATGCTGCTTTTTTTTTAGCAGTGTTGAATTTAGACATTTTTCTCCGGGAGGGATTTCTATGTTTCAGGAGAGGGACATTCTAGAGTTTCGGGGTGGGGGGGGGGAATTGTATCTTCATGAGGGACATTTCAATGTTCCGGGGGGGAGGGTTGTCCACCCGTACCAGCCCCTAAATTCAACACTGTTTTCAGAATTTACACGATATTAGCGATAATATCTCAAGAAGTAATGAACGGAATTTCATCAAACTTCATATTCTGTGTCATTGACATAAGTTGTTCCTGAGTTTTTCGTGTTAATCATGTAACAGGCTGCGCTGCTATACTGTTTTTTTTTGCATGATATTCGTGATAGCCATATCTCAAAACTAATGCACGGAATTTAATGAAACTTCATATTCTGTTACACTTTCAGATAAATAGATCCTTATTAGGCTTGGGTGTATACTGCCCAACAGCTGTCGTTTTTATGCTCTTTGAATTGGGATTTTCCGTTGCGGACATCTAGGCTAATATCAGACGAACGTCTTTTTGCATGCTTTTTTTTCGCTCTTACACAGTCCCTAACACATGCTAGCGAAGGTGTAGAGATGGCGTAAGATCGAAAAAAGCGTGCAAAAAGACGTTCGTCTGACATTAGCTTAAGAGGGTGTGGGCCGAAATTCAATGATTTGTTAGGAAAATGCAATGCTTATATTTTCTTTTTAAATGCACATACTTCAACGAACCTATCCTTTTTGAATCCTCATGATGCGCATAGGTTATCATTTAAATTTGACACTGTGATAGCGAATTTTAAAGTTTTAACATTTATGAGGCAGATGAAAGTTTTGGGATTGGCACACCCAACTACTTTATCTTCAATTTTTGAAGGAAAATGAAAATGATATTACCTTATTTTGTCTTAGAGACATCCATTAAAAAATTCATAGTATCGATTAAATCGAGTTGGCCATAGTATCGATTAAATCGATTAAAATAATCGAAATCGCCCATCACTAGTTATGAGCTCCAAAAGTTAAATAATTAATAATGCTTTTATTTACATTTCCAGCTAAAATGTTCTTCAAGCTGATATTTTCGCTTCGTTATATTTATTAGTTAATATTTATTAGTTTTCTTAATTTTTGTGCATGTAATATGAAATACAAATTTAACATTCCCAAAAGTAAGAATTATAAGGGATTATTATCAGGAGTGAGGCAGGTGAGGCGGCCGCCTCAAGGCGCACGCATAAAGGGCGGCATTTGCCTCACATATATTGAACATAAAATTTATTACCATTATATGTGTCAAAACATTTTTTTAAGTGTCATTTTTTTTTCTCTCATTTTAGAATAAAAATACGGAGTACATTTCAGATATTTACAGCCGAATGATAATCGAAGAGTTCACAATCTTATTATGGAAAATGGATTAAATCGACACAAGCAAAAAATAATTTCATGTTGTTTTTTTTTCTTTTCAAAGATTGTCTTGTACTGAAATCAGCAGAATTCACAAAGGGCAAACTGCGCCAGACGCAAGCAAACCAAAACAAATTCTCATAATGTTGTAGTGTCACGTGCTTTTAGTATTTCATTATTTTTTTTGCATAGTCTTTCGACCGTGAATTCGGATACTACGATTACACAGATGTTGTACAAGTTAAAAGAAAACAAGTGGGTAAGTGTGATCACAGATCGAACAGACGGTTTCGTTCAATATTCCTTTCAAAACACTTCATTCTTTAATTAATAAAGCTAAATTTATAAAATTTATAATTATCAAATCCTTAAAAACCGCACATAAAAAGGTAAAAAACGCTAAGGTTAAAAAAAAAAATTGCCTCCACCCCCCCTCACGAAATTTCTCGCGCCATTCTTTTGAAAACTTTTTATTATGTGTTATAAACTATCTTAAAGTTTCAAACAGGTCGCCGTGTTAGATTTCCTAATTTAAGTAAAATCGCGTTATTTTAATTCCACATTGCACCACCAGGGAGCGCACTCTATTCTTAACAAAACTGTATCTGAACGAAACTCCTTTCTTCAACTTATCCATAGATACATTAGTCGGGGGGGAGGGGTCTTAAACACCAATTTAAGATATTTGCTGAAATTACTATTCTAAAATAGTGGTATCGACACTTATGAATTTTTTTATATTGAACAAGTAGCATTTATCTCAAGACCCCGTCAAAAACCGCACATAAAAGGGTAAAAAACGCTAAGGTTTAAAAAAAAAAAATTAACGCTCCTTCCCAAAATTTCTCGCGCCATTATTTTTAAAGTTTTTATTATGTGTTATAAACTATCTTAAAGTTTCAAACAGATCGCATTGTTAGATTTCATAATTTAAATAAAATCGCGGTCTGTTAGTTTCACATTTCACCACCAGGGAGCGCTCTCTATTCTTAACAAAATTGCATTTGAACGAAACTCCTTTCTATAACTTATCCGTAGATACATTAGTCGAGGGGTTGGCGATCTTAAACACCAATTTAAGATATTTGCTAAATTACTATTCTAAAATACAGTGAAACTTCTTTTAAAGGCCACCTCTATTCAAGGGCCACCTCTATTAATGGCCACTATGTTTAGGAACGAAAAATTTTCCCATAGATATAACGTTAAATTTACTCCTATTAGGGGCCGCACGTACCCCTCATAAAGGCCATTTTTTTCCCATGTGCCTTAAATCCTAAACAGGTGTATTAAATTCCTGAACCAAAAGATAATAGCTCAGCAAACAACTGCACTTACAACAAAGAAGGCAGGGGTAGATGGGGAGGATTTAGTATCACAATAAAGGACCACAAATGAGACAAACAGGTATTCCTCACACTTTGTTTAACATTTCAACCTGCAGTGGTTGGGGGGGGGGGGGGGCTTGACCCTTTGTTGTGGGCACACAATGGATAACAGGTTATCTAGAAAAACTGATTCCACATTTATTAAAACTGTGAATGCATATTGAAACACAATTTTTATACCTGTCAGGAAACGCTAACAGAAGTAAATAAACTAATATCTCATTCTAAGGCATTAATAAATAATACAAATGTAAGTAATTTGTTCCATAAAGTAAAAGAATCATTAGAAACCAAAATTGTCTGCGAAAAAATTATGAAAAGCAAACAAACTTCAATAGAAAATCTTTTCAATCTTGTATAGAGTTTGAAAATGTTAATTAACAGTTTTTTCACCTACATAGGTTTTGATTTCCTTATTTTAGTTGTTTTTTTTTGTCACCCCTATTCAAGGGCCATCCCTCATAAGGGCCAATTTTCAATGGAAAAGCAGGTGGCCCTTACAGAGAGGTTTCACTGTAGTTGTATCAACACTTATGAAATTTTTTATATTGAATAAGTAATATTTATCTCATCATGCGGGGGGGATGGATATCTCAGATGCATAACATCATTAAGCGGTCACAGACCTTTCCAATGATATATCCATTGACTAGTACCGCCAAAATTTAGAAAAGTGCCCCTATTGGGGGAGCAAAGGGGGGGGGTTGAAAAACGAGAAACATAACATGATTAAGCGGTCACAGACCCTTCCTACGATATATCACATGATGGGTAATTGCAAAATATAGAAAAGTGGCCCCCTTGGAGGGGGCAAAGTGGGAGGGGGGGAGATGGACATTTATCGAAAAATGGAGATTGCCATTCGATCGGGAGGGAAAAGTTAGCTTCGCCTGGGGCCTTCCTAGCTATATTTCTCCCCGCTGTGGCTCAATTAGGAGGGGTAAAGTTATTGCCCAAAGAAAAAACAGTCCAAACGTTGGGGGGGGGGGGGGGTGCCTCGCAGCATTAATTTTTTGAAATACGTTAACAGGAAATTTATTTACCTTTAAAATAAGGTGTATGTTGGGGGGGGGGGGGTGCAAACCAGTATTTCATTCTTACAGAAAAATATTTCAAAGGGGCCCTACCTGGGCCCCTAATAGGATTAGAGGAAATCGGAAGACGGCAAAATGATCGATGGGGAAAGTTTGCTTGGGCACTTTGGAGCCAATTTTGGTGTGAGATCTAAGCTCTGCGACTAATAGGATTCGAGATATTTAAGGAAATGTGAAAAAAAAAAAGATAGGATTCCTTTGCAGAAAATAATAATAATTTTAAGTTTTAAAGTGAAAAGTCGGCCCCAAAGTGTTACAATGAAAACAGCCATGATAGCACAAGACCCCTTAAAACCCAAGATCGTTGGAATTACTTTCAAATTTTCATATTTAAAAGAACTGGCTAAATTATATGTCTTACAAATTAAGATTTCCCATAGTGCGACAGCAATCTCCAGAAGCATTTTATAGAAATAAAACCAATTAGTTAAATAATAATTAATATCTCAGCTTGTAATTAATATAAAAGATTGGAATTGACATTGATGAAATCAGCGAAAAATTTTACGTCCGGTTGTGAAAAAAAAAAAAAAAAAAATCAAAAACTTTAATAATTTAAAAGTTTAAAATTCGTTTAAAAAAAATCCTAGTACGAAAAACCACGCTTAAATAGCCGCCAAGCTTAAATAGCTCGTGTGCCAATAGGTCTGGAAGAGATCGTTTTTGCAATTTGATATAAAACCCATGCTTTTGTTGAATTATGAATGTGTTTTCCGATCTTGTAATTGGGGTTTTTTTATTAATAAAGTCCGTTAATTACGACTTTTTCAAAATTTTATGATTTGTCGTTTGATGTGAGGTGTTAAGTATGCATAATTTTAAGTCTCCAACATATACAGTTTCTGAGAACGGGCTCTGTGACAGACAGAGGAGTGAGACGAATAGGGTTTCGTCAGATGAACGAAACCCTAAAAATATTTCATACTTCAGGTAAATATAATGCTAATATTTTTTGTTAACTTAAGATCCTGATTTTAGGTAATTTTGAAAAAAGTATTCTTTAAAACACATTTCATGTGCTTAAAAAATCACCAGTAACATCACCATTATTTTATGACAACTGCATGTACAAATTCACACTGTAAAAAAAAAAATGGTAACGTTCCATGTAAAATCCAGGAACGTTCCACCTTATCTCAGGTTTTCAGAATAATTTAGCTCTTTCCTGTGAAATTCTGGTTTTCTTATCTGAAATGTTCCTGAACAAAAGTTGGAAACAGCAAAACGCTGCGGCCGCCATTTATTATTTTTTTGCTATAATCCGCTGCTCGCGCGCGAGTGTCGAAAACGAATTCCTTAAATGAATGTAAAAAAATCAATATGGAATGCAAATAAATCAATAGACGACATAATCTTTTACGTCTCTATTGTCAAGACAATTCAGATGAAAATATAATACCTCTGTCACATCGCTAAGAGATTATCTCTCGTACTTGTCTGTGGAACGTTTAACGAGCAGACCATGTAAAAAAAATACACCTATTATTTGGATCTCCATTAACCAGGGGACCATCAAACATGATTCTCACCGATTTTGATTAATTTAAAGTATGTTTTAGAGTTCTTATCTCTAATTATTCTTGTGAAAGGATTTCTTCAAATGGGTCTTAGATTTTGAGAAATTAGATGCCGAGGTTTAGCATACGTTTCAAATACCCATTAGTTTGCAGCTCTCAACGTGTCTTTCGTGGTGTGGACGCAGAAAGCTCGCACGCCACCCGTACGGCCCGAGTTCGATGCTACCTCTGGACTTTTTTTTCTTTTTTAATTAATTTTATATTTTAACACTTTATTACAATTTGATTTAAATTTGATATATATTTGACACTTTGAATTGCTGCAAATTTGAATTTTTTTTTTCGGAAAAAATATACAATTACGTTTAGGTTTTTTTTTTTTTCATGAAAATTTATATGTATTTTATCTAACTTGTAAACTAAAATAATTACTGACGAAAATCCAAAATATTTTATGTCTAGATTTTTTTTTTCTAATTATTATTTACATTTATATATTTTTATATTTTAAGCAAAGTTCAGAAACAATATATCATATATATATTTACTTTATTGAATTTTAACTGAAAATTTATTTTTTCGTGTAAATTATAAATAATAATTTTGATGTCAATTTCAAAATATTTTTTCATTCGAACAAATAATGATAATAAAGCGAAAATTGTCAACTGGAAATGTAAAAATCGTCTGGGGATCCCGCATGCTGTGAAATGTCAGTAATGTTTTGCTGTCAACAGAAATATTCCTGGTATTTCGCAGGAAACTTACTGGCATTTCTGTAGAAAGTTTTTAACATATACAGTAAAGTTCCAGTCATTTTCAAGAAATGTTTCTTGGAAATAATGGGCAACTCAGCTGCCCATTTTTTCCCAGGAACGTTGCGGAATTTTTTTTACAGTGCAGTTATGAGTTATGCAACTGAAAATTCTTACTTGAGAATGGATAACATATGAAAAATCGGTTTTCCGCGTCAGATTCCTAACAGCACGCATAAAATACTGAAGATTTGTTTTATACTAATTCGTTTTATTCTGTTATTTATTAGTGATTAATTAAACTGTTCGTTGCAGTTTCCTACATAATTTTCGACTATTCCCGCTGAGAACAGAGAAGAATTTCCGTCTAGTGCAGTGAAAATATTATTTTGTAGATCATTTATTTGCCGTTCGCCCCCCCCCCCCCTCCACTCAGTTTTCATACTTTCATCAGATTTTCAATTTTTTGCAATTTTTAATGTTTTCTAACGAGTTATATATAGTATATTTATCATTTGCACTATGTTAGCTGTTTTCAGTGTATTTAGAAAAAGACAAAAGCCTGATTGAGAAAGATCATACAGCGGGTGATACAGTGGGTGATCGGTTAACGAACTTAATCCGTTCCAAAACAATGTTCGTTAACCGAACTGTTCATTAACCGATCATAGGTTTTGTATACATTTGTATGGGCGTTGAATTAATTCGTTCTTAAAAGCTAACAAATATATAAAAATTAAGATAAATCCTCCCTAAATTTATTTAAATGTAATAACAATAATACATACATTAATAACAATGGAAAAAGCTTTCAATCTCCCTTTTTTAATGTTAATAATACGTCCGTATTTAATATGTATAGATCGTATTTTGATGGCTTTATCCGTGCCGTGCGCATTCAAATAATAAATGACAGATATTTAATACGTGATTTACCACATTGCTAACTAAGCGTAGAACCAACAGAGTGAAAAATGTCCAAGCCGGGAATCGAAGTCGGAACCCTTGGAATAGCGCTCCAAGTGATCTACACTCTCAGAAATGAACACTCAGATTTCACGAAATTTTCTTTGTTTTTGACGAAATCGTTTCCTGGGAAATGCTCCGAGCTAATGTTTCGTCAAATTGATGAAATTACTTTCTTCACTTGCTTGACGATATAAATTTCGTCAAAAGAGGGCTCGTGCTGCCATCTATCGAACAGTTTGGAAGCTCCGGTATTTACTGACAGGAGGAAGAAAAATTTACCTTGCTTTCCTCGGGGTGATTCGAAACCGCAGCCTTTAGTGTTGGTGACCGTTACTCTTCCGACCGGGCTATTTAGGCCTTGTACAGATGTGCTTTTAGATTGATGTAATATTTTTATACGTTTATATTTTTATAAGTTAGATTGTAATTTTATCGGTGCTACTATAATTTCTGAAAGTTTTAGGCAAGGATAATTTATTATTATGGTTTTCTCATGGTCAATGAATAATTATAATATGGCTTGATTAAATAATTTATTAGTGAAATTTTCTTTGCTCAATGAATGGTTAGAATTTGGTCTGGTTAATTTGTTGCTCACAAATAACGAATTGTGATGTGCATATTGCGTGAGATTTTATCACTTTGAGTAGGTGGATAAGATTTTAACACTTTACTGTTTATAAAGGAGAGAGGGATCAATTATGTTTATTTATAATTTGATTGAAAACAGAATATACTTCTTAAATAAATTTAAAAAATATATATATATCCTGGAAGTATGAAATTTTATTGACCAAATATTCTTTTTGAATGGTTTTGAAGAACACGAGAAATTTATTCTTTTCGAATTAAAACATAACGAACAACAACATATAAATAAATAAATAAAAATAATAATATGCATTCCTAAAAATTTTAACAGCTAAAAAAATAACTAATGAAGAGACAATAACTACCTATGTTTCCGTATTTTCTGAAAAGCACTAAAAAGTGCTGTTTTAAAATAAATTATTAAAGCACTAACATAAACAAGCAAATATCTGCTTGCTGAAATCTCAGGATTTGAAGAGGTACCGCAACTGTTTCCTTAAAACGTATTGAGTCTGACCGTGATTGAGGCAAAACTTTCGTCAAATATTTGAGAGTTTATGTTTCGTTAAAAGTCACGTGATGTTGATAGGAAATGATCGTCAAAAACGACAAAATACAGCTCGAGGATTTCTGAATCGTCAAAAGTGAGAGTTTTATTTCTGAGAGTGTACCATTTAAGCTACGAGGACGATACCCAGCTTAGCATTTCTCACACACATATGTTGGTGAGGCTGTAACTGCAGCACAAGATGGAATATTCTTCATGAGCACACAATCCTGCAGCGGAACATGAGACACAAATAAACCCAGCATCGGTGAACACAAATATAATTTTTAATTTATTTTTCAATTAATATTCAGCAGTGGTAGAGCACTTGGAGCGCTATTCCAAGTGTTCCGGGTTTGATTCCCGGCTTGGACATTTTTCACTCTGTTGATTCTACGCTTAACTAGAAATGTGGTAAATCACGTATTAAATATTCAATAATTTTAAGCGTAATTTCACTGCTGAAAATTAATTGAAACATTAATTAATAATGATATAAATGACATATGTTTTGTAAAAACTTTTAGGATCATATTAGTTGACTGCAGCATTAAACCCATATCACACTAAACCATATCACTTTGACCTATCAAAAGTTCCATTAGTTCTCTAAAAGATTACATTTACTTCAGGGTCCGATAAAGGTCAAGTGGGGTTTAGAGATTGTTTATAATTTAGGAACTCCATTGCAAATAAAATTAAAAATTTCCAATTAAAAATATTTCTTTAAAAAAGGACACAAGATATGTAATTTAAAGTTTTTATTCTGTTCATTTAAATTTGGGAGCTCTAAAATGTAGGACTCGAACTCTCGATATCCCATAAACTAATTAGGCCATAACTATACAACTGTTAAAATGTTTTCTAAGTCGATAAGAGATACAATTAAATACAGCTCTGGAAAACTGAAACATAGCATTGCTTCTTCTTCTTGGCTTTGTTTCATGAGGTGTTCGTAACCGAACAGAATACTCTTCGTGAATGTGTTCGTTATCCGAACATAAAAATCGCGTTCAAAAGTATTCGTTGCCAAACAGTTCGTTAACCAATCACCCACTGTAGGGGAGGTGGGGGATGAATGGGACATTTTCACAAAAATATTTTTTTATATTTTTTTATTTAAGTTACTATCAATATTATATATCACATTTTATACATTAGGTATTTGCCAACATATATGAACAATATTTATTCTAGATTATGATTTATTCATAAAAATATTATGAAATCAAAAAAACGTTCCTCCCTGTCCCAATCATCCCCACAGCAGGGATGAATGGGACAGTAATAGGGATGGATGGGACACAAAGATTTTCCTCCCTGTATTCAATTTTACCAAATTAAAATTTATAATTATAACCTTATATGAAAATTATATTTGTAACATATGATTTTACAGCACGAATCGATATGTTTTTTTTTCAATAACTTCTTTTATTGCAGTTTTAACTTTTAATGCGGACTTCGGCTATCAACCTGTTCTTTTTTTCCACTTATGAGGCATTTTAGATTTGAAATGAAAGTGCAAAATGTCTTTTAAATATAGCATAGCTAATAATTTTCAATCATAACTTATTAATTAATATTAATTAAATGTATCATAGAAACATGCAGAACGGAAATTATTGTGTCGATCGGAAAGTCATGTCGTGTTGGGAAAATCAATTCGTACCGGAAAATTCTGCCCGATAATTATTAGACATTAGATATCGGAATCAATGTCTAATAATTAAATGATTGAATTTTCCGGTACGAATTGATTTTCCCAACACGACCCGACTTTCCGATTGACCCAATATGTTAGGATTGGGGATTTATGTATGCAACATTTCAAAATTCAATACAATTTCCCCCATTTGATCAATACACATATACTATTTTTATCAATTTTATCTATTTTGATTACGTTTTAGTACCAATTTTTTGATAATCCATTAATAATTATTACAATACAATAAGTAACACTCAGAAATTTTAAACAATAACAACTCATATAATACTATTTAATACTATTAATTGACGTAAATTATTGATTTATCATCCTATATAATACTATTTAATTAATAAATAAAATTTTCAACATCTCTAGGGAGGAGTGAGAATATCCCATTCATCCCCATTTGAAATGTCCCAATCATCCCCATGATGCATAATATCCCTTCTCAGCCATTTTACCTCAAAAATTATTTTGTCACAATGGTTACTATTCATTCATTTTAATTATTGATATCGAACCTTAAAATAAATAACTACAACATAGCTTAATTTTTTATATTGTATAAGATATTTCACACCTTCAAATGTAAAAAAAAAACTTACTTTTAAGCAGAGATTTCAGAAAATGCAACTTTGAAGGAAAATGAAAACAGCAATGTGGTCCTACTTTTAGTTCTGAAGCACACTGTGGTAGAGGTATATGGGGTTAGGAAGCAATTTAAAATAAATGTTTATTGCCTGAAATATTGAGGATGTCCCATCCATCCCTTGTCCCATACATCCCCTAGCTTCCCTATATCTAAATAATCAAACTTACATTTCCTTAAAATCTAAAAAATTTCTAACAAAGATGAAAAATCAATTTCACAAATATTGTGTTTTCGCCATGAAAAAAGAATGCGAAAAAAGCCGTATTACAGCTATCTGGGAATAGTACATATCTTGTTTTGAATTAATTGGTCACAATTTTTGAATTTCCCGTCGATTACAATTTTAATTTTAAAATGGTTTTAGTTAAAGTAGCTTTCAAAAAACGATGCTTAACATAAATAAATTAAAAATATATTAATTTATAATCAATACTAGCAGGAATGACCGAGCTAAGCTCGGTCAAAATTAGCTTTGTGTTTATCTCGATATATTATTCCCACAGAATCATTCTTGCTGTTTTAGATGTAATTAGCTTGACCCTGAGACGTAGTGACTCAAAATGACTCACTAATCGAATTTTTTCGAACATGCGACCTAACAAAAAGCTCTTCTCGAGCCTGAAAACGATGGAATACAAAATTTAATGAACATCGTTAGTCGTTATCTAGATAAAATAAGCTTGACCCACGTTGGTTCAAAAGCCACTAACCGACATTTATCGAACATGTGAGCTATTTCAATGGTCTTTTTGTACTGTGAAACGGTATAACAAAAAAAACTGTCAAAATTGTTTGAACCATTTTGAGATGCCGTTAGCTTGATCCCGACCCATTATCACCAAAATGACCCACTAATAGAATTTTCTTGAGCATACGGCCCAGCCTAATGGTTTTATCTTGTCCAGAAACGGTGCAGTACAAAGTTTTGTCAAAATCTTTTGAACCGTTTTTTAGATACAGTTAGCTTGATCCTGATCCATTAGGACCCAAAATGACCCACTGATTTAATTTTATTGAACATGCGACCATGCCCAATGGTCTTATCATGCCCGGAAACGGTATTATACAAAATTTTGTCAAAATGTTTTGAAGCGCTTTTTAAATACAATTAGCTTGACCCTGACCTATTGTGACCCAAAATGACCCACTAATCGAATTTCCTTGAACATGCGACCTAGCCCAATAGTCTTCTCAAGCCCGAAAGCGATAGAATACAAAATTTAGTCAAAATCGTTTAAGCCGTTTTTTAGATACAATTTGATGGACCCTGACCCATTGTGACCCAAATTGACTCACTAATCGAATTTTCCCGAACATGTATGTGACTTAGCCCAATTCTCTTCTCATGCCCAGAAACGGCATAATATAAAATTTGGTCAAAATGTTTTGAGCATGTTTTTAGATTCAATTAGCTTGACCCTGGCCCATTGTGACCCCCCAAAAAAACCCACTAATAGAATTTCCTCTAACATGTGACTTAGCCCGATGGTCATCTCACGACCAGAAACGGCCGTATATTAAAAAATTTTGTGAAACTGTCTTGAGCCGTTTTTTAGGTATAATTAGCTTGACCCTGACCCATTATGACCCATTATGATTCATTAATCGAATTTTCTCGAACACGTGACCCATCCGAATCGTCTTTTTGTGCCCGAAAACGGTAGATTACAGATTTTTGTCAAAATCGTAGAGCGGTTATCTAGATAAACTTAACTGGACCGACGGTGACCCAAAAATGACCCACTAATCGAATTTTTTTGAACCCGTTACCCATCCCAATGGTCTTTTCGTGCCCGAAAATGGTTAGATACAAAATTTAGTCAAAATCGATTGAGCCGTTCTCTAGAAGTAATTAGCTTGACCCTGACCCATTATGACCCAAAGTGACCCACTATTCTAATTTTCTCGAACACGAGGCCCATTCCAATGGTCTTTTCGTGCCCGAAAATGGTTAGATACAAAATATAGTCAAAATAGATTAAGCCGTTCTTTAGATATAATTAGCTTGACCCTGACCCATTATGACTCAAAATGACCCACTAATCCAATTTTCTCGAACACGAGACCCATTCCAATGGTCTTTTCGTGCCCGAAAACAGTAGGGTGCAAAATTTCGTCAAAATCGTTAGAGCCTTTATCTAGATAAACTTAGCTTGACCCACGGTGACCCAAAAAGGACTCACTAATCGAATTTTCTGGAAAATGTGACTTAGCCCAATGGTCTTCTCGTAATCCAAAACTGTAGAATAGAGAGTTTAGTGAAAATCGTTTGAGCCGTTTGTTATATAAAAATAGCTTGACCCACAGTGACCCAAAAATGACCCACTAATCAAATTTTCTCGAACACGTGACCCATCCCATTGATCTTTTCGTGCCCAAAAATGGTTAGATACAAATTTTTGTAAAAATCGGTTGAGCCGTTCTTTAGATATAATTAGCTTGACCCTGACCCATTATGACCCAAAATGACCCACTAATCGAATTTTCTCGAACACGAGACCCATCCCAATGGTATTTTCGTGCCCGAAAACGGTAGGGTGCAAAATTTAATCAAGATCGTTAGAGCCGTTTTCAAGATAAAATTTACATACACACACATACACACACACGCACACCCACACACACACACACACACACACACACACACACACACACACACACACAATTTTTGCTCGCATTATAGTATAAGATTTAGCATTTTTTTTAAATGTAAAAATGATAACTTTTTTTTCCTTTGCATATGCACTTATCATTTTCATGTAATTATCATTTTATTTTAACGATCTTCCTACATAGGTATGAGATAAAACTATACTTTCTGTGCTCGAATTAGTTTACTGATTCATGGACAATTTAATTTATTCAGATGATGATAATAATAAAACGTTACAATTTTTATTTTACGTATAGTATTATTCAAAAATAAAATAAAAAGAGTACTTTTTCAGTATAAGCAAAATGGAGAAACCTGCCTTGGCAAGAGAAGGAAATTTTTCATGCATATTTTGTGGCAACCTATTGACAGTTTCATGTACACTAGCCATTTTTTAAATCTTTATACATTTTTTTTTATATAAAGAAGCGATTTATATATTTTTTATTAGAAACAAATGAAAATTTACACAAAAATTGTATATTTTGCATATAAATTGTATATAATATCTACCCTATATATATATAAATATATATATATAAATATATATATATATATATATATATATATATATATAATGTTACATACAGGGCCGATTAGCAAGTCTCTGTGCCCAGGACACTTTCGATTTTTCGTGCCCTCTTAGTTTGGTTGATTTACTGATACTAGTTCCTTGTTATACATAATGCATACTTATTCAAAAAGTTTCAACTTAAAAAATTAAGTTTTCCGGAAAATTAAAAAAGGGTCCCAGGAATAAAAATAAAATATGTTTTCTGTTATTTATTGAAATGTGCTTTTAGCCATATACTGAGACATATTTTTATCATTTCATCATATTAACATCATATTATCATTTCATCATATATACATTTTGTAATTTGTACATTTCTGCACATATTTAAATTGTACGTTGAAAATTGTTACGCTCACTAGCCCCATTCTGATTTCACATTATCTAAACATGATGATATGCCCTGTTTTAAAATATTAACAAGTTACGGAATATTGAATGATATTATGATGAATGGTCTTCTGTATTCGGGTTGCCATGCATTTTCGTTTGAATGGATCATTTTACGATTACCATACAGATAGTTTCGGTTGAATTTCGGTCCGGCCGAATTTTTGATAGCATTTTTGCCGAAAACATATTTTCAATGAAACTCAGATTTTGGGTCGATAACGAAAACGAAACAGAATTTTCGGTTGATCTCTAGTTAGCATATTAATTTACTATTCTTAAAAACATTTGAATAATGGACAAAAACAATTACGTCATAAGGGCGGCAAAATTAACTCGCCTCAGGCGGCAAAATGCCTTGTGCCGGCCCTGATTATTATAAGTGATTATGTACTTTTGCTAACCAGTCAGTGTATTGATTTTCAAGAAATTGTTCAGATTATTTTATAATACTCCTGTAGTAATTACTTTGCTAGTTAAGGTTAAATTTTTGATTTGAATTTTATCCATCAAATGAAATGAACCTAGGAGTTTTGAATTAGCTTACAAATAGGTTGTATCTAAGTTCTGTCTGTACATCTAATAGAATTCATTCAGTTAGAATTTATGTACAATTTTATAGTAAATATTATGTATTCTTATTATTGATACATATTTTAGACAAGTATTGTGAAATATTTAAACGAGTTAAATAAAAAAAATACTTGATTATTTCCAATTCTTAGTCTTTACTTTTTATAGTTGTATTTCATTTAGATCTTTGAAGCTGTACAGTACACTATATTGCAATTAATGACCGGGAACTTTCAATTTTAGACATTTTCTCGAATATTTGGACATATACTTGACAGATTTTTCGGGAATTTAAGGATTGAAAAGAACAGGTATGACCTCATATTTAGCAATGTCGATTTGATAAGGGGGGGGGGGGAGCAATTAGGGGGCCAACAAAAAGTAAAGAAAAAAATAATACTTGGGATCACCCTGTAATCTAAAATGCACGAAATGATCTATCGCTACCGAATATAAATAAACAGACATTGTGCAATATGTGTATTCTTTTGTGTAAGAATAGCATGTATATTAATAGAAATATAGCGATTTATTTAAAAAAATTAAAAAATTCTTGCACGTTTTTTGCTTATAACATGCAGGGTTTTCAACCAAATTTAACGTCAGTTTCAGAAAAATTGACAAAATATAGCAAAAACAATATAGTGCTATTGGAATATAAATATATTAAATATTTTAGGAAATATGAGCAGTTGTATGAAATAATTTTTATCTGGACATGCGCGAACGATAACAAGTATCATTTTACATAATTTAATAGTCAACTCTATGGAGCAACTTATTAAAAAAAGTCTAGTCAAATATCGTAAAAATTCAGAACGATATCAGCGTTAGAGTGAGCAAAATTTTAGTTGTTCTCTAAAAGCAACTGAATGATAAGGGATTTTCCACAAATTGTCATTTTTAATTTTTAATTTTTAATTTTTTTTAAATCTTCATTTTTTATTGATGCTTTAGTTCTTCTTCGATAACCACCAGAACGAGCCTATACCATGATCAAAAGAAGTATCAAAATCGAAGCATTTTTTCCAAATCTACTCGTTGATACTTACTAAATACTAACTTTTGTCTGAAAGTCAGTTAATAAAAAATGACAATTTGTGTAAAATCCCTTATCATTCAGCTGCTTTTAGAGAACAACTAAAAATTTGCTTTATTTAACGCCGATATCTTTCTGAAATTTTAGGATATTTGACTAGATTTTTTTTAATAAGTTCCTCCATAGAGTTGACTATTAAATTATGTAAAATGATCCTTGTTATCGTTCACGCATGCGCAAATAAAAATTATTTCATACAAGTACTCATATTTCCTAAATATTTAATATATTTACATTCCAATTGCAGTATATTGTTTCTACTATATTTTGTCAATTTTTCTGAAACCGGCGTTAAATTTGGTTGAAAACCCTGCATGTTATAAGCAAAAAAAACGTGCAAGAATTTTTTATTTTTTTGAAATAAATCGCTATATCTCTATTAATATACGTGCTATTCATACACAAAAGAATACACATATTGCACAATGTCTGTTTATTTATATTCGGTAGCGATAGATCATTTCGTGCATTTTATTTTACAGGGTGATCCCAAGTATTATTTTTTTCCTTTGTTGGCCCCTTAATTGCCCCCCTTAACAAATCGATATTGCTAAATATGAGGTCATACCTGTTCTTTTTAATCCTGAAATTTCAGAAGAATCTGTCAAGTATATTTCTTAATATTCGACAAAATGTCTAAAATTGAAAGTTGCCTGTCATTAATGGCCATATAGTGTATTTTTTATATCTTATTATCTTCATTTTTAGATGAAATTATCCTGTATTAAAAATATTTTTTAATTCTTGGTGTATAAATATAATGAAAAATGAGAAAAATGAATCAATCGAAATTCTCTTTAAGAATAAATACCGTAATTTCCGGCGTATAAACTGCAACTTAAACAAATCTGTTTCAAACCAGAAATTTTGTTTGAATATTTAATACGTGATTTATCACATGGCTAACTAATAGTCTGAGAGCTAGCAACGTCAAAAAACACGTCATTTTATCAAGGCTCATTTTTCTATGTGTTCTTCCGTTTTATGGTGTAGTACGTATGCGGACGGTCTGGCTGGCGGGAGACGTTGCGTTTAACCTGCGGGAGAA
Source organism: Maratus speciosus (assembly GCA_963932465.1). Classification (NCBI taxonomy): domain Eukaryota; kingdom Metazoa; phylum Arthropoda; class Arachnida; order Araneae; family Salticidae; genus Maratus; species Maratus speciosus. The sequence continues at coordinate 211,618,553 of OZ010787.1, forward strand.
GGGGTTATGCAGGCCAAAAAATTTCAAAATTACGTCATTTTAGTAAAGCTCGTTTTTCTATATGGTCTTCTGTTTTATGGTGTAATACGTTTGCGGACGGTTTGACTGTTGGGAGATGTTGCGTTTACATGCGGGAGAAGGGATTATGCAGGTCAAAAAACTTCAAAATTACGTCATTTTATCAAGGTTCATTTTCCTATATGTTTTTCCGTTTTATTGTGTAGTACGTTTGCGGACGGTCTGGCTGTCGGGAGACGTTGCGTTTACTTGCGGGAGAAGGGGTAATGCAGGTCAAAAAACTTTAAAATTACGTCATTTTAGCATGATTTTTGTTTATAATATCTGTTTCTACTAACTATTTGTGATATTAATCCATTATAGCCAGACGTTGCTAAGACCCTGGCAGATCCACATTTATAATTAAAAAAACATGTCATCTTCGCGTCATTTTAGCAAACTTAAAAATTGCAGCATATTACTCTTAGGCTAACGGACACCCTATAATTAATTTGCCAGACACAAATTCGGTTGCAAAGTTAATGCCAGACGGCTTTAAATATGACAACTAAAGTGCCTGTTCCAAGAGTGGTTTATAGTTTAAAAATTATAAGTCACATTTACGTCACTTTAGCAAACTTAAAAATAACAAGATTTTAAATATGGCAACGAAAGTGCCTGTTTAAAGTTGTTTGCGTCTGGCATTAACTTTGCAACCGAATTTGTGTCTGGCAAATTAATTATAGATTATCTGTTAGCCAAAGAGTAGTATCTTGTTATTTTTAAGCTTGCTAAAATGACGTACCGGTGACTTATAATTTTTTGACACATTTCACATTTTATTAACGTACATCTGACCAGTGTGCTTGGCGTCAAGCGCTCGCTTATAAATCATCGTCAATATATACAGAGACGAGATAGCACACACAAGGAAATTTAGAACACAGAGAAATATTACAACCGGGAGCTCCACAAAGAGTCTGCAACGGAACCAGCGGGATTCGGACCCGCAACCACCTACACTCGCAAGCGATTAGCGGTGTGATGCCTTGACCACTCAGGCACGGTACGCCCTATAATTTTTAAACTATAAAACACTCTTGAAACAGGCACTTTCGTTGCCATATTTAAAGCCATCTGGCATTAACTTTGCAACCGAAATTGTATCTTGCAAATTAGTTATAGAATGTCTGATAGCCAAGGAGTAACCTATAAATGTGGATCTGGCAAGGTCTTAGCAACATTGGCAACGTCTGACAATAATGGATTAATATCACAAAAAGTTAGTAGAAACAGATGTTATAAACAAAAATCATGATAAAATGACAAAATTTTTTGACCTGCATAACCCCATCTATCGTAGGTAAACGCAACGTCTCCCGCCAGCCAGACCGTCTGCATACGTACTACACCATAAAACGGAAGAACATATAGAAAAATGAGCCTTGATAAAATGACGTAATTTTGAAATTTTTTGACCTGCATAACCCCTTCTCCCGCAGGTAAACGCAACGTATCCCGACAGCGAGACCGTCCGCAAACGTACTACATCGTAAAACGGAAGAACATATAGAAAAATGAGCATTGCTAAAATGACGTAAATTTGAAGTTTTTTTACCTGCATAATCCCTTCTGCCGCAGGTAAACGCAACGTTTCCCGCCAGCCAGACCGTCCACAAACGTACTACACCATAAAGTTAAAGAACATATAGAAAAATGAGCCTTGATAAAATCAGGCGACGAAAACGTTTCTAGCTCTTACCTTACAAGCGTAGAACCAACAGAGTGAAAAATGTCCAAGTCAGGAATCGAAACCGGTACCCTTGGAATAGCGCTCCAAGTGCTCTGCCATTTAAGCAACGAGGACTATATCCAGCTTAGCATCTTTCACTCACATATGCTGGTAAGGTACAAGATAGCACAGTCTTCCCGAGCACACAATCATGCGATGAAACATGAGACAAAAATAAATCCAGCGTCGGTGAACACATATATAAATTTAATTAATTTCTCAATTAATTTTCAGCTGTGAAATTACGCTCGAAAATATTCACGTATTAAATGTTCAATATTTTTGAGAGTAATTTCACTACTGGAAATTAATTGAAAAATTAATTAAAATTACAGGAATTTTATTTTTTTAAATTTAATTTGTTTCGTCTGTGCACTTATTTAACATTATTTATTAAATAATATTTCTGATTTGAACCAGACTTACTTTAGCCGCAGCTATTAGGCCTACTACGGAATGTGTTTCTAAACAAGCAATTTTTAAGAAAAAAAAATAAAACAAACTTCAAGTCATTGTTTCTAACTTTTTGCAGACGAGGTAGCATATCAAACCCTTGCTTCAAATGTGGCATGACTTAAAAAAACTACGTTTTTCAGGAAATACGAAAAACTGTTTCCAGGCTGTGGAAGAGTCAATGGCAATCTTGCAAACTAAACTGCTATCTAGTGAGTGGATTTTCAGTGCATTACCTGGTACTTTAGGTGATTGGTAGAGGAGTAAAAACCAAATAGAATGGCAGCCATAACTAAAAAACCACCAAATTCTTGAATTGTGCCACTTTTGAAGCAAAGGTGCGATATGTTTGAGACAGTGGTTTGGAACAAGAGAATATTTCTAATGACAACACTTTATTGTTGCTCCATATTAACTTTAAACCCTTTCACTGCCCATAGCGGTCATCTGGACGCGCAGTAGACGAAACTATATTAATTATTTTGATGTGTTCCTGTTTAAAAATATATGTGATACGATGATTAATTTTAAAAACATAAAGTAGCATTGTGTATATTAACACACTGAAAAAATGAAGTACTCGAGAATGAGTAAATCGATGTACTCATATCGAAATGAGTATGATTGGATAAAAAATAATCTATGATTTTTCAATTTTGAAACATCATATGTTATTAAACCTAAACGAAACGATAATTTTGTACCATATAATGGTTTATTTCCTTCATGGTGGAATAAAAAATGTTCATTATTGAAAATATTAAATTATGTACAGTATTTTATAATAATTTAAAAGTGCTTGGAAAAATGCTCTTGACATAAAAATATTTTATTTGATTATCTTGCTAATAATTTAGTTATTTTTCCTCAATAAATATTTAATTCTTCTTAATAATTTTGAGCGGGAAATACATGTCACTGCATTTTTACTTTAATTTATAGTGGACGGGGATTTTAGGGGGCGGTGCATGATGGTTCATATTTGAACATATCCATGGAATTGAAAATGAGTACGCGCGTTTCTCCATTTTGAGTACATTTGGAACAGAATCAGAGCTATTTTGGGTATGTATGTGAAACCAAAAATACTTGTGCTTTTCATGTCCAAAACTTTAATATTTTTTTCTCATTTAATATACAAAGAAATTCCAAATTTTTTATACCATCTTTTAGAAAAAACTATTCTTAACTGGTCTAAAGTTTGTTCTAGTCAATTTTATTGTATTTATTGCACAATTTATGCAATTTATCCATCCTTAACCATGAAAATTAGCTGTCCAAATGACTAGAGATACAACTTTAAACAGACTACAATTCTAAATATTATGAACAACACAATATTTATCTATTTTTATTTAAATAACAGATATAGTAGTTTAATAAATTTGTACTAATCAATTAAGATATGTATTTTGTAACTGCATAAGTTTAATTTAACATTTGTCCATGAAAATGAAACCTCTGTTACTTTATTTACATGTAGCAGAATAAATAATAAAAATTTTGCCCAACAAATAGCGCTACTAATCTGTATTGCTAAAAGAACTTTCTAGAATAGAAGTCAAGTGCCATTTTCACATTGTATGCCACATGTTTAGAATATAGAGCAGTATTATGAAGTTCTAAGGTGGGTGTGTTTTCTCTTTGTAACTTCTGTTACTCCAATTTTAGGTTTAAATATTGTTTTAAAAATAAAATTTCTCTTTAAATCACAAAAGACTAAGTAAAATAAGTTTATATAAATAACATAGTTATTTTTTAGAATATTATTATTTAAGAAAAAAAATTGTTTTTGGTTAAATGTAACCTCTGTTACAACTTTTGGTAACAGATGTTACATGCAAATAACAGAGGTTACATTTTTATCCCAGAACACACATTTTTTGTGGTACTTATTGTCATTCTTATTACTTATTTATATTTATTTTTGCAGTAGCATGTATTATTTATTTGTGGTATTTTCCAGATCTAAAAATGTCTCCTAAGAAAACAAGTTTTCAAGTTCTTGAATCTACTGCTGAAGAAAATTAAATTAAAGAAATGACGCTAGATAAATAAATGAAAGGAACATACATACTAGTAGAATTTGTAACTGAAAAAAGGGAGAAAAATGAAGTGTTACTACATGGCCGTTACACAAGATGATTAGAAGATGGTGAATTGCAAGTTAAGTTTTTGAAAGCTTGTGATGATGCATTATCTATTTTTAAATTAGATGACAATGATATTGCATACATACAGTTCGAACAGATGCAAAAATGTTTGCCCATGTCAACTGTAGTACAGAAAGGGGGCAGATTATTTCATAAGTTTCCCCACCCTGTTGACGCATTTGAAAAATAATTGCAGTGTTAAAATTTTGTGGACATATCTTTGGAAAATAAAATTACGTCTGATTTATTCATTGTGTCTTTGTTAGTTGCTAAAAAGTCAGTTTGTTTACATCTTGTAAATTTTTGTAACCTCTGTTACTGGATTTAGCCTCTGTTACTGGATGTAACCTCTGTTACTTGAAGAATTTTTCTATTTCTTTTTACTAATTGCAAACTGATAATAAACCAAATGTATTTAAAACAAGGACTATGTTATGTACTTTAAATACAATTAAAAAATATTTCCTTTAAAATTAAAATAAGTGGTAATTACGAACTTTAACTTAGTTTTTTTTTCTAAACGGGATAAAATTACACATGTAATGATAATTAAATTTTATTATTTATTATTCATCTTTCTAAAACTATTATTTTGAACTAAAGGACATCTTTGCTAAAGTAATATATAAAAGTTATATTTTTTGCTGAAATATTTGTATCATAAATTAAGCAAATACTGTCCAGTAACAGAGGTTACATCTTTCACGCTAGATTTGACTTTGCAAGTTTATATTTTAAGTGTAAAATTGATTTTTTTTCTGTGCGGATGCTAATTTTGTGCAGCTTAAATATATATTTAAACAATATTATTGTTATTTAGTAAAATCTAGATAATAAAAAATGACGAAAAAAAATCTTGAAAAACTCAAAAAAAATTGATTTTACCCACATATGAGAAGCTCTTAAAGAATGTTCCCAAAACATCAAAAGGCATCTCTTTTTGTAATATACTAAAACTATTTGAGCATTTAAAAATATATTTAGTACAGGGATTTGAAAATTTTGGCTGTAATGCTGGATACAAATAACAGGGGTTACATATTGTTATATAAATTAATCCACATTGCTGTTTTCTTTGAATATAAAATTACATATTGAAGTCTAATACAATAATGATGATATAATAGACTAGAAATAATATTTTGATAGGAATGATGTTGTAAATTGAGTGGATGTCGTCCAGTACAATATTCATCTTCAATCCTTTCAGAGTCAAGGTACTCCTATTGGTAAAATGCAGAAATGAATGACGACACCATAATTTACAAAGAAATTTATTTCAAAATAAGCAAACTTTTGTTCACGGAGTTAATAAAAAAAAATTTTCATTCCAATATTCTGGCGCATATGTGCCATGTAGGAATTGAAATTAATTTTGAGGTTAAAGCATTTTTAGGTGAATGTATTTTTATCATAACTATGGATTTAGCTTACGCTGGAACTGATTTTATATAGGTTGTATACATATAAACACAGAAAAAAATCTTATTTGATTAAAACTGAATACTTTAAAATATATATATTGAGAAAAGGACATAAATTTTTTTTGACCCAAATGCGTTTTCTGTAAGTTAGAAGCCACGCCCTTAGTCAATGGTGTTTCGTTAACCCATTCCAGACCATGTGTGCGTATATGCAACCTCAAAAAGAGCATATATAATTTGTTTCAGGCACCAGTAAAAAAGAAAAATAATATTTGCTTTCTTTAATTATGCTAATTATTGCTTTCTTTAATTTCGTGATTATTTAAGTAAAGGTAACTTTTTTAACCCTCCGTCTACCAGACGGGTCCATTGGACCCGACAGGTACATACAAAATATTCATTCAAACCAGAAATTTCTTTAAAATAAACTAAGTATACAAACCAGACAAAAATAAGGTAAATAAATAAGTTAAATAGTTTTAAATAAAAATTCTGGTGTAGAACGTTTTATTAAAACTTGAATAAAATTCCCGGTAGATCTAGGGTTAAATAAAAAGCGGTGCCAACCGAATAATAGCGTAAAAGCCGCCGATCCCGAAGGAGTTAAATGGGTCAATCCATTTCAAGTGGTCCAGAAAATCATCAATTCGTTGCTTGACCATTTTTAAAAAATCTGAAATTTTTTGTACAACAACCCTAACATGATGGAAGTTCAAAATGACTATTATTTTAATTTTATTAATTTTTGTTTGTGCATGGCGGCCATCTTTGTTTCATCATCTGCAGCAATTTTCTCACAAGAAGGGTTTACGGAATTGTAAATAATTCATCGTTTATTTATCCAATTCAACTGCGGATTAAAGCAATTTGTACAGAATTTCAGTTTTTTTCCAAAATTTGTCCGTTTACAAGAGGAAATTTTTCTAGCAAGGAATACTGTCAACATGACATAATTTTTTTTACAAATAGGCCGAATGTACTTGTACTCACACGCCGAGTTCCAGATTTGGGACTTGCTTTCTCTTCGCTAAAAAAAATCCCAAATTTTTCAAAAATGTCAAAAATCGCACTTTTCGGGCTTTGATATCTCTGGTGGGGCACGAGATAAAAATCTGATTTTTTTTTTATAGGAGTATTGTATGGTAGTGTTATGCACAAGAAATTTCAGGATGGAGATTTGACTACAAGCTGAGATGTGGCAAGGGCAATATGCCAAAACAATACTGCCAAACTATTGTTTTGTTGTAGTCACAGCTAAGTATTTATCTCAGAGAGTCATTTAAATTTATGTTTTTGATTATCTATAAATAATAGTAACAGAAAATAAAGCCCTTTGCAAAGCTTAGCAAGTAATTAAAAAAATAATTATGCCTAAGGCCATACATTTTGTATGGTTTCAGTAATTTTTGTTGTAAGTAATTTTAGTAACTTAAAGAAACCTCAGCACTTTTACATAAAGAAAAAAAAATATTTTTATACAAGACCTGAGACAAAAACAACACAGGGAAAAGAAAAGCTGTTAATGTTGTCATACTTGTTGAGACATGATCAAACGTGTCAAAGCACATTCTTGCTTGTTGGTTCAAAAACCACAATTTTGATCTTTCTCAAAATTTTATTTGTAGGAACCAAGTCTTGTCATCTCTTGATAACTTGATTGAAGATCTTGGCCCTGCTGGCTCATAGAAATATACTTTGAAATCACTATGTGCAAGTCTCAATTCATTAATAATTCCTAGCTTACTTCTTATGAAAAATGTGATTTTTCTGCAGTATAAAATTTGAAAAGGCTTTGGGTATCTTTACTTTCGGAAACTTACTTGAGGCTGTTGCATGGTAACATCGCATAATGTTTCATTTACATGAACATACTTATGGTAGGAACAAGTTTCAGGGACTGGCAAGCAGCATTAAAATTGTGGTTTTTAAACCAACAAACAGGAATGTGTTTTGACATGTTTGATCATGTCTCAACAAGTATGCCAACATTAACAGCTTTTCTCTTTCCATATCCTGTTTTTGTATCAGGTCTTGTATATATATATGTGTGTGTGTGCGTGTAAAAGTACTGAGGTTTCTTTTAGTTTCTAAAATTAAAACAAAAATTACTGAAACCATACAAAATGTAGGCCTTAGGCATAATTATTTTTTTAATTAATTGCAAAAGGCTTTATTTTCTGTTACTATTATTTAAAGATAATCTAAAAAATAAATTTAAATGATACTCTGAGATAAATACTTAGCTGTGACTAGAACAAAACAATAGTTTGGCAGTATTGTTTTGACATGTTGCCCTTGCCATATCTCCGCTTGTGGTCAAATCTCCATCCTGAAATTTCTTGTGCATAACACTACCATACAATACTCTTATAAAAAAAAATTCAGATTTTTATCTCGTGCCCCACCAGAGATATCAAAGCCTGAAAAGTGTGATTTTTTTCATTTTTGAAAAATTTGGGATTTTTTTTAGCGAAGGGAAAGCAAGTCCGAGATGCGGAACTCGGCGTGTGAGTAGGAGTACTTTCGGCCTATTTGTAAAAAACATTATGTCATGTTGACAGCTTTCCTTGCTAGAAAAATTTCCTCTTGTAAACGGCCAAATTTTGGAAAAAAACTGAAACTTTATGCTTACATTTTAACAATAAGCAGTTAGTTTCGGAAACTACTCCATTACCAGATTTTTAGCCCAATGTGTTCTGTACAAATTGCTTTAATCCGCAGTTGAATTGGATAAATAAACGATCAATTATTTACAATTCCGTAAACCCTTCTTGTGAGAAAATTGCTACAGACGATGAAACAAAGATGGCCGCCATGCACAAACAAAAATTAATAAAATAAAAATAATAATTATTTTGAACTGCCATCATGTTAGGGTTGTTGTACAAAAAAATTCAGATTTTTTAAAAATGGTCGAGCAACCAGTGCTGGACCACTTGAAATGGATTGACCCAAATAAAAGCGAGAACTCTCGTTCACGGTCGGCAATGTGTTAAACAAACGATATATATTATAAAGGACAAACGTGTCCGTGCGTAACGCTGAAGTCATTTTGACGGTGACAACAGTAGTAGACAATTAAATTTTAACTCTTACAGCAATTCTTTGACACTTCTAAACATCGTACATTTAAAATTATTACACCGTCTAATAGAAAAAATAAATGTACTTTCAAATGAAATTCTTTTGAAAACTATAGCTCAATTTGTTTGAAAAATGTGTCGCTATTTACTCATTTTTTAGGCTTTTTAAAAATAATTTTCAAGCATGAATTTAAAAAAAAAATCTATCACTATCGCGTGCAGACGATTGCGAAAAAAATATTCGTTTCTTTTAAATTGATATAAATAGCTCAGAATTTGTTTCCACCTTATATTCCATAACGAAATTAAAATATTTATCAATAAATAAATAAATAAATAAAATATAATACGTAAAACACAAATTTAAGACATGCAATTAAACTGTGCACTTAAAACCCTTAAAATATCAGAATAAAAATGCTGATTGTAAATAGTGATTACAATACAAAATTATCGTTTTAATAAATTTCAAAACTTTATTTTAACGCATAATTGCTATTTTTCATATAAGTGTTGTTTTTGGTATTGTTAGTGCGCATTCTAAAACATATATTAAACATAAAAAATCTATTACAGCTATCAATTAATAAAATTGTTTTCACCTATATTTTTTAACCCGGGTATATGCGCTTGTATTGGTAAGAGATTCTAATGAAATTCCATCAATGTACATATTTTTTTGTCTATTTTCAAAACAGCACTACACTGAAATCAGCTACTTTCAATTAAAGTTCTGGATTGCAGGATTTTTATGTCGGTGATAAATGGATTTTCAAAATCCTTGATGTCATTTGCAATTGCCCCAAGATCTTAAGGGAAATACCCAAAATAGATTTTTAACTCATCAAAAGTTACTATTACAAAATCAACGAAAAGTCGTAATTTTTGAGGCAATATTTGGTATACGTTAAGGGAACCGGGAAAGCAAAATTCAACTAAAAAATCGATTTTTACTTTTTTATATCATTAAATAGTTTAAACTTTTATCTTTTCAACGATGTGTCACACATGTTTATATATATATATAAAAAATAAGTTTTGAAAGTAATCATTCTTTCTAAGAGTATTTCACAGCTTAATGGCCATTTAAATCTTTAATTGACTTTTCTGAAAACTTGGATTTTTCATGTTTATGTTCCTTTTTTTCAATATCTATTAAATTTAAGAACTCAAATTTTTGTTTAATACTTAAATTATGATATATTGTATGCTTTAACACAGGGATTTAATGATGTGTTGAGAATTATTTATTTTAGGCAGTGAAATCTTACCAAAAATGCTAACTTAAAAATGACTTCCAATAAATAATTAATAATTAATTTTGAGTTTCACTTGGAAAGAAAATGGTCTGCTAAAATACGTAAATCATGTTATTTTAACTACTCAAAAAAATCTAGACCTCTATCTTTCACCATTTCTGAGAAAAAGGTACATAGATTTGGTGAATTTAACATGGCGAAGATAGGGCTTTCCCGGTCAAAAGCAAGCAAAAAAGTGAAAAGAATAGTACAAGACAGCCATGTATGGGCATAAAATGAATAGTTCACGTGTATCAATGCGCAATACAGAAAAAAAGACGCAAAAAAAAAAAAAAAAAAATGTAAGGGAGCTTTTACTTTGAAAAGATGAAAAGAACATGAAAAGATGGTTTAGGACAACAATTTGGTTTCATGTAAATGATAAAAGAAAGTATTGTTTAGAAATGATGCAACATTTTTAATATGGCGTGTGGTCTCCTCGAACAGCTGCACACCTGTTTTCCATGGATGCGATGAGGTTATCGATAAGAATTTGGGGAATACTCTTCCACTGATCAAGAATTGCAATCTCCAAGTCCCGGACAGTAAAAGGAGGCCTTGGTCTCGCAGCAATGCTTCGTCTGAGTATGTCCCAAACATGCTCGATCGGATTTAGGTCAGGAGAGCATGTTGGTCATTCCATACGCTGTATTGTTTTAGCTTCAAGCATGTTTTCCACAAGACGAACTGTATGAAGTCTGGCATTATCATGCATGGAAAAAAATAAACCACTAATTGCTGCAACATAAAATATGACACGAGGTCTCCGTATCTCGTCTATATAACTTCGGACCGTCAAATTGCCATTCCGAATGATATGCAGGCCCGCACGTACACCTATGCTGATTCCAGCCAATAGCATCAACCCACCTCGTCTGTAATGTAATCTTTCAAGAACGAATGTGGGATTATTTGAGTGCCTCTTTCTCTCCATGCCAAAACACATCAAATGTCACATCCAGACTGAATCGGGACTCGTCTGTAAACAGAATTTGACTCCAACAACGTTGCCTCCAAACCCGATGTTCAGTTCCCCAACTTCTTTGTGCCGCACAGTGGCTTGAGGTCAACGGAATACAGATCATTGGTTTACGTGCATAGAGACCACCCTGATGAAGCCCTTTTCGGACTGTTTGGCTGGACACCCTTCGTCCTGTGGTCGAGAACAATTGTGTTTGCAGCTGAGTAGCATTGCCCGTTCCGTCTTGATGAGCTGTTAACAGGATATATCTGTCATCAGTTTCTGTGTTAGCACATTTTCGACCTTGCACTTGTTGGTTACTACTATTCCTTGTGTCTTGGAATCGATTCACAGCCTTTCATGGACACTTCTTACGATTCCAACAGCGTCCACTACACTTCTTTGTGTTTCCCCAAATTCAAATGTCCCGATAACACGCGAAGCCATGGATTGCGGTAAGTCATGTTGTTGTGACATTTTAAAGCCACCTTTTCTCAAAACACAAGCTGAGCAATTGAATTTTACAACTGAGGCAGTGAAACAGACGTTTCTGCGAAATCCCGATTTCTGCACTTGTCTCCTTTTTCCAGTTTTTGACGTCATAAACTTTAATTTACATGTGAAGCTTTCTTTATCTGTTTTCTACAGCATTTTAAATTATGGATGTTTTATTTTACGTTAACTTATCGGTGTAAATATTTGAGTAATTTCGTTAAAACCATGTGCTCCCCTAATTGTTTTGAGTAGTGTACTTTAAAACAATGTCATCAACAACAAGAACTGATTGGACACCTACAAAAAGAAGCAGAATTTTCATATATAGTGAAAATGCTCACTCTTATGCTGAAATTGAAAGACAGGTTGGTGGATCAGTCACTTTGTCTGGCGTACGAATGTTGTGCTTACGTTATGAAGAAACTAAATGAGTGATAAATAGGGCAAGATCAGGCCAAAAAAATGCACAAGAATTTCTGACGATAGAAAGATAAAAAGGATATGCATCAAAAATAGAAGAATTTCATCAGATGCTGTTAGATGTGAAATGAATGCAATAGGTATTTCAGTTAGTTTAAGAACAATAAGGAGAATATTAGCAGGTTTTTGACTGAAAGGTAGAATTCAGAGGAAAAAACCATTTTTAAATTTTCAGCAATGCAAAAAACGAGATAAGTGCGTAAAAGAGCACATTAATTTGTCAGAAAATCAGTGGAAGAAAATAACCTAGAGCGATGAGAGTAAAATATCGCTCTTTGGTAGTGATGGGCGAAAGTATGTGAGACTTAGAGTAGGGGAAGAGTTGCATTCTGATTGCATTGAAGCAACTACAAAGAACCTAACAAATGTCATGATTTGGCCTGTATATCTGCTGATGGTGTGGGCCTCATTCACGTGATTGATAGCTTTCTGAATGAAAAAAACCATCGAAACTTACCTGGTACCAAAATTGATACCTTCCTTCAGAGATATGTTCCCCAATAAAGAACCATTTATCTTTCAGCAGGATTCAGCTCCATGCCATACGGCAAAAAATAAGCAAAGAATGGTTTTAAAATAAAAGCATACAATTATTATCCTGGCCAGGAAACAGCTCTGATCTGAATCCTATAGAAAATTTGTGGCGACGTTTGAAAATCCTTGTACAAAAAAGCATCCATTTAATAAAACGCAACGTATTGAAGCTATAATTGATTCTTGGCATCATGTGATTAAAATGATGAACTCCAAACACTAGTTCTCTCAATGAAAATGCGCTGTGAAGCTGTAATAAAAAACAAGGGTTATCCTACTAAATATTGTATGTGTAAGTGTAACTTTAAAATACAATGAAATCTAGGATAGAACTTATTTTTTGTAAGCGTAACTTTTTTTTTGTAATGCAGATATTTTAATTATGTTTTTAATTAAATTCTACATTAAATTTCCTTGAATTTTATATATAAACATTTGTATTTAAGTTATATTTACTATAGTCTCCAAGCACACAAAGTTATAAAACATGAAAATTTCAAAAAATGTCCACAATTTTGGCCACCACTGTAGTTCTAAATAAAAACTCTGATGGGAAATATTTTTTATAAAACAGACCCGAGTAAAATACCCGATATGTTTAGTGTTAAATAAATTGAAATGTGTGCAGCTATGTCGTATGTAGCTTCGTACGCATTAAATTTTCTGTATAGATGCACTCTTGTAATAGAGAACCACATTGTATTTTTTTTTCTAAAATATCCTAGGTATCGGCTAATCACAAGCATACAGTAGACGTTCTTTGTCACAATTCACACTTAATTTTTAAAGTGATCACACGTGTGCTGACTTCACCAAAGGTTTACCTGGCCTTCATGTTTAAAGTTATGAGAAAACGCACCAGTAGTGGGCCACTTAAGGACATTTATCTAATTATCATTAAAGTGTTAGTGAACTTAAAAAAATATTTTTTTTAGCCTAGTCTTAACCTTAATGTATCCGAATAAACACTCAAAGTTTCAAAATGTATTCTTCGGAAAAAAAAAAATGTTACTTTCCTCTATGGTCCAGTAGCAGGGCCGGTAAATTTTTGATGCACGAATCTTTAAGTTTTCGGCTTATCCAACAAATTATTTATAATATAATAGAGTATATCAACAATAGTTTAATTTAAAATCAATCATGATATTAAAAGAACAATATTTTAAATAAAAAAATTATTTCTTCTCTCTCTAAGAATTCACTCTAATCAATCGAAATCTCTAAGAATTTGCCAACAAATCTGTTTTTGAAGACACTCTAGAAAATAAACAAATGTATCAGCAGTAAAAAACAATTATTCGAAACAGTTTATGGAAAGTTACCATTTAAGGATGTTAGTCAATCAGATTTCCTTCAGTCGTTTTCAAGAAATGCAATTTAGGCTTGTTTTTAAAGTTTAAAAATTAGTGGCCCACTATAGGTGCATTTACCTTAACTAGTCTCGTGTCCAGTTTGCTTTCAATAGCGAAAATACAGCGGCGATTCGCAATTATAAAATTTAAATACGCTATCTGTTGAGCAAATGTTAAAACTACCCTGTATGATAACATATTGCGGAGACCTACAGTATTACATGTTTTTATAAATTGCATGTATTTATTGTTTTTCATAGACTTTGATATTTCGAATGGCATACGTTACATAACGAGAGAATTTTAATTTCTTCGAATTGGACGTTTTATAATATTTACAGGAATTTATAATACTACTAATAAAAGCAATTATAATTTGAATAACAATTTACAGCAAGCTGAAAGACACGTTTGCTGATTCAGACTACTACAATACATATCCTGCATAAAGAAAAAAGAAAGAAAGAAAAGAGTAAAAGGCAATTCTTTTCGTACCTTCAAAATTTCCGGAAATTGCATTAATACTGAAAAGTTTAGAAATTTTATGATTTTAAAATTAATTATTTGAAATGTAAATAAAATGCTTAATCCTTTAATGTCAACATTAAAGATTTAAATAAATTTGCTTTTATTTTATTTTGTTCTTTATAAATTATAGGAAGCTAGTTGTCTTACATTTCTGATCATATCTGCACTAAGAATATAAATATTAAAACCTGCATTACAAATGTTTATCATGGTAAATATAATAAGATATCTTTTTCTTTCGTTTTATTAAAGTATATGATCTTAATTAGAAAATAAAATTTTGACACATGTTCTATTTCATTTTCTATGTCATTATAAAAGGCAAAAGTACATTTATGGGGTTATATTAAGTGATTAGTAATTTATTTAGTATTATAAGTATTTTTTTATGTTTAAAATAAGTTTAAACTAACACAGCTCTTTTTATATAATAAGTCATTTTCCAGTGCATTATATTTTAAAGCAAGCTTTTTAAACAATAGAAATTCCAAAAAATCTGTTACAAATTGTAAATATCAAATCAGTTCCCAAAATACGTAGATTTTTTTTTCTTTTCAATAAACAACTCCTTTAAGAATTTTTGAGATTTTTTTTAAAGATAAATTTCTTACGATTCTGAATGCATAAAATGTCAACATCCTATATAAATGCACATCCTTTATGGTAAATAGTTTTTAACGGCTTACCGGCTCACCTGCTTTCCAGTCCAAAAATTAATTCTACCTTCAAACAACGAGTTCTTGTTCAAAATTAGTCCAGCATATTGAATCTAAATAAAACTTTTAGTCATGCATTCTTCATTTAATTTATTTGCGTTTAGATAGCTATTTCGTTTTGAAAATTTGACCGATTCATATCTTTGAATTTCATGAGTGCATCGAATTAAGCCATTTGTTATGTGATATGCTTGTTTTGATTTTTTAGGATTTCGTTCATCTGACGAAACCCTATTCGTCTCATTCCTCTGTCTGTCTGTCTGTTCGTCACAGAGCCCGCTCTCAGAAACTAATATATGTTGGAGGCTTGAAATTTTGCATACTTATAACTGAACACCTCACATCAAACGACAAATCATAAAATTTTGAAAAAGTCTTATATTTACTCCTCTGGGCTACTACTCCTCTTGTGCATTTTAAGCTTTTTTTTCTAACTGAGCCCATATTTAATTTGCAGTCATGAAATTTTGCATACTTATAGCAGAACACTTGTGATCATACGAAAAATCCTAAAATTTTCAAAAAGTCTTATATTATTTACCCTTCCCGGCTCTAACTTGTGTATTTTAAGCAATTTTTCTAACTGCAGCCCCTAATTAAGTTGGAGACTTGAAATTTTGCATACTTATAGCAGAACATTTGCGATCACACGAAAAATCATAAAATTTTCAAAAAGTCTTATATTATTTACCCTTCCCGGCTCTAACTTGTGTATTTTAAGCAATTTTTCTAACCTGCCCCCATTGCACTCGGTGGGCAATTTTCTAACTTTTGCCGATACACCTTTGACCACTCTTTTATATTATGGACAGAACCTTGCATATTTTAGTTCCTCTTTTTACCGCTAGGAGGTGCCTACCTATCTCGGGTGCTATGGGCCCGATCTCCTCGACTAATATATCTATGGATAGGTTGTAAAAGGGAGTTTCGTTCGGATAGAAGTTTGTTTAGAATAGAGTGCGTCCCCTGGTTGCGAAATGTGGAACTAACAGATTTTGAAAAAGGATAAAGTGTTTTGAAAGGAATATTAAAGGAAACCCTCTGTGCGATCTGTGATCACACTTACCCACTTGTTTTTAAATGGTGCACTTCTGCGTCATTGCTATGGTGACGCATGTATATTCGGTAAAGCATAAGTTTTAAAAGTACAAAGAAAGTTTAAGTTTCTCATAAAGGATTTCGTCTAAATAACTTCTCAATGAAATCAGCACGAAAACATTACAACGAACATAACAACATAACACTTTACACTCCGTTGTCGCCGCTGCGGCAACATCATCTTTCTTTTCAAAATTTGTTTTTGGCACCAGTAATAAAAGAAAATAGAATTTGCCTTATTTAATCAGAGCATTTTTGAAATTGTGTACTTGAATGAAACTTCTTTTAAAAAAGTGGTGCCAACCGAATAAAAATTGTGTAAGAGACGCCGGAGTCCAAAGGGTTAACAAATGAACGCCATAGACATTAGCATATAATTTCGCTTGAAAATGATATATATACACAATATTGCCATTAATGACCGGCAACTTTCAATTTTAGACATTTTGTCGAATATTTAGAAATATATTTGTCAGATTCTTCTGGAATTTCAGGATTAAAAAGAACAGGTATGACCTCATATTTAGTAATGTCGATTTGATAAGGAAGGCAATTAGGGGGCCAACAAAAAATCAAAGAAAAAAATAACACTTGGGATCATCCTGTAAAATAAAATGCACGAAATGATCTATCGCTACCGAATATAAATAAACAGACATTATGCAATATGTGTATTCGTTTGTGTAAGAATAGCATGTATATTAATAGAGATATAGCGATTTATTTAAAAAAAATTAAAAATTTCTTGCATGTTTTCTGCTTATAACATGCAGGGTTTTCAACCAAATTTAACGCCGGTTTCAGAAAAATTGACAAAATATAGTAGAAACAATATAGTGGAATTGGAATATAAATATATTAAATATTTTAGGAAATATGAGCAGTTGTATGAAATAATTTTTATCTGCGCATGCGCGAACGATAACAAGGATTATCTTACATAATTTAATAGTCAACTCTATGGAGGAACTTATTAAAAAAAATCTAGTCAAATATCGTAAAATTTCAGAAAGATATCGGCGTTAAATAAAGCAAATTTTTAGTTGTTCTCTAAAAGCAGCTGAATGATAAGGGATTTTACACAAATTGTCTAAATATGAGGTCACACCTGTTCATTTTATTCCTGAAATTCCAGAAGAATCTGTCAAGTATATTTTTAAATATTCGACAAAATGTCTAAACTTGAAAGTTGCCTGTCATTAATGGCAATATAGTGTATATATATGTATATATATATAATTTACAAGACGATTTATCGTGAAATATTAATCTATTATGTGGTATATAAAACAGTTTGGATTCTCCAATTATTACAAATTGTGTAGGCTACATAGAAGCATTTTGTGTTCAAAAGTACTTTATCAAAAATCTTAGAAAAATAATGATAGCTGTAGTTTTAAATCTTGCTTTCACTTTTTCATCTCAGACAAAATCGTTTGAGTATGAACACTAACTTTATTATAAAAATAACCGTTAGTTGTAATCAGTATTTTCTGAATGGAAACTTGCAAATTGATTATACTACTGAAATTTATCAAACGATAAACATTCTTACAAAATTTTGTCAGCAAGATTTGCTACACATATTATATATTTATCAAGTCGATATTCTCCTCATCAATCACTTTGGCAGTTGTGTGACTTCAACAAGTGAATTATATCACAATCCATAACATAATAGCTTATTTTGATAAAGTTGAGACACTTGATAAATAGAATTTTAAATAATCCAGAACTCAACAAATATAATAACTCTATATATTAGCGTATACTCAACAGTTAAGTTGATTTAAAACTATACAAAAATATTAACGCCATGTAATTAATAAAAGAACATAATCATAAATTTTATAGTTTGTGTTATAATACTATGAAGTTGATGTATTTTTATAAGCTGTTTAGATTATATCTATATACTTTATGTACAGAAAAATTTCATGCATTGAATAGAATCTAAAATATTAGATGTTATAGTAGTAACATCTCTTTACAATACTCAAACAAAATCATTTCATTAAATAAACTACTTTCTTATAGAATTCGCAATTTTATAAGAAACCCATTGATTTTGAATACTAATATCTTAGAATCATTTTAGAATTCGATGGGAATTTAATTTTAAAATACAGAAAAATCATTGTAGAGTAAATCTAGAATATTTGCATCCGATTAAAAATTTCATGAGTTTTAAAGAAGAAGCAAAACTAAGAGCTAATCCTAAGTGTAGATCCTATCAAATGTCATAAACAATAGTTCTGTTAATTACACTGAATAATCAGAATGTTAATTTTGCACTATATGTTTTCTTTACGTATAGGTTTGTAGCCAATAATATCGTTCTTAAATATCGAATTCCTCCGGTAACTTTCGAAGTTGCATGGTTTCTGTTCGGCCATCAAAAGTTTTGCAAACAAAAATTATTGCATGAATTGAATTAAAGATTTTTTTTTAACTTTAGCACTGTCAGCAATCCTTAACTTTTAACCATTGAAATAAATTATAAAGCCTAAATGATAGACCTAGAACCAGTAGCACAGACACATGACTCGTACGAATACCATTATTTCTCCAGGAAAACTACCAGTATCTTTTTATAGAAAAATAAATCTAGGTTAAACTCGCAAAATTTCGTCTTCTGTTAAGAAGAGATTTTCTATATATAATACTGGTGCCGAAAAATTTTCTGGTCTGCAAAATTCAAGAAGGCGTATGAACCATGAGACAACCACCTCATCGAGTTGGAGGCTGAAATTCCAGAATTAGCTAAAACTCGATTGCCATATCGACGCAATTGCTCTGCCAAGTCATATCTTGGTGGAAAACACCTAAAAACCCGATTTTACCGGTTGACTTGTAGGTTTACCATTGTGTTTTCCTGATCCCAGTCCGCCATATTTTTTCATACTTTAAGGTGCAGGAATACGCAATGGTAAACCTACGAGTCGACCGCTAAAATCGGGTTTTTAGGTATTTTTCACCAAGATATGACTTGGCAGACCAATTACGTTTTAATATGGGAATCGTTTTGTAACTAATGTTGGAATTTCAGCCTCCAACTCGATGAGGCGGTTGCCTGTGCTGCCGGTTCCCAGTCTATTACTTATCGTTAAAAATGCATTGAAATGCATTCATGAGTTGCTTCTTTAATTTTTACATTTTTTTGACTGACCTATGTAGGAAATTTTAATGTTATAAGATTTAGTTCAATATTGTAGACCATTGCGAATTAAAGCAATGCTCAAACATCTTTTCTCTCTTTTGGAAATTTGACATAATATTATACGTTTTTTATACGAAACGGGAAATTGACAGTGTACAGGACCTTTTAACATGCAATATTATATCACAGCGGGGTACAACTGCGAGCCATGCGGAACCAATTTTTTCTAACCTTCTTTAATTGCAGAATTTCTGAGATTATATAAGCCGAAGAAATTTGTTCTAGAAAAAAGGTACCACACTGTAATATAAAGTTAAAATAGTTTCAGTCGAATGTATAAGAAAGCATCGTGTAAATAAAAATATGTTTTAAAAAAAGTTTTTACAAAGTTACAAATACAAATAATTTAAATAAAATTGTAAAACAATTTTATGTTTATATAAAATATCTTACTTGGAATAAGGTTATGTTACTTCAATATTATCAACATGTTTGATATGACGCGATTATACATTTGTATTCGTGATACAAACTAGGAGATGGATGATCTTTAGAATTATACAAAATATTACAAACTATCCAAAATATGTTATTATACAAGGTGACCATAATTAAACTGACGGTACTCAGAGTGTTCTGTAGCGCGATCTAATAGCGAGAATGACGCCAAATTGTGCAGGAATATTAAACAAGTCAGGAGACGAAGGAATCCTCGAAAAAAAAAATATAGTTCAAAAATCACCGCCCGGGGAATATGTGGCGCTGTGTATTCGAAAAACAGAGTTTCAAAAAATTAAGAATCAATACTTAAATAAAATTACCGTTTATTTAACGAATTTATCAATTTAGTCCAAGCTCAAAATGGTAACAGTTTATAAAAAGCTAAAAATTTAAATAAACACTGCTAAGGTTTCTTTATCTGCAATTTCAATTACAGAGTCCCAAAGAAAGCAACAGGAGAAGAAGAAGTTCTTTATTCAAATTTCACGTTACATCTTTTGGCCCACTGCCAGCTTGTTTGGCTTTAAAAGGTAATGTGACACTGTTAGAAGCAATTTCATTGAAAGTTATCTTTCATAATGTCTCCTTGTTTAGTCGAGCGAGCTCTACTAGTCAAATTCTTTTACCTCAACCAGTGCAATGCGCCAGCCGCTCTTCGTGCTTTTAGAAACCACAAAAATATGCGTAAAGGTAACGGTCCTTTGTCAGTTAATGGTTTAAAAGCAATGGTTGAGAAGTTTTAGGAAACAGGTTCTCTAAATGTTCAGTCGGGCAGAGGACGAAAACCGTATGACAAGATACAATCGAAAAAGTGGCAACGGCGTTTGTCGGCAGAGCACCAGACAATATTGCTACCACTTCCAGCGCTCGTGGGATAGCTCGGAATCTGGATATGCCTTATTGTACGGCATGGAAAATCCTACGAAAGATCGAATCTTACGAATCCACTTCTATCCGTACAAGATCAGCCGTGTACAAGAGTTACGTCACACCGACAATGATAAGTGATTGACTTTTGCTCTCACTTTTCTTTCCAGAATGGAGTTGGATGATGCTTGGCCCTGGAAAATCTTATGCTGAGACGAGGCCCACTTTTACCTGAATGGAACTGTAAATACCCAGAACTGCCGAATTTGGGATAACAAGTCACCAAGAGCATTCAAAGAAATTCCTTTGCATTAAAAGATAACCGTTTGGTGTGGTTTCACAGCACATATGATAATAGGTCCATTCTTCTATGAGAACATTACTCCGACAGGATCTGTAACTTGTTCTGTTACCGGAGACAAATATCGCCAAATGTTAAACAACTTAGTTATTCCGGCACTTCAGTAAAGACAGTGCCTGGAGAAATTCATTTTCATGCAAGATGGAGTCTCTCCACATATTGCTTTGCGGGTATAGCAGCTGCTACGACAGAAATTCACAATAGAAAGAGTCATTAGCCGCTGTTTTCCAATTGCATGGCCACCTCGGTCCCCTGATCTGACACCCTGTGACTTCTGGCTATGGGGTTACCTAAAGTCCAAGGTCTATCACGGACGTGTCCAGGACCTGTCTACGTTGAAGGATAACATATCGCGAACTGTACGGGAGATTCCTGCAGACATGTTATTCTCTGCTTTTGTAAATGGTCTGTGCACAGAATGCAATATGTGGTCTACAAAAACGGCAGCCACATGGAACCTGAGTTGGATGTGCAAAATAAATGGTAGTTTTATTTCAGCATTAATTCTTCTTTTTTGAAACTCTTTTTTTCGAATACACAGCGCCACGTATTCCCCTGGCGGTGATTTTTGGAACTAAATTCTTTTTTCGCGGAATCCTTCGTCCCCGTCTTGTTTAATCTTCCTACAAAATTTGGCGCCATTCTCACAATTAGATCGCGCTATAGAACACTCTGAGTATCGTCAGTTTAATTATGGCCACCTTGTATTTTATTGAAAAGCCATAATTTTAATTTTAAAACGTAAACACACAACTTGATTTCCAGTGTTTATTATCAATTTCATTTCAAATGATAGTGAATAACTCATCGAAAACATTATGTTTACGATCTCTAAAACTCTTCGAACAATCCCACTCTAAAAAAATCCCTGCCGGCCCGGCCTACAGGTAGAGGTAGATTTCGAAGTCAAATATACTAATTTCACAAACAAAAACATAATCATGATTAGAGATAAATCCACTTTAACAATTTTATCTGCCCGCTTTTGACGAGTTTTTATTTCACTTTCGTATAATAGCTGGTTTTATCAGAATCATGTTAAGGCGGTATTCAAAAAAATACTTTTCCATGCTCAACAACTCGAAATTTTCTTGCATAATTCCAGATTCATTTTTAATAAAAAAAAATATGAAACTTGCTGACGTGATTTTTGAAGAAATTTTTAAGAGACCTGTTTTTTTTTTTTGTTGTTGTTGTTCAATTAATTAAAACTTGATATATAAACAATTATTTTCTCAAAAGGACAATATTTTTCGTTTCTAACACAATCGCTTCGGGAAATTCCGTTCATAATGCCCACTTTGACCTCATTTTTTGAAATATATTCTGCCTCTATCAAAAAATCGATAATTACGGTACATTATATTGTTTCTGAATAAACGAATATACCAGTTAAATGCGTTTGAGAGCAAAAATGAATTTAAAATTGAGTCAGAAAATAAGCCGTTTGGATTTGAGTGCATCCTTAATACAACGATTTTTCCAACACAATCCGCTTCGATAAATTCGGTTCAAAATGCCCTTTTTAACAGCATTTAAAAAATATATTCTGCCTCTATCAAAAATTCGACCATTACGGTACATTATATAGTTTCTGAGTAAGAAAACGTACCAATTGGAAGCTTTTGAGAGCAAAAATGAATTGTAAAATGAGTTAATAAAAAAATAAGCAGTTTGGATTTGAATACACCCTTACTAAGATGATTTTTTTCTTCAACCGCTATGCATTTTTAATTTTTTTTAATTTTTTTTTTTTTTTTTTTTTTTTTTTTTTTTTTTTGCTGTAAGAATTGGTCCCATCCAAAACTTGTCTATATAGATGTTGTAGACAATATTAAGAAGATACATGATAAATTCATGGGGATTTTATATCTTTTGAATTGACGGAGTTATGGAATTTTTTCTTCTTTTCTTTCTTTTTTCTTTCTTTTCTTTTCTTTCTTTTTTCTTTCTTTTCTTTTCTTTCTTTTTGTTTTCGTTTTAATTTTTTTTTTTTGCGGTACGAATTGCTCCTATCAAAAACTTGTGAATATAAAAGTTTTAGATAATGTTAAGGTGATTTATAATAAAATTAATTGGATTTGATATCTTGAGAATTGACGAAGTTATGAATTTTTTTTCTCCCCAAAACCCTATTTTTTGCGCCCCTTGCGCCCATTTTTAACTTTATCAAAAATCTGTGATACCTAAATTTTTGCCCTATTTTTAGAAGTAATAAAAACTTTAAACTGATTTGATATGTACAAAAATTAAGAAGTTATGGGGGGGGGGGGGGTTCTGTTTTCACAAAACCCCTCCCTATTTCCATCCCCTTGGTCCCCTTGCCCATTAACGAACTTGACCGAGATTTTATGCCCATTGATTTTATGTATCAGTTTGGAAGAGATTGGTGCAGAATTACGAAAGTTATCGTGTCCAGAAGAAAGTGATATATATATATATATATAGATAGATAGATATATAAAGTTTTTTACTGAGGATGGTTTTGGTTTATAGGGGTCATGATCGGTGTAGAACTGCAAAAAGTTTTCAGAAATTCCAACATAGGAACGATCTCAATAGGTAGTATTTCATACGAAATCTACCTAAAAGAGAAACGTTTCTTGATCTTGAAAGACGATTTACGAAAATATAATTTAACCTATTCCGGGTTACTGAGGGATCCGAAAAGTGTTTCTTTATTTTCAGAAACCTGAGAAACTAATAGATTTCTAAAATTCAAAGAAATATTTCAGAAAAAGTCTCTGTTGCTGCCTGCAATTTTTAGAAATGTTTATGCTTTGTTTTTAAAGTGTACCGATCCACTATCTAAACGCGGTGATAACATGACATATCTGTATTTCGGATACTATCAATTCCAGAGTAAACATTTTCAAGTTCAACAGACACACATGCTACATTAACAGCGTAAAATAAAGATTATTTTACTACTCGTCCATGTATAAGTTATGTTACTCTTCTGAAAGTGTTTTCTTGAGAATTGATAGCATTCTAAAAATCCACATTTCGTGTCGATATCGGGTTAAACAAAACTGATTAATGTCCTGTAAAAACAACTCGGAAATGTTTCCGAAAATTTTGGATAACAAAATGACTTTTGTTTCAGAAATGCTCCTTTAAATCTGGAAAGTCTCTTCTTTTCTGAGGTTTCTGAAGATAAAGAACGGTTTTCGGGATCATGGGTAACTCGGAAGAGGTTATATTACATTTTCGTAAACCTTCTTGTTATATAAAGAAATATTTTTCTTTTTTTTTACATTATAGTTCTAGCGTTTGACAACTGCTGAAAAGTTTTATTATTATCATTTATTTGAAATACAGTATTTTAATCTTTGTACGAAGTCAATCAAAAAATGAAAAGTTATATATTTTGATATTTTACTCAGCTGTTTTAATAATTAGTGATATGATATGAAATGTTTATTTCTTAATCGTTTAATCAAGATGAATTTGGTATGTGCCAGTTATAAAGAATATGAACAATATTTGTTACATTCATATCTACAAGAGGAGAAAAATGTTTTCTTTCAGGAAAAAAGTATCTTTTTCTACTTAGATATTTAAATATTGACAATATATTGATGTTATATGATGACTTATGCGTTTAGTTATACGTTTCAACAGTTTCTTTTGTTGGGTAAAAGCATGAATAAACAATCTCAAAAAACAAAATTGTCTCATGGCACGCACATAAAATGTTTTGTGAGCAGATGCAAATCTGTTTACGCCAAACAACTATTTATCGAATAAAATGGGCTGGACCAGAAAAATAATATTTTTTCTTTGGAGTACGTTTGGACCCTATGACTTTACAGTTTGTTAAAGAGCATTGAGTTTTCAATTGATTTTTACATCAATTTTCACAAAAATAAGTAGCTTTCTGCATCTGATTTTACTACATCTTAAAGTGGAATGTGCAGATCATTCGACCGGAACTAATGTTCCATCAATTTATTCGTTCAATTATTGTTTAACTGTAAAAATCTTTTTATTTGTTTATAAAATTTATGTACTTGCCATGAGAAAATTTTCTCCTTTGAGTTTTCGATTCATGCTTTTGTTTAACAAAAGAAAACAATCAATAATCCCTTGAAACACATACCTAAAGCTGTATATAATCATATAACACCAATACGTTGTCAATATTTAAATAAATATATATATTATATACCAAAGAATTTTTTTAATGAAATAAAACTTTTTTCGTACTTTGTAAAATGAAAAAATATATATATATTTACTGTAATATATATTTTAATACAAAATTAAAAGTTTACACAAACTGCTGTTTCCAAAAATATTTCTTCAGATTTCTCCTAATATCTGTAATAAATCATTATTCTCAAGATATATTATGTTATCTTTCTCTACTACTTCTTCGAAATTTGTTGTTGTTTTATTGATCTGAAAAGTTAAATTTCTCGTAATTGTAGAGATATAAAATACTTTTGGAATCTTAAAAAAACGAAGTATTTTCAACGGAAATTCAGGATAAATATTTCTAAATTTTAGTCAAAATGGACATTTTATTTGAGGTGAATACTTTACATAAAAAAATATAAAGTAAACTTTGTAAACTACTTAACATAAAAAATATACGCTGTAAACTAAAAAAATTAGCATTTAATTCTGAAAAGTTAAATATTTCGTAATTGTAGCGATAACAATATAGTTTTGGAATCTTAACACATTGCCGACGGGCAATTTTTATCAAATCTGAATTTTAAAACAGTAGAAGCTCCTCCCTTTTCTGAAAGTCTTTCGTAAATTGGTGTTCTAGATGGATTTCCTAAGTTTATGCATCGGTAAATATCTTTCAATGTATGAATTTAATTTAAAATGTCTTACAATCTAAAAAAAATATGGAAAACACGATATAAATGCATTTTCTGTAAGGTAGAAGCCACGTCCTTAGTCAATGATGTTTTTCGAATGAAAACGAGAACTCTCGTTTCCCATCGTGGATGTGTTAAGAAAGCAAAGTATTTTCGACTGAAATTCAGGATGAATATTTGCAAATTTTAGTCAAAATAGACATTTTATATGAGGTGTATATTTTACATGAAAAATATAAAGTACTTTACATAAAAATTATGTACTAAAATCAGTAAAATTTAGCATTTAGTTTACATTCATTGTCAAAAAATGTCTCATTATTTGTATTTATACATGTATTAATATCTAAAACTATTCTAATACTTCACGAATAAAACTAATAAACTATGAATGATATATAATCACATTCAAATTGGATTCTCTAGACCAGTGGTATATTCCTGGAAAGAAAAGTGTGTGTGTGTGTGTGTGGGGGGGGGGGGGCTCATAGTTTCGAACACTAAGGTCTCTATCACCCACAGGGCAAATTTGATTTTGAATCTTGCTTTTTATTTTCAACTGCATGGAAAAGTAAATGAAAAATTAAGTTTAAAAATTTAAATGCCATTAAAATTTATTTAATTAAAATTTCGTTTTTTGTTGGACGTTAATTAGCATGCTGTAGAATTTAAAAAATTAAAACCTTCTTGATGTTTAAACAAAAGTAATTGACACGACTGAAAGTTACTACATTTTTAAAATGTCAAATTTTGATAGTAAACGTTTGTACTTGAATCAGACCACGTATATAAAAAACACATCCCAAATGTATTATTTTAATTAGTTCAAAAAATAAAGTTAAATTAATCAAATTAATCTTTTTTTATTTAATAAATAAATAAACAAAAGAAAAAGCGTTTTTAAACATTATCAATCTATTCATTTTTTTTTTCAAAATTTAATAATATATACATTATCATTCTCGTTTTACAGAATTTTCCATAAACACTCGTTTTCATACGTGTTCTCAGCTTTATATGCTTTCCTAGATTTTGAATCTATGCCCATTCGGTGGTTTCCCGTTTTCTAAACTTTGATGTAAGGATGAGGTTGTCATTTAGAAAAGGGTGGGCTGTTAATATGTATCATTAAAAGATTAGACATGTTACTAACTAAAATGCGAGAACGCTCCTCATATGTAATAACGTTGAAATTGATATGATACATTCCCTAGGTCTTTCAGTGGGTGACGTTATCTCCCTCCACAATAACGTATATCAATTTCACAAAACGCTTTTCAAACAATTACTGTATACCGAGAGCAATGCAATGTAATTTGTTTGTGCATCTTTAGATATAAACGATAGAAGCTACACAATCGCTATTCTATATTAAGCTTACTATTGTGCACTACAGTGATATATATCCATTTCATTATGTTTTAAGTAGTGTAGCATCATTAAAATACAATTTAAAGAATTTTCTTTTCGTATAGCATAATTAAACAGAATAGTTTCATGTATTCCTGTAATCTAACTACAAGTGCTACACAGTTAATTTTCATTAAAGAATCTCTATAGTAAATAATAAATCATAATAATGCATATAAATAGTGTGGCAATCCAAGTTTATTTATGGGTATTCGGAATGACGAACCAAAGTCACAGCATTTTTCAACTCTGTTAGAAAATGTTAAAATGTTCTATTTTAATTTTGTATATTTTATGCTGCGGCAAATTTTATAGAGACTGACATTTTTAAACAATATTGCTATTATTCAATAAAATCTGTATTTTATTTATAAAATATATATATATATATATTAGAAATGTAACAAATAAGACGTATATTAAAAAACCAAAATTTAACTTCTATCAGTTTTTTTTTGCAAAATCAGCCAGTGAAACAGATTATTATTTTTTTTTCTGAATACCTGTTGTTTTTTAATCGGGCGTTTAGAAAAAACAATAACATAAAAGTAAAAGAAAAACAGATCTAAAAATAGCCTTTTACGGGGACTTCAGGAGGACAGACCCTCTTCCTGATGAATAATTCTTGGTTATCCTTTTCTTACAGTTTAATTGCTTTATATCCTCCGAGAAGAACAAACTTTATTATTTTTTGAAAATTCTGAGAGAGAAAGAAAACTGAGTTAATTAAATTTGAAAATCCAGATGGGGCAATTCTGCTCTACTGCCTTTGCTGGCGCCCATGTTTCCTTTCCGTCCTTTGCTTTCCATCCCGTTCTACAAAAGACATAGTTTTATAACAAAAACATATTTTTGAAATTGAATTGTTGTCGATAATTTCGTATGTGTTTCTGTGCGACAACGCTTGAAATAAATTATAAAACTTTCCTGTTTTGGCTACCTATGTCGTTTCATTGTTATTTTATCCTTCAACTAGTTGGATGTGCCAATCCTAAAACTTTCTTCCATCTCATATATTTTAATAGTTCAAAATGTTGTTACAAATGTCAATATTTCATTTTTATTAGTTCAATACTATATCAACTTCGAAAGAAAATTACACTAAAATTGCTATTATAATGCCCCCTATCGGCGGAATATTTCCAAATTCAGGGAGGATTTTCTTGCTATGGCCAAAAACATACGCAAAAAATTTGGTTCAATTCTATGCATAATTTCATACACTTTTCGATGGTACAATATTCAAAATGCCACAAAAATCAATATTATAGCCCCCCCCCCCCTGGATTTTTTTCCAAATTAATAAAGAACCTGCTTGCCATAGCCACAAACTTAAAAAAAATTGGTTCGATTCTATGCATAACTTCATAGATTTTTCGATGGTACAATGGCGACATACGGGCACACGGACAGACAGACATTTTCTATAAACATGTTTTTTGGATGTCTGACCCCTAAAACGTGTAAATCTGTCGAAAACCGGAAGTCGAAAAAAATTTCGATTACAATACTTTCTTCTATTGAAGATAGAAGAAAGTAAAAATTGAAATGTTGATACAAAAGACTTATCGCTAGAATTTAAAAAAGAGATACTTCAGAGATACTTGCTAGAATTAAAATTAATCCAATGCTTGTAGTCTTTTTCTGTCTAAAGAGACAATCTTCTAATTTAATCAGGACATAATTGTCAATGTGAATGATAAATGAAGATGGGAAAACGTCTTTGGATGATTCATGGGGGCACTGCACAGTATCAGGAGTTGTCGGTCTGCATTTATGTCCCTTATGTTGATTTATTCTGTACTAGCTGACCCGCCCGACGTTGCCCGGGGCCCGTTATATAACGTTAAGGGGTCGCTGCACTGAAATTCCCAGAACTCGAAATCCATGTTAATTTATGGGAAAACTTTCAAGCGCGATTACTCATTACTTAATATAACTATTAAAATACCGTTTACACCATCAGAAAGTAGACGTCAGATGCAGACGATGTGCGATTTTAAAAATTGTGTACGTAAATTTTAAGTATTTTCAAAAAGATGATAAAATTTAATCAAATGGAAATTTTAAAGTTTATAGGATTTTTTTATGTACGTAAAATTTACGGAGATATTTTTTTTAAAACCCACATCACCAGCATCTGACGTCTCTTTCTGATGGTGAAAACCGTATTTTAATAATTATATTAGGTAATGAGTAATCGCATTTGAAAGTTATCGTATAGGCTAACATGGGATTTCGCGATCGGGGAGTTTCAGTGCGGCGAGGCCTTAAACAAAATTCAAGTTTTTATGTATATATTATATTTTATATCATTTGAAAACCTATTTTCGGAGGGGGGGGGGGGGGTAGGCATTGCCTTCGACAGCGTCTAGTGTTTGCTCAACAAATCTCTTACCGAACGAACCCTGGAAATGGGTCCTCGCTACTTAAAGCAGCATGTACCGGAAGTGCTCCGCATGTGCCGACATTAAATTTAATGTATAGAATTTAATATCTACCAAACATGGATTTTCTAGAGAATATTTTTTACAAAAGATTAATTTACATATTTATGATTTAATTTAGGAATATATACATATAAAAAGTAATCAATTACTTTTTGAAGTTGGTGCCAACCTATCTTAAGTATAGTAAAATTGTGAATACATTGTAGCTATTACCATGAATAAAGTGATGATGGAAAATATGATGCAAAATTTAAATAAAATGCCCTATTTCCTCAGCAAATTATTTGTTTAATCATTATCGATTGTGAATGTTTGGCACCAACTTCAAAAAGTAATTGATTACATTTTTATATGTATATATTCGTAAAATAAATCATAAATATGTAAATTAATCTTTTGTAAAAAATATTCTCTAGAAAATCCATGTTTGGTAGATATTAAATTCTATACATTAAATTTAATGTTTTTATGCCGATACATGATATCCGATGTGTGGTTATTGGATAACGCTTCGTTATTAGAGAAGTTTAAAGACTTATTTCAATCTTTTTAGTGCTTTTTTTGAAGTCGGTTAATATTTTTTTTTGAAAAGATTATTTTATTTCCTACTTTTTAGTTATTCACACCGTAACACATAATTATCCAGATTTCAACATCTGCTGAATAAGTAAATAATTTGTCAAAGAAATTATAATTTACAAAAACTATTTATCAAACAAATAGTTAAATTCTTTATAATTTCATTAAAAGTATTGACTTTATTAGCATTTAATACTTCTGATATTTTTTAAAAGAAGTTCATTATATTCACAACAGTCTACAATCATTTATTTATTGATCACATACACCTGACTTGTGTGCTTGACATAAGGGGCCCGCTTATAAGTCATCGTTAATATACAAGGACGAAATAGCACAAGGACTCTGAGCTTTGAAGGGGGGGGGGGGGGGTTCTTGTTTTTGTTGTTGTATTGACCCTATTGGGCCCGGTGAGCAGCTTTCTATTACTAAATAGCTGTCTTAATCCACTTCCTAGATAAACTACCAGAGAAAGATACGACGGAAACCTAACAAACCAGCACTACGCCAAACAAGCCACCATTAACTAGAATCGCTCATATACAGCCACATCAATCCAACTACAACAGTGACTATAAAGGGGGGTTTTGTTTGTTTGTTTTATTGAACACATACATCAGACTTGTGTGCATGACACCAGGGCCCGCTTATAAGTCATCGTCGATATACAGGGACGAGATAGCACAAGGAAATTTACAACACCAGAGAATTACATCCTGGGGGCTCCACAAAGAGTGTGCAACGGAACCGGCGGGATTCGAACCCGCCCCCACCTACGCTCTCAAGCGATTAGCGGCGTGGTGTCTTATCCACTCAGCCACGGTGGGCCCGGGAGGGGGGTTCTAGATGTACAAGGAAATTTACAACACCAGAGAATTACATCTGGGAGCTCAACAAAAAGCGTGCACCTGAGCCATCGGGATTTCAACCCGTAGCCCAACTACGCTCTCAAGCGATTAGCGGTGTGGTGTCTTAACCATTCAGCCACG
Organism: Maratus speciosus; assembly: GCA_963932465.1. Lineage (NCBI taxonomy): Eukaryota > Metazoa > Arthropoda > Arachnida > Araneae > Salticidae > Maratus > Maratus speciosus. Next base: position 211,650,069 of record OZ010787.1, read on the forward strand.
GTCTACATTCAAGAATTATTTTTTGTAGGACTCCGTTGTCAAGAAGAAAAATGCAGACTATGTAGTAATATTTCTATTGACTCTCAAGTATATTGATCAGGACCCAGATATATTTTTCGCTGTTAGCGAAATGAGATTGACCAATCAGAAGCCTGCCTTTTTTCGAACTTGTAATTTTTATAGAGTGTGTCCTTTTAAATTTCAAAAATTCTTCTGTCAAATAAAACAAAATTTTCTGTACTAAAATACTGCCATCCAAAAAGCTGTAAACTTGTTAGGTTTGAAAATGCGGTCCAGGGCCCACCGTGGCTGAGTGGTCAAGGCATCACACTGCTAATCGCTTGAGAGCGTAGGTCACTACGGGTTCGAATCCCGCTGGCTCCGTTGCACACTCTTTGTGGATCTCCTGGATGTAATTCTCTGGTGCTGTAAATTTCCTTGTGCTATCTCGTTCCTGTATATCGACGATGACTTATAAGCGGGCGCTTGACGCCAAGCACACAGGTCAGATATGTTCAATAAACCAATCATGAGATCCATAATTCTATATTATTCTTTTCCGATAATCTCCATTAATTGTTTCCTCATGTAAGGTGCCTCTATTTGAGAGTGGTGACATACAATGCTCAGACTCAGTTTATACATACGTGTTTGCCTACACTACGGCAAAACTAGACATTTTCTATTCCAGAACTTGGCGATTTTCGCTTGGACAAGTTTGATTATACGAGTGGAGGACAATTTCACAAGCATTAGTTTGGCAATAATGGCAAACTCTTCAAGATTCATGCGACAGCTTTTGCCTAGAATCTAACAATCAATAATTTTTTTCCGTATTTCACCATTCTCATACCAATGAAGGATATTCCATCTACGTTTTGATCACGTGGTCAAGGTAAAAACTTCTAGCGTAAAGAAGGGAAGACTCCGTAGACGTGTAATATAAATCCCCGCTAGCCAATGAAACAGTTCATGAGGCAAAGCAGAAGTATCTTCCCTTCTTATCAGTTAAAAGTTCCTTGGGTAAATTACCGGTATCACGTGACTATTTTCAGCCTCGAACCCAGATTTGGAATATCCTCCATACTCCCCATTTTCAGGCAGTAAAGACATCAGAAATGAGCGTCAATGATTAGGTGTTTAGTCTGAATCTGATAACCGAAGACAGTTCTGCTACACAAAAGAAGGCACATTTATGTGTACTGTATATGGAGGCACTTTGCAGTGTACCGACTACAGCGGCTAGAATACCTAGTGTGGAAATATGCTATCCAAACAGTGCTAAAAAATTTTATCCCTTAAATGTGCGACGATACTGCTAAAATGCCAAGTGTCGATTGCAGCGACATCTGCGGGATTTTCGTATTACTAGTATTACATTTTATAGACTAGCAATACCTTGCAGTTGTAGAAAATATCCTGCAGATGTCGCTGCGATCTGTATATTGCAGCAGCATCGTTGCATATTTAAGGGATACAATATTTTAGCGCTTTTAGGTAGATTTCGTATGAAATACTACCTATTGGCGTCGTTTCTATGTTGGAATTTCTGAAAATTTTTTGCAGATCTACACCGATCATGACCCCTAGAGCCCAAAACCACCCTCAGTAAAAAACTTTATATATATATATATATATATATATATATGTATGTATCTATATATATCACTTTCTTCTGGACACGATAACTTCAACAATTCTGCACCAATCTCTTCCAAACTGATACATAAAATTAAGGGGCATAAAATCTCGGTCAAGTTCGTTAATGGGCAAAATCGGACCAAGGGAATGGAAATAGGGAGGGGTTTTGTGAAAACAGAAAAAAACCCCATAACTTCTTAAATTTTGTACATATCGAATCAGTTTAAAGTTTTTATTACTTTTAAAAATAGGGCCAAAAATTTATGCATCACAGATTTCTGATAACGTTAAAAATGGGCTCAAGGGGCGCAAAAAATTGGGTTTTTGGGAGAAAAAAATTCATAACTTCGTCAATTCTCAAGATATCAAATCCAATTAACTTTATCCTGAATCTCCTTAACATTATCTACAACTTTTATGTTCACAAGTTTTTGATAGGACCAATTTGTACCGCAAAAAAAAAAAAATTAAAAACGAAAACAAAAGGGCGTTTGAAGAAGAAAAAAATCCATAACTCCGTCAATTCAAAAGATATAAAATCCCCATGAATTTATCATATATCTTCTTAATATTATCTACAACATCTATATAGACAAGTTTTGGATAGGGCCAATTCTTACAGCACAAATTAAAAATACATAGCGGTTGAAGAAAAAAATCATCGTAAGGGTGTATTCAAATCCAAACTGCTTATTTTCTGACTCATTTTACAGTCCATTTTCACTCTCAAAGGCTTCCAATTGGTACCTTTTCTTACTCAGAAACTATATAATGTACTGTAATGATCAATTTTTGGATAGAGGCAGAATATATTTTAAAACATGCTGTCAAAGTGGGCCTTTTGAACCGAATTTCCCGAAGCGGATTGTGTTGGAAAAATCATCGTATTAAGGGAGTAAACAAATCCAAACTGCTTATTTTCTGACTCATTTTTAAATTCATTTTTGCTCTCAAACGCATCCAATTGGTAGATTCGCTTATTCAGAAACTGTATAATGTACCGTAATGATCGATTTTTTGGCAGAGGCAGAATATATTTCAAAAAATGATGTCAAAGTGGGCAATTTGAACGGAATTTCTCGAAGAGATTGTGTTAGAAACGAAAAATATTGTCTTACTGAGAAAATAATTGTTTATATATCAAGTTTTAATTAATTGAACGAAAATTAAAAACACAGGTCGCTTATAAATCTCTTCAAAAATCACGTCAACAAGTTTCATGTTTTTCCTATTAAAAATAAATCTGGAGTTATGACAGAAAATTTCGAGTTGTTGAGCATGGAAAAGTATTTTTTTGAATACCGCCCTAACATGATTGTGATAAAACCAGTTATTATATAAAAATGGAATAAAAACTCGTCAAAAGCGGCCAGATAAAATTGTTAAAGTGGGTTTATCTCTAATCATGATTTGTTTTTTTTTGTGAAATTAGTATACTTAACTTCGAAATCTACCTCCTCCTGTAGGCCGGGCCAGCAGGGATTTTTTTAAGTATTACAGAGATAGCCGATTTCCACACTATGTATTCTAGTCGCTATAGTACCAACTAATAGAAACACTTTGCTAAACTCTGATGTATGAGGTCACTTTGCTATTGAATTGTAAGCTTTTTGATCCGCACTTTCGATGACGGTTAGCATCGTTTTAGATATTTGGGTTTTTCTGATGCGGCATCTTTTCTAGACAAGATCTCGCACTTCGGAAAGTTACCGCATCCAGTAAACTATAAGGTCCGCATCGATGCTTACGGACAACGGAATTGGGTGAGGAAAAGCTGACAATCCATCAATAAAGTTTACACATCAGTGCGCGGCAATGTGCTTTGAGAGAAACTTATGTCCAAACTATAGTAAACTTAGGCATTTTCTATTATATAACTACAGCGTCTAGAATATATAGTGAGGAAATCGGCTATCCCAGTAACACTTAAATAAGTGCTAAAATATTGGATCCCTTAAATGTCAAACGATGATAAAAACCAATGAGTCGATCTCAGCGACATCTGCAGAATATTTTTTAAAACTCCAAAGACGATTTGGTTACAGCGTCTAGAATATATTGTGTGGAAATCGGTTATCCCCGTAATACTTAAAAAAGGGCTAAAATATTGGATTTCTTAACTGTCAAACGATGCTGAAATACAATGAGTCAATTACAGCGATATCTGCAGGATATTTTCTAAAACTCCAAGACGATTTGGTCTAGACACTGTAATAATAGGATGTTTACTTTGAAATCTGAAAATATATCGCAGATGTCGCTGCGATCGGCATCCTTGATTTCAGCGTCATTGTACATTTAAGGAATACAACTTTTTAGCGCTGCTTGCACTGTTAAAAATATCGTGAAAAATTACCTCTGTTTATAAAGGCTATCTATTTTCTGACCAATGAGAACGCTACATAAACGCCTATGGATCGTTCTTATTGGTCAGAAAATAGATAGCCTTTAAAAACAGAGGTAATTTTTCACGATATTTTTAACAGTGTGGATAGCAGATTTCCACGCTATGTATTCTAGACGCTGTAATTTGGTCCAGCTCTAGATGCTGTAAGCATGTTCACAATGCCTACTGGGTTCAGATCCTGAACCGTTCTCATTGTTTCCCCAGATTCAGATATCCAGAACATACTGGCTTACTATCGCAGTAGTACAACGTCTAGAATACATAGTGTAGAAATCTGCTATTCAAACACACTGTTAAAAATATCGTGAAAAATTACCTCTGTTTTTCAAGGCTATCTATTTTCTGACCGATGAGAGCGTTTCATAGGTGTTAATGTAGGGTTTTCATTGGTCAGAAAATAGAGAGTCTTTAAAAGCAGAGGTACTTTTTCTCGATATTTTTAACAGTGCAGAGCTAAAAAGTTATACCCCTTAAATGTGCAATGATGCTGAAATCCAGGGAGCCGATCTCAGTGACATCTGCGATATATTTTCAAATTTCAAAGTAAACACATCTTATTATTACAACGTCTAGACCAAATCGTCTTGGAGTTATAGAAAATATCCTGCAGATGTCGCTGTGATCGACTCATTGGATTTCAGCATCGTTTGACATTTAAGAGATCCAATATTTTAGCACCTTTTTTAAGTATTACTGGGATAGCCGATTTCCACACTATATAGTCTAGACTCTGTAGCAGTAGTACTTAGAAAGTACTAAAATATTGTATCCCTTAAATGTAAAACGATGCTGAAATCAAAAAAGTTGATCGGAGCGACATCTCCGGATATTTTCTAAAACTCCAAGACAACTTGGTTATAGAGCCTAGAATATATAGTGTGGAAATTGGCTATCCCTGTAATACTTAAAAAAGCGCTAAAATCTTGTATCCCTTAAATGTGCAATGATACTGCTGCAATATGCAGATCGCAGCGACATCTGCAGGATATTTTCTACAACTGCAAGTAATTGCTAGTCTGTACAATGTAATACTAGTAATACGAAAATCCGGCAGATGTCGCTGCGATCTGCACTTGGGATTTCAGCAGTATCGTCGCACATTTAAGGGATACAAATTTTTAGCACTGTTTGGATAGCATATTTCTACACTAGGTATTCTAGACGCTGTAACTTGGTCCAGACGCTGTTATAGTACGATGTTTACATTGAAATGTGAAAATATAACGCAGATGTCGCTGCGATCGGCTAATTGGATTACAGCATCATTGCACATTTAAGGGATACAATTTTTTAGTGCTGTTTTGATAGCAGATTTCCACACTATTTATTCTAGGCGTTGTATTTGTGCTCTGATACATAAGGAACTTTAAAGGTTGATTTTCAACTTTTCGACACCGACTTCCGATATTGGCTTGTGTCTATATGGGCCTTCCGGTTTGGTGGATGACAGAATGGCCGGTATACAGATAGATTTTTCACTCTTAGCGAAACGAGATCGACCAATCAGAAGACTGCATTTTTGCAAATAGCGAAAAGTTCGCAAAACTGCAGGCTTCTGATTGGTCAATCTGGTTTCACTACTAGCGAAAAACCTATCTGGATCTCGCCCCTTGTCCAACTAAGTTTTCGCACTTTGAAAGATCTCGTATCTCTGTAACAGTAACAGTATCAAAGATGAGCGCTTATAGTCGGGCGACTGCTTCAAAAAGGATTTGAATTTTAAAGTTTTTATTTAAAAAAAAATTTCTAATCATCAGATTTTGATAAAATTGAAATGGGACAAAATGGGGGACTTACACTTTCAAACAAAAAAAAATTATCAAAATCGGTTGATATTTAAGAAAGTTATGCGTGAACATGGCCAAAACTTACATACAGGTCGAATTGATAACCTCCTTCTTTTTGAAGTCAGTTAAAAATTACCAAACGTTCTATTCTGCTATCTAGAGTTTGTCCAAAGCAAAGAAACGCAAAAATATCAGCTGATGTGAATGCATCTATTTTCCGTAAATGCACTTTAACGCAAGTCTTAGTGCAATAAACAACATGAATACTTAATTCACAATACATTTTTACTAAATAGGTGCAAGTATACAGAAATTTTAAAACATTTAAAACCATTCAAGATGTTAAAAACATTGGTCAGAAGATGTTAAAATCCCTACCGCTTTCAGCTAAACATTAATCGTCATCAGGAGAACTGCTGCAGCCTCAAAGACATACGCTGATTAAATATCAGGGGGTGAAACCGAAAACAACAAATAGAAGGGTGGGAAGGAAAGAAAATGGAGGGGTTACTACAGAAACCGAAAAAGGAGGGGAGGGGGGGAAGAGAGGAGGGAAGGTTTCTTCAAAACAAAATTCGCCAGTTATTCCAAGTATGTTAAACTCTATCCGTTGTATATTATAAGAAAGAACACCATTACAAGCTCCCTTGCCTCTTGTCAAAATTTCCAAAGACACTCTGATTATACAAATATTATATTCTGATGCATGTGCAATGACCTTAACCTCTTTAAATAGGATATCAATATCTGTATCTTGATTTAAACGGGATAGAGCTGTGGATAATTTACCCATTTTTGATGTCTGACATATGTTCTTTAATCCTTTCTAGTAATTTTCGAGTGGTCATGCCTACATATGTATACGTTTTCGAACTGCTATTAACTTTAAAAGGGATAATATAAACTCCAGATTTATCATATTTATCTATGGTCTTAATCATTCTGTATACCAGATATTCTAACATTTAAATGGTGATGTAACTAAAAAGTTGGTAAATTATCCACAGCTCTATCCCGTTTAAATCAAGATACAGATATTGATATCCTATTTAAAGAGGTTAAGGTCATTGTATGTACATGCATCACAATATAATATTTGTATAATCAGAGAGTCTCTGGAAATTTTGATAAAATGCAAGGGAGCTTGTAATGATGTTCTTTCCTATAATATACCACGTATATGGTTTAACATACTTGCAATAACTGGTGAATTTGATTTTGAATAACCCTTCCTCCCCCCCCTTTTTCCGGTTTCTATAGTAATCCCTCTATTTTCTTTCCTTCCCACCCTCCTATTTGTTGTTTTTGATTTCAACCCCTGCTATTTAACCGGTGTAATTCTTTGAGGCTGCAGCAGTTCCCCTGATGACAGTTAATGTTTAGCTGAAAGCGCAATGGATTTTAACATCTCCTGACCAATGTTTTTAACATCTTGAATAATTTCAAATGTTTTAAAACTTCTGTATACTTGCACCTATTTAGTAAAAATGTATTGTGAATTAAGCATTCATGTTGTTTATTTATTTATTTAAGGTGAACATGACGTTTCAAATTGAGATATAGAGTTTCTATGTATATTTTATTCAGTTATAGTGCATTCAGCGATCTTATTTGAAGGATTTTTACATTTCTTTGTTACGTTTGTTTTACATTTGCGAGTAAGTTTTAATTGAAGATACATTTTAGTTTATCAACAGCGTGAAAATGTTATAAGAATGCGCAAATAGCAAATCTAATCTTTACTGAAATGATGTAAAAATATATATTGTTACTAATCAGTATTTAAATCTCTTTTTAGGGTTCCGTACTCAAAAAGTAAAAACGGAACCATTATAAGATCACTCCTGTGTCTGTCTGTCACAGCCATTTTACTCGTAAACTATGGAAAGTTGAAATTGGGGGGAAGTAATAAAGGCTATTGACCCACATATTTCCAGATTATTAAACATTCATAAATATATTTAGTCAAAATGTAGAGGGGCTAATTAAGCTACTTGAAAAAATAAAATATTTTATTTGTATATCGTGTAGGGTATCCTGTGAAAGCTTTCGTAACGCTGAACTCAAAAATACATTCCTTTTATTTTTAGGTATAATATTTTCAAAGATATCGTCGAAAATATAGCGCCAAAACAGGTTCCCCCATCTAATTCCAAATTTAGAGAAACTAAAATTATGAAATAAATTAGAGGTAGTAGACGTTAATTTAAACCTTGCAGGAAAATTACAGCGATTACTCTAGCTCACATAGTTTTTGAGATAATCGCATTTTTCTGTTACACACAAATTTCGATTTACGGGCATTCATCAAATGTGTTCAGCAGCGCTGGAGGTACCTATCGTAACAGAAGTATAAAAGCATTGTTGATAATGATTTTCGCAAAAAGTCGTCTGTAATTAGCCGAGATATTAATGCTTAAAGATACGGACAGTTTGGATTTACATATTGACAGGGGCGGCGTACTCTATGCCTAGTTAACAACTTTTAATGATATAAATGTGCAATGTAATGTCCAGTAGCAGTATAAAAGCAATAAACATCAAACTGTTTAAAACAGACAAATTTAAGTAAGTAAGCGCGTAACCATAACAGCTTACGCGCTGGACAAATTTAAGTGGTCTCAGGAAAAATTGGGAAAATAGAAAAAAAAAAAAGACCATTTTCACCATTTAATGTCTTAAAATGTATATGATTTTGAAACACAATTTTTATTGGGATGAAAGATATAAGTATGTTCTTTCATTTCATGTGTTTAAAAAATTTCAAGATGCAGAATTAGTATTTATAAAGGGCTCGAAACTGTTAGACATTTATCGAGCAGAAAATTGGAGCAACAGCTTACGGGCAGGATTACAAAATGAATATTGAAACTAGAATGAAACTTTTGGTTGTAACTTATACTTCAGGTTATATTAATTACCCTGAACTTAAAGAAATTTGTATTTAAAGCATTTTTATATTGTTAATGCAAAGTTGTATTTAGATAATACAAAATATTGAAAATTTCAATAATATAATCACCTAAAAAAAATTTTTTTTTGAACAATAAAAAGGAAATTTTAGGTTCAGTTTATACAGACTAACTGAAATATATGTTTTGAAAATTTCATGAAAAAAAAAATTCAGATTTTTTTTTTTTTTAGGTATCCTGCGTATTATGCCCAAAAACGTCATTTGGAGAAAAATGACTTGAAGAAGCGGCGGAAACGACCCTTCAGCTATTGAGCGGGTATAATTCTATATGCCATAACTTCTGTTCTAATGAGAATTTCAAGGAAACACTTATATCCAAATGTTCAGAAAAAAAAGGAATTTAACATCTAAAAAAATAAAAAAAATGAAGCTTTAAGAGTCCCGCTATCACTTAATTAGAATGAATCACATGAATACCATGAGATTTGCGATTAGTTTGCATTGAGTGGATCTCTAAATACGCTTCGAGTGACTTTAAAAGTTAACTAAAAATCTATCTGGAAAAACGCTGCACGGACCAAGGTGGCTTTGAAATTTTGCGACTTCCTTTCGAAGCACAATTCTTAGCACAATTTTAAATTTAAACTTTGAACAAAGGTTTCGTTTTAGCTGCACTGTAGAAAGAAAGGGTATTACTACGCTGAATTTAGTTTTAAGAAATGATAAATGAAGTTTAAATATGCATTGCTTTTATTGTCAGTACCGAATTAAGTTCATCATAGACAGATTAGGATAATATTAAAAAATGAGTTATACAGAATAGCAGTATTTAATATTATTTAGTTTTCATATCTCTTTGAGTTTTCATGGTGTATCCATTTACGCTTTTCTAGTATACACAGTTATACCCAACCTTACGTTGTATAGTTTTTTACAAAGTCTTAGTATTCTTTTAGCAACGGTTTTTCAATAATACAATTACAAATTCATACATTTATTCTACGGAACCCTCTGTACGCGAATAACACTTGCACTTGTCCGTTTATTTATTTTTATGCAACTGTATATGCATGTATTGTCACAAAGTATAATAAAGCAATATTCTCGTAATTCCGGTTTGATTGGTCCGGATTTATTGATTAAAAAATATATATTAGCTCAGTTTTCCTGTTGAAAAGATTTGAGCTAGACACCCCACCTGCCAGCTAAGGGCCTGGTCTGCGTTAAAAAAAAGATCGGATTACAAATTTTGTAGAGCATTATTAAACTTCTTGTTACATTCTTTTAAAAATATTTTAATACAAAATTTATGATGACAGATATAAATTGTTACATATCATAATATATTTATATTTATATAACTTAATACTTTTCATTATTGATTTTTATCGTAAATGAAAGAGATGGGGATAAAAAGATGCTTTAAAAGCTGATGAGGGAGATCTTCGGACTTGTAAATCCCAATTCCAACCAATAACAAAATAGGCAATTGTGAATTAAATAAGACGAGAAATTATGAAAATTAGCTTCTGAATCACAATAGGAGCCACTTAAAAAATGCAAGAATACGTAAACTAGTTTATCTTACAGTAACCATTTGAGTTATAACTGAGAATTCCGAAGTACAGTTGAGCATATTTTTCTTCACTGTCAAATGGCTCTATTCTGGCAATCCACCTTCCCTTTTTAATTCGCGTAGCATGTCTCTAAAGGGACTTTACGCCATAAAACCCCAACCAACCAACCTTCTCTTTTTAAATATTTTTATGGGTTGTTTTTTTAATGTAATTTAATTTTAAGCTATGAGGTATTCGCTACAGCTTTTGCCGGCATGACCTCAAATGATCTCAAAGTGGCGTTATTTCCTTGGAACAACCTTCCTCCACGAGGAAAAAAGGCAGAAACTCTATGGGTTGTTATTGAACAATTAAATTTTATGTTATCTGCTTACTATTGCCAGTAATTTCCTCTGTATTTTGCTTTATGTAAATTGGTTGTATAGATTCAAACACTTCCCTTGTGAGTTTTTTTTTTTTTTTTTTTTAATATGACGACTTCATTCGGAATTTATTTTAAATTTATAATATAATTAATTATAAATATAATATAATATTATAATTACGTTTATAATATGCCTTATTTATTGATAAAGCGAAATTGAATTGTTGAATTCATAATACCTAGGGGAGACCGGGGGAATGCCGCCAACCCGGGTTATGCCACCACCCCACCTAGTTTAAAAACTAAGGGCAGTTTGAGATAGTGAATGAGCCTGCACTATAGCGGCCAACAATATGAACAGTGCCTAAAGTGAGAGTGACTTTGCTGTACGTCGTTCGTTTGTTCTAGTGAAAAATGTAGTTTTCATCTAGTTACTTATTATTTTGGAGCTTCAAATGAGTAGAGATAAGCACCTTTTATTGTAACATTAGGTATTTAAGATAATATGACCCGTAATCTACATGTATTCGCCGACATTTTGATGCAATGTGTTGAACAAGTTCCGTTCTTCTTTCGGCTTTGCTTCGGGATTTCCGCCATATTTTCCTCTCGGGGTAATGCCGCCGCCATGCAAATCGGGTGAGAAATGGCCTCATTTTAATGTAGTGGAGCCGATTCAGCAGAGTGACTTTTGCAATATGAAGTAAATTGTAAGCTTAACCATTATTCTGCTCAATTACATTGATTTCTAACTATTTTCAGTAGGTTGTGTGTTTCCTAGTATCCATTTGATGCATGTACTAGGTCATTAAAGAGTGGCGGCATTACCCCGGTACGGTGGCGGGATTACCCAGTGTCCTGGGTAATCCCGCCATTGTGCAGAGGTTTAAAAAATATTTTTTTATGTATGCTTACCTTACAGTTATGATTACGGTTAAATTTATAGAGATACTAAAGATGATGATTCAGCTTTAGAATTCCCTATTAAAAAATATACATTTTTTCGAGGTGAAAAAATTCAAATTCCCTTAAGGTGTCGCCATTCCCCCGGTCTCCCCTACATAAATTGTCACCTGTTAATGTTAGAAATACATTCTTGCAAAGTACAAATATAATTTTTCTATTTCTTTTGATTTTTTATCATAAATTTCTTTTAAGGATCTAAAAAGACAAATCTTTATCGCAGTTTTTAACTTTCAAGGATTGTTGCATAAAATATAGTTTTCACTTGATCTATTTCTTTATATAAGTTATATCATTTTATCAGATAAATCACCGAAAAATTTTAGAAAATACATATCGTCATTCCTAAGATTTAGAACCGTAGAAAAAGTAGAACATTTATTGATTCCAGATTGTGATAGCTGCAAAAGTAAAATAACTCCATTTAGTTTTTGAGCAATTTCACATTTATTTTTTTGTTATAAAAATATTTCATCCACCTATCTTTATCAATAATCTTAAAGTTTTTTCGGTAAAGATAAAATTTTCCTTTTCGACCATGTGTCCTACTTTCTGGATACATTTGTAAAGCCTGCGATGTTAAAACTTTTTCTGACACTTACTCAGAATAATAGCTTTTATAAATGAACGCAATACGATTATGAACTGCAAGATATTTTAATAACATGATGCCAAATGATAAATTCATTGAAAGTTTTTTTACAATGCAATTTATTTTGTTAAGACAGTTCTCATACAGCAAATGAACTTGCAATTCCTTTTCGAAAAAAAAAATAGACATATTAAATACCCTTGTTGCTTTTTGTGCGTTATTAAGACAGAAAATATTTAAAAAACACACGTTTTTATTTTAATTTTGATCAACAGTGATTTTCAGAGTCCTAAAAATTGAATATACACTTACAGGGTGGCCCAGGGAAATGGGAAATTTTGAAGAAGCTCTCACAAAAGTATTAAAAAAAATGAATTTTCAACTTTTATTGTTAAAAATAAAAATTAAATTTCCCATTAAGCGTCCCAAGACAACACATTTGATTTCTAAAATGAATATCCATAAGATAAAGACCCTACGTTTTCATAGAATCGAGCACTGAGATTTAGTATGGCACTTTGCAACACGTCTATTGGAATCGTTAACCTCTTGATGGTTTCTTTTTTGAACCCGTCTCCCTAAAATTGTCAACCCATGTATTGATGTCGTGGCATGATGGAACATTACAATGACATTCTAAATTATAATGATGTCGAAATTCCCTGCGAACATCATTCAGGCTGTCAACATTTAAAATACCTTCATATCAAATGAATCTTCTGAACCGATCCACTGGCCCATGATTACTAAATGGCAGGCGTTGTGCGGTCGCGGGAATATCGGATGCACTTAAATTGACAAATCGGAAATGACCCGTCGATTGCTGATCTGAAGCAAGGTTTACCAGAACGTGTTGCAATGGTAAAAAAAAACACGTTGTTGCAGTTATTTACCTCAAAATATAACAAAGAATGGATTAGTCGAAATCGCGAGAAAACTTTAAGGATTCGGCGATATTTGTTTTTGACATTGAACTGTTTTTATTATTGTTATTGCTTTTTCTACTGCATTAAAACAAACTTAAGATATCTTTTTCTTGCATATGAAAGAAGCTAGCATTATTTTCTCTCTAAAAAATCTAAACACCTTTACAGAAATTGATTTTGGTTACATAGCTATACTAATTCTAAATAGGGTGATTGCATTGTGTTCAATCCGTTAAAATGTATCGATTAAAAGAATATAAATTAATAAATTTCTTATGTATTAAAAGATAAGTGTCAGTTGATGCCTATTTTAAATAACTAAGGCATCAAATTACAATTTTTCGTTGCAATTTCTAAATTTTTAACATAACTGTATATTAGAATGGTTGAAAAAAATTCAGTTAAAAAAATATATGTACAAGGGAATATTTAAAAAGAATGAAAATTTAAAATAATTAAGGTGTTATATGCAGGGCTTAATTTCTAACAAAGAAAGTACTGGATCCTTAATATTCTGTGGTACCGGTACTAGTAACTGTACTGTTTCCCCTCTTTGTTACTCCAATCTACATATCTATATATCATACATTATTTTCAAAATTTAAAGCATTGTTTTTTCTTTTGCAAAATAAAAATTTTAAATATATCTATCAGCATATACTTAGCTGTCAACTATACTACTTTTTAGTTATCACTCCCTCCGAATAGCAATCTTTGCCTAAACTTAATGTTATTTAATTACAGAAATCTGCAATTAAATATAGTAAAGATTATGATTCGGAAACAGTGTTAATGCAAAAAAGGGATAGTTTGCAGGTATGCATTTTTATGAAAAAATGAACGAAATTTAAAGAAATTAATATCTATATTCTAAAGAATGGAACAATGTTTTTCAATTTCCTATAAAAGGTGCATATCTTAAACGATAATCGATTCCTTTCCGTATAACAATCTTTTGTGGTGAGTCCCTGAAAATCAGATTAATTTAGAAATTTGACACCGTTATCGGAAATATTTGATACTTTTATAGAAAAAAAGGAAATACTGTTAAATTGCTTTCTATCAGAATAATAATGCATGGCAATTATATTTATTTACAAATGAAACTGACTTCGTAAATGTGCAGAACAGAGCCTTAGCATGGCAGCGTTCATGGTACAAAATAAATAGAAAAATCAATCACTAGCATGATTCTTATACTTGTGCACAACAGAGAAAAGAAAACAAAGCTCAAGCTGATGCTTGTTGGCTAAAAACAGAAAAAAATTCCTATTATTCGGGTTAGGTATCTAAATAAAAAATAAACCAGCCAATTAAAAATTATCCTACTGTCACAAAAGAAAATAGAACTGAAAGAAAATTAAATGGTAGAGCATTTTCAATTAAAGCCAAAGATTGTGGGTTAGATTCTTGTGCTGGACAAATTTTCACTCGGTTAGAAAAGTTACTACTTTTATTATTTACTTACCAATCAGCTGATTGTTTTAAAAATAAACTGTGATATCTTTTAATCTTCCGTAATTTGGTAATCGTTTTCAAATAGGACAAATTGGCATGTTTTTACATAAACAGCAAAAACAATCGTATGTGGCATTATCAGTGTTGTATTCATAAAAAAAACAAGAGGGTATACATTAGAATCATGAACGTTCATTGCTGGAGTATACGCTGCAGCTTTATTTGAGAAAAAAGGTATACAGAGCTCGTTAAGAAAATCCAGAAGGTATACGGTGCATACCACCATATACCCTCCACTACACCTCTGGACATTATCTTTGTAGGTTGGAAGATTTTTATTTTTTGTTCACTATTAAACAGTAGAGAAATCATTTCATAAAATTTTCTCGAAATATGCGAACTGTGTTATTGTACCTATAAATAAAATTCAATTAAATCATATATTTCTTTTATTGGGGTACAGTAAACACTTCTTAAAAATTATTTATGGAGACTCCTGGATACCTCATCCTCCCCCCTCCCCTCCCCCCTACACCAAAAAAAATATATATATACAGTTTTATTTCTTAAATTGTCATTGATACTTCAATTTTGTAGGCAGGTACATTTCGAATAGACCTGTTTAAGTATTCCTTTATTGAAAATTTTAAGATCCCCTCCCCAACAAAAAAATAATATTTTTGATTTTGTGTCTTCAAATAGTAAGACATTTGAAATTTTGAATGCAGGTACAAAATGGTTTTGTATGCAGGTGCGTTTGACAATTTGAAGGCTCAAAAACTAAAGTGTTATTTTTATGTCAGGGAATGCGGGGGGGGGGGCACTCTTTGGTCCCCATCCATTAAAATTTTAATTTAAGTATTTAAGCATCAACGCTATTCAGGTTATACGTTCATTCAAAATTTCTAGCATCTATGACTATTTGAATGCTAAAAGATGTATATATATATATGTATATATCTCTGTGTGTGTGGGGAGGGAGGGTCGACTCTACACAATCTTGAATTTTTAAATGAAGGAATCTTTAAGTATGATTGTATTCAGAATGTACCTCCCTACAAAATTCAAGTATCTAAGACCATTTGAAGGCACATTATCAAAAATGTTATTTTTTGTAGAGGGTGGTTCACCCACAAGTTGAAATTTCTGAAACCGAAATATTTAAGCATAATCACTATTCAAGTACTACCTGTGTTCAAAATTTCCAGTGTCTGACTATTTGAAGGCTGGAACAAAAATGTTAATAAATAAAATCATAAGACGAAACGCAATTTTTTCTTCTTGATTCAACATAAAATATATAATGAGAACTTTAAAAAATCCACAGTTTTACTTAAAATGTAACTAAAATAATGATAAAAGATGTTACAAGTTTAAAGAAGTTTGAAATAAAATGTATATTTTAAAAGAAGTTTTAAATAAAATGTATATTTTAAACCAGGGCCGAAACTAGCCTTTTTTGCACCCGGGGTAAACATGGATTTTGGCGCCCCTCCTTCTTCCACAAAGTATATTTACAAAGAGAATTTTACTAATTTTCTAATAGCCGACTTGTTTTAAAATTTAAAATATGTAATCATAAAATATGAAATATTGGACTACGTAATCTACAATGGCGAATACAAGGGAGAGGTCTCGGAGGTCATGTCCCCCCTCTGAACGCCAACAAAAACATTCTAAAGATCATTTGTAAAACAAAATATACAGTAGAGTCCCGATTATCCGAGTTTCCGGTTTATCCAAGTTATTTTCTTCCGATGGACAGATGGCTTCCATTATTATGAAACAGCCATTATAAATGAAGTTTTAGGTGAAGATGAAAGAGCTGTCGTAAAAAGTTGGAACTCTGGTTTTCGGGTCAGAATGGGGGAAAAAAATGGCCATATTTTTTTTTTTTTTTTTTTTTTTTTTTTTTTTTTTTTTTTTCCATTCTGACCCGAAAATCAGAGTTCTAACATTTTACTACTGTTCTTTCATCTTCACCTAACCCTTCATTTATAATGGCTGTTTCATAATAATGGAAGCCATCTGTCCATCGGAAGAAAAGGATCCATTCCAAAGGTGTAATCCTTCATTTGGCGCCCCTTCGTTCTGGCGCACGGAGCACATGCCTCCTCTGCCCCCCCCCCTCCCTAATTTCAGCTCTGTTTTAAACTTGTAACATCTTTTTGATTACTTTAGTCATCTTTTAAGTAAAGCTGTGGATTTTTTTAAAGTTCACATTATATATTTTACAAAAATGCTAATTTTTTGGTTGGAGTTTAGACCAGCTTCTCATGATAAATTTTGAAAATTATTTACTGTACCCCTATAAAATAAATAAATGATAGAATTAACATTTTTAAAACACGACCAAAATTCAATAAATCGTTTAGGTGTCCTAGTATTTTTATACTTCGCCAAATTAGCAATACTTCGCCAAATCTAACTTCGACGGCGCTGCGGCAATCACAAGACAAGCTACTTCCGATTTGTCAGTTTAAGTGCATCCGATATTCCCGCGACCGCGTTGTGCAGGAAGGATTCCATTCCCACCTTTCTACCAGCGCCACAGGGCTGCCATTACTACTTTCAAAATTTTCCGTATCCCCGCGCCACCCTTTATAAGTTATAAAATACTAGTTAACCCTCACATTTATATGTCTAAAAAAATATTTTATTGGCTGCTGTATGGGTTTTTACTTGTGATTTACGACCTATGGATGTACAAGTAGAAAGAAATTTTCAGATTAGTTACGTAGCGACCAGTAAATGGCCAACGAAAAGCATTGCTGCTCGCATATATAGGAACCTTCGAACTTAATAAGGCAGTGTGACAAGATACATCGTTATGCTAACATTGAGAATTGCTTATGTTGTCCTTATTTATGTTGTCACGTACGTATGTTGATCTACAATTCCACCCTGGACCAAAAGATGGAACAATGAACCAAAGCGAAGTTTTCAGCTGAACTTGGAAAATTGGCCAAAGAGACATCTAAAGACAGAGACAATAAACCCCCCTTGCAAATTTACGACAATATACATAGTCATGTGGCATATGCAATCGTGTAATCGGAGAATCAAATGAGGAAGAACATTCTTTGAAGAGGACGAGTGATCTCATTACGCACGATAATTTCCAGAATAATCGTCATCGTATTCACGTTTAAACTGTTTTCGAATTTAATGCATCTTTTTAGTACATAGCTGTGTCATTTTTTAAAAAGAAAATGCTGAAGGTTGGGGATTTTGAGGTATTTTTTAAACGAAAGGTATTGTTTAAATAATTGTTAATAACGTTAAAGCGTCTATTTAACCCTATGCTCCCGCACTAATAATAACTGTACATAATGGGAGTCACAATATGAAGTTCCGTACACCCTAAGATTTTAAATCAATGCCATTTTAAAAGTAAACGTTCAAGTGTGAGTATTACTCGCGCTCAGAGGGTTCCGTAAAATAAATATATGAATTATTAACTGTATTATTAAAAAAATCGCTTCTAAAAGAATAATAAGACTGTAAAAAATGTACAACGTAGGTTTGGGTATATCTGTATATACTAGAAAAGTATGAATGGGTATACGATAAAAGATGAATGATATATAAAGCATGTATAATATCAAATATTGCTATTCTGTATAACTCTTTTTTTAATCTTATCCTAATCTGTTTATGATGAACTTAATTCGGTACTGAGAAGAAAAGTAGTGCATATTTAAACTTCATTTGGCATTTCATAAAACTAAATTCAGCGTAGTAATAACCTTTTCTTTTTACAGTGTAGCTAAAACAAAACCCTTGTTCAAAGTTTAAACTTGACATTGTGCTAAGCGCACTTCGAAAGATGGTCGCAAAGTTACAACGCCGCCTTGGTCCGTGCCGCATTTTTTTAGATAGGTTTTTAATTAACTTTTAAAGACACGGGAAGTATAATGAGAGATCCACTACACGATAAAAACGAGATATTTGCGAGCGTCCAGTCGAGATGGTAAGATGTATGGCCTCACTAAACTATCCGCCACAATACCCGTCCATACATTAACCCCTTGAGGGGCGGTGGGATATATTATATCACACCTAATTTTAATGAAGATTCGCACCAGAAACTTTTAATTAAATTTTACAGTTTTAACTTTCGTGGAAAGAAGTTAAAAAATTGCTTTTCTTCCTTTTGAGGTAATTTTTTCGAATATTCCGGTGTGAGTTCAACATTACACAATCTAAATTGCTTGCCCCTGAAAGGGTTAACAGTGAAGCATTATTGTGCACCTCGTGGTCGGGTTCCGTGTGGGTTGTTGTCCGTATGATTCATGTTGATCGCAATCGCATGTAGAATACAATGAGGGAGCAACGCGTGTCGATATTGAGAGCCCGCATACAGCGCCAATTATCGATTTCTGCCCATACTTTCCTATGTAATTAGGGTTCCTAACTATGTTCTCTACCTCCCTTCCAAGTCTGTACATGAAGTTTTGGGACAACCTGTATATACATTTTATCATGACAGTGAGATTAGTCTTACCTACATAATTGCATGACAGACGATTTGTTAGGGAATAATATTTTCTGTATGATTTACACGGACAAAATATTTGATAACTGTATCTCGACTGCTATAAATTAAGAGGCCATTGGCCATTCTCCTGTTGAGAACAATGTTCTCTGTCGGCAAGAAGAAGATCGAATAGAAATGTCGGGGTTATTTATATGGAGCTTTGAGCCCATTATCTTCCTTGAGGGAAGCAAAAGTAATGGTTTTTCAGTCTTTTCTTTCTTACACGCATTCTTAAAGGATTGAAAAACTATCCTTTTTCAAGTAAGGGAGTGGGGTAATATGACTAATGAAGAAAGATAACGAATTGGGTATTTCTCACAATTAATTACAGACGGTAGCACGTCGCGGCCACCAAAAGAGTCCCCTGGACGCGAAATATGCGCATCACTAGGTAGGCCGTGGGGCCATAGGCATTATCGTTCAACTTCGTTGCAACATTTGGGGGGGGGGGGGAACTTAATTCCTGCATGATTATTATAATAATATTTAAAAATTTAGAAATCACAAAAGTTCTGGATCCGAAAGTTGCACATTAATTAATAATTAAAACAAAAACATGGAACTCTTTTTTAATAAGTTTTGTAATGCTATCTGCGATTGGCTCGTTTTTAGGCACAAGAGCCAATAAAAACAAGTCTTTCAGCCGTTTCGCGTCGCCATTGTCATCAGAATGTAAGTAAACTATCTACTGAGCTTAAAAGAACAAATGTATGAACTTACATTTAACTAAATTTGATTAGAATAACTGAAATGTTAGACATTAATGGATATTAAATATGCAGTTATTGCGAAGTAAATATGCCCGCGTAATTGTCAGGATTTGTTTTTCCCCCTTTTAATTTGAATTATCTAATATCAACAGCACAATCTTTTCTTTGGCGCCATCTGGCGAGGCTTAAGTGAAAAAGAATAATGGAGTTTATCTGAATTACCTTAGAAGTTAATATTTATTATTATTATTATTATTTATGGATGCATACAAATGTGAGTCACATTTTTAATCTCAAATAAATTATTTTATGGCAGTAAAATATTTATTATTTATGGCAGTAAAGTATTTATTATTATTATTATTATTTATGGATGCATACAAATGTGAGTCACATTTTTAATCTCAAATAAATTATTTTATGGCAGTAAACTTTATTTATTTCATACCAGTTCTAGAATAAATTAATGTGTGTTATAAATTTATGAGTGTATATGTATATATACTCATATGTGTATATATATTTATTTATTTAATGAAATCGTTTTAAAATTAACAATAAATAAATACATACATATATAAGAAACAGAATGTAAGAAAAAATAAAATTTATATATTTCATGAGTGTGCCAAATGCTACATATATATATATTTTAATATTGACCTATGTATTTTCTCTGAAGAATAATTCTACTTTTAAAATGATTTTTCCTTAACTAAAACACACAGACACACATATATATGGATAAAAAATTACAATACAAGTTAAGAAGTAACTGCATGTATTGTATGTCACTTAAGTATATAATGATTTTTTGAACGTTTAACTGAGAAATATCTGAAAACGAAAAAATTAGAAGTATGGAATGAAAATTTTCGTCTTCGAACTTCTTTTAAATTCATGATAGTTTCCTCTAAAAGTAAATCAGTTGAAACTTTAAAGCATGATATAAGAAATGTGTTTATTATATGTATTTACAGGATTGTTTTTATGCATGCATTATTTCACCAGATATTAAAAATTTGTAAAAAAAAATATGTTTTCATATAAGAATATATTTTATCTACAATATTATGAAGTACTATATACATAATAGACCAGATGTTCGGTTAGCAAAACAGGAAATCTAGCTGTTTTCATTAATATTAGTACTTAAAGAAGTCGCAATATATAAAAGTGAGATAGAAATCTAGAGTAAAATGGTAATAAAATCACCCTTGGTATACTTTTAAAGTTGCAAATTTTAACAAAATAATTCATTTTGGAGAATTGTGAGTTTGCTTTTTAAGCAGAAAAGAGAAACTTTCGCTAGCTTTTTACGCTATCTACCGCGAATTCATAAACGTACGCTTCCGATTGGCTAATACGTGCGAGAAGGGCGAGATTGAGCCAATAGGTTGTTAGATGTCGTGACAAAATAGTGCGATATACTTTTTCTGATTTCTAATTAATGTGCAACTAATGTGTAATTAATTTGCATCCAGAACTTTGACAATTTCAATGAATAAGAACTTTTTATAACATAAAAGTTTAAAATTAAGTTGTCCCCCGAAAGTTGCAACGGAAATCTGTTTCTAAGCTTCTTTTTCAGCATCGCCCCACGGCCTAAGGATACGTATGCGCATTCTCACTTTGAGGGAATTTATGAGCATTAGTTCGTTTTTAGTGCATTTCCCTAAAATATTTGATCATCACAACGTAAGAAATCACCATTCTACGGAGTTTTTCATCTTTTCACTAAAATATTTTGAAAGGAGAACTAAAGACCTACAAATTCGTAGGAGATCCATTTTACAATAGTCTCAGTCACTGATAAACAATGGTTTAATTAAAAATGGCGTGACGGGGAAAGATGACGAATAATTCTTAGTTCACCCTCTTACCCCACATACTTTTTCTAAATTATTTTCCGTCTCTAATGCATGGTTGTTTTAGATTCCAAGCATCAGGAGGTGCTTCAGGCGCAACATGCCTCAAAAATACCGGCGCATAAGTGATAGAAAGAGGAGGGAAAATAAGACATGGAGGCAGCTATAGCAGATCTTGCACGTAAGGTCTCGAGTCAGAATGCTGCATCAATCAAATAGAATATACCTGAGTCAACACTGAGAAGATATTCTAAAATAAGAGTTCGTCCTTCAGAAGGAGAAGGAATTGAAGTGGTTAGTAAGAAAATACATACCTAATCAATAAACATTTGATTAAAATAATAATATTAATAACTACTACTACTAATTATTATTATTAATAATTAATCAATAACGACTTAGAACCAGTCTAAATTTGACGTTCAAAAAAGTTTTACATATTTTAAATAAAAAAAAGTTTAAAATTGCCCTCTTCAATCATTATTCAGTTCAAATTCATATCTCCTGAAACACATCATTGTGTTATTCTTATCAATTTTTTTATGTAAAAATAGATAAGTTATTTTACTATAATAATATATAATCTGCAGTGGAGGCAGATTTTTAATAACGGCCTACCACTAGGGTGTATGGAACTCTTGCTATAAGGATAAAAAAGAAACAAAAAGCAATCTATCTAAATTCATCGACACCGCAGACCACTGCCCGAGGAATAACAATGAAAAGGTTGACCATTTATTTCAAATTTGAAATATAATACAGAAGGGATTCACAGAATGACAAAATGTTACATTAATTTATAGGGATACAGAGACTACACAATATAGGATACAGTTACTTGTTACATTACAGGTTATTTTCCATCTATACAGTGTGTAATATGGGTTTGATTAAATAACAAATTAGTAATCTGACCAGTACCGTTCACAGTGCTGTTGGGCGTAGTTAGGATATTGTATTGAGTTGCAGTAATGATTCATTTTTTACCAAGCCATCAGTTTAGGTGGACAATCATGGCGGTCGTCAGTTTTTAAAAATAAATACTTTGAAATCTTCATGGTGGGTGGAGACCTGGAATCCCCAGCAGAGGATCATCCAGAGCCAGACAGTTGTATTGCAGTTCCGAAAATAAACTTATGTAGAGATAATTATACAAACACAAATACAAAATGCTGGCATCAACTAAAAATGAAGCTCAGTTTGTGTTATACTTCTGCACTGGCGGGTTCATTCTGATATGATGTAGAGCTACAGTTTGATGTCCTGGAAATTTGTATCCTATCTTACACAGTACATAAGTTCTTACCGCACTGGCTGTTATTCAGCAAGTTCCAAAATTTATAATCTCTAAATCAAAAATACAAAAATTATCTCTAAATCATAACAACAAAATGTAAAATGTGACATAACTATTCTTCCACTTTGCGAATTATACAATTAGAAAATTTCGAAATTTCTTTCGAGTCATTTGCTTTCGCTTTTTCTGGATATCACATGGTTGTTATAATGTAATATGTGGTGATTACTATAGCGGATTATAATATATATAGAGAAGAAGCGAAATGTAAATTCTATATTCTTTAAATTTTTTAAGTGAAATTGTCTCAATCAGTTCACGGTTAGCATGTTTTTTATGCAAATATAAAGAGCTCAGAGTAGAAATTTTCTGATACGATACCATGCAGTCTAAGTGAACTGCAATGAAATAAATAGTAAATCTGTTTTAAAAACATTGTTTTTCTAAAAACGAAGTGTACATAATTTTTTTTGACCTGCACATTCCAAATAATACCTTGAAATATCTTACATTTTTACGTTTTAGTGTGAATGGTTAAGTTTTCCCTTCTGATTTAGAGTTTTTTTCTCTCATACTGAATTTGCTTGTTACTTAGTATTTAATTTATGAATATAAACGTTACAACTTTTATATTTTATACATTTAATTTGTTTTCTTCCTTTATTAATTTTTTCATTATTTTTGTTGATAAAAATGGTATATGTTACAAACCTCTCAAAATATAAATACTTTTTGTTATATTTGATTTACATATATCTCTCGCACTGATTAACGAATAACAATTTTTTTTTTAATTATGCCAAAGGCATGTATAGGTAACGTATTACACAGTATACACACATCTGCTATTAGCGATGTTTTTGCGTGGATTATTTTCTAAATGCCTGGTATTATTCTTTATATATATTGTTAAAGCAACTTACAGTAGTTCTCTTTTGCGAGGAAAACAAATTATTTTATTATAAAACAGGCTGAATCACAATTGCTTTTATTAAAAGAACTAATAATCTTTTCTTTGTAAATTATTGTATTTACTCTTCTTTTAAATTGAGTTTTAAGAGCTCAAATGTACCTATTATTCTTTTATATTTGGTTCCTTCATTATATTCTCAAGTAATTTGGATTACGTATTCATTGAGATTCATTCAAAATGTTAACATTGTTTTATTTTCAAAGCTATTATATTATTTGAAAGTAATCCCTACGTTATAAATTTAGTAATATGTTTTGATTTGAACTCTGGTTTTGTGTATTGCATTAAAGGGATTTTTACGTTTGATTTATTATTTATTCAAACAGTAAATAAATTCATCTGTGAATAAACTTTGATTATATTTTAACAAGATCTGACATTTCTGAAAGAGGTTTCTCTGTTTATAATCAAGTTTCCGTTACCGAATTCAATGTTTATCGAGATTTTTCTTTTCAATAAAGTATTTTGTAATTCTCAAAATTCATAGCTTTGCAACTGAGATATGAATTCAGAATTCTCTATATATGTTTTTAACCCATATTATCCGAAGGGCAGGATATTCTGCAAAGCAGTGTTGCCACCTGTGCATTTAAAAAAAAATTCAGATTTCTTGATTTTTACCATTTTTGCCTATAGATATACTCGCCCTATTTAACGACAGATTAAATAAGACGAATATTACTATTTCAAAATAAAAATAATTGTAGCAATCAAGTAATTTCAATAAAATAAAAAAGGAATTCTCGGAACAAATGGGTTAAATTACTTAAAATAAAAGCTATTAAACAACAACAACAAAAAAAAAAAAAAACCCTTTTTCCATTGCTTAGAATTGCTTAAATTTATTGCTTACAGAGAATTTTTTTAATTTTCTTTGGAGTACTGAATGTCTGAATTAAACGATTTTTTTAAATTTTATACATTACTTAAACGACAGCACTATCAGGAAATTAAATTCCTGTTTAATAATTTGCTTAATAATGTGACTATGATATACAGGGTGTTTCATAATTATATGTCAGTAATGTAAAGGGCAGGTAGAGGGATAAGCAGATGTCGTATAGGAATGTGGGTGCGGAAATGCAGCTTTGAGGCGGTAGAGGGTGCTGTTAAGTTCAGTGGATAAAAGCATTTCGCAAACTCGAATCGTCATTATCCACACGAATTTAGAGCAACATGCATCGTTACACTAATGCGGAGCTTGCCGACATGCATTTCATGTATGTGGTCGCGCAAGGAAATGGCTCACACCCAACGTACGTCCAACAGGTCTCGAGCTTTTCAAAGAGCATCCCTCTACTGTGCATAATATTGCTTTTTCCACTGCTGGAAATCTTTCCAGTGCCTGTATCACGCCTCGAGGCATAAAATTATCCACTCTCGCATAACCTCGATGAAGATACCCAAATGTTCAGCGATCCGGCAGATTCCTACTTGGATATAGTTCTATGTTCGTCCTTTGTACAGTCGCACCATTTTCTTGAGCAGCCTCAAAATGAAATGCATGTCGGCAAGCCAGCGAAATGCGTTTATCCACTGAACTTAACAGCACCCTGTACCGCTTCAACACTGCATTTCCGCACACACATTCCTGTATGAAATCTGCTTACTAAGGACCTATACCTGCCTTTGTCTTTCTGAAGTATAATTTTGATGCAACTGCGTCTATATATTTTTAAAAAATGTAAGACTTTTTTTTTTGTAGATATGGTGCGTAGATATAAGCGCTATTGAAAGAGTTACGATTTACTAAACTACCAATTATCCTATCAGTAGGGTTTTTCAAGCGGTTCAATCATGAAATTAAGAATTTTCCTAAATAAAATGAAATCCTGGGCAAGATCTATAAAACATTTAATTCGAATAAATTTTCATAAATAAAAATCCTAAGAGGAAACGAAATTCCACCAAAGTTCTATGCTAAATGATCTTTAGCCTCTAAGTTATGTCTTTCCTAAAAATTGTTTTAAGTAAACAAGACATTGCTTTCTGAAAAAGATTTCGACAAATGATATAGTTAAATATACATGAAAAGAGATTAATCTAAAAAAGATATGAAAAACAAGTGGGTAAGTGTGATCATAGATCGCACAAAGGGTTTCGTTTAATATTCCTTTCAAAACGTCCAGTACATTTATCGCCATGGAACACCTTCTAAATTTTGGAAAACCCTTCCTAAACTATCGTAAAGCTTCAAACAGATTCGCCTTGTTATATTTCCTAATTCTGTTCGTGCCGCCCCCTGAAATGCTACGATATATCACATGACGGGTATCTGCCAAATTTAGAAAAGTGCCCCCCTTGGGGGGGGGCGAAGTGGGGTAATGGCCACCATGATTTTTGACGCGGCCTGATTTTTAAATTTTTTGTTATGTTTTATAAGCTATATTAAAGTTTCAAACAGATCGTCCAGCTATATTTCCTAATTTTGTTCGCGCCATTCCCTCACCCCCCTCAAAATGCGACACGCCATTCTTCTTTATACTTTTTTATCATGTGTTATAAAGTATCTTAAAGTTTAAAACAGATCGCATTGTTAGATTTCCTACTTTAAATGAAATCGCGGTCTGTTAGTTCTACATTACATCACCAGGGAACGCACTCTATTCTTAACAAAAGCCTATCTGAACGGAACTCCTTTACACAACCTATCTTAGATATGTTACTCGAGGGGGTGGCGGTCTTCAGCAAGAATTTAAGATGTTTGTTGAAATTACTATTCGGAAATAGTGGTAATTTAACTTTTGACATATTTATATTTAATAAATAGCATGCATCCGAGGACTCCGTCAAAAAAAAGCAGCTGAAACGGTTTGAAACAAAAAGGTAAAAAAGAGAAATATTTTGCCCCTCCCCTTCTCCTCACCTGCCCGAAAATTCACGAGCCATTTTTTATAAACTTTTTCTTATGTGTTATAAACTATCTTAAAGTTTCAAACAGATCGCCTTGTTAGATTTCCTATTTTAAATGTAATCGCGGTCTGTTAGTTCCACATTCCACCACGAGGGAGCGCACTCTATTCTTAACAAAACTGTATCTGAAAGTAACTCCGTTAAACAACCTATCAGGAGATATGCTAGTCGAGGGGGTGCCGGTCTTAACCAAGAATTTAAGATATTTGCTTAAATTACTATTCGAAAATAGTGGTATGAACACTTATAAAATTTTTGATATTGAATAAGCAATAGTTTTCTCATCAAGCAATCAAAAAACCGTACGCAAAACAGTACAAAACGCCCTGTTATACTGCCTAATTTTCTTCGCGCCCCTTCCCCTCCCCTCCTCCAACCAGAATGTGACGCGCCATTCTTTTTTATAATATTTTGCTATTTTTTATAAATTATCTCAAAGTTTCAAACAGATCGCTTTTTTGGAATTCCTACTTTAAATGTAATCGCGGTCTGTTAGTCCCACATTCCACCACCAGGGAGCGCACTCTATTCTTAACAAATGTGTATCTGAACGAAACTCCTTTACACAACCTATCGGTAGATACATGGGTTGGGGTGGGGGTGGCGGTCTTAACCAAGAATTTAATATATTTGCTGAAATTACTATTCGAAAATGGTGGTATCAATACTTCTGACATTTTTATCTGGCATAAGTAACATTTATGCTGTAATTTTAAAAATCGGACGGATTCAGAAGAATACTGCAATGAAACATCACGTGACTGCCTTTTAAAGTAAGTATATAATAGAAATAAATCAATTAGTGAAATTAGCGCCGCTCCCCCTCCCCCTACCCGAAATTTCACGCGCCATTTTTAATAAACTTTTTCTTATGTGTTATAAACTATCTTAAAGTTTCAAACAGATCGCCTTGTTATATTTCCTAATTTTAACAAAATCGCGTTATGTTAGTTCCACATTCCACCACCAGGGAGCGCACTCTATTCTTAACAAAACTGTATCGGAAGGAAACTCCGTTAAACAACCTATCGGTAGATATGTCACTCCAGGTGGTGGCGGTCTTAATAAGAAATTAAGATAGCTGAAATTACTATTCTGAAATAGTGGTAACTAAACTTTAGACAATTTTATATTAAACTAGAAAACCCGCGGCTTTGCTCGCGTAATATTTAAAATATGCCACGTTTTATTTATATGTCTAATTTTTATTAAAAGGTACTAACTAAATTTTTATTTTATTAAAAGGTATTATTTTATTTTATTAAAAGGTACTTATTACTTTTAGGAATACTTCAAAATTTACTATTTAAAACACAGTTTGATTAAACATCATTATTACACTGCATTAGGCAGAAATGAGACTTAAATTAATAAAACTAAATGAAACTAAATAAATGATAATTTAGAAAATACTTTGAAACTTTTATGCTGAATTAATATGCTCATTTCAGTATTTATTTGAAGTTTTGAATTTTTTAGAAATCATCTTCTTACATCTTAAAATTAACTATCATGTCAAATTCCAAGTCCTACCACCTCTTTCAACACAAAGAACTATGTTGAAATAGGAACTGTTACCATTAATTTGCCAACATTAACTTTGAAATCGGTTTGTTATTTCCTAATATTCCACATAAACGTAATTTAGAAAGCTTTTAAAGGCCTTTATTTGAACGTTTGTTGTTCCTGTGAACCCCAGGTGGTAGAATCATCGGTATAAAATATAGCCTGTGTAGGACCAGAGACTTTTACCATTGTGTTCGCAACGATTATTTTTATAATCGGTTTATATTCCCTGAAATTGCATAGAAATCGTAATTTAGGACTTTTTTAGAATGCTTTTCGTACCTCCCCTTCGCTTCCCCCCCCTTTTTTAATTCGAATTTATTTTCGACAGTCCTTCGAGGACATTTATATTTTATAAGTAACTACCATGAACATATTTAAAGTTTCTAGCACTTTCAGTATCACAGAAATCGCAATTTAGAAAGTTTTTTGCTCCTGGAACCCTCTGGTGGTAGTTGCACATACATAAAATATAGCTTATGTTTGAGGAGGTTCTATCACCAACAATTTGTCATCATTATTTTTTTAATCGGTTTGGTATTTGATAAGATTGCATAAAAAGTGTAATTTAAAACGCTTTTCGTTCACTTCATCTTTTTAAATTTGGAATTTTCTTTCGACTGTTCTTAGAAAGCAGTTCCATCTTGTACGTAAATACCATGCCATACTTCAAAGTGTTAGACCCCTCAGTTAAGCAAAAACGCAAATTAGAGCATGTTTTGCTTTTGCAACCCCCAGATGGTAGTGACAGCAACATAAAATGTAACCTATGTTATAGCAGAGACTATCACCATTGATTTGCAACCATTACTTTTGAAATAGCTTTGGTATTTCCTGAGATTGAGTAGAAATCGCAATTTAGAACGTTTTTAGAACGCTTATCGCGCATTTTCACACCTTTTTAAATTTCCAATTTTTTCGAAACTGTTCTTTAAGATCATTTATATCTAATAAATATGTACCTTGCCTAATTTTAAGTTGCTAGCACCTGCCGATCACAGAAATCAAAATTTAGAACGCTTTTTTGCTCCTGCAACGTCTAGGTGATAGTGATACCGACATAAAATAGCGTCTATGTTAGAGCAAGAGGCTGCCTGCATCAATTTCCTACTATTACTTTTGAAATCAGTTTGATTCTTCCTGAGATATTGCTGACAAATCGGCATTTAGAACGTTTTTAGAAAGCTTTTCGCGTATTTTGCTCCTGCATCGCCTCTGGGGTAGTGCAAACAGATATAAAATATAGCCTATCTTGGAGCAAGATCTGTCACCATCATTTTTACACCATTATATTTCAAATCGGTTCAGTACTTCCTGAGATTGCATAGAAATCGCAATTTAGAACGTTTTTCACAACGCTTTTTGCGCATTTTGACCCCGTTTTAAATTTCGATTTTTTTAGGAAATGTCCTTAGAGATCATTGATATCTTATAACTAACTACCATTCCAAATTTCACGATTCTAGGTCCTTCCGTAACGCAAAAACCGCAATTTAGAACGTTTTTCTCCTGCACCCCCTTTGCGGTAGTGGCACCAACATAAAACATAGCCTATGTTGGAGCAAGGGTTTTCACCATCATTTTGACGCCATTATTTTTTAAATCGGTTTGTATTTCCTGAGATTATGTGGAAACCACCCTGTAGAACGTTTTTTAGAACGCTTTTCGCGCATTTTCACACCTTTTAATTTTCGAATTGTTTAAGAACTGTTCCTAGAAATCCTTTATATCTAATAAGTAGCTAATATTTCAAATTTCATATTTCTAGGCCCTTCAGTAACGCAAAAATCGCATTTTTAGAACGTTTTTTGCTCCTGCACCCCCTTTCGGGTAGTGGTACCGACATAAAACATAGCCTATGTTGGAGCAAGGGTGTTCACCGTCATTTTGACACCATTATTTTAAAAATCGGTTTGGTATTTCCTGAGATTGTGTAGAAATCACCATTTAGAATGTTTTTTAGAACGCTTTTCGCGCATTTTCACCCCTTTTAAATTTCGAATTGTTTAAGAAATGTTCTTAGAAATCCTTTATATCTAATAAATATCTAATATTTCAAATTTCATATTACTACGCCCTTCAGTAACACATAAATCGCATTTTTAGAACGTTTGTTGCTCCTGCGCCCCCTTTGGGATAGCGGCACCGACATAAAACATAGCCTATCTTGGAGCAAGCATTGTCACCATCATTTTGACACCAATATTTTTTAATCGGTTTCGTATTTCCTGAGATTATGTAGAAACTACCATTTAGAACGTTTTTTAGACCGCTTTTTGTGCATTTTCACCCCTTTTAAATTTCGAATTGTTTAAGAACTGTTCTTAGACATCATTTATATCTTATAAGTAACTAATATTCCAAATTTCATATTTCTAGGCCCTTCAGTAATGCAAAAATCGCATTTTTAGAACGTGTTTTGCTCCTGCACCCCCTTTGGGGAAGCGGCACCGACATAAAATATAGCCTATCTTGGAGCAAGAGTTGTCACCATCATTTTGACACCAATATTTTTTAAATCGGTTTCGTATATCCTGAGATTATGTAGAAAATACCATTTAGAACGTTTTTTAGAACGCTTTTTGTGCATTTTCACCCCTTTTAAATTTCGAATTGTTTAAGAAATGTTTTTAGAAATCCTTTATATCTAATAAATATCTAATATTTCAAATTTCATATTTCTAGGCCCTTCAGTAACGCAAAAATCGCATTTTTAGAACGTTTTTTGCTCCTGCACCCCCTTTCGGGTAGTGGCACCGACATAAAACATAGCCTATGTTGGAGCAAGTGTGTTCACCGTCATTTTGACACCATTATTTTTAAAATCGGTTTGGTATTTCCTGAGATTGTGTAGAAATCACCATTTAGAACGTTTTTTAGAAAGCTTTTCGCGCATTTTCACCCCTTTTAAATTTCGAATTGTTTAAGAAATGTTCTTAGAAATCCTTTATATCTAATAAACATCTAATATTTCAAATTTCTACGCCCTTCAGTAACACATAAATCGCATTTTTAGAACGTTTGTTGCTCCTGCGCCCCCTTTGGGATAGCGGCACCGACATAAAACATAGCCTATCTTGGAGCAAGCGTTGTCACCATCATTTTGACACCAATATTTTTTTAATCGGTTTCGTATTTCCTGAGATTATGTAGAAACTACCATTTAGAACGTTTTTTAGACCGCTTTTTGTGCATTTTCACCCTTTTTAAATTTCGAATTGTTTAAGAACTGTTCTTAGACATCATTTATATCTTATAAGTAACTAATATTCCAAATTTCATATTTCTAGGCCCTTCAGTAATGCAAAAATCGCATTTTTAGAACGTGTTTTGGTCCTGCACCCCCTTTGGGGCAGCGGCACCGACATAAAATATAGCCTATCTTGGAGCAAGAGTTGTCACCATCATTTTGACACCATTATTTTTAAAATCGGTTTGGTATTTCCTGAGATTGTGTAGAAATCACCCTTTTGAACGTTTTTTAGAACGCTTTTCGCGCATTTTCACCCCTTTTAAATTTCGAATTTTTTAAGAACTGTTCTTAAAAATCCTTTATATCTAATAAGTAGCTAATATTTCAAATTTAATATTTCTACGCCCTTCAGTAACACATAAATCGCATTTTTAGAACGTTTGTTGCTCCTCTGCGCCCCCTTTGGGGTAGCGGCACTGACATAAAACATAGCCTATGTTGGAGCAAGCGTTGTCACCATCATTTTGACACCAATATTTTTTAAATCGGTTTCGTATTTCCTGAGATTATGTAGAAACTACCATTTAGAACGTTTTTTAGAACGCTGTTTGTGCCTTTTCACCCCTTTTAAATTTCGAATTTTTTAAGAACTGTTCTTAGACATCATTTATATCTTATAAGTAACTAATATTCCAAATTTCATATTTCTAGGCCCTTCAGTAACGCAAAAATCGCATTTTTAGAACGTTTTTTGCTCCTGCACCCCCTTTGGGGCAGCGGCACCGACATAAAATATAGCCTATCTTGGAGCAAGAGTTGTCACCATCATTTTGACACCATTATTTTTAAAATCGGTTTGGTATTTCCTGAGATTGTGTAGAAATCACCCTTTTGAACGTTTTTTAGAACGCTTTTCGCGCATTTTCACCCCTTTTAAATTTCGAATTTTTTAAGAACTGTTCTTAAAAATCCTTTATATCTAATAAGTAGCTAATATTTCAAATTTAATATTTCTACGCCCTTCAGTAACACATAAATCGCATTTTTAGAACGTTTGTTGCTCCTCTGCGCCCCCTTTGGGGTAGCGGCACTGACATAAAACATAGCCTATGTTGGAGCAAGCGTTGTCACCATCATTTTGACACCAATATTTTTTAAATCGGTTTCGTATTTCCTGAGATTATGTAGAAACTACCATTTAGAACGTTTTTTAGAACGCTGTTTGTGCCTTTTCACCCCTTTTAAATTTCGAATTTTTTAAGAACTGTTCTTAGACATCATTTATATCTTATAAGTAACTAATATTCCAAATTTCATATTTCTAGGCCCTTCAGTAACGCAAAAATCGCATTTTTAGAACGTTTTTTGCTCCTGCACCCCCTTTAGGGTAGGGGCAACGACATAAAATATAGCCTATGTTCTAAGTTGGACTAACGCCATCATTTTCATACTATTACTTTTGAAATCGGTTCGGTAGCTTCAGAGATTACCTCTAACAAACAAACAAACTTTACTTCTTTATAATATTAGTATAGATAAGTAGCATATATCTCAGGACTACCTCAAAAAAGGCACCTAAAGCGGTCAGAAACACTAACTTTTTAAATAGAAATCTAGCGCCCCCCGCCCCCTCCCCGGAATTTCACGGGTCATTCTTTTTTACACTTTATCTTATGTGCTATAAAATATCTTAAAGTTTCAAATAGATCGACTTGTTAGATTTCCTAATTTTAACAAAATCGCGTTATGTTAGTTCCACATTCCACCACCAGAGAGCGCACTCTATTCTTAACAAAAGCATATCTCAACGAAACTCCTTCCCGCAATCTTTCCGTAGATACATGGGTCGGAATGGTGGCGGTCTTAACCAAGAATTAAAAACATTTGCTGCGGTAACAAACGCTAAGATTTTAAAAATAAATCTAGCTCCCCCCACCCCACCTCCTCAAAATATCACACTCCATTCTTTTTTACGCTTTTTCTTATGTGTTATAAACTATCTTAAAGTTTCAAACAGATCGAGTGGTGGTCTTAATTAATAATTAAAGATATTTCCTTGAATTACTATTCGAAAATAGTGGTATGAATACTTGTAAACTTTCTGATGATAAATGAGTTATATTTATCTCATAGCGCTATTCATAAACCCCACGCAAATTGTTAGCTTTCCTAATTTAAATTATTTCGTGGTTAAAAAAGCACGTGCCTCCATTTTAATCGACGCATTTGATAGCAATAAACCGATTAATTAAATAATAATTAATAATTCAGCTTGTAATTAAGATAGGACTTAGAAATGGGTATCAATGAAATCAGCGAGAAATTTCACAGCGGGATGCGAAAAAATTTAATAAAAAAATTTAATATTTAAAAAGTTAAAAATTCGTATTAAAATATCCTACTATGGAAAACCGCAGCGTCGTCATGTCTGACACCTGCTTTCCCGCCGAAATGAAATCTTTTTTCCTTGTCTTTACAATTAAGGAAATTAAATTTTTATTGATCGATTTTTAGTCGGTATTTAAACTTATACACATCGCAGAAATGTGAACTTTATACCAAATGAAAGTAATTTTTTTTCCGCGTCTGTCTATACCATTTACAAATTTCTCGGACCAATACTTTCTGATATGCGATTTCGCTTTAAAATGTCCACTCCATTTTTCGGCTTAATTACCTCCTTGGTAACCGTGCATCGGCTGATTTTGCTGGCAACCCTTAGGAGAAACTCTGATGATTTGGAGAAAGTCTATTTGTACCTGCGTTAAAAAGGTTGATAGGTTAATTTTAGAAGTTAATTAGCCCGTAATTCGGTTAATTACCGACTTTTTCAAAATTTTATGATTTGTCGTTTGATGTGAGATGCTCAGCTATAAGTACCCAAAATTTCAAGTCTCCAACATGTATAGTTTCTGAGAACGGGCTCTGTGACGGACAGACAGACAAAGGAGTGAGACGAATAGGATTTCGTCAGATGAACGAAACCCTAATAAATTCACTGTAGCATTTGCAGCGACCACTCCTGATCTGTGTAAAGTGTTGAAGGGGTGCTATTGTGTTACATACAAAAAGTACACATCAGCATTGGCCATCCCTTATCAATAGCTGCTAATCTTCTGTTTTTTAACAAGTGAAATAAACCCATTTTAATCCGAAAATTGATCTTAAGAAAATGCATGAAATAAGCACACTAAAAGAAAAAATACACTATATGGCCATTAATGACCGGACACTTTCAATTTTAGGCATTTTGTCGAATATTTAGAAATATACTTGTCAGATTCTTCTGTAATTTCAGGATTAAAAAGAACAAGTATGGCCTCATATTTATCAACGTCGATTTGATAAGGGGGACAACTAGGGGGCCATAAAAATTTCAAAGAAAAAAATCCTTGGAATACTTTGGAATCCTCGTGCATTTTTTCTAAAATAAAATGCACGAAATGATCTATCGCTACAGAATATAAATGAACAGACATTGTACATCATGTGTATTTATTTCTGAAAGCATAAAGCGTATATTAATAGAAATATAGCGATTAAAAAAAAAAATTCTTGCATGTTTTTGCTTATAACATGCAGGGTATTCAACAGAATTTAACGCCAGTTTCAGAAAAATCGACAAAATGTAGTAGAAACAGTATAGTGCAATTGGAATATAAATATATTAAACATTTTAGGAAATATGAGCAGTTGTATGAAATAATTTTCACCTGCGTACGATAACAAGGATCTTTTTACATAATTTAATAGTCAACTCTATGGAGCAACTTATTAAAAAAATCCAGTCAAATATCGTAAAAATTCAGAAAGATACCGGCGTTAGAGTGTGCTGATTTTTAGTTACTCGCTAAAACTAGCTGAATCATAAGAGATTGTTCACAAATTGTCTTTAGTTCTTCTTGGATAACCACCAGAACGAGCCTATACCATGATAAAAAGTAGTATCAAAATCGAAGTATTTTTTCCAAATCTACTCGTTGATAATCACTAAATACTAACTTTTTTCTGAAAGTTAGTTAATAAAGAAGGACAATTTGCGGAAAATTCTTATCACCCTGTATTTGGGATTAAATAAGTGGTTTCCGACCCTATGTTTCTATGTGATTTTTTATCCTTGTTGTATCCCTGATTTGCCAGGTCATTTTGTAAACTTTATTTGAATCACCCTGTAGAACGATTAGGTAGTCATTTTCTAAATCCCTAAATTAGAAATATAGATTTCCGAGTTATTCGAATAAAGTAAACAAATAAACTGAATAGACGAAATGATCCAGAATTTCTAATCTATAGTTTTTTAGGTGATGAAACGATACATTATGTTATGAATTGTTTGAATTATCATAAGTTATCACTTGATTTCTAGAATTATTTCATAAACTAGAATTATAGTTACTAAAACTCACTTTTTGTGTTCACATTTATTTGCAGAGATTTTTAAATAAGTTGACCACGATAATACAGGAAAACGCCCTTGAATTTTAATAGAGATAACTAGAACTCTCTAGCAAAGGGAATTAGAATTTATAAGGATGATATGGAATACATTTTTCTTGAGCCACAATTTATTTTCTAGATGCCAATGGCAGAAGCCTTTTTTAGTGTATAACAGCGTCACATTATTAAATAATTTTATTATATGATTTTTATGGTGCCATGTATGTTTTCAGACTTGAAAAAAACGAAAGGTTAGCAGCTATATTTTTATCATCTGTCCAGTTATCCGAACTTTTGCGTATACGAACTCTATGCCGTTCTGACAGAGTAATATTTGGATAATTTGGTTCACATAGATAAGAAAAGAAATAAAACTATTACAAATAAAATGGTTTTTAACTATTCACACTTTATTCATTTGTACTTTAACTTCTTACACTTTTTAACGTGTATAAATACGGAAATTTGTTCTACTACATTTTCTAACCTACACGGAAAATCAGAGTAGCCATTCAAAAGTTATGCATGAAACATACATTTAAAAAGATATACTAACCTCCTTTCTTGGATGTCGGTTAATACTTTAAACCAGGCTTCATAAAATAAATCGTAAGATGAATAAAAAAATCGTGAAATTTATAATGGGAATAAAAAACACAAAACCTTATCAAAATAATTGCTGTAAGAGAGAAAACATCTAAAATAAGACAGCACAAACAGGAATGAAAGTAAGTTTTCTTTTCTAAATTGCGATTTTAACTTAATTTCTCACATCTTTTTGAAAGTGTACAAGAAAACTTTCGCCATACACGCTGTAATTTCAGTTAATGTGATGGCTTCATTCCTCATTAAACTTTATTGCAGCAATAAAATATGAGAAATCGAGAAGTGAGAAAGTTAAATTCATTAAATGCATGGCATTGACTGGATTTTTGGATTTAAAGTAAATAAGAATGTGTTATAATTCACATGTGTTTGTTTTTAAGATTACCAAATGCTACTGTAAATACCTTGTACGTAAGTTTAATAGAAGCATGAAACAAAATTCGATTATGTTTTGAGAGCGTTAGTGTAGTGAAATGAAATGTTTTTGAATAAAAAAAGATAACGACTTTATTGTTTTAATACAATGTAGAATACAATTTTTGGTCCAGTAATGAAAATGGCACAAAAATCGCTATTACAACTCCCTATTACCCCTTCCGTCGGAATTTTTCCAAATTAAGGGAGGACTTGCTTGCCACAGCCAAACACTTAAAACAAATGGTGAACTTCTATTCATAACTTCATACCTTTTCCATGGTACAATAATGAAAATGGCACAAAAATCGCTATTACAGCGAACCTCTTCCGACGGAATTTTTTCGATTTAAAGAAGGACCTGCTTGCCATAGCCAAAAACTCAAAAAAATTTTTTGGTTAAATTCTATTCATAATTTAAGACGTTCTTTGATGATACAATGCCGACGTACGGACACACGGACATACGGACAGACTGACATTTTCTATAAACATGCTTTTTGGGAATCCATGACCTCTAAAACGTGTAAATCCGTCGAAAACCCGAAGTCGAAAAAAATTTCGATTAGAATACTTTCTTCTATTGAAGATAGAAGAAAGTAAAAATTAAGAACTGAAATCAAAATTTTGACCTATTTTTATTCGAAATAATCTCCGCTGGACGCAACACAC
The DNA here is from genome assembly GCA_963932465.1 of Maratus speciosus. NCBI lineage: Eukaryota > Metazoa > Arthropoda > Arachnida > Araneae > Salticidae > Maratus > Maratus speciosus. Next base: position 211,687,887 of record OZ010787.1, read on the forward strand.
TTTTCACAACGAATGTCATCAAAGCACGTCTGGAAGCCTGCTTTTGCAATGTGCGCCAAGTAGTTGGTCGCAGTCGCTTGAATGCTTGGAATTCCGTTAAAAGTGGTCCCCTTTAGGTGCAATTTCAACTTGGGGAACAGGAAATAATCAAAGGGGGATAAATCTGGGGATTAAGGAGAATGGTTGAACACGACTACCCCTTTAGAAACCAGAAACTTCCGTACAATGATCGACGTGTGTACTGGTGTGTTGTCGTGCAAGAACGACCAACTGCCTTGCTGTCAGTAGGGAGGATGAACTTTGCGTATTCGGGCCTTGAAAAGCTTCAACGTTTCCAGAAAGTTACGTCCGGTAACAGAAGTACATTCAGGAATGATTTAATTTTTATTTACGATTTAATCATTTTATATTGATAGGAATTCAAAAAGCAAAAATGGGAAAAACGGTAAAAATTCACATAAAAAATAACATAACATTTGTGGCCGCTGAGCGTTAATGGTATTTTATGAATTAAAAGATTTCTTAACTAACATAAAATACTAACAGAGTAAATTTCTTTGTTACATTTATACAAATTATTAAAACTTAATATATCTAATATATCTGATAATTTTTTTTATCAAATATTTTCGGGACACGGCACCTTCGGCGACCACCAGGCTCGCTTCTTCCGCAGGGACCCTATGTGTTTCTGTGGCAGAGGCGAAAGCACAATTAGACATTGTCTATATGAGTGCGCAATCTAGAAATCAGTACGGGATAAGTTCTTCCCATGGAATTTCCGGAACTTGCCGCGCCGCGTCTTGTGCCTAGATGGCTACTGCCGGAAGGGAATTAGAGTCATAGTCAACGACCTACTCCTAAAGACACTTGACCACAAAACAGCGTGAGTGTCAGCATCTCCTATGACCTTTCCTGCCAGTGATCTCTCACCGTAACCAGTACGTGCGAAAGGCCTTTGTAAAGGCCACTTATGCCAGTAGCATTTACCGGTAGGTGAAGTTAATCGGAGCTTACCTGACTGCTGCACGGCAATGATGGCTGAATCTGGAGCTGACAGAGGTAATATGGCTTGTTCAGGCGCAAATCTCGGTCCACATAAGTTTAGAAACAATTCAGAATTGATCCCAGTGGGATCGGATTTAGATATTTTTATTAAGGAAAAAATTGGTAGTTTTGAGGATTTAGAGGACGAGACCCTCACTCTTTTTGATGAAAATGGCAAATGGGATTATCTCAAATGCCGACAATATGAGGAAGAAATGCAAAAAGAAATTGAAACGGATAGTCAGGCTTCTTTCTCTAAGATTGAAGCTCCTAAGAAAACTAGAAAGTCGCGTAAGAAAAAAAACTAAAAGTACTTTTAGTTTAACAGCTGGTCTAGTTGTACCAAACGGAAAAAAGTTTTAAAAGTCCGATAATGAGTTAAATTTTTATATTAATTTAGAAACTGCGCGTAACGTAGATCTTCCCTCAGATTCTGAGGACATGGAACTGGATTGTTTCGATGAGAGCCCGGAAGATGGCGCCTCGAGTACTGTCCCTGAGCCTAGTTTAGAAGTAAATGAGAATTAAAGTAAATGAGAATAAAATTGAGCAAAATAATCAGATTAAAATATCTAAAAGCAAGGAAAAGCCCCCCCTCCCCCAAACCAATTATGGTTAGGGAAATTACTGATATAACCGAATTTACGTCTAATATTGAGATTAATTGCATCCCTGATTTCTTAGTCGAAATCTCGGGAAGATGGGTTAAGATCCTACCCCAAAACTTTGAAGTTAAAAATAAAATTATAGAATTTTTAAAGGAACTTAAGTTCCGATTTTATGTTCTAGTCATCCGGCAAATTATAAGGGATGCAAAAAGTACCCTTTAAAACCGCAATTTCACAAAAGTTACGCGGATATACAAAAAATGAAAATGAAAAACCAAAAAAGAAAGAAATTTCCCAAAAACAGCCAGTAAAAAAGAAAATTGCGCAGGCTGATCCCAAGAGGGAGCCACCTGCCACGGTACAGCTATACCAGCTGAATGAGTTAGATAGTTGTTTTTTTAAAAATACTGAAATTATTGAAAAAATTAAAAAAGAACTTAATATAGATTCATTTGCTGAATTAGCAGATAAAATTGAAAGAGTATATGAGTGCATTGTTGCGCAGCAAGATGCTGCTAGAAAAACCTTAGTATTTATGGATGAAATCACTAAGATTTCACAGAAAAAATCATAGGGGAAAAAAAACTGTAAATCTTTGAAATTTTTGTAGTGTTAGGAAAATTATTTAAAGTAATGAAAATATGTGGACCTGTGGGGCCTTTTTTTGTGTAAGGTTTTCCCTTTGCCTACCTGAACCTTAAAAGTCAATCCTTGAACGACCAACATGAGTCTGTCAATGCTCCGTGGCAGCTGTTCTACCAGAGGGAGGGGCCTTCGGATCTCAACCAATGGGAAAAGAGTTGCTGCTCTCCGTTCCCTACAACATCGAAACTCACCTTTATGTTTCTTCTCAATGTCGTTGGAGATTACGCGGGAAGGCTGTACTTCCTGTAGGCGCTCCGAAGCTCAGCGTTGACTTGACTTGACCGCATCCTGGGTCGCAGAAGAGCGCAACGATTTGCCAGAACCTACCGTGGCCTCAGGTCGCATTCGAACGCAATAGTGCTTGCCCGAGGCTCCCACGGGCCAGGCGGGAGTGGTGCATGAGTGAGTGGCTCGAGGACATAGTCCCTCGTATCCACGCTCATTATATATGTGTAATCGGGTTAATGGCTTTCTGTTGGTTGTATATTTGTATATAGTTTTAAGTCTAGTTTGTATTTATTCAGATTCTATTTACTCTAAAAATTTTATTCGGAAACTCACGCCGTTCGGAGTCCCCTCAGGGTCTCACTCGGGCGGGGTTTGTACATATATATGTGTGTTTGTAAATATTAGTTTTAAATTTTTGTAATTTGTTTTGCAAATGTTTGTATGTATTTCAAGTTCGAACGCAATGCCCCAGGGTCCCTGGGCGGGGTCCGACTTGGGTCGGGAGGTGGATGCCCGCGAAGGAAGTCGCGTGCGGTTCATCCGCCTACTTCTGATTGCCTGTCTATCGCCTCCTGGTCTTGTCTGGGCGCCTTGGTACGTGACGGAAGCTGGTTGGCTGGGTCCGCGAACCGTGAGTCAGCTTCGTGTTCGCAGCCTTCGGTCGAAGTTGAGTTTTGGCGGTGGTAAACACAGCCGCTACTGCACGGGGTCAGGAGCACTCGTGCTTGAGAACCCTCGGTGGTTGATCTCTGTTGGGGGATCGGGCTTGCGCCGGTCTCTGCTGCCGCCCTCGTCCCTGGATGGGGGCGGCGGGACTCTGGGCCCTCTACCTTCGGTTGTTCCTCATAAATGTCTTTACCGGATAATGGTATTTGATCTTGAGGGACCTCCGTACAGCAATCCCTCCGTAGGGATCCTCGGCATAGGCTCGTGGGCTCGACTCCTATGTAGGTGTTCGTTTCCTGCGGGTCGTCGGGGGTGAACTGCGAAGGGACCAAGAGAAGGAACCACCAGGCTCCTCGGGCCGGATGGGGTTTCTGTCGTTGGGACCGGACATCCAACTCTTGGGCGCAGGGCTTCGTGGCGTGCGTTGGGCAGCACGAAGTCCTTGGGTGACCGCGCACTGACGGCGGGTGCACGGCGAGGAAACTTCTTTAGAGAGGGCTCGCTCTGTGTCAGTTGTGCACAAGTCTGGGCCCCGAGTGGCCTATGTCGCCGGACGATGGCTTGAAGGTTCGCTGCAAGAGCTAGTTTTATCAAATATTAACAATTTGTTCAAATAATCCAACAACACTGACTGTCGAAAAATTACTTCACGCTTTATCTCTAACTGTACATCGGAAATAATATTATTAGTGCAGCCAAACCATAAAATTTTTACTTCTTTTGTTGAATTCCGTAGTGAATAAGTTATTATCATATTTTTGTTCATTTTATTATTGACAGTAATTATGATTATAAAAATGTCCTTCCGGCCATTGCCGGGAGGAAGAGGTATCTTTCATATTCCTTATTTTGAAAAAGTCAGTTTAGCTTATATTATTCAAACATACGAAGCTCAAATTAGTGGGAACTGATTATGGAAGATTCAGTACTAGCTTTTGTCAATACTGAATATGAATGAGAATTTCGCGAAATTAGTCAGCTTTATTCAAGCTGGTTTTATTTAAAGTGATTTATATTTGGTCGCCAAATTCGGCGGTATCTTGAAGTGTCCGCAATTTTAAAACAACATAATAGTTGCAACAAAGCTAATCAATGAACATGGTCTAGACCTTAGTTATTCCTGTGCATATGCTCACTCACATCCAAATCGGAGGATATAAACGAGTGCTGTCGCAGGCAAAAAAATAGAATTTTCAAAATGTCACCCACATTAGAAATTCAAAGTACTATATCTCAGCCACTTTTTAAGATAAATAAAAAAAAACAAAAAATGATCCGGAATCCTTGTATCAAGGTTAAACACTTAAGAAAAAACCTTTTTTGTACATTATTTTTAATTTAAAATAAAAAATAATTAAATAGCCATCATTTTGCAACAAAATGGTGGATGAAGCTGGCCAACGAACATGGTTGAGACATTGCCATATACTATAAACGTTCCTAGTCACGTTAAAATTGGTTAATAAATATTGTGTAATAAATATCGTGTTATCGCGTGATGTATATCAGATCGTTCCAAAATGTTAGTCACACTAGAAATTCAAAGTGCTATAACTCAGCCATTTTTTAAGAAATAGACGAAATAAAAAATGCCCCGAAATCTTTGTACCAAGATCAAACCCATAAGGCAAAAACCTTTTTCAATTTCTAATTTTTTTGTACCTCATTTAATTTCTTTTTTTAAACTTTAAATGGCCGCCATTTTGAAACAAGATGGCGCATGATGCTAGCCCACGAACTCGGTTGAGACCCGGCTGATATTTATTATGCATGCATCAAGTTACATCTAAATCGGTTCATAAATATACGTGCTATCACGTGACTAAAATCAGATCGTTTCAAAATATCAGCCATACTAGAAATTCAAAGTACTATAACTCAGACATTTTTTAAGATATAGACGAAACAAAAAATGCTCCGGAATCTTTGTATCAACGTCAAACACATAAGAAAAAAAATCTTTTTCAATTTCTAATTTTTTATTACCTAATTTTAAATTAAAACCTTTTTTTTTTATTTAAATGGCCGCCATTTTGAAACAAGATGGCGGATGAAGCTGGCCAACGAAATCGGTCGAGACATTGGTAATATAGTATGTACTTGTACACACAAAGTTAAATCCAAATCGGTTCATAAATACGAGAGTTGCAGTGTGACAAAGATTATATATATATAAGTATTTAAGATTATATATATATATATAAGTTTAAGTATTGCGCGGCAGCGCGATACGTATTTATTTCCAGTGTCACTTCTCAATGTTAATTTAACATAGAAAAGCCTATGGAGATCATAACTTTTTCAATTTTTCTTCCCACCTTTTTGTCCCTGATGTCACTCATTTTTTATTCTTTACTAATTCTAACGATATTATAAATTTAAAGTGTAAAAACGTTTGCCTGACGTCAGGATCAAAACGTATGGTAAAATGCCTTTGCATATGGGTGAATTATAACCCAGAAAGAAACATGGGCCAATTTTTTTTTTTTCATTATTCAAATATTTTTCTTAATAATTCCAAATTTATCTTTTTTCATTGGGAATCAACGGACATTTTTTCTTCATTATTGCGAAAATTTCAAAAGCCATAATAATAATTTATTTCTTTTTAGTTGAAACATTTCCACGTAAAATATTAAATTGAACTAGTTTTTTTTTTCAAGAATTAAAAAGGTGAATATGGCGTCATAGTGGAAATAAAAATGATATTTCAGAATAAATTTTTGCTTTGGTCAAGTTTATGCTTTAGTAAAAAGTTTCAAATGGATAGCTATTTTTACGGAGGTAGCGAACTTAGTGAGGAATTACATAACTTAAATTTAATTTTTTTTTTCCGAGATGAGAACTATTTATACCCCAAATTAAACTTAGGTAATAATTTTCTGATGTGTTTACATCACCGCTTGGGAGAAAATAAGGTAACAAAATTTAAGTAAGACTTTTATTTTTTATTGTATCACAGCTATAATATTATTAAATATTAGCAGTAAGGATTCAACACAATTTATTTTTGCATTCATAGCGTTCCTGAGTGGGAAATAGGGTATCTAAATTTAAGTGAAGTTAATTTTTTATGTTTTGATTATAGATTTTTTACGTTCAGATTGGATGTGTTTGTCCAAACTACAGCAACCTGCGTTACTACAGTGGTGAAATATTTTGAATAATACATTGGTAAATTGCATCATACATTGTAATGCAATACCGCATACATCAAAGCCTGATGATGATACCCTCTATTAATTTTAAAATGAGTTCGTCTGAATGCAGTAGTTATTAAAAAACTTGAAATATTAAACAAAAACATAATCTGTATAACAAATTAAAAAAAAAAACAATTTATTTCCTGCATTGTTTAAGCTCGAGAAGGGACAGATATTAAGATATTTCATTCAATTCGTTCTACATTTAATGTTAAATTTTTGCAACAAATTAGTTAAGCCAATTGAAGATTAAAAAATAAAAATATAATTCGTACAATATGATACGTAAAACACCCTAAAAAATTAGATTCCGTTCAAATGAAATCGAATTAAATCTTGGAATTCTTTTTAAAGTTTAGTATTTTGCATGCATCTTATCATTTTATGTACAATTGTCATAAACAAAATACAAAATCTGCAATACAAGAATTTTCAGTTAAAAATGGAAGAAGTCTAAGATCCGATTTCATTTGAACGGAATCTAATTTTTTAGGGTGTTTTAAGTATCATATTGTATGAATTTCATTTTTATTTTTTAATCTTCAATTGGCTTAACTAATTTGTTACAAAAATTTAACATTAAATGTAGAACTAATTGAATGAAATATCTTAATATCTGCCCCTTGTCGGGCATAAACAATGTAGGAAATATATATATATATATATATTTTAATTTGTTCTACAGATTATGTTTTTGTTTAATATATACAGTGTGTCCACATATAACCTGACCGACCTTTGTTTTCGCAACCGTTGGTCCTTGATGCATACTTCCAATTACAAAAATGGTCAAAATCAGATGCAGGGTTAAGATAAAAAAAGTTTGAAGTGAAAAAACAATTTAGAGAAGAATTAGAGAATCTAAATTTTTATACGGTCCCCCGGTCTTACAAGTTATATTTAGTAAAATTTTCCTGTTACAGTGACAAGTAAGGCAAAAAAGTCCCGTTATTCTATAATTAAAATTGACCGAGTAATAGCTGTTTAAAGTTGGAGCACATTTTTTGCTGCATATTAAGGGTCATTCACAAATTTAGTAGAAATTTAATTTCATCAGATATATTAAAGAAATGGTTGAGAGTAAAATTAGCATTGCAATATAAATTTGAAATCTTTAATCATTCTGACATATTACTGCAAATTATACAATTTGTACTGAACATTATAAGAGGATAAAAATAACAGATATTTTGTTAAATAAGAGGATAAAAAACAACAGCCTCAATTCTTTACAAAATGATACATATTTTAAAATACTGATAAATTACATTGTCTTTCAAATTTTGTGTTGTGGCATATTTTTTAGCTTTTGAAAACTGATTCTTATGTATTTTTTAGCACTGAATCTGAAAATAACCGTCATTTTAAACCATCACGTCAGGAATTTTCTCAAATCGCAAATTTTCAAAGTTAAAAAGCTAAAAGTTAAAATTGATCCCCCCTCCCCTCCCAACCTCATCGGACCCCCGAGCTGTTTAGCTGTAAGAAACCCGGTATAAGCCAAAAAATCTAATAAATTATTGATATAAATAAAATTAAACTGAATAAAACTTACATCTATTTTATAGTATCAGATTTTTCGCTATTTCTTAACCTTGAAATTTACGATTTGCGAAAAATCCTGACATGGTGGTTAGAAGTGAAGGTAATTTTTTGATTCAGAGTTAAGAAATACATAAAATGTAATTATAAAAGTTAAAAAACACAACCATCGCAGGTTTATGTTATCTAATCTAAAACATTTTCTTAAACTTCTTGACGGTAATCTATCCGAATTCTTTTGTGTTATTCTCTGATATAAGTATGTATATGATTGTAAGAGTCGAAAATCATAACAATACTGCATTGCCATAGGATTTAAGACTGTATGTAAAATTTAACTTCGATCGGACATTTGAAAGTGAGTTAAAGTTCGAGTACAAATTTTAAACTGGAAAGACGATCATTGCAAGTTAAATAAAACCTTATGAAAATAACGTAATTTTTGTTAAAAGAAATCATAGCCTCAAATCCTTACAAAATAAAACATATGTTAAAATGCAATTATTTTAACTAATCTGAAACTTAACTGCGCAGATACCTTGAAATAAGTTTAAGTACTTTATACACGACCCCTGAAAGAATGGTCCAAATCATCTGTTTTGATATGCGAAAAAGTGGTATAAGTCATCCATTTCAAAGATTCATAACTCGGTCAATTTAAATGTTAGATGAATGGGACTTTTTTGTCTTACTTGTTAGTGAAATAGGAAAAGTTTACTAAATATCACATAGGACCGGGGGACCGTATAGAAATTTAAATATCGTAATTTTTTAATAAATGATTTCCTTGACCCAAATTGCTTTAAAAATAATTCTTTACCTTATTTAAACCATTTTTGTAATTGGAAGTATGCATTTAGGACCAACGGTTGCGAATAGAAAGGTCGGTCAAGTTATACGTGGACTCATTGTATACATATATATATATATATATGTGTGTGTGTGTGTGTGTGTGTGTGTGTATGTATATATAACCATTAAATAAACATTACCGATCACCAACAAAAACTGTGATATTCTGAATGAAATGACATTAACAAATACAGTACCCCCCAACACACATAACATGGATACAAAAGTACTATCTTACGAGTATTAATATGGAAGAAAAAAAGAAAAATACGGATACCGATAAAAATAATTGAAAAGCTTATATATTAAATTACGTTATCAATGGTACAGAATTCAAATATATAAGCAAAAATAGTCGTTTTCTGTGGAGAAAAAAAGCTGAAATCCCCCCCCCCTGTACCCAAACGACTGCATGACCAAAAGAATAGATGCAAGATGAAAACGGAATAATATTAAATGCCATGGAATGGAAAAATCAATGCAACCTTTAAATAATTAATTTATATCAATGAAATATAGTAATATTACACAGCCTACCTAAATTAACCCCATTTTTATTTAATCCAAATACCAGCACATGTTAACCATTACCGCTATAACTTTAAGGTTACTTTTGCAGTTAAGATAACACAGATATTAATGCCTAATGGTTGCAGTTAATACATTTTGAAATACCTTTATAAATACAATTAATTAGTATAAATAGAAAATCATTACAATATTAGTATTTAAAATACCTATTAAAACTTTTAAAATTACTAAACTAAAGTAAAAAATACCCATAACTATTAATTTACATTATACCCACTAACGAGCATAAGTGCCACCTAGTGTTTTAATGAAAGATGAGAGAATATTACACTATTAAAAGCCATAGACATAATGCAAAATAATTTTTAGTTCTGCCATCTATTATGCTAAAATGAAAGTATTTTGACAAAAATGAAAGTATATTGATCTAATTACTTAAGCTATGTTTTCTTTTTACAATATCAAATAGTTAAAAGAGAATAAAATATAGATAAATGACATTCAAAAATGTCATTAATTTAATAAATGAATTAATGCTTTCTTCATTCCTATTCTCGCCATACTATTTTTAACATTCTTGATCCAATTATATAATAATTATTATTCATTTAACTGTCCATTTATATAATTATATTTAGTTGTAATGAAATGGATATTATATCCCTGGTAATTAAAAATTCCATGTATTTAAATAAAGGAATCATAGTAACCGTATTGAAGCTAATGCTTGCAAATTTTACCATCTGCTTTACCCAACATATCCCAATAAATAAATAATACCATATTATATATTATTATTAATAAAAATATTAAATAAAGATGAATGTTATTAGATTAACCACAATTATTATTACTTAGATGCTATGTATCATAAAGACATAAATAAACATATTTATAATGAAATTTAACATAACAGATGTAATAAAAATTATTAAAATGTAAATAGCCTATAATGCATACAATATTTTCTGTTACCAAACCCAATTAATCTATACGGAGAATTTAAATAATTTTATAACATTGATATATTATATAGCAATATGCTAAAACATATAAGATAAATTATATATAATAAACATATATAAATATGACTTAAAAAACACCAAGTATTACCATCAAACATAAAAAATAAATAAATTAATAAAATGAACAGAAATGAATATATATATATCAACATATGAATGGAGGGTGGTTTCGGGGTTTGGGGGTCATGATCGGTGAAAATATACCAAACATTTTCGGAATCGCTTTCCTCCGAACTTCTGCAATAGGCAAGTTTTTGTAATGAAAGTACCCATGGGCGTACCCAAGGGGGGGGGGGGTGCTGATGGGGCTACAGCCCCCCTTCCCCGAAATTTTCGAAAGTGATATGAAAAAGTGCTGCTTTTTCGTCTTTCTTTTTTGGAAAAAATTTTAATTTTTTTCAATCATACAGCGGACTAGCCATTTTCATAAGTCCCATATTAGTCCACATTGACAACAAAGAAGAGAAAGGGGGCAGACAGGGTTACAGCCCCCCCCCCCCCCCCCCTTCTCCCGAAATAGTCGAAAAATGAAATGAAAAAGTAATTTTTTCTTACTTTTTTAAGGTAAATCTGTAATTTTTTCTTCTGTCATATAGCAAAGTAGACATTCTCGTTAACACCATATCAGTCCACATTGACATCACAGCATACCCAAAGATGGGGAGGGGGCTGATGGAATTTCATCCCCCTCCTCTCGAAATGGTCGAAAATGAAATGATAAAATAGTGCTGAATTTTTTCTGCCTGTTTAAGATAAATTTGCATTTTTTTCACTATCGTTCAACAGACTATGCGCTTCCTTCGCATAGTTCTATAGTAGTCCATATTGACACCAAAGAAGAGAAAGGGGGCTAACGGGGTTACAGCCCTCCCCCCCCCAAACCAGAAATAGTCGAAAAATTAAATGAAAAAGTGTTTTTTCCTTACTTTTTCAAGATAAATCCTTAATTTTTTCTTCTGTCATACAGCAAAATAGCCATTCTCGTTAACTCCATATTAGTTCACATTGGTATCACAGCACACCCAAAGATGGGGAGGGGGCTGTTGGAATTACAGCCCTCCTCCTCTCGAAATAGTAGAAAATGAAATGAAAAAATAGTGCTGAATTTTTTTTCTGTCTATTTGAGATAAATTTGCATTTTCTGCACTATCATTCAACAGGCTAACCGTTCCCATCGCTGTAGTTCCATATTAGTGTACAGTGACACCACGTTATACCCCAAAAGGTAGAAGGAGGCTAATGGGGTTACAGCCCTCTCCCCAAAAAGCCGAACATGATATGAAAAAGTGCTGATATTTTTCTTTTTGTTTGAGATAAATTTGTATTTTCCCCCTATCATTCAACAGACTGGCCGCTCTCTTCTCTTTAGTTCCATACTTGTGCACAGTGGGCCCACATTATACCCAAAGAGGTGAAAGGGGCTAATGGGGTGCCCCCTTCCTTAATAGTCGAAAATGAAATAAAAAAAAGGCTGATTTTTTTCTTCTTGTTTCAGATAAATTTGTACTTTTTCTTCTGCCATACAGCAAAATAGCCATTCTCGTTAAATCCATATTAGTCCACATTGACATCACAGCATACTGAAAGAAGGGGAGGCGGCTGATGAGCTTACAGCCCCCTCCTCCCGAAATAGTCGAAAAAAATATTGCTTTTTTTTCTTTCTGTTTGAGATAAATTTACATTTTTTCTCTATTATTCAACAGACTAGCCACACTCTTCTGTTTAGTTCCATATTAGTACACAGTGACACCACATTATACCCAAAGAAGTAGAAAGGGGGTGATGGGTCCCTCTCCCAAAATAGTTGAAAATGAAATGAAAAAAGTGGTGATTTTTTTTCTTTTTGTTTGAGATAAATTTGTACTGCAATTGTTTTCTGCAATACAACGAACTAGACTTTCTGGCTAGTGTCATACCAGCGTACAGTTACACCACTGTGTACCCAATGAGGGGAAGGAGGCTGATGTGTTTATAAGGCCTCCTTTCGAAGTAATCAAAAATGAAAAAAAAAACTTTTTTTTCTTTCTTTTGAGATAAATTTAAATATTTTTTGTGCGACGCAGCTATTCTGGTAAGTCCCATATACTAGTGCACAGTGATGCCCCAGCATACACCCAAAGAAGTCGATGGCGATGGGGATTATGAGGTTACAGCTCCATTCCACCTCCGAAGAGATCGCAGTGAAATGAAAAAAGGGCTGATATTCCTTCTTTATCGGATAAATTTGTTTTTTCTGGCATGCCACGAAATTGTTTTTCGTGCTAATCCAAAATCCTCCTCAGTCCTGCGACCAAATTTACTTGAAACCACAAAATCAATTTTCAAATGACTGAAAAATAGCTCCATGCCTGTTTTACGGGATAAATGAAAACGTATATGGTCAGTTCAAGAGTAGACAAGTAAATTCGACAAATCTAAAAGTAGTTTAATTTAAGGAGATTTTTAATTCCTCTCATATTCGGCGGGCACCAAGATTGTCAATGCGGAAGTATGTTAATGCACAGTAACACAACAGCTAATCACAAGTCGATTTCGGATAAATCGGAAAACCGGAGGTGCGGAAGAGTGACTGTAAAAGTAGCTTATTAACTTTCATTTCTCTGTCGCATCTCCATGCCAAAAATTTGTGTTTTTCCACAGTTTTATGAGAAAATTTGCGTTTCCTCAGCAGTCCTTTGAAAAAATTCGCTTTTTCTGCGGCTTTTTGGCGAAATTCGCGGGTTTTTTGCACACTTCTTCGTCGAAATTTGCGTTTTTTCGACGGGTCTGTGACGAAATTTGCGTTTTTTTTTTCGTGATCATGTAGAAATTTGTGTTTTTTCCGTGTTTTTCGTCGGGGTTTTGATGAAATTCAAGTTTTTTTCGCGGATTTTTGCCGAAATTCACTTTTTTTTTACGAAATCCTTCATCAAAGTTTGTTTTTTTCCGTGGATGTTTTGACGAAATTCGCGTTTTCTTTGACGAAAGTAGCGTTTTTTGCGGCTGTTTGACGAAATTCCCTTTTTTTCCGCCGTCTTTTAACCAAATTCACGTTTTTCTGTGGCCCTTCTTTGTGACCCTGCTTTTTCTTTTTTGCGATCCTTTGACGAAATTCGCATTTCCGTTTCCCTTTGACGGAATGCGTGTTTTTTTAGCGATTCTTTGTCGAAATTTGCTCCTTTTCTGCGGCCATTTGACGAAATTCGCGTTTTTTCCGAGGTCATTTGCCGAAATACGAGCTTTTTTTTACGCAATCCTTCGTCGAAATTTGCGTTTTTCTCTCGTCTTTTTGATAAAATTCACGTTTTTTTGCGATTCTTTACTAAATTAGCATTTTTTTCACAGCCCTTTGACAGAATGCGTGTTTTAAGCGATCTTTTTTTCGAAATTCTCGTTTTTTCCGCGACCTTTTGATGAAATTCGCGTTTTTTCGGCAGCCTTTTGACAACATTTGAGTTTTTTTTTTCGAGATCCTTTGTCGAAATTGTCTTTTTCCGCGGCTTTTTGACAAAATTCACGTTTTTCTGTGGCCCTTCTTTGTTAACCTGCTTTTTCTTCTTTTTGCGATCCTTTAACAAATTCGCGTTTTTTCTACACTGCTGGCCACACAAAATGCAACACCCTGAAGAAAACATGTAACTCATGTGAAATTTACATCATGCATTTGCGGCGATGAAATATGCAAATCATTAGCATTGCAGCGCAGACGCACATCACGGGCGACCGTAGCGCCACCCTCAAGAGCTATATAAGGGGAGAACAGATTGGCGATTTAAAGTACGGTAATTGTTTTTTCGTGCGTTTTTTTGCGTAAGCTGTTTACCTATGCCTCGTGAAAGACATCGAGCGTCTTTTGACCAAGTTTCTGAATTCGACCGAGGAAGAATAGTAGCCTATAGGGATTGCGGATTATCCTTCAGAGAAATCGGTCAACGTATTGGACGAAACCAAGCAACTGTGATGCGGATCTGTAATCGTTGGATGCAGGAGGGAACGACGGACCGACGGGGCCAATCGCACCCACCTCGTTGCACCACTGCCCGTAATGACAGGCGGATTGTGCGCATGGCAGTGATGGATCGCACAGCCACATCACGAACGATAGCACAACAGATTCAGTCTGCTACGCTTCATTCGGTGACCGCTCGTACCATTCGATGCCGTTTGCAGCAGAGTGGTATGTCCACAAGCCGTCCTTTGCTTCGTTTACCCCTGACTGGAAACCACAGGTGTTTGCGCCGCGAATAGTGCGAAGAATGGTGGACATGGACAACAGAATGGAACGACATTGTGTTTACTGACGAATCCCGCTTCTGCCTGCAACATCACGATGGTTGGATTCGAGTTTGGAGGCACCGTGGTGAGAGGCTGCTGAACTGTTGCGTTATGCATCGCTACACTGGTCCTGCAACCGGTATCATGGTTTGGGGTGTTATTGGATTTCACTGCAGCACCCCTCTAGTACGCATTGCCGGTACACTGAACAGCCAGCGCTACATCTCTGAGGTGTGGGAGCCCTTGGCCCTCCAATACATTCAGCGCTCGCCATCCGCCATATTCGAACAGGATAATACGCGACCACACGTGGCAAGCAATGTGCAAGAGTTCTTCTTTACCCATCAGATTGAATTGCTTCCTTGGCCTGCTTGTTCTCCCGATCTGTCGCCAATCGAAAACGTATGGTCCATGCTTGCACAACGACTGGCCCGGGATACACCAACCGCTGCTACACCAGATCAACTTTGGCAATGTGTGGAAGCCGCATGGACTGCTATACCCCAAGGATACATTCAAATCCTCTTTGATTCTATGCTGAGGCGTGTGGCCACGGTTATAGCCAACAATGGCGGCTACTCTAACTACTGATTTTGTCATCATCCACGCATCACAAGAGGCTGTAATTTTAATCGTTTGATCTTTGTACAACATATTATCTGCCAAATAAATTTCGCTGTGATATCTCTGTTCCTTCTTGGTGTTGCATTTTGTGTGGCCAGCAGTGTACTTCCCTTTGACGGAATGTGTGTTTTTTTAGCGATCATTTGTCGAAATTTGTGTTTTTCTGGGGCCCCTTGACGAAATTAGCGTTTTTTCTGTGGTCATTTGCTGAAATTAGCGTTTTTTTTATGCAATCTTTCGTCGAAATTTGCGTTTTGTCCACGGCTTTTTGACGAAATTTGCACTTTTTTCTCGTCTTTTTGATGAAATTTGCGTTTTTCTCTGTTCCTTTGACGAAATTCGCGCTTTTTAAGCTTTCTTTTGAAGGAATGCGTGTTATTTTAGCGATTCTTTGTCCAAATTTGCATTTTTTCTGCAGCCCTCTGACGAAATTTCCGTTTTTTTGGGGGTCATTTGCCGAAATTTGCGTTTTTTTTACGCAATTCTTCGTTGAAATTTGCGGATTTTTGATGAAATTTGAGTTTTTTCCCCGTCTTTTTGATGAAATTCGCGTTTTTTTTCGATCCTTTACGAAATTAGCTTTTTTTTCGCAGCTCTTTGACGGAATGCGTGTTTTAAAGACATCTTTTTTCCGAAATTCGCGTTTTTTCCACGACTTTTTGATGAAATTCGCGTTTTTTCTGCGGCTCTTTGACGAAATTCGAGTTTTTTCTGTGGTCATTTGCCGAAATTTCCTTTTTTTAGGCAATCCTTCGTCGAAATTTACGTTTTTTTCCGCGGCTTTTTGACGAAATTTGCCTTTTTTCTCGTCTTTTTGATGAAGTTTGCGTTTTTCTGCGGCCTTTTGACGAAATTCACATTTTTTCTGTGTCCCATTGACTAAATTCGCATTTTTTCCTCTTCTCTTTGACGGAATGCGTATTTTTAGCGATCCGTTGTCGAAAATTGCGTTTTTTCTGCGGCCCTTTGACAAAATCCGCATTTTTTTTCTGTGGTCATTTGACGAAATTCGCGCTTTTTCCTGCAGCTTTTTGACAAAATTAGCGTTTATTTCTCGTTTTTTTGAAGAAATTTGCGCTTTTCTGCGCCCTTTTGACGAAATGTAAGTTTTTCCTTGTCAATTTGACGAAATAGGCTTTTTTGCGATCCTTTACGAAAATAGCTTTTTTTCGCAGCCCTTTGATGGAATGCGTGTTTTTAGCGATCTTTTTTCGAAATTCGCATTTTCCCCAGAAACTTTTGATGAAATTCGCGTTTTTTCTGCGGCCTTATGACGAAATTCGGGTTTTTTCTGTGCTCATTTGACGAAATTAGCGTTTCTTTCGTGAGCATTTGACGTAATTCGCGTTTTCTCCCTGATCATTTGACGAAATTTGACTTTTTTTTCGCAATCCTTTGACAAACTTCGCCGTTTATCCGTGGTCCTATGACAAAATTTCGTTTTTTTCCTTTTCGGATCCTTTAAAAAAATTGGAGATTTTTTTTTGAACGTTTCATGAAATCTTTTTTTTCGGCGACCATGCCAAAAATCGCGATATTTTTTAAGTCCGAATTTTCGGAAAATTGGGAACAAAGTCACCCCTGTCCCACCCCCCTTCCCCCCCACCCTGGCTACGGCCTTATTGGCAAAAATGATTTCTGCTTATAACACAATTCAACGCGTTTCGTAAGATTTAGAACATTATGGAAATTTAAGTCAGCCCCCCCCCCCCCCGAAATAAAATCCTGGGTACGCCACTGAAGATACCTAAAGCTAAACTTTCAGATATGTGGCCAACCATTTAGGTCTCGAATCTTAGAAAAGTAATTTTCAACTTTCTCTTTCATCATTGATTATTTAAACTATAAATTTGTATTTCACATATTATATCTAATTAGAGTTCACAACTACACTATATGGCCAAAGGTGACCGGTCACTTGCGATTTTTGACGTTTTCTTAAATATCTAGAAAAATACATGAGGAATTAACCTGAAACTGCAGGTGTGTATAGGTCATATAGTTCCGCGAATATGTTTTCCCGAAACCCCATAGGGGATCGTCAAAAAATTGAAAAAAAATGAATATCTTTTGGATAACCTTGTAAAAACTAACGGAGCAAAAGCGTTTAAACTCGAGATTATTAATAAGTGGCTTATTGTAATATACTGTGTTAATTTTTATGAGGATAGCATGTATACTCGTAGAGAAATTAAGGTTTTTATAAAAACAATCCCAAATTTCGCCAAGTTTTTTGCTTATAATTTGCAGAGTTCTTAATATAAAAATGTTATTTTCAGAAAATATGACAAAGAACATTGTACACAATATCCTCTAATCAGAATTGAAAAATTATAAAAATTGGATGAAAAATGAGCAGGTTTACTAAAAAATATTTCACTGCGTATGCGCAAATGCAATCAAAATATAATGTACATAATGTGTTAGCTAAATGTATAGAGCAACTTTTGTAAAAGTCTCAAAAACATAGTTTGAAAAGTCTGAAAATAATCGTTTATAGAATAAGCTCAAAATCTGTTGTTCCCAAAATGAAAAAAAAAACGATGAGGGGTTGTATCAAAATACAGTAGTACGTGCAATATTGTGTATGCTAAATTGGCACTAATCAATGGATATATGGATACAACCCCTCATGTATTTGCTTCATTTTGGGAACAACGGATTTTGAGCTTATTATATAAACGATTATTATCAGACTTTTAAACTATGTTTTTGAGACTTTTGCAAAAGTTGCTCTATACATTTAGCTAACACATTATGCACATTATATTTTGATTGCATTCGCGCATGCGCAGTGAAACATTTTTTAGTAAACCTGATCATTTTTCATCCAATTTTTATTACTTTTTAATTCTGACTGCAGAGTATTGTGTACAATGTTCTTTGTCATATTTTCTGAAAAGAACTTTTTTTATATTAAGAACTCTGCAAATTATTAGCAAAAAACGTGGCGAAATTTGGGACTGTTTTTATAAAAACCTTAATTTCTCTAACGTATACATGCTATCCTCATAAAAATGAACACAATATATTACAATAAGCTACTTATTAATAATCTCGAGTTTAAACGCTTTTGCTCCATTACTTTTTACAGGGTTGCCAAATGATATTCGTTCTTTTTCAAATTTTTGACGGTCCCCTATGGGGTTTCGGGAAAAAATATTCGCGGAATTATATGACCTATACTATACTGTTTACGCACCTGCAGTTTCAGGTTAATTCCTCATGTATTTTCTAGTTATTGCCGAAACGTCAGTGAAGGCTTACTGTGGAGACACGAAAAGTTTTGGTTTCCGTTAGTCTGTCTGTCTGTTAGTCTGTCTGTCTGTTCCGCGATAACTGCCGCAAAAAGCATCCGATCGGCTTGAAATTCCCTGGGCATGTTGATGAGCTCCCCGGATTTAGCTGTATAGTTTTGGGTTAAATTTGGTTCTTTCGTTCGGAATATACAGAACATTTTATTTTGTGATATAATGCTTTTCTATGGGAAGTCAGACGATTTTCAAATTTTCATTTGTTGAAAGAAATCGCTCATATGAATAATAGATTTAAATGGTAAATTTTGGATGCTGAAATTTTTAAATAAGAGTATTAAATTATTCTTATTAGTTTGCAATTTTGTCAAAACATTTGTCAGAGCTTTTAAATTAGGTGTATAACTTATGATAGAATTTTATACATGTGTTCGAATAATATAAAACATTTTATTTTATGAATTTACTTATATTTCATTTTTTCTTTTAACCGTTGCGTAGCAACAGCATCTCATCTAAAAATATCATAAATGTGAAAGTATGTATGGTTTTTTGAAGTCAAATCAAAGCAAAAGGAATGAATTAATGAATGCCTTTGTATAGATATTTGCATATAGATTTATTTAAACGCAGAAATGAAAATAGTATTTATATACTATATAGAATAATATTTTCATTTATTTATTCAACTATTTGATTATAAATGAAAAAGTTCGTTATTTTCATACAGAATAAACTGACATTATTCTGTTAAATTTTATAAACTTTATTGTTGCCAAAAAAAAAAATGAATAACAATTTCTCCCAAAGAGTTAATTTTAATTTGTAAGATTTTCACGTGCAAAAGAAAAATGGAATAAGCAAATAAAAAATAAAAAAAAGGATATATAGGACAGAAATGAATACATATAAACATTTCACACCAAATACCACCTAAAATAGTTTTTGTAGCAGTATTTTCCCAGCACTACGAAGAAAGATTCCTCGATTTACACGATTTTACTTGGCCTTCCTTTTCTCATTCTTTGCGATTTCATTTTCGCAATTGCGTGCATTAATTGGCACAAAATTTTACATTTTTATGACTGAGATATATGTAAGGCCATACAAATAAGAAATTCCGTATTGTCTCCTATAAAATGTGATAAAGTGTTGGTTAATCATATATGTTTTTATTAAGAGGAGCAGAGCTGCCAAGCCTCCGGCGTTCTGGATACCAGTATTTTAATACAGAAAATGTTACTTTATTTAATTGAAACATTTGCGCGATTTAAAAGAACATTTTCTCTAAGATAATAGTGATGTGCAAAAAGCTTGAGACTTGGTATGTCTGGTGGGGTGTGAAATGTTTTACTTAATGCATTTATCTCTATTTTAATGCTACGTGAACAACGTCCGTGTAACAGCTTGTAGAGTGTAAAATAAATTAAATTATTAAAATAATCCTTATTACGAAAAATGAAACAGAAAGTCCGGCTAAGGGAAATGAAACGTAGTTAACCTTTCGTAATTTGACCTGAACATAGGTTTGCGTCAAATTTCAACGGTATTTGTAACATCACGATTTTAAATTAAATGTAGATACTATTAAAAGAAAATCACAAAAAATACTTAAAGGCGCCAAATCATGTTTATCTATTTAACGATGATGAATTATTAACTGTTAGGTTCAGAAGCCCCCCTACTTTAGGGTGATTTTAGTAAGTTAATGCTATCGAGTACATTTCTTGATATTTAGATTAGATCTTAGATATAAATATTGCAGAATGGTAATCAAAATTATTTTTTTATAAACAAAATTTATAAAGGTATTAGATTTCTAAATTAGATGTTTCAGTTTACATTTCCAAAAGTTCTTTATCCATTAGATACAGGTATTTGTGGTTAGCAGGCAAGTAAATACTGCTGTATGAATATTAGGATAACGTAAAATGCTTGACCGAATTATTGCTTATCCTTATAAATCGCAGTGTAAAAAGAAATCTAAGATATAGGGTAATCATTAACTCAATCAGTAGAAAATTACAAATGCAAAATAAATTACACAACGGGGGGTTCAGGGGGGCAGAGCCCTCCTGAAGAAATTTGCTTTATTATATAAAAATTATTAGAATAAGTAGCTCGTGAGAATTTCAGAATATCCTTACATAACAACGTGTTTAATTTAACACTTTTAATGTCTGAAACCATCGAAATATTTTTTTCCTTTTATAAATGTTTGTGTAATTTAAATAGTTTAAATTTTGTTTTTGTAGAAAGATTAATATTACGCAAAGTTTGATAAAAACAATGAGTTGCAGAGATGACGTTGAGGCTCTTGATCTGCAGATTTACTAGTTTAACAAAACGTCAAAAATCGCAAGTGACCGGTCACCTTTGGCCATATAGTTTATTAGGAATTAAATATAAAATCAGGAATGGAATGTGAATTTTTCAAATGAAAAAAGAGCAATGTAATGACAAAGTTGAACTAGTGTAATGTGTACTTTATTTCGATATTTTTATATAACTCCCATTTTAATTCTTATTTTTATTCAGATTCGGAAAAAAATTAGGAACACCTTTGGTTGGTTGGTTCGTTGTACAGAGTTTAATGACACAACATCCTTTTAGGGATATACTGAGCAAAAATAAGAATCAAAAGAAAAACATCAAAAACTAACAATTGATGAAACTAAAACTTTCTCATTAAAATAAATTAAATTAAATTAAAATTAAAATAGAAAAAGAAGCATAGTAGGAATATCTTTGAATTATTATTTTAGCTATGCTTTTATAAGATTATATCTTACGGGAATTGCGAAATTCTAAGGTAAGCAAAATCTTTTCCTCGTGTTTCAGCCTTTTACACAGATAGAATTCTTTTCAGAATGGGAAATGTTTCTAAAATCTAAAGTCTGAAATTACATTTCATGGTCATTTAACAGGCAGGTTTATTCCTTACTTTTTCAATGGCATGCTGAAAGGATATCCAGTATATCTCGTTAATGGATCTACTCCCTTTACGATTTTTAAAGAAGGTTGTAGTTATGACTAAAAAGCACGCAGTCAGAATGTTAAAGATGTATTATCAAAGCCTGAAATAAATATAAATTTTACAAAAAGGTCTATGAATATTGGCAGCTCTATATTTTCTGCCTTTATTGTAAGGTTGCAGCTAACTGGTTTTCAACATATCTTTTTAAATTACAAAGAACCTATTATTTGAAAATGGATTGGAATTTCTGCATAATTTGGTAGAGAAGCATTTTGAAAACTTCGGGAAATATATAAATTTCATATTTTTGCCATTAGCCATCATTTCATTATTGTTAGATAATCACCGGAATAGGTTAAGTGATAGCAAACTATATAACAAAAATTTTACCGTATAACAACAATATTAGCTACATTATAAAATGTTATTAGAACTGATGAGTCACCTAGACTAAATAACCTGCCTGGTTTATAGTATAGTTATTGCAAATTCTCGTAGTAGTAATCTTCTATAGGTATTTAAAGTGGTCCAGAAAACAAAATTATCTTTATTTATATATATATTTGGAATATAAATTCTTTCAAAGAATTTAAACTTTAATTTTTAAAAGGAAAAAAAATCATATTTTAGCTATCTTTAAAATGTTATATACGTTCTGATATAATAACTCTTTTTGCATACGTTTTTCAGTTTTATTACAGAAAACAATATAAATTCTGCCTGTCTATTTGTATTTCTCCATTACTCCTCCTAGAATATAGAACATTCCCTGTAATGATGAGATTAACTCTAGTTATCCGAACAGATCCGAGAATGTCACAAAGATACCAGAATTTTAACATTTGAATTATTTTTCGGCGTATTATTATTATATTTTTTTTTTGTAATTTTTAATGTAATTTTTGTTGTGGCAGCAACTGAATGACTCCATTTTTGTGGTTAAAAGAGAGAAAAGGGGTTAAAATAGGGATTATTAGACTTTTTACATCATTTTCTCATTAAAATTAAAATGTGGAATTATCATTTATTTGGATATATTCTGAAAACAACATCGTAAATTAAATTTTTCAGGAAATTTGAAGAAATAAAAGTTATTTGTACATTTTCAAGCATCAGGTTTCAGTTTATTTTAGAAAGTCAAAAAATCATCTGTAGGGAAGGACATTAATCACAAAAATTATTTAATTGTAGCTTTTTTCGGTTTTACATTCAACCAAAGAGGTTAAACAAAATCAAATTTAAATTCCTTGCCTTTAAGTAGAGAATTATTGCACTCTATTTAAAAGAAATGAAATTAAAGAAGAAACACATTGTTTCAAGTAATTATTTCTGATACACACCCGGTCCCAAATTTCCGAATCTGATAAAAGTACCGTCTAATAAATGGAGTTGCGTGTCTGCAGATTAAGTCGAAAGTACATTTACACTTCGTCTTGTAAAGCGGTACAATTTCACCTTGCTATCTGTTGTATGATGCTAAGTGCGTCCGGTTTGTTGTAACAGTATGAAGTGATCATATTGGAGACCGCAAAGATCGAACAAAAACTTCATGAAATCATTTGTGACGTGCGATGAAACACGGTGCTTTCAGTACGAATCCCTCACCAATTGGTAAAGTTTGGTTTGGAAAAGATCATCAACGCCGAAGTAATAAAGGTGCGGCTGCAGAGGTCGAAGAACAAGACAAATCTCATCACGTTTTTCGTACTGTAAACCTCACCACAAAAGTCCTTGAAGGGATTAAAAAAATAGTTGTAATAATTCACACTGTGCCGGGTGGTGCGCGCACAGCATACCCATAGGCAACTGACAATACTATCACCACCAATTTGAATAATTATTGTAAAATAAAACAATTTTTTATAGGAAAACCTATAACTAATAACTGGATGAATTCAGTTTTGTGTTACTTTATTCACTGCAAATAGAGGCGTCTTAAATTTAGACACATATGTGACTGAAAAAGAATTTTCGACACTTAAGTGTCTTAATCTGAAAATTAAGACATTATAGATGTCTTAATTTAAGACACATAGGTGTGTTTCTATGATCATGGTGTAAACAAACCGAGAATAGTGCCTAAAATAGCCACAAACGCCTTATTTTAAGACGCTTCGTTGCTTCAAACGTGTCTTAATTTAAGACGTTTTGTTTCTTCCGTACTTCCTAGGCAATAACCACCAGGGGGGACTCTCAGTTGCGCATGTGTTTTAGATGTCTTTCGTTCGAACTTGGTATATGTTGTATTTCAAACTGAAAATTTGTTTTTATGTACGCGTATATTTTAATTCGTATTCACTTAGTTTATTTACTTATTGAATACATACATATGACGTGTGTGCCTGACACCAAATGTCTCTTATAAGCTGTCGGTGATATAAGGGCGGGATAGACACAGTTTTTGTTTTTATGTAAGCGTATATTTTAATTCGCTTTTTGCGGAATGTGAAGTTCTGTGATTTTAATTCGTATTCACTTGGTTTATTTACTTATTGAATACATACATATGACGTGTGTGCTTGACACCAAATGTCTCGTATAAGCTGTCGTCAATATAAGGGCGGGATAGACACAGAAGTAGACAATACTTTAAGATTACATCCGGGAACTCTACAAAGCGTGTGCAATGGACTTAGTGTTCATTTGCATTAATTTATATCAATGATATTGTGTTATTCGTCTTCGTCCTATCAAAGCTGGCAAAAAAATGTTGTCTGGCGGGTTATGTTTTGGAGATGAAACATTTCATTCTTTAAATATGGCTAGCCGGATATATTAAGGGATTTACTTCTAAAATGATGGAAGTCTTTCTCCCTCAGTGTGGTAATTTTTTTAATTTTGAAATCGAAGAATTTTTCTTACCGCTTGCAACAGCGATTCAAGTAAGTGTCATAATTTCTTTATAGTACTAAAATTAGTGTATTTTATGATTTTATTTATAGCACTAAACAAAATCTTGCATGAAACTCAATTACTTTTGAATGTGTTTTCGAAAAAATCCACTAATTCTAGAAGTATATATTTTTAAACTTATAAGGTTGTCTTATTTTACAAATTATATATTCTAAATTCTCATCTTTTTCCCCAAATTTAAAGTAATAATATCTCTAAGAGAAAGACATTTTAAGTTAAATTCATTCTCTTGTTTTCAATGGCAGTTCTTAGTTTCAATGGCTAATTCTTATCTCACAGTAAACGACCACAAGTAATAATAATAATAAAAAAGCTTTAAAAGTTCTTCTAATGCTTTCTTTCTTCCAAGCCCAAACCGCAGATTAAAAATAAGATAAATAAAGTACATGAAAATATATGACGTTGTCATAAGACTATTATGTACTACGAGTAATTTTAAAACTGCCGATAAAAATATACATATGTATTTGATTTGAAATTGTGTTTTTGATTATTTTTAGTAAAAAAGTAATTTGATATTTAGAATGCGAAAAACATAAAACGCTATAACTAGATTTAGCACTTAAAATTGTGGTTTTTATAACTTTATTTACAGGGTGACAAGAAATAACTTGGACACACATGATACATTATAGCTTTTATTCTAATGAAAATATTACGACCAAACTTCAAAATAAATATGAATACATTATTTCGCCTAATATATTCACAAATTTTCAAAGTGGCTAATTTAGCCTTAACACAGAGTTTTAAACGTGTCACAAAATTTTCGGCTATGGGCCGCAACTCACTTACTGATATTTTATCCCGTTCCTTGAATAAGGATTTCTTTAGGGATGCCAAAGTTTTATGAGGTTTAGCATACACCCTTGTCTCCAAGATGGACCAAAAAGAATAATCCATTGTGTTCAAATCTGGGGAATACGGTGGCCATTCTTGAGCTCCAATGAAGTCAGGAAAATGTGTCTTGCACCAATCTTGAGTAACTTTAGCTCTGTGTGCAGGCTCGGAATCCTGTTGGAAGGTCCATCTTTTGTTTCCAAAGAACTTTTGTGACCAAGGTAAGACAACATCTTTCAAAATGAGATTGCGATATTTTTGTTGATTAAACTTTATCCCTTGATCAACAAAAACAAGTGGTGTTTTGCCACTAGCACATATTCCACCCCAAACCATTACAGATTGGGGTCGTTGACGCCGTTCAACAATGCAAGAATGTCCAGGTTCTTCTGCTGACCAAACTCTATCATTATGGTTATTGTGAGCTTGTTCAATCGAAAACAGTTTCTCATCTGTGAAGACAAATGTCTGC
This sequence comes from Maratus speciosus, assembly GCA_963932465.1. NCBI lineage: Eukaryota > Metazoa > Arthropoda > Arachnida > Araneae > Salticidae > Maratus > Maratus speciosus. The sequence continues at coordinate 211,713,568 of OZ010787.1, forward strand.
CATCTATCACCTGCGGCCCGCTTTAACAGTTCTTTACACCTATGAAGTCTTGTGCGTTTGTTCTCTGCTGTTAGTTTTTGAGCCTCTTTCATTTTGTAAGGGTGAAGACCAAGTTCTACTGTTGCAATCAAACGTGCGGTTTCTCTGTTGATCTTCATCTCTCTAGGAACCTTCCTCATTGAAATCCTAGGATTTCGTTGAACTCGCTTTTTGATAACTACCCGGTTTCTTGATGTGTTAACTGTAGGCTTTCTTCCTCTTCCTGACCTGTCGCCATCATGTCCGAGTTCTATAAACCTTTTGATTGTGTATGAAACCGTCTGCTTAGGCACTTTCAATCGTTGAACAATTTCACATTGTTTCATTTCTTGCTTATGTAATTCAAGTATGGCAGATCATTTGTTAACCTTAATGGTTGTCACAACTAACTTACTGACACCTGTTTAGTAGATTTCTAGAACCAATTCCCAATGACAATATCTTTATAACTTTAGTGGTAGTTACAGATTTTTGATTTGAAACTTCATCCAAGTTATTTCTTATCACCCTGTATATGCACTTACACGAAAAATACAAAAATGACAATTAGATGTTTAAGATATATATTTAAGACAAAAGAAGTTTGGAAAGTATAAGTAATTTTTTCTTCATGTTATTAATGTTTTTATGTTATAGAATATTTTTTTTTTTTGTAATTAAATATCTTTTGTGATTATCCGCTGGCCTACATAGAAACTTGCCAATGTGGCAATATAATTTTTTTTTTAAATCTAATATTTAAACGATATGAATTTTCATTTTTTTCGGGGAGGGGGGTGGGTATTTTGACATGCAATTTTCTTAAAGCTGATATCTTAAATCTTTTTCGATATTGCACTGATTACACTATATGGCCAAAGGTGACCGGTCACTTGCGATTTTTGACGTTTTGTTAAATATCCAGAAAAATACATGAGGAATTAACCAGAAACTGCAGGTGTGTAAACAGTATAGTATAGGTCATATAATTCCGTAAATATTTTTTCCCCAAACCCCATAGGGGACTGTCAAAAAATTGAAAAAGAACGAATATTTTTTGGATAACCCTGTAAAAACTAATGGAGCAAAAACGTTTAAACTCGAGATTATTAATAAGTGGCTTATTGTAATATACTGTGTTCATTTTTATGAGGATAGCATGTATACTTGTAGAGAAATTAAGGTTTTTATAAAAACAGTCCCAAATTTCGCCAAGTTTTTTGCTTATAATTTGCAGAGTTCTTAATATAAAAAAAAGTTTTTTTCAAAAAATATGACAAGGAACATTGTACACAATATTCTGCAGTCAGAATTAAAAAAAATAATAAAAATTGGATGGAAAATGAGCAAGTTTACTAAAAAATATTTCACTGCGCATGCGCGAATGCAATCAAAATATAATGTGCATAATGTGTTAGCTAAATGCATAGAGCAACTTTTGTAAAAGTCTCAAAAACATAGTTTGAAAAGTCTGATAATAATCGTTTATAGAATAAGTTCAAAATCCGTTGTTCCCAAAATGAAGCAAAAACATGAGGGGTTGTATCCATATATCCATTGATTAGTGCCAATTTAGCATACACAATATTGCACGTACTACTGTATTTTGATACAACCCGTCATCGTTTTGTTTCATTTTGGGAACAACAGATTTTGAGCTTATTCTATGAACGATTATTATGAGATTTTTCAAACTATGTTTTTGAGACTTTTACAAAAGTTGCTCCATACATTTAGCTGACACATTATGCACATTATATTTTGATTACATTCGCTCATGCGCAGTGAAATAGTTTTTAGTAAATCTGCTCATTTTTCATCCTATTTTTATTATTTTTTAATTCGGACTGCAGTTTATTGTGTACAATATTCTTTGTCATATTTTCTGAAAAGAACTTTTTTTTTATAGTAAGAACTCTGCAAATTATAAGAAAAAACTTGGCGAAATTTGGGACTGTTTTTATAAAAACCTTAATTTCTCTACGAGTATACATGCTATCCTCATAAAAATGAACACAGTATATTACAATAAGTCACTTATTAATAAGCTCGAGTTTAAACGCTTTTGCTCTATTAGTTTTTACAGGGTTATCCAAAAGATATTCGCTCTTTTTCAATTTTTTGACGGTTCCCTATGGGGTTTCGGGAAAACATATTCGCGAAATTATATGACCTATACTATACTGTTGACACACCTGCAGTTTCAGGTTAATTCCTCATGTATTTTTCTAGATATTTGCCGAAACGTCAGTGAAGGCTTACTGTGGAGACACGAAAAGTTTTGATTTCCGTTTGTCTGTCTGTCTGTCTGTCCGTCTGTTCCGCGATAACTGCCGCAAAAAGCACCCGATCAGCTTGAAATTAATTGGGCATATTCGTGAGATACCCGGACGTAGCTGTATAGTTTTTGGTTAAATTTGGTTCATTCGTTCGGAAAATATGGAAGATTTTATTTTTCTTTATAATGCTTTTCTACGGCAAGTCAGACGATTTTCAAATTTCGATTTGTTGAAAGAAAATGGCACGTTTGATTAATGGATTTAAATGTCAAATTATGGATACTAAAATTCCAAATAAAGGTTTTAAATTATTCCTATTATATTGAAGTTTTATCAATATATCTATAAGATTTTTTTATTTACGTGTATAATGTTTTGAGGACATTTATACATGTATTCCAATAATATAAAGAATTTTTAAATTAATTTTCTTGTTTTACATGATACATATTTCTTTTTTTTTTCCTTTTCTTCGTTGCCTAGCGACTGTTATTAGTAGCCTATCACTGCGTCAAATATGAATGAAGTTAGTAAATTACGTTAATTTTGTTGCAGATACTATTAAAAGGCTATCACAAAAAATATTTTATCGCGCCAAATCGATGCAATTTATGCAATTAACAGTGGGCACGATAATGAATTATTTTCCAGTAGATTTATAGATCTCCAGATATGCCTATTTTGGGGGGCTTTTAATATGTTATTGCTATCGCATGGATTAGGATGTTTAAACTAATGTTTAACCATGCTATAAGTGAAAAAAAAGTACAGTTAAAGGCATGTAAATCCTTTTTAACACTTTCCAACATGGATGAAAAGTATTTATGACTTCAGTTTTTCTATCTGTCGCCTGCCGTGTTTCTCTACGTGCTCTAACTCGCGTAAATATAGTCGGGATTACATGTAATTGATATACGTTATTGAGGTTTGCCAAAGTATGTTTGGTATTAAAAATGAAGAGTGTAGCATTCATAGCTTAATTACAGGGGCACTCAAAACTATTCCGTTACATTATAGTCTTTGGGAAAAATCGTCTGCGGTGTATTTTAATAATGTTACACAATTTTAAACGTAATGAAATTTATATACTTTATTAAGGTGCACTAGAACCTGGTTACTATAAAATATGTTATGTGTAGCACATACAGCATGCGTACAGGTAACTCAAAAGTATTCATAATATTACAATCTTTGAAGAAAATCCTTTTGTAGCGTTTTTTAATGATGTTACTCTGTTACAAAATAATAAAATTGATATGTATTTTTGAAACATTTTTGTAGTATATGGGATGCAAAGCATATGTTTTTTTCAGGGTCACACAAAAGTGGTCGATTAAAATGTGGTCTACGGGGGAAAAAAAACTCTTCACAGCTTATTTTAACACATTAGCGACGGGAAACGAAAATTCTCGTTTTTATTCAGAATACGTCATTGGCTAAGGGAGTGACTTCTACCTTACAGAAAAGACATTTATACTGTGTTGTCCATATTTTTTATAGATTGTAAGACATTATATATTACATCCGTACATTGAAAGATACTTACTGCTGCATAAACATGAAAAACATATCTCAGAAACCAATTTCCGAGACACTTTCAGAAGAGGGAGGAGCTTCTACTGTTTTTAAACCCAGATTTAATTAAATTGCCTGTCGTCAGTGTGTTAATTGTGTTGCACTAATTCAAACATTATGAAATTAAATTACATTACTGTGGTTGACTACAAGAAGCTTGAATATGATTTGTATCGTATTTATCGTTCATTTATAGGGTCACATAAAATATTTCGGATACAGTTCTGGTCTATTAGGGATGATTGCTGAAGAGCATTTTCGATTATGGTGTGCGTTTTAACGTTAAGTAAATTTGTGCTTAATAAGTAGTGCTTAAATATTGTATAGACCATGTACAGGGATACACAAATGAATTCGTAAGTATAAATGAAAATGAGCGCGAATTGCTTCAGTGTTTTTTTTTTTTTTTTTTTTTTTTTGAGTTATTTCCCAGCCCAATTACATTTAGAATACTAACAAATGTTTGCAGAATTTAAATAGAACCATATACAGGACTCCGCATAAACTGGATATATGGTGCAAACTATGCATACTAATCCCCGGAAATGTGATATGAGCAGTTTTAAGAGGGTTTTTTGTCTGCATTAAATTTAAATGTTATAGACGACGCGTAAAAATCTTCACGTAATATACAGGGCTGTAGAAAAGAATTCATGTACGTTTCCGTCTATTGGTAGAATTTACTAAAGAACATTAACACAATTAATTGATAATTACAAATGTAAATTAAATTACACTACGAAGGGGTTCAGGGGGGCTCTGCCCCCCTGAAGAAATCTACTTTATTATCTAAAAATTACCAGAATAAGTAGCTCATGAGATTTTCAGAATACCATTACATAAGAAGGGGTTTAATTTAACGCTTCTAATGTCAGAAACCTTCGAAATATTTTTTCGTTTTATAAATGTTTATGTAATTTCAAAACTTTAAATTTCGTTTTTTGTAGAAAGATTAATATTACTCAAAGGATGCTAAACACAATGAATTGTAGAGCTGACGTTGAGGCTCCTGATCTGCAGATTTACTAGTTAAGAAAACGTCAAAAATAGCAAGTGACCGATCACCTTTGGCCATATAGTGTATAATGAAAGTTTTGAACTGTTAGAGTAGGACAAGATTAAAAATACAAAATATATTTAACAAAATACCGAAAAATCTCTCACTAGCGGACACTTCGGGATTGCGGAATTGTTCGATAATCGGAGGTGTCTGCTTTTGTGAGGTAAAAATAAACAAATATCTATGCGCTATGGATTAAAAAGGGTTTTTGCCAAACAGAGTTGTCCGGAATTAGGGAATGTCCATTAACCTCTATAATTGACAGTCCCAAATACCGGGCATATCTATTTAGCGAACATAATGCAAGGTTGGCTTTTATTTTTTTTGTAGAAAAGGGGTTTGATTGTAGCTTGGGCAAACAGGGCAGTATTTTTTCCCCTCTCCCTACCATTTTAGTGGCCCGAAATTAGATATGTAATTTTTGTAATGCTTATACTTTAAATTTGTCTCAAGATTGTTGTGATTATAATCAATATTTTGAACTTCTAAAGTAGAATAAGGTTAAAAACTAAATAAATAAAAAATCTAAATGCAGCAAAAATTCTCAATAACAAGCACTTTTGGAACGCTGAATTTGTTTGTTATTCGAAGGTGTTCGTTTTTCTGATATAAAAATATATGCTTATGTTGAAAAAGGTGAGTGTTCGCTAAATAAAATTGTCCATATGAAGATTTTGCAGTAAAACCTCCATCGGACACCCCTAAATAGAATACACCACTATTTAGGAAACACATTTTTTATTACTTTTATTTAAAAAAAGCAGACACCTCCGATTGAGGACAAATTCCCTAAGTGCTCCCTATTGGGAAGTTTTATTGTATTCAGATAATTTTTTGTTTTGTTTTTAATCTTGTTCTACTCTAGAAGTTCAAAATGTTGATTGTAATGAGTACGAATTGCAGACTAACTTTGGGAGCCTCTAAAATGGAAAGGCTGGAGGGGACAGATCCATGGCCAAATATTCTTACAGGATTCAATGTGGTCAAACATGGCAACGCATAAAGCTTACAAAAAAAAAATGGCTGCGATTTAGACGCTTGAAGTGTCTGAAATTCAGACGAAAAAAGTGTCTGAAAAATTATGACATTTTAAAGCGTCTGAAAATTGAACACTTCATTTCAGACACATAAGTGTCTGAATTTCAGACATTTCAATTTAGAGCGTTCTTTCTATGAAAAAAAGAATCCCGAAGTTGGCCTACTTTTCGGGCCGATGAATGGTAACCTCCCCTTAACCATTTAATGCATGACTTTTTATTTTGTTTGGCAAACATATTTAAGTCTATTTTTGTTGATTATCCACTAGAAAAATAATGAAAATATTTATTTATGTTTCTGTTGGACATTATGTCATTCCAGAGTTACATTACAAAAATTGTTCAAAAAATGATAATTTTAAGTTATATATTTACTTTAAAGTGTTTACACTGCACAATAACAACTATTCAACGATATAATGATTTTTATAATGCTTTTAATAGTTTTCAGAATTTAATAATTACTACCTTATATAGATAGAGAAAAAACGCCAGTCGAGCATATTGCAAGCAGTACCAACAAAAGATGTTATAACCTCCCCGTGATAACAAATCAGAACAAAAACTGACTTCAGGACCTTAAATTCATGTTATTACACGTAAGTAACACATAATAGTTCATCATAAGACCAATAGAAAGCGCTAAATGGCAAATTAAGATCATGTAAGTCCCGAGTTACAGTATGCAATTAAGTATTAATTAAACTATTAGTTGAACTATAAACCACTCTCTAATGTTTTGCATAATTATACCAGGATCTTCAAGCAATGGAATCATTTTGTTATATTAAGGTTTAGTTTTCTCTTTAACAAGATATGCATTTAGACATTTCACCCTTTTTTTATTACCTTTAAAAGGTTTTTTTTCTATGAGAAGGTTTTGTTATGCGTTCTATATGATTTAATCTACGAAATATCGAAATATAAACGAAGCATTACAGTTCCACAAATTTCAATTTAAAGGTACTAATTTTCTATATTCATTTTGATAATATATAAATTTATTTCTGCAATGTTATAAATGTATGAATCTACTTTTTACTACATAAGTAATGCAATACTAAAATTATATTTAATGTTGTACAACTTTCAAAGTAATTTATAAGATTAATGGAGGAAGTTTTTAAGATTTGAAAAGTATTTGAACGATAGAAATATCCTTAAACATTTTTCTCTAAAATCAAACAGTTAAAGGTAGTAATAAGAGATCTAGCTCTCAATCGAAGGTTAGAAGTTTAAGAACTTGTCTAGACATGGATAACTTAGAATTTAAGCAATCTTTTGAATAAGTGTTTATTTCTGTTCCATACGTAATAAGAATACAGCCAACATACTATTCATATTCAGTGACAGTTATGGATTTTATAAGTTTTTAAGATATTTTTAAATTATTTTCAATATATAAAATTTTGATTTCGTAGCTGTGAACTTATTATCAATAAAATTTTTTGAATGAATATGGAGAGAATTTAAATGCTTAAAATATCATTCTTGAACATAGAATATAAGTCTCAAAATGATTTATAAATTTAAAAGACTTTTATAAATACGAGTTTCAATTTTGAAATGAAAATATCATATAAATTTTGATACAATCTGATAACTTTGTAGATAAAAGTTGAAATAATTAGTGATTAAGAACAAGTATGTAAGAGCCATATGTAAATCTCTAGTATGTATTACCTTTCAAAATGAAATTCTGTGTGAATTAGATTATACTCTTTATTTCTATGGTAGATAAAGAATACTATTGCTTTTATTTATTTATAACCCTTTTCTGTATATTGAAAAAATATTTTTCAACACTGTTTTGAAACCATTGGCGGTGCATGATATTTTCTAGACTATAATTTTCATTCCATACGCATCACTAAAAGATAAACTGTACATAAATGAGTTATTATGCAATTTTACTATGGATGTACCAGGGGATTTTGTCTATGAATGTAACGTAACCAGTGTGCCGTTTAAACAATTTCTAATTTTTTTTTCTAGTTTCAAGATATCAGTTGTAAATTTTAAAATTAGCATTTAGTATTTTTAAAGCATAGTTAAAAAAAAAATGTATTATTTAAAAAGTGGGACAAAGTCATCCCTGGCTTGTGGGAATTAGACACCCAGTATTATGATAGTATAATAAAACATAATAAAAAACTACTTAATTTTGAGATAAAAAAAAACCCAAATTTTGTATGAAAATAAAAATAAAAAAGAAACTTTTATGCAAAAGTGAGCATTATGCAAAGCATCTAAAAACAATTAACAATTAAGGCGGTAAGATTAATATTTTTCAATAGAAAACAAAATTTTATCTATATTCACATATTTCAGGATCTGAAAAAGAAAAATCTTTTCTATTTGAAAAAATAGCTCTTTTCTTTAGGGGGGGGGGGGGGGGATTTTTTTAGGACCTCATAGCTTATTCTTTAAAGTAGTGATGGTAATTGAATATTTTTTAGCGGATTTTCTTTGACTAAATACATGTTGTACAACAACATCTACCACTTTCTGAAGCGTTTCATCAGTTCATAAACATAATTTTTATAATTACTACCTACTAGATAACCTATTGGATATTTAAACGCAGAGGCATTATTACACAAGTAACAAAATTGTAACAAGTAAGATGTTACTGTACAAAATAATAATATATTTATACTGGTACAATGTTTATATTTGCACTAAGTGTTTGCTTTTATTATTTTATTTTCAGAAAAATTAAGTATAATAAATAAATCAAATTTGTGGTGACTTTGTTCTGAGACAATCATACCCCAAACGGACATTCAAAATGTCGGTTTGTGAATAAAGTCAATGTAAAATCTAAAATATCAAATTAATATATATAAATCTCATTGACATTGTAAAGAAGACATATTAAAAAATAAAAAAATGTATTTACCCCTTTTTCAACATCAAGTATAAATAATTTTTAAAGGGAAAGGTTTCCTCCAGCAAAAACATGCTCGAAATATTAAACAAAACAACAACCGAAGTGAAGCCAAACTCAATTAAAATGTTAAATTAAATAATTTATGTTTAAGCAACTGTCACAATCTATCAGAATTCGACATTACATACTAATTAGTTTTATTCTAACAAATTTTATTTATTACACTTTTGTTTTTATCCGCGGGGTGGGACAAAGTCATCCCGGTTCACATTACCTTATTTAATTTTGGTTTCTCTGACAGTGATGGTATTAATCATGTCTTTCATCTTGGTTCTAACCTATCTAACCTATGGATTTTGTGAATACCAAAAAATTTAAAATGCTGCGTATTGCCAATATCATAAGGGACGGGAGGTCAAGGGAAAGAGAGCTACGGTTTGGATTTCCCCTTCCATACCCCTCTCTCCTTATGATATTGACAAAGCACGGCATTTTAAATTTTTCGGTAGTAAAGATTCTTTAGTAAATCCCAATAATGCAATGTTAGTTCTATAAACATCTAATCACAATTTCTATAGGTTAGATATGTTAGATTTATGGTTAGATATAAAAATATATCTGACCAAAAAATCTAAACTTCGACTTAAAGGTGGATGCCGGTATGAAACCTTAAAAAAAAGCCTAAAAATCTATGTTTCTTGCGCCATCCTACTGAATGGTGAATTAAATGAAATGACGATATAGTTCTAATAAATAACATTTACAAAACATTCAATGCGTTTATATCAAAGTGCTGTTTTTGCGTCTAATTATCCCCCGCCACTCTCCCTTTGCAGATACTTCGAGCCCTTTTACCGATAAATATAATTTTTTTAACCGATTTTTCACACAGTCAGCAGACACGTATTTTATATAACACATACAAATGTTTAAGCATTTGGACCAATTATAGATTGTGAAATTTATTTTTGTGAAATTTTTTAAAAATATTTTTATGAAATTTATTATATTTTTGTGAAAAATAACAATTTGTGACGAAATGTGAAATCTTGTTACTGAAATGAAAAAGCCTTCTTACGAGCTATTTTTTTTTCATTTAAAAATATAAATTCAGATAAAATCCAGTTAAAAATATAAAATCATACAAATTTGAGGTTCATTTAAGGTTATTATCATGGATCGGGCGAGTCAGAAAATTATGAATACTAAAATTCAGTCATTTTTGAAAAGCATGGAAATTTATTTAAAATTACCCAACTGACCCTATTTGAAATTGAACAAAAATATTGCTTTTAATTTCTTTCATTCTTCTCTTCTTTTTTCATTTTTTAGGTAGATTTCGTATGAAATACTACTTATTGCGATCTCTCCTATGTTGTAATTTCTGAACATTTTTTTGCAGATCTACACCGATTATGACCCATAGAACACGTATCGTAAACAAATAATATATCAAATGGATGGATGAAGCCGGAAGCTAATATAGCATTTCACTTTTTCAAGAGTACATGAAATACTAATAGAAGCAAAAGCATAGTCGATTTCTGTAATAGAATCCAGCAATAAGCTAAAAATTGAATTCCATATGTACCCAATCGATCACACACCGAAAAGCATAAATTTCCATGCCATATAAATTGTATTAAAAAATATTAATCAGTGCAAGTTCCGTAATAATGAACAATATGAATAAATTAAAAGATTTAAATTTAAGACATACCCAGCAAGAGAATTGGAATGACCGTATTACAACTCAAACATGTATCCAATTTTAGAACTGCAAAAATCCTGCCTGATTAATTGGTACAGTTAAAAGCATATCTTTACGGTTGCAAATCATCACAGCTTGCAGATAATTTTCAAATTCTTATAAATATAATAATTATAATTAACATATTTAGTCAATATAATAAAAATTATATGCTATTTAAAGAATCCTGTAATAAATTATTACTAAAAAGTACATAAAGAAGTAAATTTTAAAAAAATAAACAGGTAATAATTAAGAGATATAATAAAATATAAAAAAGTATGGCAACATTATTATTTAGAACAGAATAAATAATTATTTAATGCTGCCATGTAGCGGAACTTCATAAAATTAAAAAGTTAATAATGACTATTATTGAACACGACCAGGGATGCAGTGGAGGGTATACGGGGGTATACGCTGTATACCCTCTGGATTTTTTTAAGGTACACCGTATACCCTCTGTTTCTCAAGAAAGCTATAGTATATATACACTAGGGTATACCCTCTGCCTTGAGCGTATACCCTCTGCTTAGAGAGTATACCCTCTGTTTTTTTACGACTACACCACTGAACACGATCACGTCTAAAATAAAAATATTGTGTAGTGGTGCCATCTATTGTAGATATCAAATATAACTCTAGAAAACTGCACAAATCTCTTCCAAACTGATGCATAAAATGAAGTGGTAGAAAATCTCGGTTAAGTTCGTTAATGGCCCAAATCGGTCCAAGAGGGTGGAAATAGGGAGGGGTTTTGTGAAAACTGAAGAAACCCCCATAACTTCTTAATTTTTATACATGTCAAATCAGTTTAAAGTTAATGCTACTTAGTAGAAAAGTTCTAACAATTTAAGCAAAAGTTCTAACAATTTAAGCAAAAGTTCTAATAATTTAACTTCGTCAATTCATAAGATATCAAATTCACTTAAACTTCTTATAAATCTTCTTAATATTATCTACAACTTTTATATTGACAAGTTTTTGATAGAACCAACTCTTACTGGAAAAAAAAACCACGAAAAAAAGTGTGCGTGTGTGTGTGTGGGGGGGGGGGGAGTTGAAGAAGAAAAAAATTAAAACTTCGTCAATTCACAAGATATCTCATCTGCTTAAATTTATTATACATCTTATCAATATTATCTGCAACTTTCATATTGACAGGTGTTTGATATGATCAACTCTTACAGAAAAAAAAAAAAAAAAAAAAAAAAAAATCAGAGTTGACGAAAAAATTATCGTATTAAGGGTGTACTCAAATCCAAACGGATTATTTTCTTACTCATTTTTAAATTCATTTTTGCTCTCAAGCGCATCCAACTGGTAGGTTCTCTTATTCAGAAACTATATAAAGTGCTGTATTGGTCGATTGTTTGATAAAGGCAGAATATTTCAAAAAATGTTGTCAAAGTGAGCATTTTGAACCGAAATTCCCGAAGCGATAGTGCTGAAAACGAAAAAGCCCCACCAGTGGCTGAGAGGTTCTGCTCTCGAAGCTGGTAGACGGAATGTGCTGAGTTCGAACCCAATTGCGCCCGTCTGTCTAACCGTTTGTAGTTTTCGTGATTTTCTTCGAACCTTGGATTTCCACGCGTAAATACGCGTTAGGTTCCCTTATAAAGACCCCCCACGGAGGGCACTCCCCCTAGGGCCTATATCCCTCGAGTTGATAATCGGCCGTCAAAAATCAACCCATAATCCACTGAAAACAAAAAAAATGATCGTACTGAGAAAATAATTGTTTGTAAATCATGTTCTAATTAATTGAACGGAAAATAAGAGCACAGGTCGCTTATAAATCTCTTCAACGTCAGTAAGTTTCATATTTTTACTTTTAAAAATGAATCTGAAAATGTGTCAGTAAATTTCGAGTTGTTGAGTGGGGAGAAATATTTTTTTAATATCGACTTAATATGATTTTGATAAAACCAACTCTTACAGAAAAATGAAATTAAAAATTCGTCACAAGCGGTCAGATAAAATTGTTAAACTGGGTTTATCTCTAATGTTGATTTAGTATTTGTTGGTGAAATTTTAGTACTTAACTTTGAATTCTATCTCCGCCTGTAGACTGAGTCGGCAGGGATTTTTTTTAAGTATGTGTGGCTGTGGCTGTTTGTAAACATTTGCTGCATTCAGTTTAAAATTTCGAAATATAAAGACTGTGACATGCCCTACGGGGCTGTCAACTTTAGTGAATGCCGCGGCACAGATTTAATGAAATACGGCAATTTATTTATAACAGTAAGAAGGGAATATTAGAAGTGGAGCGGGTAGATCTCATTCAAATGATAAAGAAAGTCCAATTTAAGAAAGAATGAGACGGGTAAAATCTTTTCCAAAACTTTTTTAATTATAGCTCACTTAGCTCGATTTCCAATGTCCTCGCCGTTCGTTATACAGAAATCTAAGAAATTCATCTTAGAAGATAATATAAACTGCACATGGAATCCCGTGGATCCAGGTGCTCATTGGAGTAGAAATCTCAATTTTTTTACCAAACTGACGAAAACTCACAGACGCTATCAACTAGTTGGATGTGCCAATCCCAAAAAATTCTTCTATCTCATATATTTTAATATTTCAAAATGTTGTTACAAATGTCAATATTTCATTTTTATTATTTCATTACTACATCAACTTCGAAAGAAAAATTGCTATTATAGTGCCCCTTTCGGCGGAATATTTTCAAATTCAGGTAGGACTTTCTTGCTATGGCCAAAAACATACGCAAAAAATTTGGTTCAATTCTATGCGTAACTTCATACGCTTTTCGATGGTACAATATTCAAAATGCCATAAAAACGCACAAATATTGCTATTACAGCACCCCCTACTGGCGGATTTTTTCCAAATTATTGGAGGACCTGCTTGCCATAGCCAAAACCTTATAAAAAAATTTGAATCAATTCTGTGCATAACTTCATACACTTTTCGATGGTACAATGGCGACATACGGACACACGGACATACGAGCACACGGACACACAAACATTTTCTATAAACATGTTTTTTGGGATCTCTGACCCCTAAAACGTGTAAATCCGTCGAAAACCGGAAGTCGAAAAAAATTTCGATTGCAATACTTTCTTCTATTGAAGATAGAAGAAATCAAAATCTGTTAGATAGGAATTCCATTCGAAGTCGACAGGCGGAGTAAATAGCACGTGAAAACTTGATTTCCCGTTGACAATATCCGTTAAAAATCCACTGAACGCATCTACTACCGTAATATACAGGGTGTTTCAGCACAGTGGTTACAAACTTTCAGGAGAGATAGAGTATGCCTAGACGATGAGAAATAACGCAGCAATGCATGGTGGGAAACGCTTTCCTTTCGGGTATTGACGACTAGTGTTGCCAGGTGTCCCGCATAAATCAATGATCTAAATGCTTTGGAAACTACTAATTTTTTACAGTTAATTTCGCCATTTTTAATCGCCTATAATCCTGCCATTAGGTACGACGAAAAAATTACTTTAAAATACTGGTGTCCAGAGCATTTGGAGCCCCGATTTAGACGGGACACCTAGCAACACAAGTGGCGACATAAAGCACACGAAAGGAAGAACATGAACAGGGTGAGGAAATATGTTTATTATTCTTAGCAGCGCAAAAAACTAAGAAATAAGTACAAAAAGGAAGACAACGATCGTCATCAAAGAAGTTGTTCAAAATTACGACCCAGAGCCGTGATATAGGCCTCACATCTCTGGCGCATGGAAATTTTAAAGTTCTCGAAAATACCAGACGTGTCCCGGACTTCCTCAGCAACTGCCACAATGCGCGCAACAAGTTCCTCAGCACTGTTCAACATCATTCCAGCATTTTTGTGGTCCTAAGAATAATAAGCATGTTTTCTTAACTTGTTAGTGTTCTTCCTTTCTTGTGTTTTGCGTCCAGGGGTCGCATTCTATAGGGAAAATTTTATTGTTCCTACCACTATTTTGAAAATTATGTCTTCATCGTACCTTTCTATGGAATATTTTAAATAAAATGATCATGGAGATTACTGATTAAGGGTTCTGGTAGGAACAATAAAATTTTCCCTATACAATGCGACCCCTGTGTGTCGTCACTACCGCGCCAGGAAAGCGTTTCCAACCATGCATTGCTGTGTGATTTTTCATCATCTAAGTGTACTGTATCTCTCCTGAAAGTTTGTAACTTCTGTGCTGAAACACCCTGTATATAGTTATTACACAAGCACAATTACCTAATTAACATAGCACTGCAAAAACAACCGCGGCAATTAGAAAGCCTGAGATACATACGCATTTTACGAAACTTAAAAAGTGACAGAAAAGATAGTTCATACACGTACAAATGTCCAGGACACCACGATCGCACGCAAAATCTCAAAACTCACTTGCCCACTAGAGTACCCTAATAAAAAAGCCTGCTACATAACACTCTGCTTCAAAATGATCACTCAAAAGTTTTACTTTAAGCTGCATTACCTAATCAATCACTACTAAAATATAACAACTTTAGAAGAGGAATTCCAGCCTTATTCTTTACATGTATACCAATCTATCATAAGCTGATTTTACATAAACTTCATTTCCCAGATTATTAAAAATTGTGACTAAAACTGTCTGATTAACATAAATAAAATTTGTTTTCTTCAATTATAAAATTTTCAAATAATGTATCGACTGCTATGTGAAATTATACGGAAGAACATTCTATTTATTATACAGAGATTTATAAAATTTATTGAGAACGTAGACGGAAATTCGTGCTAGCTGAGATAATGTCCCTTTCCAGTGCTATTTGTGCTGTGTACTCTTCTTCCAAATAATCAATCATAACGTTTGAAAGCACATCCTCCATTGACTATATTTAGATATACAGTATAATAAGAAATTATAAGATCACGTAAAATTGTAATCTTGTTGAATTCAAAATATCATATATTATGTAACATAAAATTATTTTAATGTAATATTATATTTAAATAATTCAATTAAAGATGAGAATTTAAGATCGAAAACCATGAAAAAATATTGTTAATAAATTGTAAGACCAATTGTATGTTAAGGGGTCACATCATTTTAACCCCGTTTTTAATTTAAAAAAAAATGTTGTTTTCGAATAAAGTAAGCTTTATACACACAAAATCCTATTTATTAATTAAAAACCGATATCGTGACAGGGTGATTTCAAAGCTATAGGAGTAATGCTCGTCACAGTGTGCTAAAAGGTAACGAAAGCTTTAAGCGGGTTTTCTTCAGAATATTATTTTAAAAATCGGTGGGAACATTAACTTCACCCATTTTCAACGATTCAATTCGTATCCCTTTGAAAATTAATCGTCACAGATTTTTCTAGTGAAATACGTAGGATTTCTTTCGAAACATTGACATCTGACATTTCTGTGTAAATTTAAAAACAAAAATTTTGGTTGGAAAGTTACATCTTATTTTGAATCGCTTTCATTCTACTAATGATGCATTTTTTTTAAATAAACGATTACATATTTTACTAACTTTTGGACGAAACAGATTAATTTTACTGTTTCATTGTTCTAGGTCAAGTCCACGATGAGCTATCGTGCCCACCGCTTGACTCGCTTTTTTCGAAACGCTCCCGCCCTTTAGTTGTCAAGCAGTCAGTAATTAATATATCAATTAAAAATATACAATTTTTTACTTGAATATACGTACTATAAATCAGTGTAAATAGAGTTTTATAAACGCTTTGCATTTGTTTAAAAAAAATTAGGAAAAAGTCTTAAATTCCAGTTGCAAATTAATATGAAATCAGTCCTCCATTTATTTCTTATAATCTCCAGTATTCTGTTATTTCTTTGAAGGCACACGATTTTGAATTTCTGCATATACAATATCAGGTATTCCCTTTAGAGCCAAAAGACATATATCATTCCTAATTACTCACACTGTTGATGAATGATCGTACGGCAAAATAAACGCGAAAAACCAGACCAAAAAATACGTCGTTATCGGATGGACACTCACATACGGAGCAAAATTTCTCCCTCCAAATACGAGTCACTCCCCACCGTGAAAAAACCATTAGGACTTCTGCTAATTGAGATTTTCGGCGCAACGAAAAATAACTTGATATATACCCCCTGACCATGGCCACATACCTTCCTTATCCTATTTTTAAAGATTGTTCAGAACAAGATGCTAGAAATAAAAAAAAAGTGAATATTTTTAGCATACCATCGTGTAACATTTGGTGCATACTTGTATGCCATAATACGGTTATAATATGGTTATTTTTCTGTAAAATTAATATTTATTAAACTGTTAAACAGTATATTAGTCATCTTAAGATTAACCCAATATAATTTCTAAATAGAGTTATTTATCTTATTATTGGAGAGCTGAAATAAAATAGTGTTTAAAAAGTATAAAAATTGTAACAAATTTCACGTTTTCGTTAATGATAAGTATGACTTATGACTTTCATTTAGTATTTCAGCACTTATAGAAATATTTCTAAAAACTATTTTTTATACCCTTTTATATAAAAATTTGCCTGTTTGTTTGTTTCACAATTCCTAGAGAATGTGAAAAGCAGCGCGATGAAATTAACACCAATTATTCGCATGAATCCGGGAATGTCTTAATGACTCTCAGGACTTTAAATTTTTAAATAGTGTTCAAAATATTAACTACATTTTGCCATTATAACTTTTAACTAAGTTTCTCAGAAACACAAGTAAAATACTTCATTTTTGTGTAGGGAAAGGGGAAAATAATGCTATCCGAAATGATAAAAAAAATATTATTTTTGTTTTGTTTAAATAAATCGATTTAATGGCTTTTAGTTTACGTTTTCTTAAAAAAGTTATTTAAAGCATGATAATATGACTTCTACATTTATTAAAGATTTTATCAAAAAGCTGAAATTTTTTCATATTATTCATCTGTATGAAATAATATTTTCTGAATTTCTTTAAAATGTAAATAACATGTAAAACAGTAAATATCATGACCATATAAATAACATGAAATTTTGAGCATGGATTGAACATACGTACAGGGTATATAATAAAAGATTTGTCTAAAACATAAGCAGAAGATTAGTCACATATAGAACTTGACCACAGTCAGATGGCCGAAGCTATTATCATCTCAGAACGACAATTTTTTCCCTTTCCTGCGCTGTCACGTCTAGAAATTCGAATCAAAACACCAAATTTAACTGCATATCTTAAAAATTCCTCTTTCTTTCTGAAAAAGGAAAACTGTTCGATTGCGCTGTTTCTAAATAAGTAGCCCTTTTACCGTATACCCTTTTACTATAAAGGCATTGTACTATTATTGCATCAAAATTAGGTAACTTGCAAGATATAATTTCCGTAATTTTCATATAATCTATATTGTAAATTCTAAGCATGATTACTTGATTATATTGAAATATTTATCCAAATTAACATTTTGAACCTTTTTTAAATGTAGAATTGAATTAAATCCCCCCCCCCCCTCATTATTCAAAAGGGAAAAAAAAAGAGAGAGAGAGAGAGAAAGATAGCATGCTATGGAAAATGCAACAAATCCGATGACTACGCCGGCTAGGATATTTTTAAAATGTGAAAAAATATTTATTTTTTTACGTAGTATAAGCACATGTGTTGCGTAATGTAATGTGATTGCATTCAGATAGTAAGCTTAAAATTTAGAATGTTTTCCAGTTCACATGAATAATCAAAACCCTACTAAAATCATTTTTTAAATTTTAAATAATAATAATAATCGAAATAAAATAAAACTTGCTTAAAAGGTGCATTTTTATACAACAGATGTCACAATATAAAAGATGTTAACACATATTACACTTTTTAAAAACTTAAAAAGAGTTTATAAATATAATAGTACACGCGCCAAGCGCTTTCGATCAAAACCTTGATCATCTTCTGGGCCGCTTTGAGTACAACACAAGCGGCCCAGAAGATGATCAAGGTTTTGATCGAAAGCGCTCGGCGCGTGTATTATAGTTATAAACTCTTTTTAAGTTTTTAAAAAGTGTAATATGTGTTAACATCTTTTATATTGTGACATCTGTTGTATAAAAATGCACCTTTTAAGCAAGTTTTATTTTATTTCGATACATTTTCAAGGTGAATGTGACATTCCCAACAATATATGATTATTCATATATATATATATATATATATATATATAAATAATAATAATTATTATTATTTACTATTGAGGAGCTGAGCTAACTCAATAACATTACACAAAAGAAAGCAAAAAGTTATATTTCTTGAAAATTTTTGTTTGTCAACAAGACCAAGAGGCATCTATCTGTATCTCACAAATAATATATTTGAATTTCATGATAATTGGAGCAATCTTCTAATAAATATTAGATTTCCATAGAACAAAATTAGGGATGTAATAATGATCTATTAGAAGAAAAATTGAAAACTGAAAATGGCTTGTCTACATAACTTACTTTATACATTAATGTTTGTTTATACAACCTATCTACTGACTTCAAGAATCGTGTTTTTAAAAAATCATTTTATTCATCGCCAGGTTTTATCAACATTACAATTAATTTGAATTATTAATAAAATTTTGAAGTGAAAATTCTATATGAAAAAACAAGAAAAAAAATCACTTATGTTATTAGCCGCTGCATGAGTATATCTTTGAAATCGAAAGTTAAAGTTCAGATGAATTTTCAGAAAAAATAATTGGCAACTTGGGAAATAAATATATGAGAAATTATGAGTAAACTATATACATTTTGTGCAAGAAAATTAATTTTTAAATGTATTTAAGAGCAGGGGCGGATCCAAAGAATCGTTTTAGGGGGTGGGGGGGGTGGGGGGGGGTGGGGGGGGCGATCCCGAGTGACATATAATCAACGTAGTCATAATTTCTGTTGCTCAAATCATTCCTTGCAGTTAATTTTTAAATGAATATGAAATAATTAATGCGATTTGAAAATGTTACAGACTTTCGATTATCCGACGTCCGATTAACTGAAACACTCGGTTATCCAACACTCTTATTATATAATCCCGCCCTCTCAAAATATGGTTTATTGTTACTTATTAGGTCGTAAAATTAAAAACGTTATAACAGAATTTATTTATTAAATGTCTTATTTTTTTCTTTTTCTTTTTACTCTTGTACTATGGTAATTATTTATCTTATTTTTTGTTCTTTTAGTTATAGTGAACAACATTAATAACACAAGCCTGCCATGATTGTGTTTTTTAACATTTGGTAATTGATTTTGATGTATTTTTTTAGCACTGGATGCGAAAATGACCTTCATTTTTAACCATCACGTCACGATTTTCGTAAATTTTAAAGTTAAAAAGTAAAACTAGAAAACAGGAATTCTGCTTTTCAGAATTTAGTGTCGCCCCCGTTGACAAAAAATATATGTATATAAATATAGATACAGTAGATTCCCGATTATCCGAGTTAATCGAACTTATACCTTTGGAATGGATCATTTTCTTCTGATGGACTGATGGCTTCCATTATTATGAGACAGTCGTTATAAATGAAGTGTTAGGTGAAGATGAAAGAGCAGTCGTAAACAGTTAGAACTCTGATTTTCTGGTCAGAATGGGGGGAAAATGGCTATAATTTTTTTTGGGAAAAAAAATGGAAGCCATCAGTTCATCAGAAGAAAATAACTCGGCGTATGCGGAAACTCCGATAATCGGGGGTCTACTGTAGTTCAGTTTTAAGACTTATAACATGCGATTTTATTTTACATAAAGTGACGCCATCCACATCCGCTGAAGAATTCATCATTTGCGATCCAGTGTTAATCAACATCTACAGTAAAGTACGCTTAAGACGTCACTATCGCTGAATAATACACACACACACACAAAAAAGAGATTTCGTCATTCAAAAAACTCGACAAAAAATCGGCCATCTAAAGATTCACAAGCCTTCATTTGTTTGTAATATCATTATAGATATTTAAAATGAAATTTAGTTTCTAAAAGCTCCCTGTTTTATCAGAAATCTTTCATTTATATTTTTTGAAAATAGCACGTATTTTAACTTTTTTTTCAGTTTTTATGGGAAAATGGCAACAAAAAGATATAATTGCTATTTTTCTTTCACTTTCTACAGAAATGGAGTTCTTCCGTTGCCAATATTAAGCAAATGGCACTAAAAAAAAAAAAAAAATTAATATTTCAAAAATAAATGGAGATGCAGTTTTCAAACAAATTGCATTATAAAGTACTCTTTTTTTTCGAATATGACGGTATAAACATTGAAAATGTGCGATGCTTAGAAGTTTAAAAAATTGCTATAGAGTATTTAATCGTACTGCTTTGTTTCACGGCTGGCTTCTGTAAGGTAACGTTATTTTTTGGAGATATCACAAAATAAGCTGGGAGAAAGAAATAGCATACCGTACCGGGGGCTAAAAATAGCGAAAATCTCTCAAAGCAATTTGTAAGTACAGCAACAAAAGAAGGTAAATGTTTTAAATACATCTGCCACAAATTTCCCAGCTTTATCAACCGCCAAAATAAAAGAGGATACCAAGATGAACCCCATAGAGAAGATTAAAAGAAAAGCGCGAACCAGAGCATGAGCGGTTCAAAGAAACTTCCACGCATGGAATAAAATTATAAGGATTTTAAATACTAAATATTTTACATGTTTAACTGTAAAAATTCATAATATAAGCAAAAAAATGAATAAGTTATTATGAAAAAATGTTACGTCTATTTTACAGCAGCAGATTTTCGCAATATTTCGACTATTTCAAATGAAAATCAAATTTCAAATTATTTTTGCTTAAAAGGCGCAAAGACCAACTTAGTGAAAAAGATTCCATGCCGGGAATCGAACCCGGGTCATCAGTATAGCGCACTGACGTTCTACCGCTAAACCACATGGAACGATACCCAGCCTGGAACTTCTCACTATTACAAGTTGGCAAGGCTACAAACGCAGCACAAGATGGAATATTTTCCGTGAGCCACCAACATGGGGCAAACGCAGACACTTAATTAAATCCAGCATCGATGAATCTAAGTGTCTGTGTTTGCCCCATGTTGGTGGCTCACGGAAAATATTCCATCTTGTGCTGCGTTTGTAGCCTTGCCAACTTGTAATAGTGAGAAGTTCCAGGCTGGGTATCGTTCCATGTGGTTTAGCGGTAGAACGTCAGTGTGCTATACTGATGACCCGGGTTCGATTCCCGGCATGGAATCTTTTTCACTAAGTTGGTCTTTGCACCTTTTAAGCAAAAATAATTTGAAATTTGATTTTCATTTGAAATATTGTATTCAAGGCGAATGTTTCTCTCTGGAAAAATTTCCAAATATTAATATTTCGACTATTTAAAAATTTGCGATTTGTGAAAAATCTTGACGTGATGGTATGGTAAAAAATGAAGGTCATTTTTGGATTCAGCACTAAAAAATACATAAGAACCAATTACCGTAACTGAAAAACATAACAATCACATCTATTTTTTAATATCAGATTTCTGGAAGAGAGTAATCTCTGAAAAAGGATCACCTTCAGAAATTTGATTGGCCTTAACATCCTTGAAAATCAAAATGTGTCATCTAAGTGGTGTTTATACCTCTTCATAGGCGCGAATCGCCTTCCCCCCCCCCCCTTGGTTAAAAAAATATAAATCCATCGATTATCGTGAATTGCGGCAAATGGTTGCCGAAAAAAATCGATTTCATCAATCGTTCGCAGGTCAAAAGATCTCGCAAAAAAACGCGAATTTCGTCAAAGGATCGCGCAAAAACGCGAATTTCGTCAAAGTGTCGCAGAAAAAAACGCGAATATCGTTAAAGGATCGCAGAGAAAACGCAGATTTCGTCAAAGGATCGCTAAAAAAACGCGAATTTTGTCAAAGAATCGCAGAAAGAAAACGCTAATTTCGCCAAAGGACTGCAGAAAAAACGCGAATTTCGCCAAACAATTGCGGAAAAAACACTAATTTTCGCGAAAGAATTGTACAAAAAACGCTAATTTCGCGAATTTTGTCAACAGATCTCAGAAAAATGCAAATTTTGACAAAGAATCGCGAAAAAAATACGCGAATTTCGTCAAAGGGACGCGGAAAAGACGCACAATTAACACCAGGAGGAGCGCATCCACGGGGGGGGGGTCGATCGGGGAGGTCGCCCCCCCCCCATGATATAAATCCAACGCTTTCAACGGCAGTTTTCACGGAACACACAGACAAGCAAACGAAAACCAAACACTTTTCGGGTATCAATGGTAAACTCTCTGACGTTTCGGCAATTAGTGAACAAAATAGGATTATGTCCAGTCAAAAGGCATATGGCGACATAATTTTTGACACTATGGGTTGATGTGGGGGACGATGCCACTTCGTGTACCTTTTGTT
This sequence comes from Maratus speciosus, assembly GCA_963932465.1. Classification (NCBI taxonomy): domain Eukaryota; kingdom Metazoa; phylum Arthropoda; class Arachnida; order Araneae; family Salticidae; genus Maratus; species Maratus speciosus. The sequence continues at coordinate 211,736,528 of OZ010787.1, forward strand.
GAATCTCTACAACATAAATTGACAACGTTATGCGGATCCCTTTAAAGTGTTGAAACTTTTTCGTTCATTCAAAGAAGCTACAATTCTAATTTCTGTATAACAATATTTTTGAGAATTGCTTTATTGTTTGAGAAAAGAATGGGATTCATACAATTTCCAAAGAAAGAAAGAAACAAGAAAAAGAAAGGTCCTTTGAAAAATTTAAGCATCTTAATGTTTTCTGAAGACAGCCACTAATGTGTAAAACATGTACTGTTATTGCCACCCACATTGGTAAATTTTAAGGGTATTTGATGAATGAACAAAAGAGGATTATATCATAATCCCAGTCAGTTAAAATGCGTATGGTGTGTTGATTTCTTATAAACCAACTTGGTAAATTTGTTCTTCTCTTCTTTGCCCCGATCGAACCCCCCCCCTCCCCCCTCGTAGATGCGCACCTAGGGGAATCTCTTCCCTGTGCTAATTGTGCGTTTTTTCCGCGGCCCTTTGACGAAATTCGCGTTTTTTCAGCGATTCTTTGGCGAAATTTGTGCATTTTTTCGCGATTCTTTGAAGAAATTCGCCTTTTTTCAGAGATCTGTTGATGAAATTAGCGTTTTTTGCGCGATTCTTTCGCGAAATTAGCGTTTTTCCGCAATTCTTTGTCGAAATTGGCGTTTTTTTCTGCGATCCTTTGACGAAATTCGCGTTTTTTCTGCGATCTTTTGACGAAATTCGCGCTTTTTTCTGCGATCTTTTGACGAAATTTGCGTTTTTTCGTGGTCCTTTGATGAAATGAAAGATTTTTTGACGAAAATCGCATTTTTCCGCGCTTCTTTGACAAAATTCGCGTTTTTTCGCGATCCTTTGACGAAATTTGCGTTTTTTCTCGATCATTTGACGAAATTGGCGTTTTTTGCGCGATCTTTTGACGAAATTTGCGTTTTTTGCGACCCTTTCACCTGCGAACAATTCACTAAATTGTTTTTTTTTTCGGAGACCATTTGTCGAAATTCGCGATAATCGTTGGATTTGGGGGATCCCCCCCCGTGGATCCGCGCCTGTTTAAGAGTGAATAAGTGTAATTATATTTCGGTCGCAATTTCTTTTTTTTTTTAATCATTTAAAACATTATTTTTCTTATTTTAGTCAATTATGTCTGAAGTGGGTTTTGTTTCATTTTAAAATTTTAATTGCAAAGATTCCGTACTTTTTATTTTCTTATTTCGATAAAGATATTTTCGTTTTCCCCTACATAAATATTTCAAATATAATTAGGCAATTAATTTCTTACCTACATTCTTCAATTCTTCAGATATTTCCATAAGGTGGCTAAAGAATCTAAAAGCATTTTTTCACATTAATGTAAATGTTGTTTGCATTCGATTGTTACCTGATGAATAGTTTTAAGTTATTTTCCTGCCTCAAAAATCTTTTAAAAAATCAAATTTATTTTCTAAAAGGCGTTGTGTTTTTATAGAAAAGTGGAAAAAATAATAACTAAAATTTAGAATTTTAATAAAAATGTATGAAAACTTGCGAATTTTTTCTCACTGTAATCATTGAGATTTTTTGCGGATACGTCTTTTCATTCATTTTTAATTAACCTATTCGCTGCCAACCACGAGTATACTCGTGGCTTTAATTTATTTATTACTTTGTCACCACTATTTTAGAATTAAAAAATTGCTTTATTTATTGGCAGAAATTTTACTGTATTAGTAAAGCGAAATTTACATTTCTGAATTCGTGGTGGCATACGACTTTCAACAAGAAATTTGAATTTTTTTACTTTATAGTTTTGGCAGCGAATGGGTTAACAGCAATTTTCAAGAAAACGACGAGTTTTAGCGATATGTGAATGTACTCTTTAAAGTCTCTGTTGAAATTTTTTTTTTGAATAATATCTTATCCATCGTCTGTGTTTTGTATGTGCTTATAAAAGTGGATGTTGACATTAGAAATAATGTGACAGTATTCAGTATAGTTTAGAAATCACGAATGCGTTAGAAAGTAGCTATCTGAGATGACATTTAAGCTTGTTTTCAAAGCTAAACTGCCTAGTTTCTGGCATAATTCCTAAATCCATTTTGGGTTGTTAAAGCTGGACTGATAGGTACTCAGCTTCAGCTACATTCTTGAATTGTTCAGATGTTTCCATAAGGTTGCTAAAGAATCCATAGCTGTCAACTTGTACGGATTTTTGCTACTACTAAAATTTAAGAGAAATTTCTTCCTTATTTAATTATCAAAATTCACTGCAATTCGGCGATTGAATTAGGCAAAGTTTTCTATTAAATTTTACTGGTAGCAAAAATCCGTACAAGTTGGCAGCTATGAGAATCTAACAGCATTTTTTTACATTAATGTAAATGTCGTACGTGTTAATACAGGTACACACGATAGGTACGCTATTCAGAAGCTAATCGTTTTCTGATTGTAAAATCATGAGACTGACAGGTGTATTTCTATTCAGAAGCTATGAAATCGAATATTTTTTTTTTTCCTTTTTCAATAAAGGCTTGCGATTTTTTAGAAAATGCTGTCAAAGCTAGTGTTTTGAAACGAAATTCAGCGTCACAAAAATCGCATATCACTTAAAATATAATTCAGTTATCGAAAAATGAAAAATCTGTTTGAATCTAGATCACTTCAATTGTCATGTTTACTGATGTTTTGCTTTTTACGTCAAAGTTTAGAAAGCATTTATATTTTACTAAACATTTTGAAACATTATTAACCACTAGGTGGTCCCTGTCAAAATTCGACGACTTAAAAGATTTTTAAAATGTCCTATCTCATAATCCACGTCTGAAATTCATATTGTCCGGAGCGTAACCATTATTTTAAGCTAATCAATGTTTATATAAAAATGTATACATTTTTAACAATGATAATTGAAAATCTGTAGATGAGCAATTTTTTTAATGTTTTCATTCTTTGTATAGTTCTTCATTTCCTTTCCATAATTCTGATTGGTTGTTCTTTTCTTATGGTCTGGATCTGGAATCGCTTCCCTCTTATAAATTGGCATACATTGTCGCACTTAAAAATACAAACACACACGCACACATATACACTATATTGCCATTATTGACCGGCAACTTTCAATTTTAGACATTTTGTCGAATATTTAGAAATATACTTGACAGATTCTTCTGGAATTTCAGGATTGATCATCTTTCTGAATTTTTACGATATTTGACTAGATTTTTTTAGTGTTGCTCGATAGAGTTGACTATTAAATTATGTAAAATGATCCTTGTTATCGTTCGCGCATGCGCAGATAAAAATTATTTCATACAACTGCTCATATTTCTTAAAATATTTAATATATTTATATTCCAATTGCACTATATTGTTTCTACTGTATTTTGTCAATTTTTCTGAAATCGGTGTTAAATTTGGTTGAAAACCCTGCATGTAATAAGCAAAAAACATGCAAGAATTTTTTAATTATTTTAAATAAATCGCTATATATCTGTTAATATACGTGCTATTCTTACACAAAATAATACACATATTACAGAATGTCTGTTTATTTATATTCGATATCGGTAGATCATTTCATGCATTTTATTTTACAGGGTGATCCCAAGTATTATTTTTTTCTTTAATTTTTTGTTGGCCCCCTAATCCCCCCCCCCTAACAAATCGACATTGCTAAATATGAGGTCATACCTATTATTTTTTATCCTGAAATTCCAGAAGAATCTGTCGAGTATATTTATAAATATTCGACAAAATGTCTAAAATTGAAAGTTGCCGTCGCCGGTCATTAATGGCTATATAGTGTATATGTACATATATGTATATATAATTCCAAGCATATTCTGATGCAACATATTTGAACTAATTCAAATTAGCTTCATAATAATTTTATGTTCAACATAGAATGAAAATCTGGGTTTTTGTGACAAATTTCACTTTAATGCCAAAGTGCTATATCTAATGAGTGCTCTGATCTTATGATTAATCGGCTCTCTTTTTTTTTTTCCTTCGTAAATAAATGTATAATATTTGATTAAATATCTGATTTACTATGTACTTTAATTTCCAACTATGCAATTTTAAGTAATTTAAGGCCGAATGAATAAAATGTTTTAAATTAAAGTACTAGTTTTTACTTGTAGAAAGTCAAACTTTTAGTGTTAGGAAGTGTTTGAAAAATTTACTAGAAAGAGGTTTAAAAAATTTTTTTTTCTCTGTTGAAGAACGCGAAACATTGATACGTTTTTAAACATAAAGTGATACTTTCAGGCATGATTACTGAAGTGATTTGTAATTCAATATCTTCATTCTTCAATAAATTAATTGCGTTCTTGAGTTATAAGCGACTATTGTTTCAGAACGGCGGTTATTTCCCTTTCCTGCCCTATCGTGTCCGGAAATTCGTATAAAATGCCACTTTTGACAGCACTTCTTGAAAAAAAATTTTTTTTACCGAAAAACGAGAAAAACCGTTGTATTGTATAGTTTCTTAGCAATTATTACAAGCTTGCTAATTTCTTACATTTCCGAACAAAAATGATTTTAAAAATTGTGCCAGAAAATGGATTTGAGAACAACTCGAAAAAATTACTCATTAAATTTCGTATTTATCAATAGTGAGGCGAATGGTGTGTGTGTGAAGGGGGGGGGGGTCGGGTTTAAAACCCATCCCAGACCTAAAAAATGCAATAATGGCTGGTTTTTTGAATCACTAATTAATCGTATTAGCCACTTTTATGAATCAAAATCAAGTGTTAGTGTTTTTAGATTAATCGAAATTTACCACTTTCTTGAATCATATTCCATTTAACGAAAATATTTCATTTAAACGGCTATTGTTATATTTAAAAATGAAGAAACACATAGTAGATATATGGGTTAAGTGAAAATTGTTCAACAGTTTCAAAAAAGGATAGCGGTCGCATTGTCGCGAATAACCTTAAGCTACATAAAGAATCAGATTGTTTCAAATCACTGTTAAAAATTCTACTTCATAGACAGGATATAATTTTGAGGAGGAGTGGAGGTGGGAAAGTTCCTGATAGGTTTTAGCGACAATGATTTTCTTTTAAATAACAGTGCAAAGGGTAGATAAGGGGGAAACTTAATTTGTTGAGACGAGATGAGGTCATGATTGCATTCATTAAAAATGGTGATTCAATTAAACAATGACTTAAATATACGGTGACCACTAGACTAACTGTCAACAACTAACCTCCCACCTATCCCCTTGAGCCGAACTTTGACTGAGAAACTGATTATACTAAAAAAAAAAAAAAAAAAAAAAACCCTGCCGGCTCGGCCTACAGGCAGGGTAGATTTCGAAGTTAAGTACTAATTTCACCAACAAAAGTAAAATCAAGATGAAAAATAAACCCAGTTTAATAATTTTATCTGGCCACTTTTGAAAGTTTTTAGTTTCATTTTTATGTAAGAATTGATTTTATCAGAATCATGTTAACGTGGTATAAAAGAAATATTTTTCCACGCTCCACAATTCGAAATTTTCTGACACATTTTTAGGCTCATTTTTAAAAGTAAAAACATGAAACTTGCGGACGTGATTTTTTGAAGAGATTTATAAGCGACCTGTATTTTATTTTTCATTCAAATTATCAGAACTTGGTTTACAAACAATTATTTTCTCAGTACGACCATTTTTTTTTCCGTTTTCAGCACTATCGCCTAGGGATATTCGGTTTAAAATGCCCATTTTGACAGCATTTTTTTAAATATATTCTACCTTTTATCCTAAAATCGATCAATACGGCCCATTTATAATTTCTGAATAAGAGAACCTGCCCATTGGATGCGTTTGAGAGAAAAATAAATTTAAAAATGAGTCAGAAAATAAGGAGTTTGGATTTGAGTACAACCTTAATACGATAATTTTTTCGTCAAACCCTATTTTTGTTTAATTTCTTTTTGCTGTAAGAGTTGGTCCTATCAAAAACATGTCAATATAAAAGTGGTAGATAATATTAAGAAGGTGTAAATAAATTTAAGCGGATTGGATATCTTGTGAATAAAATGAAGTAATGAATTTTTTTCTTCTTAACCCCCCCCCCTTTTTTTTCTGCTAAGAGTTGGTCCTATCAAAACTTGTCAGTATAAAAGTTATAATTAGTATTAAGATCTATAATATATTTAAGTGAATTTGATATCTTGTTAATTGACGAAGTTATGAATATTTTTCTCCCTAAAACTCTATTTTTTGCGCCCCTTCACACATTTTAAATTTTATCAAAAATCAGTGATACATAAATTTTTGGCCCTTTTCTTAGAAATATTAATAACTTTAAACTGATTTGATATATATTATAATTAAGACGTTATGTTTTTTTTTTTGGTCCGATTTTGCGCATTAACGAACTTGACCGAAATTTTCTGCCACTTGATTTAATTTCTGCCACTTCATTTGAATAAATGTTTAGTCCTCCTTTTTCTTTTTTAACCATTTGGAAAAATGGTTATTGTCCTCGTCAGGGTAGGAAATCAAAAACCTATCTGAAGCTTTTTATTTGTTGAATGGAATCCGCATTTTACTCGTTTTCTGATGGGTCTATACAGTATTTCCTTTACTTTCAACAGAGATGGATTCTTCTGTTGCCACTATGACAAAAAAGTAATAGGAACTACAAAAAAATAAAAATTAATAACTCAGAAACAAATTGTGATACAGCTTTCAAACAAATTGCATTTAAAAGTACATTTTTTTCTCTATAGGACGATGTAAAAAGTAATATTATGGGATGTTTAGAAGTTTAAAAATGAAATTTCCTTTAAAATTGGTCGTCAGATTTCCAAGAAATCTGACGATGGAAAAGCCTTTTCCCCAACAGCCAATGAAATGCTTGGATAATACATAAGTTTCAGGTGGATAATACGTTCTGGAAATCTGACAAGTCGCCGGCGATATTTGTCGCTTACAATTTTTGCGTGTAATAACACTATTGATGTTTAATCCATGGCGTACGTAATGTATGATCAACTCCGTGCGATTTTTTATGTCTTAAATTTTAGTCTTTGAAAAAATAATTTTCCAAATGGTCGTTGTAATTTGTTAAATTGCTTTTTTGTGTGTGTGTGTGTGTGTTTTTAATGCAGTTTTTAGCATTTGTTTTGTTCGCGCTCCTTGATGATTTTTTGACATAAGGGAAAGGAATTTTGTTTTAAACTTTCAGCCTAATATAAAATATTATTCTCCGTGATTTTTAATGCTGCTTTCAATGCATTTTTTAGCTACTTTTAGCATTTGCTTGCATTTCACGCGATTTTTTGACATTCTGAAAAAGAATTCGGTTTCGAACTTTTACCCTTATAAAGTCTGTTTTGTCCTCCACGATTTTTGAATTTTTACTAATTTATTTAGAATTACTAAATTTCAGTGCTATTTTCAATGCGGTATTTTGAAGTTTATCGCGCCCCACAGTGATTTTTAAAAAGATTTCTTAATGGAATTTTTGTTTTAAAGTTTTAGCCTAATATAGTAAATTTTGTCCTGTGTGATTTTTGATTTTTTAGCATTTTTTTGCGTTCCGTAGTGATATTTGACTTTCTTAAGAAGAATTTGATTTCAAGCTTTTAGCCTAATATACTAATTATTCTTCGCGCTTTTTGAATATTTAGCGATTTTTAATAAAATTTATTGCATCTTTTTTTTCTTTTCTTGTGTATTTTTTTTTTCTTTTGACATTTGAAAACGAATTTGGTTTCAAACTTTTAGCCTTATATAGTAAATTTTGTCCTCCACGATTTTTAATACGTTTTTTACAGCTTTTTTGCATTTCTCGACGATATTTTGACATTCGTGTACGAATTTCGATTTACAATGTTTTAGCTTACTGCAGAAAATTTTGCTATTTGCGATTTTTGAATTCTTACCGATTTTTAATGCGATTATTTTCTGGTTTTACTGACAATTTGCGGCTATTTTTTCACATTAGTAAAAGCAATCCGAATCTAATCTTTCAGCCCAATATAATAAATTCTTTCTTGTTTTGAATAATATTTGTTCGTAATTCTTACAGACATTTTTGAAAATTTTTATGCTATTTCACAGATATTTCGCGTTCTACTGCAATTTTTTTTTCACATTCATAAAAGAAATTCTGTTTTAATATTTTAGCCCAATGGTATTTTTTTTCCTCTGCGATTTTTTTAAATGTTAGCATTTTTTCATAATTTGCTGCGTTTTATCACATCAGTGAGATTAATCGGGTTTCAATCTTCTAATGCAATATAGTGCATTTTGTTATCTTTTCAATAAATGTTATATGAAATGGTATGAAATTCGTTCCGCTATTTTTTGCGATTTTTAGAGTTTTCTCGCGTTCATGCTATTTTTTACGGGCCCGGCAAGACTCCCCGGGTTAGTTAGGATAAAATAAAACTGAATATTATTATTTAGGTCTTTAAGGGAAGTTCATTTTAAAAAGGTGTAAAATTAAAAACATTTTATGCTTTAAATAAATAAAATGTTTAATTTCTGATCTTACTCTACGCTTTCGTTGAACATTTGAATTTTATTGTTTAAATATTAAAGTTTTTAAGTATTTAATTTAGGTGTGTGTAATGGGTAAGCATGGATCTGTTTAAGAAGAAATTGGGTCCTCTAAAGTAGGGATGCACAACCTGTGGCCCGTGGGCCAAAAGTGGCCTTGCGACGGGTTAACAAGTGGCCCGCGAATTTCGTCAATTTATAATTGGCAAAAATTGAGATTTTTTACCATAGATTGCAGGAAAAAATCGTGACTTTCGTCAATTTGCCCCGGAAAACAATTGCAAATTTCGTCAGTCAGTTAAAAATCGCGAATTTCATTAATCGCTCGGCCGATAACATTTGTATCAATATAGGAAATTCCCAAGCTTCTAATTTCGTCAGTCGCTAGTTGAAAAATACCTCGAATTTCATCAATTGGGCGCGGAAAAATCGCGTGTTTCATCGATCGCGCGCGTAAAAGTCGCGAATTTTGTTGATCGTGCACGGGAAAATCGCGAGTTTCGTCAGTTTATCTGGAGAAAAAGTCGTGAATTTCGCCAATTTAACGCGGGAAAATTGCGAATTTCATCAGTCAATTAGGAATTACGAATTTCGTTGACTGAGCGTGAAAAATCGGGTTTCGTCGATTGGGCGCGAAAAAATCGCGAGTTTCTTCGATCGGGTGCGGTAAAATCAAGAGTTTCGTTGATTAGGCATGAAAAAAAATCATGAGTATCTTCGATCGGCCGCTGAAAAATCGCGCGTTTTGTTGTTCGTGCTCAGAAAAGTCGAGCGTTTCGTCGACCGGGCGCGGAAATGTCACTGGTTTCGTCAGTTTATCGTTGGAAAAAACAGCGAATTTTGCCAATTTGCCGCGGGAAAATTGCAATTTTCGTCAGTCATTTAAGATATGATAATTTCACCGATTGGGCTCGGAAAAATTGCAATTTTCGTTGATCGGGTGCGGAAAAATCGTGAGTTTTGTGGATTGGGCATGGAAAAATTACAAATTTAGTTTACTGGGTGCGGAAAAATCCCGAGTTTCGTCGATCGGGCGCGGAAAAATCGCGAGTTCTGTTGATAGAACATGGAATAAATGCAAATTTTATTGATCGGCTGCGGAAAAATCACGAGTTTCGTTAGTTTATTGCGAGAAAAAGTTGTGAATTTCGGCAATTTGTCGAGGGAAAAATTTCAATTTTCATCAATCAGTTAAGAATCGGGAATTTCGTCGATCGGGCACGAAAAAATCGCGAGTTCTGTCGATCGGGCGCAGAAAATTTTCGAATTTTGTCTATAAAAAGCGCGGAAAAATTGCAAAATTTGTCGATCGGTTGCGGAAAAATCGCAAATATTGTTGATCGAGCAGAGAAAAAATCGTGAATTTTTTTGATTAAGTGCGAAAAAATTGCAAATTTCTTCGATTAGCTAAGGTAAAATCGCGAGAAAAAGTTGTGAATTTCGACAATTCGTACGGGAAAATTTTTTTAATTTCGTCAGTCAGTTAACAATTGCGAATTTCGTTGACTGGGCGCGGAAAATTCGCAAATTCCGTTGATGAGGTGTGGAAAAATCGCGAATTTTGTCGATCAAGCGCGGGAAAATGTAAAATTTTGTTGATCGGCTGCAGAAAAATTGAGAGTTTCGTCAATTTAACTTCGATCGTAAAGTTCACTTTTTTTTGGCACTTTCATGCATATGTTTATTTTTTACCACTTTTAATAAAGCAAAATTTAATCCCCCCCGAATAAAGACAAGGAATATTTTCACTCTTTGAAAAAATTTTTTGCTATATCTCTGTTATATATACAAACATAAGCTGCTGATATATCCTTGTCTGCTGAATTGGGTATGGTATGTAGTGGGTAGGCAAACCTAAAGGGGTAAAACTGTCACTTCTCTAAAATCTTGTTTTTTATAGGCCACAGATCTCCCCACCTCCCCGAAATAGAATGATCGCTGTGTTACGGATGTGGCCCTCGACAACCCAAACATTTTTGTAAGTGACCCTTCTCTTAAAAAGGTTGTGCACCCCTACTTTAAAGGATCCTTCACAAAATTTTTCATTTCAAAACAGGACCCTTCATAATTTTTTTCATCTCAAAACAGGACCCCTCACAAAACTTTTCATCTTAAAAAAGGACCTTTCACAAAATTCTTTGGTCTTAAAAATAGTCTTTTTACAAAAAATTTTCCCGTTCTAAACTGAATCTTTCACAAATTTAATCATTTAAAAGTAAAATCTGACCTGTCACTTTTGCATATATAAAGAAAAAATATGTATTTGACATACATATATCTTCTTAAAAATATATAAAAAAGAACCTTGAGTATAACGTTCGTTTCAAATTCTCAGAATTAGGACTAGAATTTTCACAAATGTAAAAAAGCTCTTCACAATTTCACAAAAACAGGACCTTGAGAGAAAAGTCTGGACAGATCTCTGGTAAGGTGGTGGTGGTGGTGGGAGGGGGGGTTATAGATTTGTAGAAAAGGGCCTCAAAACTCCCCCTCCCCCCTTAGCCATAGAGCCCAAGTTACGCCTACGCATCAAATGTTTGTTTCGTATCTCAAATTTTAATAGAATTTTAGAAAAAAAAATAATTTTTATGATTTGCTATTATAATTAATACAAAAATAGTTTTATCACTTCAGGCTAATTCCATGAAAACTTGTCATGTCTGTCACATATTACGATTTTTGGCTACCAGTATTTTAGAACGGAGAAATGTGACTTATTTTATCGGATATATCTCATCAGTTGAATAACGCGACGCAAACTTTTCGAAAATAACGGTGGACAACAAGCATAGCGATTTTCAGCTGTGTGACAGACATGACAAGTTTTCATAGAATTAGCCTTTAGCTTCTATATCGTTAAGAAAGTATCATTAAAATTATCAACAAGAACGTAAAATCATGCGTTAAGCAGATTATGAAACATTTTTCAGCGCATTCAGACTACTATAATAAAACTTTATAGTTTAATAACGTGAAAAACGATGCATATTAATAATTATTAAAACGCATAACACGTTTGAAAACAAAATTTCCGCTTAAGGCGAAAAATAACTGAAAATTTTGTACATCCCTGTATATGAATTTATCCCTGTATAGATGTATCATATAATGCATAATATGCTAAAACTTAGAACGGTTAGGGAACGCATAGCACAGTTGAAAATTCTTTTTCAGCAATTTCCGTCAATAAACGGAAATGTACTTGAAATTTTTTCTGGATATCTATTGAATATATACACAATAGTATGCAATTAAAAAAAAAAAATTAAAAACACGTTCCACAACTGAAAACGCACTTCCAGCAATTATTGTTCTTAGAGAGAAATCTAACTGATTAATTTTTTGACCTCTGTATATGAAAGATGAATTCAATGCATGTCAAATTCAATAGTAAGCATTTTACAGAACACCTTGGAGATATATATCAATTTAAATATGCATGAAATAGTGTAACATAAACAAAATACACTACAAACGATTTTTCTCCATAGACCATAATGTAACCATAATTCATTTTAGTGTCCCTGTAAATTGTAAATGATCGATAAATGCTATCCATACCATATTCTATAGCAAGCATTTTGTAGTGCATTTCATAAATATGTATATAAATTTTAGTGTGTTTGAAATTATGAAACATCATTAAAAACCACCGCAAACGATTTTCCCTAGGCCGTAATGTAATGAAATTCTTATGAATGTTCCTGTAACGAACATGACTGCTACTCGTTCATTTTGCAATACCAAACATACCGTTAGGAATATCTATACCATTTTTCAATTTCATGGAGATGCATGACGCCAAAAATAATTTTGGCCAGCTAGAATCGGTAAATCACCTGCAGCGGTAGATTTTTTTACTTTCTTCTATTGTCGCGTCCGAATCAAATAGCCAACTTTGACAAAATTTACTGAAAGTCGTCTACCTTTATGAAAAAGGAAAAAAAAACGGTTTGATTACATAGTTCCTGAATAAGAATAACACCTCCATAATAATCATGCAATTCAAAGCAAAAACGAAATAAAAAATGTGTCAGAAAGTAGGTAGTTTGCATTTGGGAATCTCAATAAAATGTAATGCATTCTAAGGTAAAATTTGTTTTAGACAGAAGTTCCGATTTCCTTTGCCGAGTGGTTTCAGAGTTATAAATATTTCAAATTTCTTCAGTCCTTTATAATAAATACCCTTTACATAGTTTCGTTATAAATCTTTCCACGGATTATTACAAAGAAATCAAACACAAATACTGTGATTTGTAATTTTTTGAATTTAAATACCAATAATTTATAAAATGAATATATATATATATATAAGTTTCACATACGTGTATGCTAAAAGTATAGCATTTTCATCCGAGTGGATTGTAACTCGCTAACACAAAATCACAAGGGATAAGAAAAGATGCTTTTCAAAGTCTTTTACGTCTTAGCAGGGACACCGTTCGTTATACAGTGAATTATACAGTGAAAACGGCCTTAAATAGAAATATTTCATGATAAAGGCGAAATAATACCTAATATAATGAAGGAATTTTTCATGTCCAACAAATAAGAGTGAAAAATATCAACCAGGTATCGTCCGGATAGCTCAATAGGTTGAGCAATAGCACAATAAGCTAAGGTATCCAGGTTTGTGTACTGGTCCGGACATTTTTCGCTCTGTTAGAGTAAACCTCAATTGTGCTATTTCCAACCTTGAACATAATATGTAACAATTATATCTGGTAAAATGGAAAATTATTTGAATACCTATAGTGATTCCGCCATAACAATTTTCATTCCATAAAAGATGGAATACGTTTATCTGCTAAGACGGAAGTCCTTCTAAAAGGAATCCTTTTCATTCATTCCCGATTTAATTTTAGCAAGTTTTGTTTTTTATATACAAATATAGCTGAATCTTGCTGACATGAATCTGACGGGCGGATTAAAATTTTGTTTATGATGTAAGTAGTTCACATTATCAGTAATTAAATCCTTGTGTAATTTTGACAGGGGATATGGACACAGTTTATGTTAAAAGTATTTTGCGTTAAGCTTAATACTTATATGAATATATTCTATGTTCATCTAAACGAGTTTCGATGGTATATTGCAAATGTATATAGTATATGTAAGTTCATAACAATTGATAAAAAAGAGTGTTTCTTTATACATGCTCCACACAAAGTTTTCCTTTATATACTAGTCATTTTTCTCGAAGGCGAAAGAATGGGCTAAGAAAACTGCAAATAAAAAAAAAGGTTCAGATATAAATGAAGTATAAAAGACCAACACAATTACGTATAGTGAAGGGAGCATATGTTTTTATGTAATAGTTTGAAAAACTGGAAAAAAATTTTGATCCATTTAATTTGATCATTACAAGTAATATCGCTACCCCTAAAATTAAAAAATAATGAAAAATACAGCCATAAACCTCCAAAACTGACATTTTTGACAGAGTGATTCTACGAATATTTGACCACGATTCGATATTTGGCCCTTTTGACTAATATTTGGTTTGCTGGATACTTTGGATGTTAAACCGAATGGATTTGTGATTAAAGATTTTTGGATCTTGGATTTACAACTTTTTCTTTCGTTTTTTTTTTTTTAAATCTCAGATCAAAACTTGATATTTTTTGATGCATTCAAATGATGGTTAAATGCAAGCATTTGCAGGTATATTTGTTTATGTAATAAGAAGTCGAATAGCCTTTATCTGTTTTCGTTAAAGGCTAAGAAAGTTTTAGAAAATGGTGCCAAAGTTGTAGATTCTGAATGATGTTAAAAACAAAAGTATTGGTAAACAACTGATTACAGATGAAATACATTTACAATAAAATAAAAAATACTGTGCAATTCTAAAGAATTTTAATACGATTACGAACAGTGTGTGCAAATTTCATGAACTTATAAAAAATACTTTGTTAATGTGCTAAGAAGATTCACACAGTTCAGCTGTATTATTATTAGTTAAAAAAAAAAAAAGAAAAAAAGAACAGCCTTAAATATACAGGGTGTTCCGTTAAAGGGGTCCAATATTAATAGGGGTAATAGAGGAGATCACATGGAGCATAAATCAGTATATAAAGCCTGGTCGGATCTCAATAGTTTTCAAGTTACAGCAAATAGAATGAAAATTCGGAGAATTGTAAAAGAACCCTCATTGCTAAACTATCGATAATGCTACATAAAAACGAAGGACATATTTAGAAAGAGCAGAAAAAAACCTACAAAATGACATCAATTGTATTAAAATAGCAATATTTATTGACGAGTTACAAGCCCTGAAACAGTGAAAAAAGTACGAAATCCAATATACATCAAAATAGTTAATCGTTAATTCCAAAAAGACAACTCTAGCTACAACAAGGAAAATGTAGTAAAATTTGGTCCATTCCGAAAACTTTCGAAAAAGCTTACAATGAACCATATCGGTTTAATTGTGTGAGAGAAATTAATCAGTTTCTTAGTTACAACTCCGCTTTCTTTGACACTAGCAAAGGTTAAACTCCGCCCATCACGATTGGAAACACCGCCTTTTTAATTACTCTCAACTATATATTTTCGATCATGCTTCTTCTGAGATGCAACATTTTTAACCTTCCGTCTACCAGACGGGTCCATTGGACCCGACATGTACATTCAAAATATTTATTCAAACCAGAAATTTCTTCAAAACAAACTAAATGTATAAATCAGACAATAATAAGTTAAATAAACAAATTAAATAGTTTTAAGTAAAAATTCTGGTGTAGAATGTTTTTATAAAACTTGAGTAAAATTTCCGGTAGTTCTAGGGTTAATTATTCAAGAGTTGAATGAACCAAAATAACTTTACAATAATAGTCTACATTTTAAAGTGGTCTTTTATTGATATAAAGCTTAAGTTAAATTCTTTAAAATTAAACTGGTGGTGAAAATTCGGAAATAATTAAAAATATTGCGATTTGTAACTATGCAAGAAGTTTCAGTACATGTTTTACATGGACAATTATTGTATGTATATGTGCATCATAATTTTTGATAGGAAATAATAATAACAAATAGCATAATAATTTTATTAATTATAAATTAAAAAAAGACACTAAATTTTAAATTAATTCATACAAACTTTGTAATTTACAATTTGAGTACACCACAGTCTGTGACTTACAAAATACTGTGCCAAAAAGTGTTGAAAATAAAAGAAAAATGACAAATAAAGAATTACATTCCACGTACTTTATGACATATGTGAAGCATAGTCTTCTGGCCTGCGCTGCACAGTTCAATGTCGGAAGGCAGACGAACGGACATTATTATAATAGGTGTTCGAAGTTGCGCCCATTAACAGAATCGCACAGCCGACAGCGACGTCGTAAAGATTGGCAAACACGCCGAAAAACTCCGACGGAGTTGGGAATGTCTCCTGCAGCGACAACGATTCGCGCTAGTAAATCCACCGGTGTATCCACAGGCGTTTCATACACCAGCGATTTAAGGTGTCCCCAAACAAAAAAGTCTAACGGATTGAGGTCTGGAGAGCGTGCAGGCCAAGCAACAGGTCCACTGCGTCCAATCCATTTCCCAGGATATGTTGAATTGAGGTGGTTGCGAACACCTATGAAAAAATGTGCCGGTGCGCCATCGTGCATAAACCACATATTGTGGCGCAATGTTGCTGGCACATTTTGCAGTAACTGCGGTAAGATATCCCGTAGGAAAATCAAGTACGTACTGCCATTGAGTACATCTGGGAGTAAATATGGTCCTATGAGATAATCGCCGAGGACACCTGCCCATATGTTCACACTGAACTTTTGTTGTGCGTTCGACGGGAAAACAGTGTGCGGATTTGTATATGACCATGTGTGCATATTGTGCGTGTTTACCACGCCCTCTCTCGTAAATGTTGCTTCATCAGTAAATAAAATATTTTCCAGAAATTGTGGATTATTTTCTGTTACATTAAGCAACCAGCGTACGAATTCTGTCCGCTGAGCACAATCTGTTACTGATAACAGTTGTACCCGCTGCACATGGATGGGGTGCATGTTTTCTGCACGCAGAACACGCCACACACTTTGGTGAGAAACACCGACTTCAGACGCAGCAGTTCGTGTACTCGTGGAGGGGTTATCTTTAAAAATATTCAGTACATCTTCTTCCATTGCAGGTGTTCGTACATGTCGAGGTTTCCCTGCATCAATGCTTGCTGTATTAAACGATCCAGTCTCCCGTAATCGTCTATCGATTTTTATGAAGAGTTTCGAACCTGGGCAAAGTCTCCTTGGAAATTGTTCACGGTACATGCGCTGTGCTAGACATGCATTTCCATGAGCTTGCCCGTACATCAGATGCATGTCCGCATATTCTTCGTTAGAGTATTCCGGCATAATTATTATACATCAACTTACTACAATCCCACTTACAACAGCCTCCCTTTAACATAACGCCCACTGATGACTGCTGTTTTATTACACTTTTCTTCCTATACACATAGAAAATTTGCATAAAAAGTACTTCTTCTTCATCATCCTGAAAGTTCATGGAGGAAACGCAGCAGTCACGGAGTTTGCTTTAAGACAAGGCGAGAGCTGCACAATATGTCATTCACTTGACCAGACTGAATAATGAAAGGGTATTGATAGAGGTTGATCAGAAATGTATAATTGAAAGATATTAAAACGGGGTGTTTACAATCGTCATGGGCGGAGTTTCGCCCTTTCCGAGCGTGCAACAGTACAGAGTTGTAACTAGGGAACTGCTTGATTTCTCCCATACAATTAAACTGATATGGTTTATTGTCAGCTTCTTCGAAAGCTTTCGGAATGGACCAAATTTTATAACATTTTCCTTGATGTAGGTAGAGTTGCATTTTTGGAATTAACGATTAACTATTTTGCTAAATATTTGATTTTGTATTTTTTCACTGTTTCAGAGCTTGTAACTCGCCATTAATTCTGAATATTCTAAAACAACTTATGTCATTTCGTAGAATTTTTTCTGCTCTTTCTAAATATGTGCTTCGTTTTTATGTAGCATTATCGATAGTTTAGCAATGAGGGTTTTTTTACAAATTTCCGATTTTTCATTCTATTTGCTGTAACTTGAAAATTATTGAGATCCGGCCAGGCATTATATACTGATTTATGCTCCGTGTGATCTCCTCTATTACCCCTATTAATATTGGACCCCTTTAACGGAACACCCTGTATATTTAATTCAAAATGTTGCAGAATAATAATTTAGTATATTAAGTAATTTCTTAATACTACTTCAATTTTAAATCGTATATAAGTCGCATTGTTAGTTTGATTAAGTATGAAATAAGTGCAAATAATGATGTTACATAAGTAAATTTTTTTTTTTTTTTTTTTGCTTCAATTTTGCATTACGTATTTAAAGAGGCATTGTAACTTTAATTGATAAAACGCATAATACGAGTATACATACCGCATTTCTTGTTTTAAAGTGAGAGTGATTTTTTAACACACTAACTCCCTGCAACAAATTTTATTTGACGATGCGTATTTTAGGAGACATCTCATTGATCATGTGGGAAAGAAAATTTTATTGTAAGGAAGGATTAAAATATGAATGGATAGTAGAAATGAAGAATATTCTTTACATTTTAATGGAAATAACATACCATCTTGATGTGAAAGGGAAAAAAAAAACTAAATTTATAAAGTACGTATAATGGGCTCCTATTTTAGCTAAAATGTATATGAATTATATTATTACATATCTATACAGATAAATTATTCTATAAGTAATTTTAATTTAGTAGAAAACCTGTTTTATTAATTAGCATCAAAGTTTTTCAAATATTACAAAAATTACATAAAGTTGTTACTTTTTTTTAACTAAAAAAAAAATAAAAAAAAAATTACATCATTGAGCGGGGAAAAAATATACAAAAGTATATTTTTTCCCCGCTCAATGAAGTAATTTTTTTTTTTTTTTTGGAACCGCTTTAAAAATATGCTTATTATTCATAACTAAAATTATGCTTCTGAAAATTGTGAAAAAAACTATTCGATGACAAATAACTTCAATAATTCAAATTGCGTTTAAATCGCTTTTACACTTAAAAATGAAACAAAAAAGTTCCAAAAAGTTTCGAGTTGTTGAACGGGGAAAAGTATTTTTTTCAGAATCACCTTAAACTGAACGTAAAACCTTTGTCAACATATGGTTTCCAGATGTTGACAAGTTGTCTTGAGGGGCCGTCCCTTTAATGAAAAAGTAAACGACCTAGAGAAATCGCGTGCTTTTCAAAGGCGTAATCGATCATTCTGTAAATGAGCTATTTCCGTTGACAAAACCTAAGTCGTAGAGAAAGTATATAAAGCAACAAAATGGTGTTGCTTTTGCTTTTTCCAAATTCTGAAGAAGAGGCGTGTCGTCTACGTGCCACCTGCCAAGCCTAATGATCTTTTTGGCTCTAAAGCCACTGAATCATACAATATTACCAGATTCGTTAACAACAGCAAATCCTGTTAACTCGAAGAAAGAAACTGTTTCCTTTTTAGGTAAATAAGACAAATGAAACTATTCAAAAGGTTCTCTGTTGAGCTCTTTCTTTCTAACCGATGACTAGATTCTCTATTGAGTTCAAATTACGCCTGGAATTCCAAAACATTTTTTTTTTTTTTTTTTTTTTGTAATTAAAACTCATTCTGAGTGATTTGTGTTTCTTAAATAACATTATATAGTGGTAATTTAAAACATAGACAAATTGTTCGGGGACTATTTTGGACATCGCTTAAAGCATGGACAAATTTCTTTCACATCGGACAAATTTCTTTTATTATTTTTTAATTTTCCATCTCTCTTCTTTACTTTGAAATTTTCGCATGCTTTATAGCATGCAGAATATGAACGAAATTTACGCTACTTTTAGGAAATATGACAAAGTACAGTAGAAAAAATGTACTACAATTAGATATAAACATATTAAATATTTGTTGAAATATGATCATTTGTATAAAATAATTTTTAACTGCGCATGGCTAACAATAACTAAAATGTTTTTGCATAATTTAGTAGTAAACTATATATAAGACAATTCAGAAAAAGACCAATCACATATCGTGAAAATTCAGAAACATATTCGCGATGTAGTGAGCTGAATACCAGTTGATTTCTAAAAGTAACTCGATTATAAGGGATTTTTGGCAAAAAGTCATTTGTCATTTGTAATTTTTTAAATTTTTCATTTTTTATTCTCTTTTGAAGAATCATCAGAACGACCCCATTCAAACAAACAAACAAAACAAAAAAAAATTCAAAATCGAAGCACCTGTTCCAAAGCTATGCATGGAGATACGTTAAATACAACTCCGTTTTTGGAAATCTGTTAATGAAAAATGATAACTTATGACAAATCCGCTATCATTCAGCTACTTTTAGAAATCAACTGAAATTCAATTCACAATATCCTTAATATTTTTCTTATTTTTTACTATATTTGACCTTTTCATATGAGTTGCCCTATATAAATACTACTAAATTATGAAAAAGCATTTTAGGTAGATTTCGTATGAAATACTACCTATTGGGATCGTTCCTATGTTGGAATTTCTGAAAACTTTTTGCAGATCTACAACGATCATGACCCCTAGAACCCAAAACCACCCTCAGTAAAAAACTTTATCTATCTATCTATATATATATATCACTTTCTTCTGGACACGATAACTTTCGTAATTCTGCACCAATCTCTTCCAAACTGATACATAAAATCAATGGCATAAAATCTCGGTCAAGTTCGTTAATGGGCAAAATCGGACCAAGGGGAGGGAAATAGGGAGGGGTTTTGTGAAAACAGAAAACCCCCCATAACTTCTTAATTTTTGTACATATCAAATCAGTTTAAAGTTTTTATTACTTCTAAAAATAGGGCCAAAAATTTATGTATCACAGATTTTTGATAAAGTTAAAAATGGGCTCAAGGGGCGCAAATAATAGGGTTTTTGGGAGAAAAAAATTCATAACTTAGTCAATTCTCAAGATATCAAATTCAATTTATTTTATTATAAATTTCCTTAACATTATCTAAAACTTTTATATTCACAAGTTTTTGATAGGAGCAATTCGTACCGCAAAAAAAAATTAAAAACGAAAACAAAAAGGGGGTTTGAAGAAGAAAAAAATCCATAAATCCGTCAATTCAAAAGATATAAAATCCCCATGAATTTATCATATATCTTCTTAATATTGTCTACATCTATATAGACAAGTTTTGGATAGGACCAATTCTTAGAGCAAAAACAAATTAAAAATACATACCGGTTGAAGTAAAAAATGATCTTAGTAAGGGTGTATTCAAATCCAAACTGCTTATTTTCTGACTCATTTTACAATTCATTTTTGCTCTCAAAGGCTTCCAATTGGTACGTTTTCTTACTCAGAAACTATATAATGTACCGTAATGGTCGATTTTCTGATAAGGGCAGAATATATTTTTTTAAATGTTGTTAAAAAGGGCATTTTGAACCGAATTTACCGAAGCGGATTGTGTTGGAAAAATCATTGTATTAAGGATGCGCTTAAATCCAAACTGCTTATTTTCTGACTGGTTTTTAAATTCATTTTTGCTCTCAAACGCATTTAATTGGTAGATTCGCTTATTCAGAAACTATATAATGTACCGTAATAATCGATTTTTAGATAGAGGCAGAATATATTTCAAAAAATGATGTCAAAGTGGGCATTTTGAACGGAATTTCCCGAAGCGATTGTGTTAGAAACGAAAAATATTGTCCTTCTGAGAAAATAATTGTTTATATATCAAGTTTTAATTAATTGAACAAAAAATAAAAACACAGGTCGCTTATAAATCTCTTCAAAAATCACTTCAGCAAGTTTCATATTTTTTTTAATTAAAAATGAATCTGGAATTATGCCAGAAAATTTCGAGTTGTTGAGCATGGAAAAGTATTTTTTTGAATACCGCCCTAACATGATTCTGATAAAACCAGCTATTATATGAAAATGAAATAAAAACTCGTCAAGAGCGGCCAGATAAAATATTTAAAGTGGATTTATCTATAATCATGATTTAGTTTTTGTTTGTGAAATTAGTATATTTGACTTCGAAATCTACCTCTGCCTGTAGGCCGGGCCGGAAGGGATTTTTTTGTTATTGAATGCGCAGTTAAAAATTATTTCATATTTCATCAAATATTTAATATGTATATATTCTAATTCAACTGTGTTGTTCCTATTGTACTTTGTCACGTTTTCTGAATGTGGAGTTAAATTTGGTTGAAAACCCTGCATCCTATAAACAAAAGACATGTATAATTTTTTGAATTATTTAATCAAACCGGTATATTTCATATTTCTATGAATATACGTGACATTCCGAAATAAATGAATACAAATATTGTACAAAATCCACATAGTCATGTGCGAGAGCTACAGAGGATTTCGAGCATTTTATTTTACAGTGTGATCGCAGATAATATTGTTTTTATTAAATTTGTTGTTGCTCCCCTAATTACTCTGGAGATAAAACTTTCACGGAAAATTATAAGGTTAAACATGTTCTTTATATTCTTCAAAATCCAGAATAATTTCTCAAGAATGTCTCCAGATATTCGACTAAATATCTAAAATCTAAAGTGTTCGCTGACTTTTGGCCCTATAGTGTAATAACCCATTCCTAATAATATTATAAATGAGAAAGTGTGAGTGAATGTTTGAGTCAAGTGAACGTCAAAATGGCTGAATTATTGCCTTTGTATCGTTGAATATAGATGGATTACAACCCGGAAAAAAACATGGGGTATGTTTTTTTCAGTAATTCAAAATTTCATTATTTACATTGAGAAACAATTGACATTTTTTCTATAAAATTAAATCATATCTTTAGTTTTCGTTGCCAAAAATCAAAACTCGGAATAACAATTTCTAGTCAACAATTAATTTTCAATTGAAAGACATTGAAGTGACAAAGGAAAATGAAATAGAAAAAATTAAGAGTTAAAAAAAAGAAGATAAACATGACATCATATTGAAAGAAAATTTCAAGTATATCTTAATAATATAAGGTGCATGAATATGAGTAAGTACGGAAAGCAGGCGAATATCACGTCGTATATGGAAAATAAAACGGTCACGCTTTGATGCTGAAATAAAATTGTGTGGGGTCTATTAATTTTTATTACTGTTATATTATTAACTAGCATACCCGCCCGGCGTTGCCCAGGGTTTGTAAATAACAACTTTAAACAAAACTTAAGTTTGTATGATTTTATATCTTTGGAAATTCTTTTAAATGAACCTCATTTTGGAGGCCCCATTGCCTTCCACAGCGTCTAATGTGTTCCCATCAAACTTCTTTCCGAATGAACCTGTACTCTAGATCTCCACTATATATGGCAACATTTACCGGAAATGACCGCACGTGCCGGAGACAATCGAAAACCAAGTTGAGCGAGCGAAACCTCGTAGGAATCAAGCCCACAGAAACAAACAAACAAAAAAAAAGAATGCACCATTAGTGTTAGAAAATGTTGGTAACTAAAGACTAAGATAAAATTTCATAATACAGAAAGTAGCTGAATTGTAATCTAAGTTGAAGGAAGCAAATCCCGTTGAAATTGGGCCCTTAAACCCGAGGAAATAACTTGCCACCAAGCGGTGGAAGATGACTCCTCAACCTTGTAAATTTCATGAATTACTGTTAGAATTAACACGATATTTAATAAACGGATGAAATCCCTTATCTAAAGTTACCTTTAAAGAAACACGATTTTTAATTTACGGCTGTAGTGAGTAGACGCAAGTTAATGCTGAAAAAGGAGATTAATGTTCGAAAAAGGTGGTAGCTGAGGTATAAAGAAAGACTGGGCCCTGGGGGCCAGGGTCTTAGCTGGAATGTAGTTGGGTATAACAAAATTTTTTAGGGGTTTTAAAGTAACTGGAAGACGCTAAAACTATGTTAAAGAAAATTGCAAAAGAATAGGATAGTTTTTAATGAAGCTGCAACAAAGGCCCCATGAAGACGATTAATATTTAAAATTGGTGGTAGCTGAAGTCTGCAGTTTTTTTTTGTCTTTCATGTAGTAGCTGGAGAATCTAAGAAGTTGTAAGAAAAAAAAGTTCGTGAATCGGATCATTTTTAAGGGAGCTATAACAGGGGGCCCAATAGGGCCCAACTGATAGTTGAGAGCAGGGCCCTAACATGAAAACATGTTTAAATGTTTTAGTACTTAGCATTTTAGATCTCAAATTAGTCAAAATTAATCATAGGGTATGAAATAAACATTAGAATAATATTTTAAACAAATGCGCAAAAATGGGGTAAATCCTTAAAAAGGGGCCCTAGAACGCCAATAAAAATATGAGGGTGTTGGGCTAAGTGTAAGAGTCCAAGACTCAATTTTAAAATTATGCAATGAGAAGGTGAGAAAATTAGGGTGTAAAAAATGCATAGCACACAAAAAGTTCAAGGGGCTCCGGATCGGGCCCTACAGGACCCTAAGGTGCCCCAGGATTTTAACTGGAATATAGAAACTGGAGAATAACTAAATGGAAAAATGGTTCCAAAAATGAAGATCGGATTAAGAGGGGCAATTTTTTAATAATTTATGGTGCAAATGCTTCAAGGGGCCTTGTACCGGTCCCCAAGGGGGAAGGAATTTAAGTGGCATGTAGTTTGGTATAAATACACTTTTTAGTAGTTTTCAATGTAATCTGAGGACTCTAGAACTATGGTAAAGAAAATTGCAAGGAATTCGGATCATTTTTAAAGAAGATGAACCAAGGGCCCTAAGAAGACGATTTATATTCAAAATTGGTGGTATTTGAAGCCTGAAATATTATTTTTTTTTGTCGTTCATGTAATAGCTGGAGAACCTCAGATGTTGTTAGAAAAAAAAAAGCTAGCGAATCTGACTATTTTTAAGGGAGATCCAAAAGAGGCCAACTAATAGTTGAGAAAAGGGCCCTAACATGAAAATATGCTAAAACGTTTTACTACTTAGCGTTATAGATCTTCGATTAGTCGAGATTAAGCATAGGATATGAATTAATCATTAGAATATAATTTAAAATAAATGTGCAAAAATGGGGTAAATGCTTAAAAAAGGGCCCTAGGGCCCCAATAAAAATATGTGAGTGTTGGTCTAAGGAGAAGAGTTTAACACTTTAAAAGTACGCATTGCGAAGGTGAAAAAATTAGGGCGTGAAAAATGCATGGCACACGAAAAATTTAAGGGGCCCTGGACCGGGCCCTACAGGACCCTAGACAGGCTCAAGGTCTTAACGGGAATGTAGATACGGGAGAGTAACTAAATGGAGAAAGTATCCCAAAAATGAAGATCGGATTAAAATGAAGCAATTTATTAACAATTTAGTGCACTAAAACTTAGAGCGGCCCTGTACCGGGCCCCTTGCAAGGGTGCCAGGGTCTTAACTGAAATGTAGAAATGGGGAAGAAACTGAAAGGAGAATTCATCCCAAAAACGAAGAAGATCGGATAGAAAAGAGGCATGTAAATTAACAATTTAGTGCTCTAAAACTTCAAGGAGCCCTGAACTGGTCCTCTTGCAAGGGTGCCGGGGTCTTAACTGAAATGTAGAAATGGTTTAGAAACTAAAAGGAGAATTCACCCCCAAAATGAAGATGATCGGATAGAAAAGAGGCATGTTATTAACAATTTAGTGCACAAAACTTCAAGGGGCCCTTTACCGGGCCCCTTGCAAAGGTTCCAGGGTCTTAACTGAAATGTAGAAATGGGGCAGAAACTGAAAGGAGAACTCACCACGAAAACGAAGAAGATCGATAGAAAAGAGGCATGTAAATTAACAATTTAGTGCTCTAAAACTTCAAGGGGCCCTGTACCGGGCCTCTTGCAAGTGTGCCAGGGTCTTAACTGAGATGTAGAAATGGGGCAGAAACTAAAAGGAGAATTCACCCCAAAAGCGAAGAAGATCGAATAGAAAAGAGGCATGTTATTAACAATATAGTGCACTAAAACTTCAAGGGGCCCTGTACCTGGCCCCTTGCAAGGGTGTCAGGGTCTTAAGTGAAATGTAGAAATGGGACAGAAACTGAAAGGAGAATTTAGACCTAAAACAAAGAAGATCGGATAGAAAAGAGGCATGTTATTAACAATTTTGCACTAAAACTTCAAGGGGCCCTGTATTGGGCCCCTGGACAGGGTTACAGGTTCTTAACTGAAATGTAGAAATGGGGCAGAAACTGAATGGAGAATTCACTCCAAAAACGAAGAAGATCGGATAGAAAAGAGGTATGCTATTAACAATTTAGTGCACAAAACTTCAAGGGGCCCTGTACCGGGCCCCTTGCAAGGGTTCCAGGGTCTTAACTGAAATGTAGAAATGGGGCAGAAACTGAAAGGAGAACTCACCCCGAAAACGAAGAAGATCGATAGAAAAGAGGCATGTAAATTAACAATTTAGTGCTCTAAAACTTCAAGGGGCCCTGTACCGGGCCTCTTGCAAGGGTGCCAGGGTCTTAACTGAGATGTAGAAATGGGGCAGAAACTAAAAGGAGAATTCACCCCAAAAGCGAAGAAGATCGGATAGAAAAGAGGCATGTTATTAACAATATAGTGCACTAAAACTTCAAGGGGCCCTGTACCGGGCCCCTTGCAAGGGTGCCAGGGTCTTAAGTGAAATGTAGAAATGGGACAGAAACTGAAAGGAGAATTTAGACCTAAAACAAAGAAGATCGGATAGAAAAGAGGCATGTTATTAACAATTTTGCACTAAAACTTCAAGGGGCCCTGTATTGGGCCCCTGGACAGGGTTACAGGTTCTTAACTGAAATGTAGAAATGGGGCAGAAACTGAATGGAGAATTCACTCCAAAAACGAAGAAGATCGGATAGAAAAGAGGCATGTTATTAACAATTTAGTGCACTAAAACTTCAAGGGGCCCTGTACTGGACCCCTTGGAAGGATGCCAGGGTCTTAAGTGAAATGTAGCAATTGGGCAGAAACTGAAAGGAGAATTTACCCCTAAAACGAAGAAGATCGGATAGAAAAGAGGCATGTTATTAACAATTTAGTGCGCTAAATCTTCAAGGGGCCCTGTACTGCGCCCCTTGCAAAGGTGCCAGGGTCTTAAGTGAAATGTAAAAATGGGGCAGAAACTGAAAGGAGAATTTACTTCTAAAACGAAGAAGATCGGATAGAAAAGTAGTTATGTTAAAAGTAGATAAATGTTATTAACGGTTTAGTGCATTAAGACTGGAAGGGTCCCAGGGGCCCCGGCCCTTCAAAAATTAAAAATCTGAGCCTCAGGTGCATCAGGATCTGTCTTGGACTAATCACACCTGAATTTTCAGACTTCTACGTGCGGTAGATTTTGCTAGCCATCGCCAACAGACGCACACACACAGAGCGATTTGTTCTTTCATTAATACGAGGTGGAACCCGTCGAATTTCGACGAAAGAAAATGTTTACAAAGGAACTGTTGCATCAAATTTATAATGCATCGACAACAATAATTACAATAAAAAATCCATCTTACACTTGTTAATTTAACTCTCAAAGACATATCTTAACTTAAGATTAACAAAATTCTTTTTTCATAAACATCAACTGTTAAAATTATTGAAAAACTAAACTTTATTCATATACGTAATCAGTAACATATAATCAAGATAAGTAATTTTGATTAAGTTATTAATTGATGCTTGGTATTACGGAATGAAAAATCCGCAAAAAATGCTTTCATCTTGACATAATCATAGAATTTTTCTCTCTCTTAATCTAAACCGAATCAAGTCATTTCCCACGTTTCACATCCATATTAAAAGCCATTATTTTGAAATTCAGACAAAAAAGTGATATTTTGATAGTCGTATTTTTTAATTGGCTTGAATTTTTTTTTATGTTGAAGTCGATTATAATTAATGAATACTCTGCAATCTTAAAGCTCTGAAAAAATTTCCTGTTTTCTGTAGAAAATATCAAAGTTCAAGATTATGAATCCCCTTTTTCATGAGAATTGAAATGCCAGTATGTTTGGATTGCTATATCTCTGGAAAGCAACAACATACCAAAATTCTTTTGTCATAAACTGTTAGTATAACACTACATGCTTAATAAAATTCACCTGGTTCCATGGGAGCATTGTTAATTTTCATTATTATGTTGCCACAAAATGCAATCAAAATGATGTTTTTGTCTGTTTTCTGCACTTATTATCTTAGTTAAGCAATAGTAACCCAAAATTTGTCTTATAGAATAAGAAATTTTACTATTAGGACAATCTAAGTAATATAGAACTTTACCGGGATAGCGACGCTGTTAGCAGATATAATCTGGTAAATATTCAAAAGTTCCAAAATCTGCAACTTTTGAATTACTCCTATCTCAAAACAACATCACAGCTGAATAAAACAAAATGTATTGGGTAGTAGTTCAACATATGTACAAAAACATGGAAACGAAAAATAAATGAGGTCTCATGCTATTTTCAGGAAAAAAAATGACAAACGTTATAAAAAGGCATTGTGTTATAAAAAGGCATATAAAAGTCATCAGACTTTTACCCTATAAGAAAATGATTTATCCCGTTTCTCTTTCCCTTTCCTATGTTTTTCCCCTATGACGAAATGGAACATCTCTTTTCTCTTTCTTCTTCTAGGGGAAAAGCTTGATTATTGCACTGACTTTTTGTAACGTTTGTCATTTTTTTTCTTCTGAAAATAGCTTGAAACCCCACTTATTTTTCGTTTCCATGTTTTTGTACGTATGTTCAACTACTTTGTTTTATTCAACTGTGATGCTGTTTTGAGATAGGACTCAAAGAGTTGCAGATTTTGAAACTTTTGAATATTTAACAGATTATATCTGCTAACAGCATCGACATCCCGGTAAAGTTCTACATTACTTAGCTTCTCCTAATAGTAAACTTTCATATTCTATAAGAGAAGTGTTGGGTACTATTGCTTAACTAAGATAATAAGTGCGGAAAACGGACAAAAACGTCATTTTGATTGCATTTTGTGGCAACATAACAATGAAAATTAACAATGCCCCATGGAACCAAGTAAATTTTACTAAGCATGTAGTGTTATACTAACAGTTTATGACAAAAGAATTTTCGGATGTTGTTGCTTTCCAGAGTTATAGCAATCCAAACATACTGGCATTTCAATTTTCATGAAAAATGGGATTCATGGCCTTGAACTTTGACATTTTCTACAGGATACAGGAAATTTTTTCAGAGCTTCAAAACTGCATATTATTCATTAGATATGATCTACTTCAACATAAAAAAAAATCAAGCAAAACAAAAAATACATTTATCTGATTTTCATTATTCTGCATTTTATCTGATTTTCAAAATAATGGCTCTTAACCATTTAAAACCTTTTAACGCGCAATAGGTTATTAATAAATTTATTTTCAAACTTGAAGTCACGTTTGTCAACTATTACAAATTTCCATGTTAAAATTCCCACTCGTGATTTGAGGTCTTAGTATAATCCGTGTACCTGCGCGTAAAAATTCCAGAAATTTATAACTTTTAGACGTATTCAAGGAGAAATATCTCGTTTTATCAAATGAATTATCATTTACTTTTAAATATGTCATTTTCAGTCGCTGAAATATTTTGCCGATTGTCTCAAACTCAGTATCAACGAAATGAAAAAAAATAGTGAAATATAACAGCATCATCAGGGGAATTGTGTCTTTTTCAAAGCGTAACGTCATTTTCTGTTCAACTTTTTAAAAATGATATTTTTAATTGTAATGAGAAAATGACATCAGTAAGAATATAATCAATAAAGATAACTAATCCACTTTTAATAGAAATGAAGTATTTCAGCTGCCATGATTAGAAAATTGGTATTAAAAACTATAAAAAAATTAATATCTCAAAAATAAATTGAGATACAGCTTTCAAACAAATTGCATTTAAAAGGGCATTTTTTTCTGCATACGATGGTGCAAACATTTAAAATGTGGGATGTTTAGAAGTTTAAAAATTTGCAGCAGCGAAAATTGCAAAAGCAAAATTTTATTTCAAATTTCAAAGTGCTGCCATTCGCAGAATGACGTATGCGTTACGCACAGATATGTTTGTCCTTTATAATATAGATAGATTATCCGTGTCGAAAATTACGTTATAATCAGCAGGAAATAATTATTTTAATTCGTAAAAATTTAAAAATAAACTCGAATGCCTGAAAAAAAAAAAAAAAAAATTGACAAGTGTTAATTCTTAAAGCCATTCATTTCAATAAACAGAAAAAAAACTACATTATTTTTTAGAAGAAAGTTGCATTTTCTTTCAGAAAACCTAAAGGTTTAATATGCTTGCGTCAAAGTAACATCATTTTCCCTCTGCCAGTATCGAAATTAAGACTCGGGAGCTCGAACTATATTGGAGACACGTTTGTAAATTGTTGTTTGACAACCAGATTTTAATTCCCCATTTCTTGTAGCTTTAACAGAGTAAAAACATGTTGTTATTTTTGAAAATAGCTTAAATTTCTTTTAATAATAGATTTTTGTAAAGTTTTACAAGATGCAATACGTACACATACAAATTCCACACCAAATGCATTTCAAATACACTTGTAGCAGAAGTCTCCCAGTCTTGTTTTTTTCATTTTTCCGAAGAGAGATTCGTCGATTTCAATGATTTTACTTAGTCATTCTTGTTTCGTTGGTTGCAGTTTCACTTTCGCAGTTTTTTATATTATTTTGCACAAAATTTCACTTTTTTATGACTGAGTTGTATCAAGGCCCCTATAAATAAGAAACACCTTATTGTCTCCTATACAATGTGATAAAGAGTTGGTTAATTATATATGTTTTTAATTATCGGGTGTGAAATGTTTTGCTTAATTAATGCATTTATCTTTCTTTTAATGCTAATTATCGGGTGTGAAATGTTTCGCTTAATTAATGCATTTATTTTTCGTTTAATGCTAAGTGAACGACTTCATGGGTAACAGCTAGTAATGTATAAAACTGGATATTTCTTTTAATGTTTACAATTACATTATATTTTTTTTATTAGTTTCTGGTTGACTCTTTTTTTGTTTTGTTTTTATTCCTGCTTTCTGTTGATTTTGGAATTATATATTTACATGCATAGGCGCTAGTAATGTTGAATGCTATTTTAGTTTAATAGTATTATCACATAACATGACTTTTCTAAATTGTTTTTTAACTAATTGGAGATTATGTTGTACAGTCTTGGCCGCACATATATAGTATTCTGTGATTTTTATTTTAAATCAGCTGCGCAATAAGCTAGAAAAAGAAGATAAAAAAACAAACAAACTTACCGTTTTATCTATTAGCCATTATTGCTCTTCTAATAAGTATTGCTCGTACATTAATGGAATTCTCGATTATTAGTTCTATTTCCATCTTTCTTTTTCATTCTTTATGAAATTGACTACTTTACTTAATGCTTAAAATCATATTATTTTGATCCTTTTAACAGTTTCTTGCTGATTCATTTTCTCTCTCTCTCTCTCTCTATATATATATATACAGGGTGCAATATGTTATCTATCGCCGACCTTTAATTTCTCAGCCGTTGATCGTAGACGTATAGTTCCAATTACAAAAACGTTTCAAATGAGGTAAATATTCATGTTGTGGCATTATTTAAAGTCAAAAATCAATTTGATAAAAATTACGAAAACTAACTTTTTATACGGTCCCACAGCCCCTATAGTTATATTTAGTAAAATTTTATACATATCATAACAGATATAACACAAAAAGTTTGACATCTGTACTACAAAAATTGACACAGTTATTAAATTTCGAAGTTTGAGATTTTTGCACATGATTTTCTATTTCATTGAGGGATCAGTTAAAAGATGAATTAAAGTAATTCAAGATCAAAATCAGGGTAAAAAATCAGGGTGCAAAGTCCTTTTTACGGCGAAGCCACTTTTAGTCGGTATCGTCGGTACTTTTGAATGTTGTTCGACCCATAAAAGTTAGCTCAAATTTTTAGATGAAATAATCCTATTTGGTGATTCCCCGATTTGGTGATACCGGCTAAAAGTGGTTTCGCCGGACATTGCACTCTGATTTTGATCTCGAATTACTTTAATTAATCTTTTAACTGATCCCTCAATGAAAGACAAAATCATGTGCAAAAATCTCAAACTTTGAAATTTAATAACTGTGTCAATTTTTGTAGTACAGATGTCAAACTTTTTGTGTTATATATATTATGATATGAGTAAACTTTTACTAAATATAACTATAGGGACTGGGGGACCGTATAAAAAGTTAGCTTTCGTAATTTTTATAAAATTGATTTTTCACTTTAAATAATGCCACAACATGAATATTTAGCTCATTTGAAACGTTTTTGTAATTGGAACTATATGTCTACGACCAACGGTTGAGAAATTAAAGGTCGGCGATAGATAACATATTGCACCCTGTATATATAATAAATTTGAAATCACAAATATATGAAGAAATTAGTAAAGGTCTAAAGATGACTTAGAAATGAATATAGGAAACCAGTATGTAAAATAAGAAACTGTGGACATTTTCATTGTTCATTTGGGGAAAATAGGATTAAATTTTAATTTATTAAATACTGGGTTGGTAAATATAATAATTAATTTTATATTAGTTTTAATTAAATTATTTTATATTAGTGTTAAAATTCAGGACATTAATATAAAATAGAATAAGTCCAAAACTGCATAACTAACGTGAGTCGGCCACGTGAGTGTACCATATTTCCTGAGAAAGATGACATGTTTGATGTATCACAAATTGCAGCTGACTTTTCTGTTCCACCAATGAACTATAATTCAGACTATTTCTTCACTTAAATCTGTTGTTTAATACTTTCAGCATTCCAAATAACATTTTTAACCAGATCTATGTGCAATTATTTATTTAATTGAAGAAATACAAAGCTTTAAAATAAGTATACTTATTTTAGACTACGGTATGGGGTAAAATAGTTAATTGCAATGAGTTTTAAAATACCAGTATCAGTTATAATTTTTAATTTTATTGTTGAAATTACCGCTGAAATATTGAGAGCAATGTTCATTTGCACGTTCTACGTAATGTTTTGTCAAACTAAGTATGAATAAAAAAGCTGCTGTTTTTATAACTATTTTATACCACCTAACCCTATAAAATAACAAACAACTGTGAAAACTCCTGTTCATAAACTAAAACTGTGTAACTCATAAACATTTTAATCAATCAGTATAAGAATAGCCTACTTCCTTTGAATATATATTTAAAACATAATTTAAAAGCTTTCTGGTTATTGAGCTATTATTTATTGAGTTATGAAAATTTTTCTATCACAGTTTTACAAAAAAATTACTTTTGAGAAAAATCATAAAATAACTTTCAACTTAGTTTCTTAAACGTTGTCAGAAATATAAATGTTTAAAAACATCGAAAATCGAAAGAAAAATATTGAAATTTTACATTAATTTAAAAAACATAAAATTGAAATTTTGATTGAAATTGATATTTTAAAGGCATATAATCTTAGCTAGTAACCTTAAACTACAATTTAATTTTTTTTTTTACTTATAATAAGAAATTTGATAAAACTAACATTATGAATATTTTTTATTGTAGAAGAAAAATACCCCCCCCCACCCTCAAAAAAATACAAAAGATATCATACGATGCAAATGCAATACATCAGGTTGCTATGCAGGTAGTCAAATATAGAGTAGTCGTCCAAATTGTGGAAACCTTTTAGAAAAGAGACTTCTTTATAAGAATATTCTTTTTTCTAAAAGAATACCAAACTGTATTTTTGAAGTTTAATCATTCATAACATCACTTTCTCTTTAAGTAATACCATAAAATTATATACCAATGGAAAGATAATTTAATCAAACATGTAATACAGCAAATTTCACGAATGCATGGTTATTAAAACAGCAGTTATAAGGAAGAAAAGTGAAACCTATAGAAAAAATGAGTTATACAGAAATTATTATAATGTCAGTTAATATTTAGTTGGGTAACCTTTACTCTTAAGGCTGTTCTCAATTCCAAAAGGGCAACTTTATGACATAAGTTTTAATTTATTTTTATCCGGAAATACATGAAACTAGCAGGTATTGTTGTTCAGAAACTATGTAATCGAACTGTGTTTTCCGTTTCTTTGTAAACGCAATAGACTTTTCAGAAAATATTGTCAAAGAGGGCGTTTTGAACCGAATTTCTGTCCAAAAGAAGAATAACCACTACTCAAGGAACGGTGAAAAAGTCTTTGTCACGTGATCAAAATCGCTGATAACTCAATAGGTAATTTATTTATCAAAAAATGGGAAAATACAGTTCAATTCCAGATCGCTTCCATAATCAGATCTTCCAATTTTATATCTTTCCGTTAAAAATGAATTTGTAAATGTGTCAAAACGTTTTGCGATTGTTGAACAGAGCAGTTGAGAACAGCCTTAATTACGGCCTTGCAACGCCTTCCCATGGAGTGAACCAAGTCTTTTAGTTCTAAAGCTCTTATAATGTGATACCAAAACGAATTATTGCTTCTATTAATTGGATTTTATTGCTGGGTAGCATCTGTGCAACAAGTTTTTTTAATCTGTTCCATTGATTTTTAATTGGGTTACGGTGTGGCTTATTCCCGCGCCATCCCAACAGTGGAACATGATTATCTTGAAACCACTTTTTGCACACTTTAGCAACATGACGTGGACCGGAATATTGTTGAAATGTAAATGCTTAATTATCTTGTCTTCATTATCTATCAATAATCACGTGCGGAAAGCTTCAGTTGTGATTAAGTATTTCATTTATGTATTTCTGAGCATTCGTATTCCCATTAATCACACAAATTCTTTCGGTGTGATAATAACTGGATGTAGGATAACACACACTGGATAACAGTGTGTGTTATGGAATTAGAATGCCGATTTTCTCAGATTCTTCTCCTTACTTTTTTTATGCCACCAGTAGCAAACTGGAAGATTTTGGTGTCGTCAGACCAAAACAAAAACAATTTCACTTTTCAGCTGTCCATTTAATATGAGTATTAGCCCATCAGTTTTAGTTTAATATTTTCAACCTTTGTTGGAAATATAAAAATGGCTTTTTTTGTGGAATTCTAGCAATAAACCAAATCCTTGTAGTCTGCACTCAACATCAAATTGGCTTGCATCATTTCACATGCATACATTCAGATGATTTTTTCCTGTCACCTATGCACACTTTTTAATTGTTCTATCGTCACTTGCTGTTGTACGCCTTTTCTGGCTTTGCCTTTGCAAGTTTTGTTTTGTAGTGAAATAATCTCTTTATACCGCTTCAAAAATTTAGAAATGCAATCTTGTGTTCCATTTCCACCAATTTTCCTTATAATCTCTTCATAACTGTAACCTTGTTCAATTAATAGTACAATTTTACATCGTTTTCTAGGGGACCAGTCAACTCTTTGTACCCTTTCTTTCATTTTCTTACATTTTACATACAAATCTAATATCAGTCACATAAAGCACTGACAAATGTGCTCCTCACAGCTCCAAAACATAACAACAACAGTTGAAACTTACTGTCACCTGATTGACACACTGTTGAAACAGGATGACACCTGATTGGCCTTCTAAATATTCATGATCATTGACCGCAAGGAAAGCTATAGCTATATAGGAAGCTATAAAGGAAAGTTACTTCATGTTAACCTAAGCAAGTCATGTTCCCTATTTATTTTTTTTTTTTTGGTGGGGGGGGGGGTATTTGTCTATAACTTTTGATTAAATACTAATAATTGAACAAAATTTATTTAATTACATTTTTGATTAAACTATCTTTCCATTGATATATAATTTTATGATGTTCCTTAAACAGTAAGTGGTGTTATGACCCATCAGAACTCAAAAATACATCTTTTTAAAAAAGGCTTCTACAATTTTGGTAACTACTGTAAGTAGTAAAATTTAAAATGTTACGGCCTTAGATATAAATCACTGTTTTCAATAATTTCCTCTTGTAGACATACTAACAACATTAAATAAATTTGAAAGCTTCGTTTTTGAAATCATCAGCAATGCTTTATGCTTTTATCTATATTTTCATAATCGACTGAAGCGTTTGTTTGTTATAAAGTGTTTAAAATTGTCTCGTTCAGGAAAAATATTGAGTGACATAAAATTTAAGGCTACAGCAGCAAGACTGGCTCTATCTAAAATCCACTTTTTGCGCATTTTATATGAAAATCTTTTAATGGATAATGTTTCTGGAATTTGGCACACAACGTATTTTAACAAGTTATAAGGATCAACATATTGTTTGCCGTGATCAATTGCTTGAACTTAAAACTGTGTAAATCAGAGAATCCCTTTACAGTTGATGATAACTGAGGATAAATAGATATTCCTATTAATTTGCATTAAGTATTTTGGAATTAAGGAGCATTTATAAAAGTTTTAAATTCCTGAACCATAAAACTGGAAGAAATGATAAGTTTAGTTTGAATAAAAATTGTTTTATCGAAGTATTCATTTTTAAGGATCTTTAAGGAATTTCATGGTTAACCACGTCATTTAATCATGCTTGTTTCAAGAACTTGGTCAATGTATTGAAGATTGGTTGATTTTTATATTTGTACAAATCTAGGAAAATACATTAATTGATTGTAAACAGTAAATAAAAAACACATTATTCACATTATAATTTAAAAAGATCTTTTTCTTTTAAAGAGGTAACACCATTTTGATTTAGAAAAAAAGATTAATCTTAGAAAATATTTAAAGAAAATAGTCAATAAAAAACTATAAAAAATTTATGGCTCAAATGTTATGGTAATTACGAAAATTCAATAAAAAATCATAATTACCCGTTATTCCGCAAATGTTTCCTTTATCTTCCGAAATCGCTATGAGCAAACCAATTAGAAACACTAAAAAATCAATAGACTTTCGCCCTTAAGGGAAGCGTTTCTGAAGTAAAAGGGTTTATTATAATATTTGAAGAAGTTGATGTTTTAAAAGTATGGACAGCAAAAGTGCTCTTTTACTTCAGAAACGTTTCTGTTAATATGAAAAGCGTATATATTTTCCACTTTCCAACATAGTTTAAAAGTGATTAGGAAATCGGTTTGTTGGACTATCTGTTTGCCCGCGCTCTAACTCGCGTAAAGGAACTTGTATTGCCATGTAATTGATATATGCTATTGAGATTTACCATAGCATGTTCGGTATTGAAAATGAAGTGTATAACATTAATAGTTCGTTTAAAACAGCACTCAAAAGAATTCCGTTACATTATGGTTAATGGTGAAAAATCGTTTGCAGTGCACTTTAATGATGTTACACTATTTCAAATACAGTGAAATACGTTTAACACGAAACTGAAGGGATCGAAAAAATTGTTCGTGTTAAAAGAATTTCGCGTTAAAAGATTCGCAAAAAAAGAACAAAATTCACAAATATTTTCGACGCCGTCAAATTTTATTCCAATTTCCTTTAAACTACTTGTAAGTTGCATCAATTAGGATAAAAAGCGAGTAAAAAAATATTAATAATCTAAAATAATATAAAAATAAGATGTCTTTATTTTTAAGTGTTGTTTTCAGCATTCGGAGATCTAGCTTGTTTGAACCAAATAAGGAAAGCTATCTCTGAATCCTCGTCCTTGGCAGTTCTCGTATGATTTCTCTCTGGCTTAAACATACTGCGCTCAAACATTAACGTATTGGGATCGCTGTTTTTTATTATTGTTGATAAAGTAGAATTGGCAATACCAAACTCTTTAAAGATTTCCGTTTTAGTCCTTCTATCAACTGCATTAAGCAGCTTCATCTTCATTTGAAGTGTAATAGCAGGTTGTTTTCGTACCGATTTCTCAGCCATTGTGCTCATAAAATATAAGCTAATTTACAGAAAAAACACAAAATTCACTGATTTTCACCCACAATTCAGTGGTTTTAACACAAAATTCAGCAATTTCAACTCAAACTAACTAGATCGAAAGCGAATTTTTTCGTGTTAAAAGAAAAAAAAAGATATTAAATTGCATAGTATACTGTCCGGACCGCTATATCATTTCGTGTTAACCGATTTTTCATGTTAAGCGTTTTCGTGTTAAACGTATTTCACTGTATATTGAAATTAGTATTCATCTTATAAAATATAGTTTAAAATATACTTTCAGGACGTCATGATCGCCTTGATTATTAAATGAAAAATATGCGAAATGAAAAATATACGAAATGAAACTTCTAATTTATTTTACTAAAAAATGTGCTAAAATACATAAAAATGTCTTTATAATATAAAAACCGTCAAATGATGTTAAAACCCAAGCGCTTTCAACTGTTATAAAACAGCCATCATCATGGGAATATTCAGAAGCGTCTGATTTATTTTACTAAAAAAAGGTGCTAAAATACATAAAAAGATCTTTATAACATAAAAACCGTCAAATGATGCTAAAACCGAAGCGCTTTCAACTGTTATAAAACAGCCATAATCTGGGGAAAATTCAGAGGCGCTTGGGTTTTAACATCATTTGACAGTTTTTATGTTATAAATATTGAAACGAATATCTTATATTTAAAGACTATTACACTAGGTGGCAGCACTAGCCGGCTCTCCCCAATTTCCCGTCATTTCCTGTATTTATTATTTCCCTCCAGAGTCCTACGAGACGCGGGTTGAAGAGATTTGATATTTACGCGTATTGCGTTATTATTTCCTCGCAGAGTTGTTCATGAGAGGTTGGCAGAAGGTGGGTGCTGAAAAAATGTATGTGTGTTGTTATACTTCCCCGCGGATTTCTTCTGTCATTCCCAATTTTGTAAATATGTACATCCATTCTGTAAATAGAAATGTGTCGTGTTCTACAGATGTTTCATAAAACATTCTTTTCTAATGAAGTCTAGAGTGGAGTGTCCTTTTGAAACCATGAGTCCATTATTTAAAACCTAAGTGAACTATGTTTTTGAATACTATGTATTATAAATAAATATATAAAAATCTATATGTCATATACAAGGCTTCGCAAAATAATTCGGATAATTTTCCGACTGTAGATGGGAATGCTGAAACTGGGTTTTCAAATGTGTTATGCGTTTTCCATTATTTTTTAAGTTAAGAAATGTTGTGATACTGAAATTGTACTGTAAAAACTAGCTTTGTACTAATTTTACTTTAATCTCTTATATAATATTCAACATCTATAATCAAAAATATGAATGTTCACTTTCCTTTCGTGGAGGAAAGTTTCTATGTTTAACGGCTAGCTCTTCAGAAGTGGGTAACTTCATTTCATTTCGTTTATTCACTTAGACGTCATATTTCCCCTTATTAAACGGTGAATTTTTGTTACATTATTCTGAGTGTGTTGGAAAGTGTTTCAATATCTAGGCTTGATGGATGATTTTTCTTTATTGTTTGAGGTATCTAATTGAATTTTTCTTTTAATGCTTTCTGAAGATAAGGGAAATATTTCTATTGTGGATAATTTTGAATTTTCCCAAATAATTCTACATTATTTTACTGTAGAGTAAATAAAGCACTATCCAGACCCTCAACTGTTTAAAAATGATATTAACCATTTTTATAAAACAAAAGGCTTCTTTAAGCATGGTCTCCTTAGATGATTTTTTAGAGGCGATTCAGTGAACAGGATTTTGGAAAAACAGTTGCTCTCCAGACAGACGATCCAGACCCTCAACTATTTAAAAATGATATTAACCATTTTTATAAAATAAAAGACTTCGTTAAGTATGATCTCCTTAGATGATTTTTTAGAGGCGATTCAGTGAACGGGATTTTGGAAAAACAGTGCATCTAAAAAATATAAGTGGATGTATTTTCAACATGGTATCACCAAAAACAATTTGTAAGATGATCACAAAAGAAAAAAAATCAAGTCATTAAACAAAGTAGCTAATTTTTGTGAGAACTATTGAGATTTTAGGCATTCCCCAAAACGTGAAATTTTCAAATTAATTGATTGAAAATAATAAAAATTATGTTGCATATCAGTTAAATAAATAAAGTTTTGTGAAAAACGGCTTAAAACCTTTACTTTAATAGTATTTAGTTCCTAAAAAAATAAACAGCATAACGGATATACGGGTCATAAATAATTTAAAGTTTTTATTTCGCCAAGTGTACATTATTTTCAACGATATAGACAATTGTTTTTTGCGAAAGAAATCATTTTGTTACAAATTTTAAATTAGCGTTATACCTTAAGGCAAGTGCATTTTCATTTCCCTATTTTGTAAAAATACATTTCTGTTTTATTAAATTAGTGATTAAAGCTTTCACTTAAATTAAAATAAAATTTTACAAAACTATATTGTAATGTTCACTTCTACTCAAGGTAATTGTATTACTGCTAAAATTTGGCACATAAAAAAAAAAAAAATAGTTTTCATAAAATGAAATTCGCCTCGCTCTATTTTGTACTTTTAAAGCGCAACTTTAATAATTGTTTAGTTTTCTTTAAACCTAATCGTTTTTTCATAATTTAGTCACATACTTATTTCTCCTAAACTATAACTTTAAAGTTCTAAGTTCTATTTCACATGAATGCACGATAAGAAAACTTTATGTGGATGACTAATAAAAACTTATTTTTCGATTTATACACCGAAAAAAAATTCCGTCACCGGCATCTAGAAAATAAATTGTGGCTCTAGAAAAAATAGTTGCATGTCATCCTTATAAATTCTAATTCCCTTTGCTAGAGAGTTCTAGTTATCCCTATTAAAATTCAAGGGCGTTTACCTATTATCTATTACCGTGGTAAAATATATTTAAAAATCTCTGCAAATAAATGCGAATACAAGAAGTGAATTTTAGTAATTATAATTCTAGTTTATGAATTAATTTTAGAAATGAAGTGATAATTTCTCGCAATTCAAACGATTCATAATATAATGTATCGTTTATCATCACCTACAAAACTATAAACTAGAAATTCTCGATCATTTTGTCTATTCAGTTTGTTTACCTTAGTCACATAACTCGAAAATCTATATTTCTAGTTTAGGGATTTAGAAAATGACTACTTATTCGTTCTAGATAAAGGCGGTATATTTATTCTTTCAGTGTATAGCATTTTCAATGAAACTTGGTAACAACATTGATTAAATTTGATTCTTAAAGTGTATTGAATTTTTGCAAGTGGTTGCGGCTACCTTAACCCACGAATGGTTTAGCATCAGATGGATGTTGCGTCCAAATTGAATTTTTTTGCAGTGATTTGGTTCTATAAAGCATAAAAAATACATGAGATTCTACTCCAGTTTCAGGAAGTGCACTTTGAGGAAGAATTTTTGCTTCGATAGTGTGTGTAGTTTGGAAATAACCATTTTAGATAGTGACAGCCATCAACTTCAACAACGATGGGCAACAGTGATCGTGTTAAAAGCTGATTATTGCAAATTGGTGACTATAATCAGGCGATGTAAATTTGAATTGCACATTTCGCATGAAATAGATTACTATGCGTCACTTTGTGAAAGATACACCAAACTGATGGGACATCTACAGGGTGTCCCTAAATTTATGGTACATACATTAAGGGGTGATATAACACAACTAGGCAAGCTCAAATCACCATACAATCCATGGTCGAAACGCAAGTCGTAAAAAACTAGAGCGCGAAACATACCGTGGCACAAAATGAGGAGAAAGAAGATAGACAGCGATGGAATGAAAGGAAATCGATAATATGAAGAAAAACATTTTATTCAACAAAATGAAAGTAAACAACACGTACGCCCCCAATCACAGCAACTGCTCAAAATTGCGCCCGCCAACAGTAAATGGCGGTCACACCATCGATGGAGTGACCGCCGTACATTGGCAAAAACACCAGGTATCTTTCGTATGGTTGTCAGCAGCTACGGATATCCGGACAACAAGTTCTTGAACGGAATCTATGGGCCCATCATCGTAGATGAGGCTCTTCATGTGACCCCAGAAGAAAAAGTCCAGACATGACAAATCAAGTGAGCGGGCCGACCAGTTGATTGGTACAGCCTTTGGGCTTCCCTTGCATTGCCGTCTGCCGCTCCGTACATATAATGCATCTCGGTCTTCTCCTGGTTTGAGCACGCATCCATCTCATCAATGATCCACAGAACGAATGAAGACAGTTGCGGTGAACAGCCTTTTTTATTACGGTCGCTGGGAGGCGCCCTCTAGCGCTTTACGGCTTGCGATCCGATCATGGATTGTATGGTGATTTGTGCTTGTATAGTTGTGTTCTATCCCCCTAACGTACGTATCATGAGTTTAGGGACACTCTGTATAATGATTTAATACAAATTTAAAGCTGCAACCGTACATGAAAATCGGATCATGCGTCAAATGAGACGTTGTACTAACTTCCCAAAACAGTTGCGTCGGCAAATGTTTTATAAGCACAGACTATCGCGAATTGCAATCGACATTTTGTCTTACCTAGGTAAAAATGAAAATAAAGCTTGGAATTTTTACTAAATTAAAAAACGTAAAAAATTCAAATCTTCTTACATTTATTTTCAGTCACGTAATTTTAATCCCCCAACAACATTGCAAGGTAACATTAGTGTATCTAGTTACTTTTCCTTATTATTATTAACATTTTACTTCTACTCTTAAATAAAGAGAGGGGATTATATCTAACGAATATCTTTATAAATAAATGTTATAAAAAAAAGTCCTTCCGGCCAGTGCCGGGAGGAAGAGGTAGCTTTCATAATCCTTATTTTAAAAAAGCCAACTTATATCATGCAAACACACGAAGCTCAATTTAGTGGAAACCGAATATAGGAGATTCAATACTAATTTTTATCAATATAATGAATGAGAATTTCGCGAAATTTGTCAGCTTTATCCAAGCTGCTTTTCTTTAAAGTAACTTATATTTGGCTGCCAAATTCGGCAATTTCTTAAAGTGCCTGTCATTTTAAGACAACATGGTGGATGAGGCTAAGTAGTGAACTTGGTCGAGATCTTAGTAATTGCTGTGCACATGCTCAATCACATCGGAATCGGTTAATATATAGGAGTGCTGTCGCATGCAAAAAATAAGATTTTTCAAAATGTCACCCACAATAGAAATTGAAACTGCTATATCTGAGTCATTTTTTAAGGTAAAGACAAACAAAAAATGCTCCTGAATCCTTATATCAAGATCAAATACTTAAGAAAGAAACCTTTTTCAATTTCTAATTTTTTTGCACCTCACTTTAAATATATATATATTTTTTTAATTTAATGGCCGCCATTTTGAAACAAGATGGCTGATGAATCTGGCCAGCGAACTTGGTCGAGGTGTTGATGTATACTATCCACATGCCTTCTTACATCGAAATAGGCGAATACGTGTGTTATCGCGTGACAATAACAAGATCGTTTCAAAATGTTAGCCATGCTAGAAATTCAAAGTGCTATAAATCAACCATTTTTTAAGATATCAACAAAAGAACAAATTTTCAGAAACAAAAACTGCTCCGGAATCTTTGTATCAAGGCCAAACAATTAAAAAAAATATTTTTCATTTTCCAATTTTTTAATACCTCATTTTGAATTTTAAATTTAATTTTTTTTAATGGCAACCCTTTTGAAACAAGATGGCGAATGAAGCTGGCCAACGAACTCGGTCGAGACATTGGTATGTACTATGTATAGACCAAGTTACATCCAAATACGTTCATAAATACGCCTGTTATCGTGTGACAAAAATCAGGTCGTTTTAAAATGTCAGCCACAAGAGAAATTCAAAATGCTATTACTCAGCCATTTTTTTTTAGATATAGACGAAAGAAAAACTGTTTCGGAATCTTTGTATTAAGGTCAAATACATACAAAAAAAATCTTTTTCATTTTCCAATTTTTTGGTATCTCATTTAAATTTTTTTATTTTTTAATTTCTTTAAATGGCCGCCATTTTGAAACAAGATGGCGGATGAAGCTGGCCAACGAACTCGGTCGAGATATTTGTATGTACTATGTACACACCAAGGTACATCCAAGTCGGTTCATAAATACGCCTGTTATTACGTGAGAAAAATCAGGACGTTTCAAAATGTCAGCCACGCTAGAAATTCAAAATGCTATAACTCAGCCATTTCTTAAGATATAGACGAAACAAAAACTGCTCCCGAATCTTTTTATCAAGGTCAAACACATAAGAACAAAATATTTTTTCAATTTTCAATTTTTGGTACCACATTTCAAATTTAAATTTTTCTTAAAAATTTAAATGGCCGCCATTTTTAAACAAGATGGCGGGTGAAGCTGGCCAACGAACCCGGTCGAGACATTGGTATGTACTATGTATAAACGAAGTTACATCCAAATCGGTTCATAAATACGCCTTTTATCGCGTGACAAAATTCAGGACGTTTCAAAACGTCAGCCACGCTAGAAATTCAAAATGCTATAACTGAGCCATTTTTTAAGATATAGGCGAAACAAAAACTGCTCCGAAATCTTTGTATAAAGGTCAAATACATAAGAAAAAAATATTTTTCCATTTTCAATTTTTTGGGACCACATTTCAAATTTTAAATTTTTAAAAAAAATTTAAATGGGCGCCATTTTGAAACAAAATGGCGGATGAAGCTGGCCAACGAACTCGGTCGAGAGATTGGTATGTACTATGTACACACCGAATTACATCCAAATCGGTTCATAAATACGCCTTTTATCGCGTGACAAAATTCAGGACGTTTCAAAATGTCAGCCACGCTAGAAATTCAAAATGCTATAACTCAGCCATTTTTTAAGATATAGACGAAACAAAAACTGCTCCGGTATCTTTGTATAAAGGTCAAATACATAAGAAAAAAATATTTTTCCATTTTTAATTTTTTGGTACCACATTTCAAGTTTTAAATTTTTTTAAAAATTTTAAATGGCCGCCATTTTGAAACAAAACGACGGATGAAGCTGGCCAACGAACTCGGTCGAGACATTGGTATGTACTATGTACACACCGAATTACATCGAAATCGGTTCATAATTACGGGAGTTACAGTGTGACATAGGTCAGATATATATATATATATATATATATATA
Source organism: Maratus speciosus (assembly GCA_963932465.1). Taxonomy (NCBI): domain Eukaryota; kingdom Metazoa; phylum Arthropoda; class Arachnida; order Araneae; family Salticidae; genus Maratus; species Maratus speciosus. The sequence goes on from OZ010787.1 coordinate 211,780,991, forward strand.
TATATATATATCAATTTTGAACGGAGGGTGGTTTCGGGGTCTGGGGATCATGATCGATGAAAATATACCAAAATTTTTTGAAATCGCTTTCCTCCGAACGGCTGCAATAGGTAGCTTTTTTGTAAAGAAAGCTACCTAATAATAAGTTTTAATTGAAAAGTGAATATCTGGAACTTTCTGTCAGTTTTGCAGAAAACCCATATATATGCAAATATATATATATATATATGTGTGTGTGTGTGCTAATGTTCTTCCACTGAACATATTTGTGTGCGAATTTCCGATTAAAAAAAGTCCTTCCGGCCAGTGCCGGGAGGAAGAGGTAGCTTTCATATTCCTTATTTTAAAAAAGCCAACTTATACTATTCAAACACACGAAGCTCAATTAAGTGGAAACCGAATGTAGGAGATTCAATACTAATTTTTATCAATACTAAATCATTATGAATGAGAATTTCGCGAAATTAGTCAGCTTTATCCAAGCTGCTTTTATTTAAACTAACTTATATTTGGCTGCCAAATTCGGCGATTTCTTAAAGTGCCTGCCATTTTAAGACAACATGGTGGATGAGGCTAACTGGCACATGCTCACTCACATCGGAATCAGTTGATATATACGAGTGCTGACGCAGGCAAAAATCAGATTTTTCAAAATGTCACCCACGTTAGAAATTGAAACTGCTATATCTGAGCCATTTTTTAAGATAAAGACAAACAAAAAATGCTCCTGAATCCTTATATCAAGGTCAAATACTTAAGAAAGAAACCTTTTTCAATTTCTAATTTTTTTGCACCTCACTTTAAATATATATATTTTTTAATTTAATGGCCGCCATTTTGAAACAAGATGGCTGATGAAGCTGGATAGCGAACTTGGTCGAGATATTGATGTATACTATCCACATGCCTTCTTCCATCGAAATAGGCGAATTCGTGTGGTATCGCGAGACAAATACAAGATCGTTTCAAAGTGTTAGCCATGATAGAAATTCAAAGTGCTATAATTCAACCACTTTTTAAGATATAAACAAAAGAACAAATTTTCAGAAACAAAAACTGCTCCAGAATCTTTGTATCAAGACCAAACACATAAAAAAAACTTTTTCATTTTCCAATTTTTTAATACCTCATTTTAAATTTTAAATTACATTTTTTTTTTAAAAATGGCAACCCTTTTGAAACAAGATGGCGAATGAAGCTGGCCAACGAACTCGGTCGAGACATTGGTATGTACTATGTACAGACCAAGTTACATTCAAATCGGTTCATAAATACGCCTGTTATCGCGTGACAAAAATCAGGTCGTTTTAAAATGTCAGCCACAATAGAAATTCAAAATGTTATAACTCAGCCATTTTTTTAGATGTAGACGAAACAAAACCTGTTCCGGAATCTTTGTATTAAGGTCAAACACATACGAAAAAACTCTTTTTCATTTTCCAATTTTAGGTAGCTTTCTTTACAAAAAGCTACCTATTGCAGCCGTTCGGACGAAAGCGATTTCAAAAAATTTTGGTATATTTTCATCGATCATGACCCCCAGATCCCGAAACCACCCTCCGTTCAAAATTGATATTATATATATATATATATATATATATATATATATATATATATCAATATATATATATATATATATATATATATATATATATATATATCTGACCTATGTCACACTGTAACTCTCGTATTTATGAACCGATTTGGATGTAAATCGGTGTGTACATAGTACATACCAATGTCTCGACCGAGTTCGTTGGCCAGCTTCATCCGCCATTTTGTTTCAAAATGGCGGCCATTTAAAATTTTTAAAAAAATTTAAAATTTGAAATGTGGTACCAAAAAATTGAAAATGGAAAAATATTTTTTTCGTATGTATTTGACCTTTATACAAAGACTCCGTAGCAGTTTTTGTTTCGTCTATATCTTAAAAAATGGCTGAGTTATAGCATTTTGAATTTCTAGCGAAGCTGACATTTTGAAACGTCCTAAATTTTGTCACGCGATAAAAGACGTATTTATGAACCGATTTGGATGTAACTTCGTTTATACATAGTACAGACCAATGTCTCGAACGAGTTCGTTGGCCAGCTTCATCCGCCATTTTGTTTAAAAATGGCGGCCATTTAAAATTTTAAGAAAAATTTAAATTTGAAATGTGGTAGCAAAAAATTGAAAATTGAAAAAATATTTTTCTCTTATGTGTTTGACCTTGACAAAAAGATTCGGGAGCAGTTTTTGTTTCGTCTATATCTTAAAAAATGGCTGAGTTATAGCATTTTGAATTTCTAGCGTGACTGACATTTTGAAACGTGCTGATTTTTGCCACGTGATAACAGACGTATTTATGAACCGATTTGGATGTACCTTGGTGTGTATATAGTACATACAAATAACTCAACCGAGTTCGCTGACCAGCTTCATTCGCCATCTTGTTTCAAAATGGTGGCCATTTAAAAAAATTAAAAAAAAATAAATTTAAAAAAATAAATTTAAAATGAGACACCAAAAAATTGGAAAATGAAAAAAGATTTTTTTTGTATGTTTTTGACCTTAATACAAAGATTCCGGAACAGGTTTTGTTTCGTCTACATCTAAAAAAATGGCTGAGTTATAACATTTTGAATTTCTATTGTGGCTGACATTTTAAAACGACCTGATATTTGTCATGCGATAACAGGCGTATTTATGGACCGATTTGAATGTAACTTGGTCTGTACATAGTACATACAAATGTCTCGACCGAGTTCGTTGGCCAGCTTCATTCGCCATCTTGTTTCAAAAGGGTTGCAATTTTTAAAAAAAATGTAATTTAAAATTTAAAATGAGGTATTAAAAAATCGGAAAATGAAAAAGATTTTTTTTATGTGTTTGGCCTTGATACAAAGATTCTGGAGCAGTTTTTGTTTCTGAAAATTTGTTCTTTTGTTTATATCTTAAAAAGTGGTTGAATTATAGCACTTTGAATTTCTATCATGGCTAACACTTTGAAACGATCTTGTATTTGTCACGCGATACCACACTTATTCGCCTATTTCGATGGAAGAAGGCATGTGGATAGTATACATCAATATCTCGACCAAGTTCGCTGGCCAGCTTCATCAGTCATCTTGTTTCAAAATGGCGGCCATTAAATTAAAAAAAAAATTATATTTAAAGTGAGGTGCAAAAAAATTAGAAATTGAAAAAGGTTTCTTTCTTAAATATTTGACCTTGATATAAGGATTCAGGAGCATTTTTTGTTTGTCTTTATTTTAAAAAATGGCTCAGATATAGCAGTTTCAATTTCTAAAGTGGGTGACATTTTGAAAAATCTGATTTTTCGCCTGCGACAGCACTCGTATATATCAACCGATTCCGATATGAGTGAGCATGTGCACAGCAATTACTAAGGTCTCGACCAAGTTCACTGGTTAGCCTCATCTACCATGTTGTCTTAAAATGGCAGGCACTTTAAAAAATCGCCGAATTTGGCAGCCAAATATAAGTTACTTTAAATAAAAGCAGCTTGGATAAAGCTGACTAATTTCGCGAAATTCTCATTCATAATGATTTAGTATTGATAAAAATTGGTATTGAATCTCCTACATTTGGTTTCCACTTAATTGTGCTTCGTGTGTTTGAATAATGTAAGTTGCCTTTTTAAAAATAAGCAATATGAAAGCTACCTCTTCCTCCCGGCACTGGCCGGAAGGACTTTTTTGGTATCTCATTTTAAATTTAATTTTTTTTTAATTTTTTTAAATGGCCGCCATTTTGAAACAAGATGGCGGATGAAGCTGGCCAACGAACTCGGTTGAGTTATTTGTATGTACTATGTACACACCAAGGTACATCCAAATCGGTTCATAAATACGTCTGTTATCACGTGGCAAAAATCAGGGCGTTTCAAAATTTCAGCCACACTAGAAATTCAAAATGCTATAACTCAGCCATTTTTTAAGATATAGACGAAACAAAAACTGCTCCCGAATCTTTTTATCGAGGTCAAACACATAAGTAAAAAATATTTTTTCAATTTTCAATTTTTTGGTACCACATTTCAAATTTAAATTTTTCTTAAAATTTTAAATGGCCGCCATTTTTAAACAAAATGGCGGATGAAGCTGGCCAACAAACTCGGTCGAGACATTGGTCTGTACTATGTATAAACGAAGTTACATCCAAATCGGTTCATAAATACGCCTTTTATCGCGTGACAAAATTCAGGACGTTTCAAAATGTCAGCTTCGCTAGAAATTCAAAATGCTATAACTCAGCCATTTTTTAAGATATAGACAAAACAAAAACTGCTACGGAGTCTTTGTATAAAGGTCAAATACATAAGAAAAAAATATTGTTCCATTTTCAATTTTTTGGTACCACATTTCAAATTTTAAATTTTTTTAAAATTTTTAAATGGCCGCCATTTTGAAACAAAATGGCGGATGAAGCTGGCCAACGAACTCGGTCGAGACATTGGTATGTACTATGTACACACCGAATTACATCCAAATCTGTTCATAAATACGAGAGTTACAGTGTGACATAGGTCAGATATATATATATATATATATATATATATATATATATTGATATATATATATATATATATATATATATCAATTTTGAACGGAGGGTGGTTTCGGGGTCTGGGGGTCATGATCGATGAAAATATACCAAAATTTTTTGAAATCGCTTTCCTCCGAACGGCTGCAATAGGTAGCTTTTTGTAAAGAAAGCTACCTAAAATATTGGTCTAACACACGAAAAAGGCTACATGTGTCAGGGATGATTACATATTCCTATGATAAATGAAAGTAAATCTTATCCGATAAAAATAAGTCAGGCTGCATGTCTGCGAAAAAAGTTTTGGGGTCTTATTTATTATAAATCTTATATTTTTTTTACATAATTTATAACTTTTTGAAACTTTAAATCGGTATGTATAATGGAAAAAGTATAACCAATTTTACACCTCAACAACCGGAATCCATTTATTTTCTAAAACTGTACAAATAAATTAATTCAAATTATGAAAATATTAATAAACCACACACAAGTTTCACCGAAGGAATATTTCTATTCGGTGGTTTATCTTAGCAAACAAATAATTCGCAAAGAAATCTAAACGTATATTTCGAATAATACATAAACAGTATAGCATATGAATGAAAAATTGGTTCACAACTCTTAGACATTTTAATTATTTTCAAAAAATTATGCGAAAAAAATATTGATTTTCTTAAAGTATTTATAGAAATGAAACGTATAATAGCAAAATTTTCATTTTGAATACACTATTTAGTTAAAATTTATTTTCCTATCATTAATAGTCGCTTGTATTTAGAAGGTAAAATTCCAAATAAAAGTACACCGTAAAAAGAAGGACTAAAAAACTGAGATTCTACTGACAATCGAGACGCCAGTACTATTTCCGTATTTTAACGGAAAATTACCCCATAAATTCCGGAAAAACGGAAAATTTTCTGTAATTTATGGGTAAAATTTTCCGTAAAAATACAGATTTCTGTAATTTATGGGTGGGGGGATATCCGTTAAAATACGGAAATAGTACTGGCGTCTCGATTGCAAGTAGAATCTCCGTTTTTTAATCCGCTTTTTTACAGTGTAACGCTGTAAATTTATCACCAATTTTCTTGTATGCCATTGACACTTCAATTAAAATAGTTTCGAATAGATCACTCGGAATGTACTTACATACTTATGAATGAATAATGGTCACTGTTTATCATGACATTGGAATAGACCTGATAATTGCAATATTCCTCAATGAATTTAGAGTATAGTTGTGTATCCATTATGCTACATATTCCAAAACATGTTAATGCCATTAACTAAGGTTAAATACATACCATTTAACGTTCTATGCAGTAAATGAAGCATAGAATTAGATTAAATTTATGAGGATCTAACTCTTTAAAAATGTTTCATTAAAAGATCGTCGAAATAAACATATGTTGAAATTTTACGAAAAAAAAATGAACATATTATATCATCTGTTTTGACTAAATATATATTGCGAAACGGATAGAAATGAATAGTAATTTCAGATGATAATAACAATAACAGCATATCGAGCAACTAATTAACAGGAAACTATTCAATGAACAAGTACTCTAAAATTAGCAAGAAAACGTGATTTGCATTACGTCTTTCTAAGATCTTTTTAGTTTTTAAAATTTTATATGGAAATAAACCTTTAAAGTATTGGTAGATGTTGGGTATTTCTAAAAAAATAAAATAATTAAACGCAAAATTATACTTCATAACATACTTAAATGATTATTACTTGACACAGTAAGAAGAACGATCATCAGTATTCCACAATGGAAAATAATATGGTCAAGCGAAAATTCCTCTATAAAATCGAAGATATTTACAGGGTGTCCTAAAAAGGATGCCAAACATTCAAATTCATTAATTCATGAACAATAATAAATGGAGGGCTCGGGTGTGAAGCAAGGTAACAAACTGCAAATTTCGCGATATTCAATATTTAAGTTTTCTAAGAAGTCATTGAACCTAAAACCCTTATGATTGCTTTCTCTAAAACAGCAGATTTGTTAAGAATGAACCTTTAGTAAGCTATGCGTAAAATTTTTGTTCTGATAGTTTTTATTGGACTTATTGAATTTTAATAGTAAAAACTCCTTGCACTTATCTAAAATTTTTCTTTGATTATGATGGCATCTAAATGAGTAACAATTTAACCTTGTACTTTAAAAGGGTGCAGCTAAATAGTTTTATTGCAAAAAATGTTTTTAAATGTCAGTTACCATGTTTCACATCCGAGCTCTTCAAATATAGAAACGAATTAACGAAACTCACAAATTTTGTATACAAGGATTTTAAAAATAGTAAAATTTTTAGACGATAGATGTCACTAAACAACCTCTAACGCTAATAATTCTCAAAATTTCAAAATGGAAGCATATTTTTCCGCATTTCAACCATCAAATAAAAAAAAGAATAAAACTGAGTTATCTTTAAAATCATTATACGTTAGTTTGAGCATTATTAAAGTTACGATTGTGTAGCGCCATGTATTAATAGAAATCGGAAATTAAAAAAATATGCTATGTAAAATATACAAGTTACCTTATAAACGTATTATTTATTTCATATTGCATTTTAATCGTACATAGAGATCTCATCTTCTACGAATATTACGTTACATGTCTTTCTAAAAAACTTTCTGAAAAATTGCTTGAACTTCGCACTAATAACAAATTCGAATTTGTTTTTGGATTACATGCTTTATTTTAATGCTCCTTATACACAATTTTTTAGATGTGCCAGTCACAGACAGAACCGTTAGTTATTAAAGTATGATTTTTAAAAATTAAGTAACATGTAAGAAAATCGTTTTGAGAGCGGAATTCTTTTATATAAATATTAATTAATAAACTTTCATGACTGCTTTTTTATTCATGTAACTAGCTGCAGCGATTACAGGATGGCTCATCTTTCGCTTTAGAGTGTATGTGTAATCCCAGGGCGTGGGGGATACTGAAATCCAATGCATACGTTAAAACGCTGTAACAGTACTAGTGTTTTAATTATAATGCAACAGTTAATAATATGTAAAGCAAAATATATAAGGAACCAAGTAAACATTTTTCCGAGTGAAAGATATTAAAAATAATATTAAATACTTATTCACGTACATGAAAAAACCAAATGGTATTTATACATGTAACAAGTAATTGATTTATGTGATTATGCACTGATTGTGAAATTCACTGAGTAATCAAATTCAATTTGCTAATGTAAACTTATAAAATATGTCATCAATACATACACTGTAAAAAAAAAAGGACTAAAATACGGAAATACTACTGGCAATCGAGACGCCAGTACTATTTCCGTATTTTAACGGAAGTTTCCCCTATAAATGCCAAAAAACGGAAAATATTCTGTAATTTGCTGGGAAAAAGTTCCGTTAAAATTGCCAGTAGTATTTCCATATTTTAGTCCGTTTTTTTACAGTGTACATGGACAGGAATTGTGCTATGTTCTATGCACGCATGAACAATTGCAAGGCATAATGGTTATTACAATAAAAAGCCAATGAGCCATCCCTACATACATCAATATGAAAATTAGAGTTAGACAATATTAAGGGAAGTGCATATGCAAACAATTGTAACGCTTTTACTAAATAATTGTATAAAACCAATCAAAGGAATCAAGGATAATATTTATTATGTACAAAACAGGGACTCCTATCGGAAAGGGGAGCAGAGAACAGTCAGACGACTCAATCCACTCAAAAAGACAGAGTGTTTGTAAATATAAATTCGTTGTCTTCTAGAAATTTTATATAGGGTAACTTGGGGTGCGATACCGCGTTACGTGGTTTTGCAAGCGCTGTCGGGAAACGCCACTCAGTTGTAAGGAAGAAGGTTCCCTACTGATACTTTCATTTCAGTTTGCGTTCTTTTTTTTTTAATTTAAGGAGTGCTTTGTTATTGCTATTTCGTCTTAACACTTCTGGTAAGTGGACAAAACACCAGAGAAAAGGACCATATTCTCCCCTTGGGTTCAAGGCTACAAAAATTCATCTGCTTGGGAATAACATTCTTAACCGCGCTATTTAAAAGTATTGTGTTTAGAAAATTTACGCTTATATTTTATTTTACACGGAGTTTAAGACCTTTCCAGGGGCAGGTATGAGTTATACATGAATACTTTTCTCTATTTTGAAGTAATGGCATGTATATTTTTCATTTTATTTATAAAATAAAAAATTTTAAATTTAGTTAATATTTAACACAATTTGCATAACTACAGACATACACACATTAAAATTTTATTAAAAACAATTAAAATATAGTTAAAAATACATATAAACGTTTCGGCTATTTTCATAGCCCCATCATCAGTAAACGAGCAGAGTCACAAAACTGCAAGAGTCACAGTAAACGAAAAAACAGTTAAAATCACGGTCTAAGTAGGATAAAATAATCAGCAGGAACTTGGGTTGCTTCGTTGATTGGCGATTCAGCTAAAACAGTTCTCCAACCTTCAAGGAAGACACGGCTAAAATATACGGGGCAATTGGCTTCCACAATTCGTGCACTCTCAAAATCGGGGACATGATCGAACTCAAGTGCATGTGCAACCAATCTTGAATTCACAGTACCTTTATAAAAAGAATTTTTATGCTCCTTGAGTCTAGCATTTAATGAGCGTCCTGTCTCACCAATGTAAATCGAGCTGCAACCTTTACAAGGAATTTCATAAACGACACCATTCAGGTCAAACTTCGAATATTTATGTTTAAAACTACTGAAAAAATTATCAATGCGGTTCAAGGGAACATGAGCTGTCCTAACATTAACATCCTTAAGTACGGCTGAAATTTTCTTCGAAATATTACTGTAATAAGGCAAAGATATAGTTCCTATGGCATTGACACGCTGGTAAGGAGTGGGGTACTGGTCTGATTTGCTCGTAAGTTCCGAAATAACTCTAAGACACCAACGACGTGGATAGTCGTTGAGACGTAAATCATTCATTATCTTACCAATTTCATTATCAAAACTAACTATGTCACTGTAAAATCTCAAGGCTTTGTTGTACAAGGATCTGACGAATGCGATTTTATTTGAAAGTGGGCTATTGGATTTAAAATTTAAATATTGCCCGGAGGAAGTACTTTTTCTGTAAACAGAAGTTTTCAAAATAGGAATATTATTAACAATTTCTCTCTGAAGCAAAACATCAAGAAAAGAGAGTGACCTGTCATTTTCAAACTCTATCGTGAACTGGATTGAAGAGGAAAAGGAATTAGCTTTGTTTAAAATCGCCACAAGTTTATCTTCTTCAGCAATTATAGAAACATCATCAAACATACCGCCTCCAAAACTTAATCTTATTACCCAAACTGAAAATAATATCTTTCTTCAAATACTGCACAACAATCTCTGCTACTCTCACGAACAGGGGGGAGCCCATTGCAGTTCCTTTTAACTGTTTATAAAACGTATCTTGAAAAGCGAAACAATTTGATGTCAGACCATATTCAATGAGTTTAATAGCAACGTCCATATCTAAATTAATAGCATTAGCAAAATCGGGCCACATGCTCTGAACAGCGATGCAGGCTAGATTTATTGGTATACATGTGAACAAAGATACCACATCCAAAGATGCCATCGTACATTTGTGAGGTATAACGAAACTCTTCAAATCATCAAGAAATTTAATTGAGGAATTAATACTGTAAGGGGAAGAGACGGTCATGGGTTTGAGAATAACTGATAAAAATCTAGATAATTATACACTGGGGAGTGGCTGTAATCAATAATAGGTCTAAGAGGAATATTAGGTTTGTGAGTCTTCGGTAACCCATAGGATCTTGGAACGAGACCAGTATAACACTTAAAGACTTTTGGCAAGAAGAGGACAAAATCTACCGGACTTCGTTAAATCACTCAGGAGGTTATTCATGTTTCTTTGAATACTCGGAGTTAAATCTATATTAACAATACTGTAAGTTTGATCATCGTTCAGTAAATCAAGGGACTTATTTATATAGTCAGTCCTATCTATAACCAGAGTAATACGACCCTTATCCGCTCTAGTAATAACAATTGATGAATCACGCGATAAATTATTTAAAAGTTTCCTATAAAAATTGTTAGAACTTGATACCACATAACGATTCTTTATCAACATCTTGGAATTTTCAGACCTTACCAGATGTTTCTGCGAGGGGTTTAACTTATGTATAATCGGCTCGACAGCCGCCAGTAACCGAGGAGAATCCAATTTCGAAGCACCAACGGAAAAATTAAAACCACTGTTCAGAACCTTAAGTTCATCTGGAGAGAATTTTCTGGATGATAGATTCAAAACCCCAAAATTACCAGATGAAAATCGCGAGCAACCGGCAAAAAGTTCATGCTGATTATTTTATCCTACTTAGACCGTGATTTTAACTGTTTTTTCGTTTACTGTGGCTCTTGCTGTTTTGTGACTCTGCTCGTTTACTGATGAGGGCTATGAAAATAGCCGAAACGTTTATATATATTAGGTAGATTTCGTATGAAATACTACCTATTGGCGTCGTTCCTATGTTGGAATTTCTGAAAATTTTTTGCAGATGGACACCGATCATGACCCCTTCTTCCCAAAACCACCCTCAGTAAAAAACTTTATCTATCTATCTATCTATGTATCTATCTATATATATCACTTTCTTCTGGACACGATAACTTCCACAATTCTGCACCAATGTCTTTGATACATAAAATCAAGGGGCATAAAATCTCTGTCAAGTTCGTTAATGGGCAAAATCGGACCAAGGGGATGGAAATAGGGAGGGGTTTTGTGAAAACCGAAAAACCCCCATAACTTCTTAAATTTTGTACATATAGAATCAGTTTAAAGTTTTTATTACTTCTAAAAATAGGGTCAAAAATTTATGTATCACAGATTTTTGATAAAGTTAAAAATGGGCTCAAGGGGTGCAAAAAATGGGGTTTTGGGGATAAAGAAATTCATAACTTCGTCAATTCTCAAGATATCAAATCCAATTAATTTTATCATGAATCTCCTTAACATTATCTACAACTTTTACACTCACAAGGACCAATAAGGATCACAAGGTCCAAGGATAGGACCAATTCGTACCGCAAAAAAAATTAAAAACGAAAACAAAAAGGGCGTTTGAAGAAGAAAAAAATCCAGAACTCCATCAATTCAAAAGATATAAAATCCCCATGAATTTATCATATATCTTCTTAATATTGTCTACAACATCTATGTAGACAAGTTTTGGATAGGACCAATTCTTACAGCAAAAACAAATTAAAAATACATAGTGGTTGAAGAAAAAAATCATCTTAGTAAGGGTGTATTCAAATCCAAACTGCTTATTTTCTGACTCATTTTATAATTCATTTTTACTCTCAAAGGCTTCCAATTGGTACCTTTTCTTACTCAGAAACTATATAATGTACCGTAATGGTCATTTTTTTTGATAGAGGCAGAATATATTTTAAAACATGCTGTCAAAGTGGGCCTTTTGAACCGAATTTCCCGAAGCGGATTGTGTTGGAAAAATCATCATATTAAGGGAGTATTCAAATCCAAACTGCTTATTTTCTGACTCATTTTTAAATTCATTTTTGCTCTCAACCGCATCCAATTGGTAGATTCGCTTATTCAGTAACTATATAATGTACCGTAATGATCGATTTTTTGACAGAGGCAAATATATTTCAAAAAATGATGTCAAATTGGGCATTTTGAACGGAATTTCCCGAAGCGATTGTGTTAGAAACGAAAAATATTGTCTTACTGAGAAAATAATTGTTTATATATCAAGTTTTAATTAATTGAACGAAAATTAAAAACACCGGTCGCTTTTAAATCTTTTCAAAAATCACGTCAGTAAGTTTCGTATTTTTTCTATTAAAAATTAATCTGAAAATGTGCCAGAAATTTTCGAGTTGTGGAGCATGGAAAAGTATTTTTTTTTAATACCGCCCTAACATGATTCTGATAAAACCAGTTATTATATAAAAATGAAATAAAAACTCGTCAAAAGCGGCCAGATAAAATTGTTAAAGTGGGTTTATCTCTAATTATGATTTGTTTTTTGTTTGTGAAATTAATATACTATATATACTTCGAAATCTACCTCCGCCTGTAGGCCGGGCCGGCAGGGATTTTTTTTAAAACTATATTTTAATTGTTTTTAATAAAATTTTAATGCGTGTATGTCTGTAGTTATGCAAATTGTGTTAATTATTAAGTAATCCAGACGTAATTATATATGTATTTTTAAATCTTAAGTATGGGCCGCGTGTCACAGAGCTGCTAAGGACCATTTCTAAACATTCAAGTAAAATTATTCGTGTTTCGAGTCAAATTAGTTTTTTATTTCGATACAAGAAGTCTCGTATTGTCCCTCCGTCGTTTAATGTTAAAACTTTAGTGCATTCTTATAATGGTAGAAAGATCACCTTGTCTTCAAGTTTCAAGTTTCTGCAAGCGGCTATTTATCTCAGCCATTCTATTCTTAGTAGTAGGAAAAGACTTTTAGATAACTGCATGAATAGCATTTTTTGCTTAATTGAACCTGCGGACCCTCTTCAAATTTTGGGATTCCTGAGATACATTGGCAGTGCTCTTAGCGCTAAACTGGTTGCTAAGCATGAGGAAAAATTCGATAGTCTTTTTGCCCGTTGCTCTCGATTTTCATCTGGTAATGACAAAACTAATTTTTGGGTTTTGAATCTATCATCCAGAAAATTCTCTCCAGATGAACTTAAGGTTCTGAACAGTGGTTTTAATTTTTCCGTTGGTGCTTCGAAATTGGATACTCCTCGGTTACTGGCGGCTGTCAAGCCGAATATACATAAGTTAAACATTTCACAGAAACATCTGGTAAGGTCTGAAATTTCCAAGATATTGATAAATAATCGTTATGTGGTACCAAGTTCTAACAATTCTTATAGAAAACTTTTAAATAATTTATCCTGTGATTCATCAATTGTTATTACTAGAGCGGATAAGGGCCGTATTACTGTGGTTATGGATAGGACTGACTATATAAATAAGTCCCTTGATTTACTGAACGATGATCAAACTTACAGTATTGTTAATAAAGATTTAACTCAGAGTATTCAAAGAAACATGAATAACCTCCTGAGTGATTTAACGAAGTCCGGTAGATTTTGTCCTCCTCTTGCCAAAAGTCTTAAGTGTTATACTGGTCTCGTTCCAAGATTCTATGGGTTACCGAAGACTCACAAACCTAATATTCCTCTTAGACCTATTATTGATTACAGCCAGTCCCTAGTGTATAAATTATCTAGATTTTTATCAGTTATTCTCAAACACATGACCGTCTCCTCCCCTTACAGTATTAATTCCTCAATTGAATTTCTTGATGATTTGAAGAGTTTCGTTATACCTCACAAATGTGCGATGGCATCTTTGGATGTGATATCTATGTTCACATGTATACCAACAAATCTAGCCTGCCTCGCTGTTCAGAGCATGTGGCCCGATTTTGCTAATGCTATTAATTTAGATATGTACGTTGCTATTAAACTCATTGAATTTTGTCTGACATCAAATTGTTTCGTTTTTCAAGATAGGTTTTATAAAGTGTTAAAAGGAAGTCCAATGGGCTCCCCCCCCCTGTCCGTGAGTGTAGCAGAGATTGTCATGCAGTAATTGAAGAAAGATATTATTTTCAGTTTGGGTAATAAGATTAAGTTTTGGAGGCGGTATGTTGATGATGTTTTTATAATTGCTGAAGAAGATAAACTTGTGGCGATTTTAAACAAAGCTAATTCCTTTTCCTCTTCAATCCAGTTCACGGTAGAGTTTGAAATTAACGGGTCACTCCCTTTCCTTGATGTTTTGCTCCAGAGAGAAATTGTTAATAATATTCCTATTTTGAAAACTTCTGTTTACAGAAAAAGTACTTCCTCCGGGCATTATTTAAATTTTAAATCCAATAGCCCACTTTCAAATAAAATCGCATTCCTCAGATCCTTGTACAACAGAGCCTTTAGATTTTGCAGTGACAGAGTTAGTTTTGATAATGAAATTAGTAAGATAATGAATGATTTACGTCTCAACGACTATCCACGTCGTTGGTGTCTTAGAGTTATTTCGGAACTTACGAGAAAATCAGACCAGTATCCCACTCCTTACCAGCGTATCAATCCCATAGGAACTATATCTTTGCCTTATTACAGTAATATTTCGGAGAAAATTTCAGCCGTACTCAAGGATGTTAATGTTAGGACAGCTCATGTTCCCTTGAACCGCATTGGTAATTTTTTCAGTAGTTTTTAACATAAATATTCGAAGTTTGACCTGAATGGTGTCGTTTATGAAATTCCTTGTAAAGGTTGCAGCTCGATTTACATTTGTGAGACTGGACGCTCATTAAATGCTAGACTAAAGGAGCATAAAAATTCTTTTAATAAAGGTACTCTGAATTCAAGATTGGTTGCACATGCACTTGAGTTCGATCATGTCCCCGATTTTGAGAGTGCACGAATTGTGGAAGCCAATGGAGGATATTCCATCTGTGTTTTGATCACGTGGTCAAGATAAAAACTTCTAGCTTAAAGAAGGGAAGGCTCCGTAGACGTGTAATGTAAATCCCCGCTAGCCAATGAAACAGTTCATGAGGCAAAGCAGTAGTATCTTCCCTTCTTATCAGTTAGAAGTTCCTTGGGTAAATTACCGGTTTCACGAGACTTTTTTCAGCCTCGAACCCATATTTGGAATATCTTCCATTTCCCCGTATATTTTAGCCGTGTCTTCCTTGAGGGTTGGAGGACTGTTTTAGCTGAATCGCCAATCAACGAAGCAACCCAAGTTCCTGCTGATTATTTTATCCCACTTAGACCGTGATTTTAACAGTTTTTTTCGTTTACTGTGGCTCTTACTCTTTTGTGACTCTGCTCGTTTACTGATGAGGGCTATGAAAATAGCCGAAACGTTTATATATATTTTTAACTATATTTTAATTGTTTTTAATAAAATTTTAATGTGTGTATGTCTGTAGTTATGCAAATTGTATTAATTATTAAGTAATCCATGCGTAATTATGTATGAATTTTTAAATTTTAGTTAATAGGTATATATGGATTTTAATTAATATGTAGGGGAGCGTAGCCATATTTAGACCGACGCTTTAAATGGACCGTTTCCATTCTAACGTTAATCACATAAAGTGACGCTATCTACTGCTGAAATTCTACTCATCAGAATAACGTCATTTATGATTAGAAGAAGCACCCGCCTACCATGTGCTGTTTTCAGACAATTTAAAAAAACATAAAATTAGCTGTTTTGATCTAATTTTTTCCTACTAAACGTAAGCGAATACTTTAAAACTAAGGTAAGTTGTTATGTTTTCATATACATATCTAAATTCATCTTTTTACTGCGCATATTTTCCACGCAGATTTATTTGATTTCGTTTTTGTTCATAGGCTTGAGATTACCTGTTTTAAAAAATGACGCAGTTGCCTAAATTGGGCAGTTTAAGTTGCTTAAATTAGACGAGTTGTACGACCATAAATCTGAAAAGTAAGTAAAGAATTTCAGGAGCTGTACGCTTCGGGCACTATTTAATTATTTTTTAATACTTTATAATGGTTATTATTTCCATACAAGTTTTTGAATATTTTAATTTAATATATATTTTTTTGTATATCTCAATCAATTTCTTTATACAGTTTAAATAAAGTAAACCTTGAAATTAAAAAAAAAAAAAAATACAAAACGGAAGCTCTCAAAGTGCAAAAGCAGTTGGAACATCACGTTTTAAAAAAATAGGCGTAATTCAATTGGGAAGAAAATGATGGAAGAGAAGAACTGCAGACATAAGATAAAGAAAACTTCTGTTGCAAAACAAATGCCTAACGATTCAGAATCTAAAATGAAAAATCAAGACAGTGAGGCTTTGTTTTGTCTAATTTGCAAATGAAAAATAAAATAGCAGAAATGATTCAGTGTTCAGATTCCAAATATGGTTCCATGTTGTGTGCGCTGGAATAAAAAATGAATAAACGAAATTCATGTGTAAGTTTTGTATCACTTCTTACATGATGTTCAAATAACTGACAATTAGTTCCATAATTTCTATTCTTAATTACTGATAACTTTGATTTACATTTTGAACACATTTTCATTTAAAACAATTACTCTTATTGTCAGGTATTTGATTTCATTAAATTTCATTGCTTTTATTTTGTTTGATTATTTCATTAATCGAAAACTTTGCTCTTAATAAAATTAGTTATATTCCCTAGTCATTAAAACAATCTGATATTGTTTGGTCCAATTTAGGAGACTGGTGGTCCAACTTAGGCGACCTGTTTCTGAATTTGGACCACTTTTGACAAATTTTTCAAATTAAAATAAAACTTAAGATTTTCAAAAAGAAATTGATCTAAAGATTTATTTAGATAGTAGAAAGTAGATGAATGGATGGACCCCGTGTAGAGATGTTTTGTATATATTCCAAAAATTAAGTGAGTTACATCTGAAAATAAGTGAAGTGGTCCAAATTCGGCTACTCTCCCCTATATAAGTACTGATCGAAAATAATTCGTACAAAATAAATCTGCAGTATTTTACGCATGCATTTACCTGTATATTTCTGCTGCATCAAATGACGCAATAAGATAAACAAACCCGCCAGCCGCTATTTTTACACCACGTGATTCCCACTGTGACGTCACGAGAATACTCTCCATAAATCTGATATTTTTAGAGAGTACTGGTAACTGACCTTTCTGCAAAGCATAAATGGCGGCCGGTACCTTCTTCCTCACGTCAGTGTGGGTGGGGGGGGGGGGGGAGGAACCAGCGTCTTGTCGAATACTTTGGGGTTAGTCAATGAATATAATAATTTGGGGTAAGATACCGGTTATTTCACGTTGGTGTAAATACCGGATATTTTTCGTTGAGGTCAAATGCCGGGTTGTTTCTTCATTGTTTTAAATTTCTCTTGGGTATTAACTAACGTGTCAACGACTTTAATCAGATTATTTAAATCAGTGATTAAATTCATACATTTTTTAAATGTTTAAAATGACATAAAGAAAAAAAAAATCTGAGATGAACAGAATTTGGAAGGTTTCTATATGTATTATGGCTTATAAATAAACCTTATTTGCCTTACAATAATTGTTGAATAATTATTCATTTTAATCATTGTTAAAAATTTGATGTTAAATGTAGTTATTAATAGTTTTAGTAAATGTAAATATCTGTAGTATAATATAATTTCAGATAACTAGGGTCTTTGCCCCTAAGAGCTACGCTCGTCAACACCCGTCCAGACACCAGAGACTCCAAAAACGCGCTAAGTCTATCTGCTTTAAGTAGATTACGGAAGATTAAATTGTAATTAAATGACCAGTGAAGATCTCCTGTAATCGGATTTCCATTCACTTCTCTCTGACTGAGGGCTTTTAAGGCCGAATCAATTGTTGTCAAGACAGGTAACGGCTGTTTTCGTGATTGAATAAATAAGATAAACCCAACAATTCAAAATTAGCTTGTATAAAATGACAAACTAAACAATTTTATAAAGGCGCTATAAGAATTTTATTTTAAATAAGACATTTTAAATGTATCGTTTTAAATATGACGTAATTTCCCCCAAAATTTTGTTTCTCATTTTAATATTCCCTCCCCCCCCCCCAAAAAAAAATGAAGGCCTATAAAAGCCAAACTAGAGTGGTATGACTATATCAACTGCGTATTTCCAGGTGTCTCAAGCCTTTCTAAAAAGGAATTAGATAAGAAGAAGTCAAAGGCTAGAATGCGAGAATCTTCAACACACAATGATATGGATGATGATTAAATTCCCTACCAAAACTCGGAAGATGTGGGCTTTTTAAAAGCGAATATGGCCGAAACTAGCCTTTTTTGCGCCCGGGGCAAACATGGATTTTGGCGCCTCCCCTCCCCTTCCGCAAAGTATATTTACGAAGAGAATTTTACTAATTTTCTAATAGCCGACTTATTTTAAAATTTAAAATATGTAATCATAAAGTATGTAATACTGAACTACGTAATCTACAACGGTGGATCCAAGGGGGAGGTCACGGGGGTCATGACTCCGCTCTGAACACCAACAAAAATATTCTAAAGCTCATTTTTTAAATGAAATGTACAGTAGAGCCCCGATTATTCGAGTCCCGCTTAACCGAGCTATTTTCTTTTGAGGGACTGATGGCTTCCATTATTATGAAACAGCCATTATAAATGAAGTGTTATGTGAAAATGAAAGAGCAGTCTTAAAAGTTGCCATTTTTTTCCATTCTGACCAGAAAATCCTAGTTTTAACTTTTTATGGCTGCTCTTTCATCTTCACGTAACACTTCATTTATAATGGCTGTTTCATAGTAATGGAAGCCAACAGTCCATCAAAAGAAAATGATCCATTCCAAAGGTATAATCCTTCATTTGGCGCCCCTTCGTTCTGGCGCCTGTGTCACGTGCCCCCTCTGCCCCCTTAGTTTCGGCCCTACCGAATGAGAATGAATGCTCAGAGTGTCTAGCAAAGTGCAATAAAACCTTTGAAAAATGTGACTAGATCAAGTGCATTCAGTGAAACTGTTGGTTACATAATTGTTGCTCAAAGTTCCTAAGCAAATGTGCAGTTTGTGGCAGATTTGAGATATTGCTGAAAAGAACAAAGGGCCATATAAAAAACATCAACAAAAAAGCTGGACTCTAAAACACTTTTTTACAGTGGCTTAACCACATTTAACCCCTTGAGGGGAGGTGGGATATATCTCACCTAATTTAAACAAGATTCTCACCAGAAACTTTTAACTAAATTTTATATTTTTAACTTTGGGGACGAAATGTTAAATGGCTTTTCCTTATTTTAAAATAAAATGTTTCAATTATTCCGATGAGAATTCAATGTTACAGAGACATTATTTTTTGCTCCTCAAAAGGTTAAACTTGTTATAATGTTTTAAAAATAGGCGTACTTAAGAGCCATAATTCTTTTAAATGTTAAATAGAACATAACCTTTTTTTCAAGTATTAGTTTGTTTTTTACTAAATTGCCAACGTTCGTTACATTCATATTTTTGTAATTTCCTAATATTAAGTAAGTTACAACTTTAGTATGTGTAAAATATTAAAGTTACTTTTATTCGTCCTATTATGTTTCAGACTGCTTTACAAGTGTTATTGTTTACACTGAAACTCCAGAAGTCATCTTAACTCTATATACTTGTCCATCTTACACCAACCTTGGGGTAAGATGCCAAAATGCAAGTGCTTACAAAAACAAAAATTTCGATGCTTTTTATAATGTCTGTAAAATGAAATACCATATATACTCGTGTATAAGTCGACCCTCCCTCCCCCCCCCCCCCCAATTCTTAAGCAATATTTTGAAAAAAATTGAATTTTCGCGTATAAGTCGAACCACATTTCTGGTAATATGTTGAAAAATGATTTGTAATCGAGGATAATAAAAAAAAAAAATAGTAAATTTTCATAAAATTATTAAAAC
Source organism: Maratus speciosus (assembly GCA_963932465.1). Taxonomy (NCBI): domain Eukaryota; kingdom Metazoa; phylum Arthropoda; class Arachnida; order Araneae; family Salticidae; genus Maratus; species Maratus speciosus. The sequence goes on from OZ010787.1 coordinate 211,801,029, forward strand.
ATTTTTTTTCTACATTTCTAATTAGACTTTTTAACATTCAACGTTTTAAAATTGTATAATTATGTAAAACCGAAGAAGCTTAAACTATTTTGAAACCTATTCACATCAAGTTAATGATACTTAAAAAGAAAAAAATTCTTTCAAAAGTCTATTCAAGCCTTTTACAAGGATTAACAACTTCTTAAGACTGCTAAAATATAGTGCTTTTTTGTATTAGGACTTTTAGAAGAGATATCTAGAAGCATTCTCAAGCTGAACTCTTTTTAAAAAGGGGATTATAATGTTGAAAGGAATGCCCTGTATTGAAGGGAATTCTATCCCAAGAGAAAATGAGTGCAGAACAATTACAGGGACATTATAGTTACTCTTTTTTTTTTTTTTTTTTGGTCAATCTTAGGGAAATGACCATTGTCCGCTTTTATCTGTCTTTCCAACCTAGACACATATGTGATTACTTAAAAGACTTGCCCATTCGCCGACTACCTGCGAATTTATTTATTTATTTATTATTATTATTATTATTATTAATTTACTAACTCGTGTATAAGACGACCCCCACTTTCAACTTCCAAATTTTGTCTAAAATTCTTCGACTTATACACGAGTATATAGGGTGAGTTTTTAAATCACACATAAAAGTACAAACTGTAACAATAAATCACTGAATAACAAATAAAAACAACAGGTGATTTTTAAAACAATTAAGTCAAACGGCATCTTCACCCCAATCTATCCTAATATCTAATCTACCATGAGAACTGGACAGTCAAACAGATAAGTCATCCAGTCATGCAGTGTCATCTGTTGTGGCTTTTTAACGCAGTAGTGTAAAATGTAAAAAATATAGTGTAATGATGTTGATAAGGACCCACACATGCAAAGAGGTGAGTCCCATTTATTAATGGTATATAAATCGTTGTGTTACATTTGCATTATATTACATCTTTCGAATTTTTTTTTGTGGGGAGAATCTATTACGGTGCCCTGCCCCCCCCCCCCCCCCTAAGGAAATTAATTAGCAGATCTTATTACTAAGCAACAGGCTATCGCACATTTTTATACGATGATTTACGGCCTTTTTATTTGGATTGATTACTTTTTTTTCCAGGAATGTATCATAGCTGCCATCTTAAGCACATTTTTCATTAAGATTATTTTTGAAAAGAAAAATTTATCTTAATTTTAAATTTTAGGTGATCAAACAGGTCAAATTTTTCTGTTCAAAAATAGCGGTAGGAAAAATGCGCAAAAGTCTACCTATAGATGACCTTTGGATGACCTAAAATGACATGTCACAGCTTCGATAAATTTAGTGGATTTAGTTATTGATACATTCTTCATCAAGTGTGGAATGGATTCAGCTACCTTCTAGATATTACTACCTGAGTTCTAGCCACACAATGAACATATACAGGGTGCAAAGGAAAGTCCCGTTAACCTGAAAATACTTGCGAAAGGAGAGAGCTACAGCTATACAAGTGAGGTAACGGTATAGTACAGCGACTACGTCTATTTAATGCAAACGACAGCAGTGCTCCTAGTGGCGAAATTTGGAAGATAGCCATTGCAAATCGAAAACGAAAAGAAATAGAACAAAATTTCCAATAAGAAAGTTTTAGAGGGTCAATTAATTAGTGCGGAACGACATTTGGTTTACATGGATAAGATGAGTATTCGCCTGTAAAAACCAAAAATATCTGAAATCGACGCACTCTATTTTGTGTAAACGTTTGAATGGAATGGCCAGAAGTATGAAGAAATACGCGTAATTTATTGTATAAATACGTACTTATCTCAATAAATTTTGATAACATCACACAAAAAAACAAAAAAGACAAACTGTCTCACAATGATAAAAAGTTAATATTCAATATGTTCGAAAAGTTCGCCATTGCTCACGATACACGTTTGTATTACTGAGAGTAAATCTGCATGTACATTTCTCAGCATGGAGCGTCTATTGCGAGCCTCTTCAATACGACGGCATAGATTTAACCCTTCCAAGGGCGATAATTAGACGGTCTAGTCACATAATTTTAATTCCAAATCTGACAAATGACACCAAGAATATTTAACACGTTCACGCCGGTGCGGTGGATCACACTCGACTGTCTCGGAGCTGCCAAGTCTCCGGCTCTTTGGATACCAGTATTTTAATACAGAAAATGTTGTTTTGTTTAATTAGAACAATTGGGCGATTTAAAGGAACAACATTTTCTCTAAAATAATAGTGGTGTGCAAAAAGCCGGAGACTTGACAACTCTGAGAGAGTCGAGTGTGATCCACCGCGCCGGCGTGAACGTGTTAATGAAATTTTGCTTTTGTAATGAAAGTTCAAATTAGTGGGTTATTACTTTCTAAGAAATTGGTTTGAATATTCTGTTATCAGTCAATTATTTCACCATTTTACGAACAGAATTCTTCTGCCCCTGAAAGAATTAAACTAAAATTTTAAATGCATTGAAAATTAAATTTTTACAGACATTACAGTACAGTACAATGTCACAATTTGCAATTGCGCAATGCTACATTTCCGAAATGTGAATATGCAAAGTAGAATCGTCGCTCATCGATTTCGGATATTTTTGGTTATACAGATAATGGTTTATATAGATAAGTGAGAACCAAATGTCGTTTCGTACTAAATAATTGATGCTCTAAAACTTTCTAATTGGAAATTTTGCTCTATCTCTTTTCGTTTTCGATTTGCAATGGCTATCTTCCAAAGTTCACCACTAGGGGCACTGCTGTCGCTTGAATTATGTCGGGCGTAGTCACTTTACTATACCGTTACCTCACTTGGATAGTTGTAGCTCTCTCCGTTCGCAAGTATTTTCAGGTTAAAGGGACTTTCTCTTCCACCCTGTATAAATTTTAAATAAATATAATCGAATGCAGCTTGCATCATTTAAATACAGCGTATTATTCAGGAAATTCTACCGTATAACATTTTACTCAACCTGTAATTCTTTTTATTTCTTTTAAATAGATTGTGTTATTTGTTTTCAAAATATATATGTATCTAAACACCTACAGTTATTGCATTCCTATCTTACAGTATAATAAGGGGGAAAAATGTTCTTCTAAATATACAAAGTAAAAATGTTTAATTTTTAAATAATTTAATAAGGAAATAAGTTTATCTTATCTTAAATAGTGATAATAAGGAACGTGTGTTTAATAAATATTTTACTTATCATTTATTTGTGTTACATTTTATTTATTTGTGTAATTATTATTTAGTTGCGTTACAGAGCCATTCCATGAAAAACAGGACATTTTTTGGCAGAGAAAAATATTGTCAAAATAATTATAATATTCACTGAAGTTATTTTTCAAAGTCCAAATAATACATATCTAGGAATGAATTTTCAATATTTCACTTTTAGCGAGTGGCAGCAGTGCTTTAAAAATAGCCGCCATCAGCTGGATACCATGCTACTAAAACGCATTGGCTTCAAAAGAACCTAATTTTGTTTGTTTTCGACTTTGAGATTTTTTCTGATACAGTTTATTATATGAAAGTACCTTTTCCATTTATGTATTGTTTTTGGAATTTTGCTGCGATATCAATTACGTTATTACCAATTAAAGTTGCTATAAATTTATGTCCCGCACGTGACAGAACAAACAGGGTTTTTTGAAATTGGTACTGAGCCAAGAATTATATTTTAAAATGGTTGTGGCTTGTAAAGAACCTTATTATGTATAAGCATTTCCAAAATATAGTTTAAAAAAATATATCAATTTATAAACTAATAAAACAATATTTTATGCAGTCCCACACGCGACGTCACGTGTGGGATTCTAAAAATATTTCTAAATAATGAATATGAATGTTATTAATATATATTTCTTTAGATTGTTCTTTTGTTTACTCAACAGGTGTATATATTGTGATGGAAAGCTATTTACAATTCCTAGAGATTCAAATAACCTTCTTTTGGGAAAAACATGGAAAAATATGGATGGAGATGAATCTGAAAATAATTGAAAATATGACTAAAATGATGAATCATTTAAATATTAAAAGAACCCACTATATGAAATTTGAAAGGATAAGAAAAGAAACACATAAGAATTTTACAAACTGACTTTGGGATGCCATTTTTCTTCGGGTATCAGAATGAAGTAGAAAGTGCTTTGTGGTCGAGGGCAAGTGCATTTTTGTTCACTGATGCAACTTTGCTTTGGTAAGTAAGTATCAGGCTTATCCCATATGTTTAACTACCACAAATAAAGACAAAAATATTATTTTTGATTTTATCGAATTTCCTTATCAAGAAAAGTTTCACTTAGACAAGAAACATTCAGGGAAAGAAATTATATGGAGTGATGGACTATCCTCTAAGTTTAAACATAAATCCATGACAAAACCCTATTTCAGAGAAAAGCATGGAGGAATATCATTCAGATGTAAAATGAGTAGTTGATGGGATGCGTGGTAACATAAAAGTACTTGTACACCAAAAGATGATGAGTAAGAGCAAAATGCTCACATTTCAATCTGCAAAAGATTTTTCTGACTTAGCAGGCCAGCTTTCACAGAGCTTGAAAATATTCTACAAGAAGAAATTGAAGAGAAAGTACATAAGTAAAATCCTTGGAAAAATGGGACTAAAATCAAAGAAATATCAGGCTTCCATATCATTGAACACAAGGAAAGGAAAATAGTTTGACACAACCACAGACTGTCGAAAGAAAAAAAATGAATCAAACAATTCAACAATCTTAATTCCCAATGAAGATCTAAAATTTGGAAAATGGATTATTTTGAATTATGAGGGCAAGTTTTATCTATAGGAAAAATTACTAATAAACTAATGATACATTTTTTGTAAATACCATAGAAGAGTAAAAAATTTGAGATTATTTCAAATGGCTCAAACATCGCGATGAAATTTCATACAAACATGAAGAAATAGAAAAATTTATTTATGCGAAAATTGTTGCAAATAGTAAAGGCTCTTATAAATATGAAGAGATATAGAACTGTGCATTCAAATTTCTAAAACAAAATAATAAAACTTATTTTGTTATTAATACTGTGCTGTTATTATTTTACCGAAATTGTATTTTTTTTTCAAACAAATTCTATTCATGAAAATTTAATTTTAAAAAGTACATATTTTGTATTTTATATCTGTTTCTTCATATTAATGGAGAAACTTTCTTAAATGAATGTTAAATAAACTTTTCATATTAATAAGTAATCGATTTCTTTTTTCTTAAATTTAGGAATTCACACGTTGACTTACACGTGACAAGAATGTCCTGTACGTGACATCTATTAGAAAAATTATTATTTTTACTAAATTTTATTTTTTCAAACAAATAACATAATAAATAGTTATTAAGGAGTTTGACCATATAGTAAAAAAATGTATAGCTCCGTAAACAATGCAGATTTAGAGGATTTCTTGTTAGAAGCAAAGTATTTGAAAAGTTCTGTCCAATAATGTGTTGTGCACGTGACATTTCTAATTAATTTTTTTTTTTTAATTTAAAAACGTGAATGAATTTTTTTTTGTTTATAATATCACATAAGTAGAGTACTTAATCTGGGTCAGCAAATTAAAAAAAAATAATAACCTTCAGTGAGTTTCATAATTGCAAAACTTTTCATGGAAATTTAGTCTAATTGTATATCGTAGATAATATTAATCGAATGAACTCTTGTTAATAAAATTGTTCTGCTTGTTTTGGTGTATTTTTAATAATAAAATTATATTTTTAAGATACACGTACATTTTAACGTCTGAATTAAAATATTATTTAAACTAAATATGAAACATTAGGTAAACTTGGACACATTTTAAAAGCAATTAAATTAAAAATATATACATAAAAACATTTAATTAAAATCAAAATCATACAAATGATACGTTTCGCTATGTCATCGTATAGCCTCATCAGTACTAACATCAACCACAACAATAAAACATCGAACACACATTGGACTCAGTCAAAGTTAAAGTTTTTCTTTTAGAAACAAGAAATATCATATACTACAAAAATGCACAGAAATGGAAGAGAAAATTCTAGAAAGTTCAGCAAAGGTGGTATTAATATTAATTACAAAATGCAAACTATTTAAAAATAAAAACGTAACATAACAGGTTAATCTCTATTAAAATACTGTTAGTAAAAATGTTTGCCTGAATAATATTACATTAAATTTTTCATATTTTCAGAAATTTTCTATTGTAATCCAGAGTACAATAGCTTAAGCGGCAGAAAGACTTAATCAACTGAAAACAACAATCACTTTTACACTGGTTTCCAAAAATTAAGGAAAAATCACAAAAAGAGCGATAACTTGTTCAAAAATTAACCTATCCGTATGAAATTTGGATATGTTGCTAACTAAAAGATGCTGATTAAAATTACAAAATGGAAATTAGTGGCGCTGCAATTGGATTACGTCATCTGTGCGGAGCATAAAAAGGCATGCTAGAGAGTACGGCTGCTGGTGTCGCTGTGATTATGAGATAAGAAAACTGAGATAGCCAATTCATTAGTATGACCTCGAGGTATCATTTGTCCGCATAACTGCGATATAGAGCTATTGGAAGATTGGATGTAGGCCAAAGTCATGCAGAGGTGGCCAGATGACTAAATGTGAGTCCTTCTGTTGCTCATAGGCTTTGGCAACACTTTCAAACTACTAGTTCGGCCTCCAGAACGTTCAGCGAAGGACGAGCAAGAGCTACGGCAAGCACCAATGTCCGATATTTGCGGTTATGTGTACGAAGGAATAGATCAGCAACCCACTCTCATCTTAAATCCGTCTTTGCTGAAGTCACTGGAAGGTTGGTATCAACGTCTACTGTGCATAGAAAGCTTCATGAAGGTAGTCTTTAGGCGATGCGACCAGATATTTGTGTGCCGCTCCCCTCATGTCTCCGGAGGGAACGTTTAAGGTGGGCACGTCAACAGGTCCACTAGACGGCTGATCAATGGAGGCGTGTTCTCGTCACAAATGAGTTCCAGTTTAGTCTCCAAAGCGATAGTAGGTATTGTTTGATTTGGAGAGAACAGGGAACGCGCTATCATCCATCAAACATTCGTAAAAGAGATTCCTATGGAGGAGGCAGTGACTGTGTTTGGGATGGTATCTCTTTGGGCGGGCGTACCGACCCCCATGTCCTTCCACGTGGAACTGTGAATGCTCACGTCTATAGAGATGACATTCTTGATGCTTATGTGCACCCTTATGCCGGTTCAATAGGTAAAGATTTCCTGTTACAGGACGATAACGCTAGACCGCACAGGGTTTACATCATAGAAGATTATCTTCAGCACCAAACAATTCAGTGCATGGAATGACCAGCGCGATCCCTGAACTTGAATCACATTGAGCATCTTTGGGATGCTTTAGGAAGATGTGTCTCTGCTCTCAATCATTCTCCTCAGACCCTTGCCACGTTTAAAACTGCTTTACAAGAGCAGCTCGCACTTCCCAGCAAACTTATCGATCGCATAATTGACAGTATCATACCTCGCTGTATGTGCTGTATTTCTTCTAGGGGTGATCATACTCCATATTAAAGGTACTTTTCCTATACCTAACAGGGACATTTATTTTGCTTATTTTGTAATTGTATTAATTTCTGAAACACCACAATCCTCTGGTAATTTCTTTTAATGTTATTGTATACCTTACTATGTGTTGTAAATTGTGTCTCAGTTTTATTAAAATCTACTTGTAACATTTTTAGTAATCGCTACTTTTGTTGTTTTTCCTTAAATTTTGGAAACCAGTGTATTTATTGGATTTAATCCCACTCTTGTTAGCTTTGATATTCAACAGAGTTTTCTTTTAAAGTTTTAAAACTGATAATGCTCTTCATGATAAGTATTTATGGGTATTCTCTACGCGTCCAAAATTATATTAAGCTGTATTTAGCATAGTACCATTATTAATCACTAAGTATATTCCTATATTAAATAATCGAATATTTTATCTTAAATTTAGTTTAAATTAAATTATTGAAATCAGAAATTTCTTGAAAGTATTCGATTAAAATATTTCTAGAATGATTAAGCCAGTAATCGTATAATGAGAATTCCTGAATAAAATACATTCGTAAGAGTTTTTTGTTTAATTTTCTACAAAAAGATGTCGAAATACATATAATGATTATTTTAAACTCAGTTGTTTTCAGTTTAACTTTTTTTTTTTTTTTTGCACATATGTTTGATTCAAAAGCATGCATATCAGTTTAATTGCATTTGAGCACAAGTACAATCAAGTAATTAAATAATTAACATGCATATTAGAACACCCATAAGCCTTTTTTTATTATATTTAAATAATTGTAGGAATAAATTTTTTTGAAAATAAGTGCTTGTTTTTTTCATATTCTTTAAAATAGTAAATTTGAATTACCTTTTCTGAATATGTTGTAAATCCTAATCTGAAACAAGGGAATGGCCGGCCTATCAGTTTAGCTATGAAACTTTATGGTATACATAAATAAAATGTCAACGGTTTAAACATACATATAGAAGAAAATGCCTAAATATTGACCGGAAAATTTTTATTTTAGAAAATTAAGGTTGAGCTAAAAAATCTGCTCTCTAAAAAATCAGTTTAACCCATATTGGACCACACCGATTAAATATTTTTGAAAAATTTTAAAACTTCGATTATATCATTAATATGGTGTAATTAAGTAGATACTAGCAAAATTTTGAAAAAAAGTTTTTAATTTTTTAAGTAACTAGATGTCCTATAAACAGGACATATTAGTAGGACACATAGTAAGGACATATAAAATGTATACATAAACTAATTTTATGAACAAATATTTTATTTTACTTTAAAAATACTGTTTATGTTGTACAAAAATACTCTATGAGAATAAAAATCCATAATCTCCAATAAAAAGATAATAATAACGGTAAAATTCCAGATTATAAGATCACAATTTTTAAAGGATTTTTTAAATAGATTTTTTTCAATTAAATTTTAATTGGTTACTTGCTTTTTTGTTTATATGTTATACATTTATGTATTTTAAAGACGTCTTTACAAAATGCATCCAGAAAATCCTTACCAATTTTATTTTTAAAAAGGTTTTATTAGCTGTCCTATTTATAGGACAGCGGTCCACTATAGGTTAAGCAGCTCTGCTTCTTACCAACGAAAGCTGGTATGGTAACTCGGCAGAATTAATTGACCTTATCTATGAATACGCAAAAAAGAAAGCAACCCTATTTTCGAATATTGAAGAATTCTTAATTTCCTTACCTGACTTAGATTTTCCATTCACACACTATTCGAAGTGGTGAACATTTGGAGAAGAGGCAAGCAACTTTCACAATCAAATTTATTTTCTTCGAAATTTTGTTGTTTCTTCTGGTGCTCTTCAAGTATTTTTCTCTTGTGAGTTTTTAACGACCCATTGTTTGGAGATTTTGTTCAAGGGGGAAAAAAAATATATTTCAGCTCTAGCAGAGGTGGAAGGTTGGATTTTAGAAACTTTCCTGATATTTTTTGTGCTGGTCGCTAATTAGTTGGTTATTTGATTGCGGGATTTGTAGGGAGAAAATTTTGGAATCTTGAGGGGGGTAAATTTAGGGCTAGAAGTATTAAAAACATGTTGGAAGCTCCTGCTTAAGAATAAATCTTATTGGCCGTAGAGTGTTTGAATGCGACAAAGATGCGTAGTCTACAAATAACAAACATGAAATGCTTAAAACATACCTTGAGGATTCAGAATAATGTACTGAAGTTGATTAAAAACTGCAACAAGATTCTACTTAAACTATAATGGAAAAATACCGTGCTTAAAAACATTTCCTTTTCATCTCACTGTTAACGCTCTATTGGGAACTACTTAAACTTGTCAAGAGGTAACAGCAATATACGCCAAAGTTAACAAGGGGGGGGGGGGCGAATTTATGCGACGTGACACATACTTTTCTCTAATATACAGAAAATAAGATGAAATCTGGAATAAATTTTAACGTCTTGCCAGTGGCGTAGCCAGGATTTCATTTCGGGAGGGGTCCAGAATTTTCCCTTCAGGTTATATATATAGTAAAACCTGTCAAGATGAAATCGCAAACGTTGGTAAAATATTCCGTTTTACACAGGTTTTCGTGTTACCAGGTGTAATTGTATAGCATTCTTTTCGATAGCACTACGGAACATAGCAGAATTACGTTATAGGCAGGCTCCATTTTGACAGGATGTTATGTATTTATACTTATTTATCTTATATAAATAGTAAAACCTCTCAAAATAATAATTATCAATAACAAAACTCTGCCTTAAACGGAAGCGTTAAATATCAATTGACGTACAATGAAATTTGCTAAAAACCTGCCTGAAAGGGGATTTTTACCGTTTTTTATTAAAACACAGTAAAACCTGTGAAAGTGAAATCTTTCTATCATATATCGGGAGGCGGCAGCATAGACAATCACCTCATCGAGTTGGAGGCTGAAATTGCAGTATTAGTTAAAACTCGATTCGCATATTAAAACGCAATCGGTGTGCCTAGTCATATCTTGGTAGAAAATACCTGAAAACCCGATATTAGCGCTTGTCTCGTGGGTTTACCATTGTGTTTTCCTGCTCCCAGTTCTAAAGTTTTCTTACTTTGGGTGTAGGAAAACACAATGATAAATCTACCGCGAAAATCGGGTTTTCAGGCGTTTTCCAACAAAATATGACTTGGCAGACAAATTGCGTTTTAATATGCGAATCGAGTTTTAACAAATGCTAGAATTTCAACCTCCAACTTGATGAGGTGATTGTCTGTGCTGCCGCCTCCCAATCTATAACAGAATCCTGTCTCAAACGGAATAGTTTCAGGATCCCGATGTTAACGAACAATTGATCTTATTGCGGTAATGTGTCTTAGAAGTATAATTAATTACACTTCTGTAAACGTAAGCCTGTCTAAAATGGACCTTTTTGCCAGTCCTGATCACGTCTTGATAGGATTGGCTGTATATGTATAATAGAAGTATTTCGAGTAAGTTTAAGAATTTACGTATATCCTTATTTAATTTCTTAATTAAAAAAAGAATGGATAAAAAAAAGTAAGATCAATCTCTATAACTGTAGCTAATTTTACATTGAAATTACATTAATATTTACCAGTGACAAACATTTTACAAACGCTAAGATGTAAAACTGAACGCATACTGCAGAGTTAAATTTATTTAAATCAAGTTTACATAATATTTGCGTACAATAAAGTTAGGATCAAATGGTTAAGTTTAAAACAGCAATTTCCATGTTTAATTTCTTGCCATTGAATTAAGAACTTGTGCTGCAATAGATATAGTATAATGATTTTACGTAAGTGTCAATCGAGCGAGCCGTTGGATTTTTTAGAGATAATTTTTTTATCTTTAACCCTAGAACTACCGGAAATTTTACTCAAGTTTTATAAAAACATTCTACACCAGAATTTTTACTTAAAACTATTTAATTTGTTTATTTAACTTATTATTGTCTGATTTATACATTTAGTTTGTTTTGAAGAAATTTCTGGTTTGAATAAATATTTTGAATGTACATGTCGGGTCCAATGGACCCGTCTGGTAGACGGAAGGTTAAGAAAGAGATCTTGCAATTTCAGCTGCAGAAACTAGTGATGAAAGAAGTACACGCATCAAATATAGTTCATGCTGTAAAAAAATAGTTTTGTTCCAATTGTCTAAAACAGATATAATTATTTTGGGTTTCCATGTTTCATGTCTCGACATTTTTAATACCATATTCGATCTAACAGTTGTTTCCGATATCTGGTCATTTTTAAAGAAGTTACATTTTTATAACAAATTTCTTTGTGATGGATTAGCACTTTTTTGGAAGTATTAGAATGTGTAAAAAATAATGATGGTTTCTGTTATTGTACTTTCCAATCAATTTATTTTAGATGGTTCGAAACAGTTTTTGAGCATTCTCCAAGTTCAGCAGTAAACTCCGGACATTGGTATGTGGATTAGCTTCAATTTATGCTTATACGATTTCTCATTACTAAAGACAAAATGTCACCCAAGACCTTCTTCATACACAAAACTCTTATTGCCACCATATAATTTCGTGAATCAATGTTAAACTGGGCGTTCACAAGTAATAATTGGGGTTAAAGATAATGTTTAATACAGGCGTTTTTTTTCGGGTGGGATTTCTGCAATTCTGGAAGAGACACTTCGTAGTTCCGTGGAAGGGAGTAGCACTTCTAGACCATTAAAAAGCATAAAATCTCAAATCTTCCGATTGCACCCTTAAATAACTTGCATGAGGAACAACAACCTCATCTCTGTATATTTCAGCATTCACAGTTACACCAGCAAAAATATGTAGGTCAGTGCGGCCATTTAAAATGATGCCGCCAATACCATGAGTCTACGACCTTTGTATCGATGTCTTTCACGGATGTTTACAGCCTTGTTCCGTGTGTTTTTCCCCTCCATATGGTAGCACATCTGTAATAACTCTCCAAAAGAAATTAGGATTCATCGGTAAAGAGAACTCGGCTCCAGTCCATGGTACTCCAATGACGATGATCTCTGCACCACTTTAACCGGGCGCATTTCGCTGCCGGCGTTTGTGAAATACAAATCATGGGTTTTCTTGCATGCAGCCTTTCACTCACAGTATATCTGGATAGTCGAGTTCCTGTTGCTGCAGCGAACTCCCTTGAAATCTGGACTTATGTCGGTTGCCTGTTTCATTTTGCAACCGTTGCCAAATAACGGCTGTGACAGTCTGCTGAGCACGTTTTTTACATTGACCTGGTTGTCTGTGCACATTACCTTTACAGGCCACTGATAGTGTCTGTCCTGCTTCCATTATCCCTATCGCACGCCATTTCTCATAATCGGTCAAATGTCTTCTTAAAGACATATTCCACTTACTACAAGTGAAAATTTTACACTACTACACGTACAATTCTTGAAATTGGACTTCAAATCACCCACGTGCATTCCCTTTCACACGTGAACCAAAAGAACGGGCATTTTGCATATTTTTCTGTAGCAAAGGTAAATCACATTGGACTACTTGATAACGTTGACATTGTGTTGCCAACCAATCACCTTTCATTGAAATTCCCTTAATAGAATCGACATAAAGCACCTTTTTATGGTTGTTCCTTTAATTTTTCTCGCCAGTGTATTTTGAAAGTGGTAACAAATAACCAGTTCAAAAATAAAGTTACATTTGTTAATTGCAAGTAGCAGATTTAAAGTAATTGATAATGTTGTTCGTTATAAAGTGAACAAAGTCATGAAACTTAAACAATGTGCCGTTATTGCGTTCGTGTAAACTCTTCTTTTCCCGTAAGTGTTGGAAACAATTGGTCCCATTGAAATCAAAGATAAAGTAGTTTTACATTTAATCTAGTTACAGTAAATTTGTGTAAACGGAGTTGCAGCTATACTTTTATAGTTATCCTTTCGTCTTGGGACATTAAAAGGTTTCCTTTTACGAGAGGATTCCGTGTTCACAGAAAAACTGCCAAGAAAGAATCACAATTGGAACAAGTTCTATTTCAGATAGCTTTCAAACGGTAGCAAGCATAAATATATAGTGTTGCTTTCGTCGAATCTTGAATTTTTTTTTTAAAGATAAGTCATCTTCACAGATTTTACTGTAATACATTTATGCTCTTCAGAGGTGTACTATAGACTGAGTACGTTTCAGCAGTTTTAATGAATACTGTGAAAACGGAAAGCGTTTGTAACGGAAACCTGTCTAAAACGGAAAAGTTAATAATCTCGACGAAAGAATACCTTTGAATTATACCTTCTAAGATGAACACCTGTCTAAAGCGGAATTTTTCATAGGTCCTTTGTGATTCCGTCTTATTCGTTTTTACTGCTGTATCCATGATTCAGTAAATCAGTTCATCGTTCGCCCCCCCCCCTTGGCTACGCCACTGCGTCTTACCATTGCAGGTTTCCTCTCAACCAAGTATAGCTAAAAAAATAAAAAAGAGAAAGCTATATATTTTAATCTGTATTTGAAAGGAAAAGTAAATGAACTTGGCTTTCATGTAAAGAGTCAAATATTGCATTAATCAAATTGCATTTCAATACACAGACACTGCAAGTTTCATATGTCTGAACTGGGTTCAGCTGACATTAAACGACTACATTTAATTATAAATAATAAACGTAAGTATACTTAAATTTATATCAGTCTGAAAGATTTATGTAGTTCCTCACTCTACGTATATAACATCTTACATATCTTCATGCAAAGATAAAAAAAAAAAAAAAAAAAAAAAAAATAGCGAATAAGTTATTGATAGAAAGATTTTTGGTCAGAAATTATTGGTGACATTTATTTCAGACAAGTTGTGTCGGATTCTTTGATGTCTAGTATTATTTTATTAAACCTGAACCCATGTATTTTCTGCACTGAATTTGCCAAAACTTTATTGACGTTCTAATTCGTCTTTGGAGTATAGTCTCGTCCTGCGTGAGACTGTGGTTTGTTCAGTTTGCTATAAGTGTGCGGAGTACTTTATGTACAGAATCAAGTATTATGTACAGAATATGTTATAAATAAATAGTTTAAAAGAATTTCGAACGAATTTTGAATTTGAAAATGTTTTAAGTAGCCCTCCATTTATTTTGGTCTTGTACACATATGCATTATCGAAATTTCTATTAATATTTTCTTAATGGGACATCCCCATTAAATATAAGATGTTTTCCCATAGAAAGTTAACCTACTTTTTCACAAGTCCAACAATTATAGAACAACATTTTATACAGAAGAAATCCAATAATATTCACAGCTAATTTATTTGAAAATTTATACTAAAGGAGAAAAATTTCTCAGTAATGACATGAGCATAAGCATGACATAAGCATGAGCATGACAAAAGTCATTTAGTATAATGGCATATGATTTTTTTCCACACTTTGTAAAATTGTAGAAAAAGGACAGTGAGTAGTTATTAAGGAGGTGAAAGAATAAGGGTATATATAAAAGGTAAATCTCATCCTTTAAAAAAGTTACTTCATGAACATAGTATATGTAAATTGCCACCTAATCTAATAATGTTTCTTATAGTAAACATTTTATAAAATGTTTCAACGGTAAAATTTATCAGCGAATTTATACATAGGCTTTCTCATAGGTTAAATAAAACTCTATTAATTATAGCTATTTTCCTGCTGCCTCTATCGTTATTTCATAAAAGAAAAAGATTGAAACAATGCTAGTAATTATTTCAAAAACATAAAAGGCTGTGCTGAAATTCTAGCAGAAAGAAATTTTTCAGCAAAACATTTTAATGCAATAGAAAGAAAAATTGTAACATCTTACAATAATTAAAATTAAAATGCTAAAATTTGAAAGAACTTGGCCTAGACATCAATTTTAATAAGTAAAATATTAAATGCAACGAAATCTTTATAAGCAAATTGAGTATTTGAACTGTTTACTTTTGAGACATTTTTTACAAGAGGAAAAGTAACATTTCTATAATCCTTTTCATGCATTAATGTATGTTTTTCAAGCAAATTATTAATAATTAATTATTGATTTTTAAAGTCCTAGAAAAGGTCCCCAACGAATGTCGTCTTTTGGAATGATCAGAATTATGTGAAAATGTTTCATCAGATATGTAATGAAATTAAGCAAAAAAATATTTTCCCTAAAAAATAAGTTTGTTTTCGTTTGTATTTTCATATTGCGTTTAAAAATTTTAATTCTATTCAGTCTCAAATTAAGTTGCATGAAAAAGTAATATCAAAAAGTTGATTATTCTTTACAGAATATATTAAAATAAGGAAAATGAATTAACGCAAATATGTGACTTAACATATTTAGATAAATGCTTCATCAAATCGCGCTTGTTGATGAAATTAAAGTTGCAAATATTTACACTACATTGCTTGAAGTTTTTTTGTCGTATCTTCGAAGCAATTTGATCCTCTACATATTAATTGTAACTGATTTAAAGTACCTGACATATTGCTTTTTAAAGATATTTCTGAAAAGCCCCAGTATTTTGGTCTTGTTTTTAAAAATAGTTTATGAAAAATCAAAAGTGATACTGTACAATCTTCACTGTTTTGTTCTAGCACTTTTAAAGAAAGATTTTTTTCTGTTTTACAGTGCGTACTAATTTTTTTATTTTATTCATGTTATCATCATTATTTTATTCATTATTGGTTCGGTTTTGAGAAGTGAACATTTTTGTATGATCATTTGTTAAATATCTTTTATAAGTACGACTCTTCAAATCATTCTTTAAGTAAACTTTTTATAATTATCATTTTTAAGCATAGGAACTAGTTAAGATGCTTTTAATATTTCAAATCTGAAAGAAATTTAGAGATGTTAAAATTTTGTTTTACTGAAAAATTGTAAGGTAGTTAAGCCGGGGATTGGTTATAGAAAACTAATAGGGGAGACCGGGGGAATGGCGACACCTTAAGGGAATTTACTTTTTTTCACCTCGAAAAAATGTTTATTTTCTAATAGTAAAAATTCTAAAGCTGAATCATGATCTTTAGCATCTGTATAAATTTAACCGTAATCATAACTGTACAGTAAGCATACATAAAAAAATATTTTTTAAACCTCTGCACAGTGGCGGGATTACCCAGGATACTGGGGTAATACCGCCACTGTACCGGGGTAATGCCGCCACTCTTTAATGACCTAGTACATGCATCAAATGGATACTAGGAAACACACAACCTACTGAAAATAGTTAGAAAGCAATGCAATTGAGCAGAATAATGGTTAAGCTTACAATTTACTTCATATTGCAAAAGTCACTCTGCTGAATCGGCTCCACTACATTAAAATGAGGCCATTTCTCACTCGATTTGCATGGCGGCGGCATTACCCCGAGAGGACAATATGGCGGAAATCCCCAAGCAAAGCCGAAAGAAGAATCGAACTTGTTCAACACATGGCATCAAAATGTCGGCGAATGCATGTAGATTACGGGTCATATTATCTTAAATACCTAATGTTACAATAAAAGGTGCTTATCTCTACTCATTTGAAGCTCCAAAATAATAAGCAACTAGATGAAAACTACATTTTTCACTAGAACAAACGAACGACGTACAGCAAAGTCACTCTCACTTTAGGCACTGTTTCTATTGTTGGCCGCTATAGTGCAGGCACATTCACTATCTCAAACTGCCGTTAGTTTTTAAACTAGGTGGGGTGGCGGCATAACCCGGGTTGGCGGCATTCCCCCGGTCTCCCCTACTTCAGGGAATCTAGTAAAGTTATATTTATCATGTAAGACATCATTTCGTGTTATATCGAGGGCGCTCTATGTATTTGTAATACTTGACTTTATTTCACAATTTCTCATAGTTTTCGAGGTATGGTAAACGATAACTTCCAAATGTAGTCATGTGCGCTGCACTCACTCTCATACGACAGTGCATACTCGTTTTATTAGCCATAGACATTTTCCCCACAAGTGTAGCTTTAACCGTTCAAAGGTTATTTGAATGTTTCCTGACTTCAGTTTACACAATGTTTACACTACGTGTTAAGAAGTGAAAAACTAACATTGATAAGAAAAAGGCAGTTTTTATTTTCTATATAATTTTATTTTGAAGTACACGAATAACGAGGAAGGAATATCTATCTTAAGCAGAACAAACACTTCAGTAATCTTGAAGTATTGGATGATTTAACTGAAGATGTAACGATTGAACGACAATTATGCTTGATTAAGATAAGGAATTCATTAGCTTGAAAGTGAGCAATTATGATGCAAAATGTAGAAAACTAAGCTTCTTACGTTACTTCATGAATCTTTTATGACTAACACTGTTTCTAGAGCAATTAGAATACAAAGTTGAAATCTCATTCATCTGAACTTAAAATGATTACGCTCTCTGAAATAAAACTCTCACTTGTGACGATTCAGCAATCTTCGAGCTGTATTTCGTCGTTTTTGACGATAATTTCCGATCAACATCACGTGACTTTTAACGAAACGTAAACTCTCGAATATTTGACTCAATGATTTTAAGGAAACAGTTGCTGTACCTCCTCAAATCCTACGATTTTAGCAAACAGATATTTGCTTGTTTATGTTAGTCCTGTAATAATTTATTTTAAAACAGCACTTTTTAGTGCTTTTCAGAAAATACTGAAGCATAGGTAGTTATTGTTTCTTCATTAGTTATTTTTTTAGCTGTTAGAATTTTTAGGAATGCTTATTATTTTTATTTATTTATTTATTTATCTGTTGTTGTTCCTGTGTTCTTCAAAACCATTCAAAAAGGAAATTTGGTCAATAAAATTTCAAACATGCAAGATACCTTTTTTTTTTTTTTTTTTTTTTTTTTTAAGAAGTATATTTTGTTTTCAATCAAATTAAAAATAAACATAATTGATCCCTCTCCCGTTTATAAACAGTAAAGTGTTAAAATATTATTCACCTACTCAAAGTGATAAAATCTCCCGCAATATGCACTTCAGAATTCGTTATTTGTGAGCAACAAATTAACCAGACGATATTCTAATCATTCATTGATCAAAGAAAATTTCACTAGTGAATTATTTAATCAAGCCATATTATAATTATTCATTGACATGAGAAAACCATAATAATAAATTAGCCTTACTTAAAACTTTCAGAAATTATAGCAGTGCCGATAAAATTGCAATCTACGTTATAAAAATAGAAACACGCAGTAGAATTCACTACACCAATCTAGAAGCAAATCTTTACAAGTCTCCAGTAGCGAGGTTGGAAGATCAACGGCCTCCTACACCAAAGGTCGCGGGTTCGAATCACGCCGAGGAAAGCGAGAAGTGATTTTTTTCTTCCTCCTGTCTATAAATACTGGAGCTTCCAAACTGTTTGATAGATGGCACCACCAGCCCTCTTTTGACGATACTATTGACAAAATTTG
This sequence comes from Maratus speciosus, assembly GCA_963932465.1. Lineage (NCBI taxonomy): Eukaryota > Metazoa > Arthropoda > Arachnida > Araneae > Salticidae > Maratus > Maratus speciosus. The sequence goes on from OZ010787.1 coordinate 211,819,917, forward strand.
TATCGTCAAGCAAGTGAAGAAAGTAATTTCATCAATTTGACGAAATGTTCGCCTGGAGCATTTCCCAGGAAACCGTTTCGTCAAAAACAAAGAAAATTTCTTGAAATCTGAATATTCATTTCTGAAAGTGTATGGAAAATGTATGTATATATTAATAATGAGTATAAAAATGAAAGATTTATTATTAACTTACAAGGCTAAGCTTCTGAACTCTTTTTAACAATTAATATATAAATCAGGCATTCCTGTGTAAATTAGTAATTAAAGGATGCAAAATGAAAGTATAGAGATATATCAACACCAGTGTAGGAATAATATAGCAATAAGTTATATGATATAGTATTTATTTATGACCTTAATACTTAAAGTTTGTGTTAAGTAATATTTAACTTTTTTTTTCATTTCGTATACATAAGCATTGAAATTATGTACATATGTTTACCAGATCATACTATTATCTGAAAAACATGTTCTCTATTTATACGTTTTGTATAATGAGAATTATAATTAAATAGTTCTTTGTATTTTCTGTTAAAATGTGCTTTTAAATCTATTTTTTGAAGTGTTGCTTTATGGAGATTAGATACAGCGACGGGCGACTTCAGTTCTGACCGAGGGAGCTTTCCTTTGTTAGAGCGGTGCCTGAAGATAGAGTTCATGATGCCAGATCACGTGATCTCTACCGAGACGAGTAGTAAACATATAAAAGCGAAATTTTCTCATGCTTCATTAACAACAAAGAACGTCATATGAGAAAGTTAAAGAGCTATTATTTAGTGATATTCCAACTCAACTGAGCATAATGGCATGAGAGTGAAAGACAAGTAGATCAAACATAATTGGACGAGCCGCAAATTCGGAAGTGAACTACGAACTGTTATCTGCTTGAAAGTGGTTGACTGTGCGTATTCATTTTGGCAGTTCACATAACGTTCCAGCACTGTTACAGATGTGTCATTATGTGCTCTCCTAGTTAGCTAGCTTCTGTTATGCGATGAATGCATTTCTTTTCGGGATTTTTCTGATGTAAAACCATGAATAACTTTGGCGGATGTGTTTCAGAAAACAAAGCCAGTAAATTTACATGTATGCATGAGTGTGCTTGGATATTGCTGTCGATGGTGGACATATTGAACATATTTAAATTGAATTTCTTATTAAAATAAATTATACCCTACATACATGCGTAATTTTTATTAGAAAATATTCATCTGCCTTATAGCACCACACTTCTACAAAAGATTCGTGACACATTTAAGTCGGGATTGATTATAGAAAAGGTTAACATTTCAGGTGTTCTAATAAAGTTATAAATAGGCTTAAGAGATTATTTCGTACTAAATCGGGGATGTTATACACTTTTTTAAAACTTATTTAATTGCAAGATCTCTCATAGTTTTTGACATAGGATAAATCATAACCTCCAAATTTCACCATTAGGCATGCTGAAGTTACTCTACTTTGATAGCACATATAATTGTTTAACTATAGATAGACACTTGTCTTACAATTTTAGCTTTATACGTTCAATAGATATATGAATGTATTTTTTCTTTACTTTGCATCCGTATATACTTGCGAATCTCACGCAAAACAGGTGGTTTTAAGTTCTCTCTTTTTACTTTATATACACTGATGAAAACAATTAAAGCGACAAATAGTTTTTTTTTGCAATAAAAAAAAATAACAAAGCAAATAAAACCAAACTTGGCCAAAATATCAACCGAGGTAAGACCAGTATATGGGAAAACAAAAATGGGCACAACCTGCACCATAAATAAGGAAACTGGTCACGTGTCCACCACAGCAGCTGACCGATACCCTGTCAGTCAGAGAAAAACATGTCTAATAGGGTGTATGATCGCTTGTAACAGCTATACACCTCTCGCATCGGCGTTTCATACTGTTTACCAGGCTCTTTATCAACCCCTGTGGCAACTGCACCCACTCTTGCACAAGGCACCCTTGAGCTCATCGATGGTCATTGGAGCTAGTCTTCGAGCTGCAATTGATCGTCCAAGGGCGTCCCATACGTGTTCGATGGGGTTAAGGTAAGGGGACATTCAAGGCCACTCCATTCGTTGAACATCATCCGATTCGAGGTATTCTTTCACCAATTGAGTCCTATACGGACGGGCGTTATCGTCCATAAAGACGAAATTTGGTCCATATGCTCCGCGGAAAAGTCTGACATAGGGTGCAAGGATCTCGTCCATATACCGCTGACCTGTCAGATTACCTCTATCAAACACATGAAGGTCATTACGCCCATCTGCCATGATGCCTGCACAGACCGTAAGACCACCTCCATATAGTGATCCTTTTCGACAATGTTAGAGGGCCGATATCGACTCCCCGGTTCTCTCCAAATGAGAACACGTCTCGAGTCGCTGTCTAGACTGAATCGCGACTCATCACTGAAGAGAACCCGCCCCCAACTATCATCCTTCCAAGACACGTGTTCTCGGCACCATTCTAGACGGGGCTTTTTGTGGTTCCCAGTCAAAAGGATGCAGACTACAGGGCGCCAGGCATACGGGCCACCTGAATTAAGTCTCTGGGTGACTGTTATCATTGAAATGGATGTTCCTGTTGCATTATACAGGTGACGAGACAGTGGTGTCGCTGTCGCGGACCTATCCCTTTTGGATAAAAGTATGAAATAACGGTCTTCAGCCGGCGTTGTTTCCCTTTTGCGGCCTTGACCAAGTCGGCGGACCACAGTTCCTGTCTCTGTGAACTGTTTCAACAGAGTGGACACCACATTTCTCGGAATCCCGAGGTCCTTACAACAGGTAGCCTGTGATTGGCCGGCCTTGAATCTTCCAACAATCCGCCATCATGTGGCATGATAAAGACGATGACGACTAGCCATACTAACGATGGGTAAACAAAGAAATTCAAAAAACAAGGATTGGATTATGCTACGATGTTTCAAAACATCCTTACGCTACAAGCTTCGGCGGTCAAATGAGGTACCTCTGCACAAACGCGATCACAGCGCCACTGCCGTATGACGACACAGACCACTGCGTGGCAGGTGTGTCCGCGAGGCGCTTATCTATCATCTGATACCTTATTTGCGTATAGGGATAACTTATTTTGATTTGTTTTTTAAAAAAACCGTTTGTCCCTTTAATTGTTTTTACCAGTGTAAAAAAACGCCAAAATTAAACAAAATTTTCTTTTTAATTAAGATGTATTCTTTCCAATGATACTAACAGTAATGAAATCCAGAAGTGTCAAACTTGAGATGTAGGCATCTGAAAATAGGACTGAATTTATAATTTTAATTTGTGAGGAATTTCAAAGATGAATAAATTAAGAAATATTTAAGCTTGAAGAACATTACTGAAAAAGCTCTATGACAATCTCTTAATAGGTCTAGACTTTCATAGTATTTTTTTCGTAGTTACAGCTTATTAAAGAGAGGTAGAAATTTCTCGACGCAAATTGTATGGCCTAGTTTGAGGCCAAGGAGTGATAGCAGTATTGATTTTAGATTTTTAATAGCAATTATGGTCTTGCTGAACTGCAAGAAAACGTTTTAAATATGTAAGGATTTTGTACTACGTATGAGATGCCAAACTTCGTGATTTATTCATATTTGCTGTGGCGTTGAAAATGCGAATGGTAAAGAAGCGTCCCTGGTGCCGCAACCATACCACTTATGAATATGACAGTTTGCAAATCTCCATCTGTCCATTGCGTACGCCTTGTAGCGATTATATCAAAATTAAAGAGGGTCGAGTGCAGACCCTCTAGGCCAGTTAATATGGAATGACCCAGTTTTACATTTCCTTTTGCTTCTTCAAAAGAATAAACATATTTTTTTTCTTATACGGGAGGGACTCTTTCCAACATTTTTTGATGCGTTTGTAATTATATCAATACGGCCGTCTCGTCCGTCGGTCTGTCTGTGCGTCTGTCTGCATATAACAGCGCAAAAACTACCCAACCGAATGGTTTGAAATTTAATAAATGGTAAAGTAGGGACAGATGCCGCGGTGAGACAGATGCCGTAGAGATTGCGTGGGCGACACTAGTGCTCCCTAGACCAATTTAAGAAGTTCGTAGTGTTCCTTTGTTCTGTGTGCTGTGATGTATGTACGTGTACGTGTTTACATATTTATGCCAGTTTTTATGCTTCAAACCCGCGTGATAAGTTGCTAAAATTATTCTAATAAAGTTTTATTACATGTTTTAAGCCAAATAAGCAGAGATTTCATCCCAAAACCGATTGCAAGTGTAGACTAGATCCTCGTAGAATATAGACATGTGCTTGTCTTTCTTTCGTGTCGCTCACAATACACAAAAATGGCGGCGGGCATCTTACCCGCCGCTATGGGACAGATGCCGCACCGAGGTTGAGGGACAGATGCCGCAAAATATATGTTTGTTTTTCGGTTCAAAAAATTCATCACTGCGATTTAAGTTGAACTTACATTTAAAGGAACGTATATTAGCGCATTCTGCTACTTATGAAAATATTCTGAGCAACAATTTTGATTTATCGGATGCGAATAAGTAAAATGTAGGCCTTTTACAATTTTCACCATCTAAACTGTTAAACAAAATATCTCCTATTCCAATGGTCAAAAGACCTATACAGTCAAGTAAGAGAAAGCAAAAGGATGCAAATATTACAAGCCCAGAGTTTATAAACAAGAAAAAGAAGAAAGAAATAAAAATGATTGTGGGCGAATGGAAATACAAAATCAAAGAATGAGAAGAAAGGCCAGAAATAAACAGACTAGTGCCTAAATAGAATAGAACTAATATTTGCATTAAGAGTAAACTCCAATGCTCGCCTGGATATAAACCAGTGATTTATATATATTTTGTAATTATGCTGTCTACTGTTTCCAGTAATTATGCTATCCATTCATGAAAATTTAATTTTTTTTTTCATTTTTTGTCTTTAGTTTTATTTTTTGAGCTTACATTTTTGGAATTTCGTTAAACTTTCCACAATTAAGTGATACATATAATTTTTGTAAGTTTACTTTGTTTATTCTTATTTTAAGTAGTTTGATAATATAAAAATGTGATTTGCTTGAAAAAAAATTAAACAGAATAGCTTTTTTGCGGCATCTGTCCTCGCACATAAAAATGATGTTAAAAAATGACGTTTGGGAAAATAATTGTGCCTACTTTATTAAAAGGGTCTTAACTTGTTTAACATAGAAATTAGATTCTAAAGAGTTTGATTAATGATTTTTGGTACTTAGTTTGCTTTTTTTTTTTTTTTTTTTTTTTGCTTTATTGTACATTTTACAAGAAGAAAAGTAAAACTGCGGCATCTCTCCCCACTTTACTATATATAATCGTTGCAGAATTTTGTCGAATCATTTTAAATTTTATGAAAATCGAATCAAAACTTAAAAAGATATAAATGAAAGTTTTCTTCTTTCTATTAAATCCTATCATACGTAATTAATTCAATGATATCCCATGATAGGTAATGATTCTAGGTTGCCAAGAGGATTACATCATATTTACGATGGAGTCATATTACTGTATTTAATACAGTCGGACATCTATTTAACGAAGTCACTAAATCCCGAAAAAAAGTTCGTTGTATGGAAAATTCGTTAAATAGAGAGTCACCCTTTAAAATACTTAAAACTACGTAAAACACATTTTAAGTCCATAAACACTAAATATAATTAAAAAAAGTAATTCGTCACACTGTTTTTTTGTAATTTATATCTATTTGTTTTACTTATTTTACCCATCAAAAAGAAATTTGCGAGGGAAATAAGAATGAAACAAAACATTGTCTGGAAATACATTGTATTTTCAGTTAAAAAAATAATTTTACATTAAAATCACGATTTTTTATTATGGTTGATAAGCTGTTTGGAGGAATACCAAATTTTAAAGCAGTATTCTTTTTCTTCATGCCTTTATCCACCTCATCAAGAATAATTTTTTTTCTTTGATGCTCGCTCAAGCACTTTGACATTTTCGAGCTATAAGAACCGAAATTACCAACACGATTGATCATGATCAACAATCTAGAAAACTGGAAACTATAGTTTAAGGACACGGGACAGCTCCATTGAGGGTTAAAAGGGGATATTGAAAGTTTTCTATTCTTGGATGGAAAGCAAAGAATCACAACGATTTTACTGCTCTCGGTGAGTTAGGTGCCTGATAAGACTTGTTCATGGTCATTGATCATCATAAAATGTGTTAAAAGAAAGAATAAGTTTGAAATATCCAGTAATATTTTAAGGAATAGGAAGACAAAAATTTAGATCCCAAGGAAAAGTTCGTTAAATAGAGAATACGCTTCGCTATTTGGAGGTTATTTTACGAAGAAATTTGCAAAATGTCCTTGGTTCCAAGTAAAAGTTCGCAAAATAGAGGTTCGTTAAATAGAGGTCCGACTGTATATGTAATCATAATAAATTTTATATTCATGCATCTTTACATAAGAGTGCAACAGCTATTGCACCAAGTTCAGAATATTTATAAACCTAGTTATAGTACGAACGTACGTAATGACGCATTTGCCACGTTTGACGTACAATTTCCGTCTTGTTCCCCACAATTTGAGACAAAAAGGATTACGCGTCTGTAAACAAAATATCTTAATTAAATTTTTGTGGTTACATAATGACACATCTGATAAATTGACTTGTAGATATGACTTCATCTTTAAATGTAAATGTTAGCTTACAATTCTGGGTGCCCATAATTAAAACACCCCCACTCTGACCTCCCTATATATTGAACTACTCAATGTAGAGACCTCAAATTTTGTGTACATACTATTCACGGACATGGTGAAACATACTGCACAAAAACAATTTAGTTCCAGGAACACCGATAGATGGCGCTGTACAATAGAAAATAAAAAAAAGACAAAAATATTAATAATAAAAAAAGCACATGGGAAATAAACTTCTTCCATTTTAATATCTATTGCCCTAATGGAAGAAAAAGGGCTCAAACTGATATTGTAACTACAATTTCACTTTGTAAGCACAAAACTTTCCATAAACCCATGGTTTGCAGCCATGTTCTGGTTATAAAAGAGGATAAAAACAAGGGAGAATGTTAGTTATTCTGCAACATTTCAATAATAACAAAGCAAACAGTCATGCGTTTCTGACAATCTAGCCATTTTGTTCTTCGGATCTTAATCCGTGTGATTTTTTGGTGTGGAGACACTTAAAAAATCTTGTTTATCGAGAACTTCTATTAAATTTGGCATATCTGAAAGAAGTTTTCAATCTTCTTGTTAGAAGCATCCTAGTCGACTAGTTAAGATCTGCAGTTGAACAAGCTGTCCAAAGAATGCAGATTTTATATCTTCATGGAGGAAAACATACTGAGCAGCATTCCGTGCATAGATAAGGCCCTTGTCACGTGAACATTTGGTACGTTCAAATATTGGTTGTAGAGATGCGTCTTTTCAGCGTATGACTAGTTGTACAATTTATTTTGAAATTAGGTTTTAAGTTCAAGTATTACAGAATAATATTTACGGCATGATAATGCTATTAGTTTGTAATTGGGAAATCATTTGTTGAAATAACAGCTCTTTCAAGTGGCTCCGTAGAGATTTTTCGCATGAAAATTTAATTTTTAAGAAAGTACAAAAGTCGTAAATTTTAAACGATGAAACGCAACAGAGAGTGTATTACTTTACTTTTTATTTTATTTGTACTTTTGTTTTTACTAACTCAAGTTTTAGTCACCAGTTTACATTCTTTTTTCCTTTATTATTATCAAACTTGGCACCCGAATTGACAAAGAGGAAATGGAATAAAGGGACAGAAGCTGCAAGAAAATTGAGTGTTTTGATGTTTTTAGAACACTGAATTATCAGAGATTTGTTTAGAAATGAGGAGAAACTGAATTAGGAGGGGTAACTAGATAGAACAACTGTATCCATTTATTCATTTAAAAGTTTTATTCACTTCACTTTGCTTGTAAAGGAAAAAAAAATGAGATTAAGATAAAGAATATTGGCATATAGTTAAAAATTTTCTGAACTAGTCCAGTGCAGTAAAAAATAAGTTGTAACAAGAATGGAGAAACTCACAGCAAAACCTGTTGGCAATGTAGGTGGCAAAATTTTTTGCTGTAAAAACTTGCATGATTAAAGAATTTGGCTGTAATCTTATAAAGGAAAAGGGATTTATAGTTTTCTAGTAATTTACAGTAAAATGTGCCTACAATCAAATTTACAGCAGATCATTCTAAGAGAAAAAATTTACTAACAAGAACTTTGTTTTCCAAGGTCACCATTATGCATTAGAGAATTTCAAACTCTTGCTGTGTAGTGTCTTTCTCTTGCATTTACATTGACTGTAAGGAGATATAGACAACATTTTACATCCTGTTCCATAAATGTCATTTTGTAGAAGATTTTTGAGAGAATTAAGAGTTTTTTGCTCTTATTTCATGTCATTATGAATCATTTACATAGTCCTCTGTGTAGGAGAAGTTTAATTTCGACAACCCTCTACCGCACATCATTGAGTGTTTAGCCAAGAAATGCTGTTCAGTATAGATTTTCAAGCCATTATTATTTTACCTTGCCCATCCTACTGCACTGTAAAAAAAAATCTGTGAAGTTACTAAAGTTTTTCTAGGAAACTGGGATTCCTAGAACTTTTCATGTAACGGCAACAACAAAATTTCATGTAATAGACACACTTTTGCGCCGAAAATCAAAAAATCTGTAAGATTACTAAGAATTTTTTTGGAAACTGGGATTCCGAGAACTTTTCATGTAACTGCAGCCAGGGTTACAAATAAAAGTTTAGTAAGATTACTGAAATTTTAGCAGATTCATTTGTAATGTTACAGATTTTTGTAGCTTTACAAAAACTAGTTTTGTAGATTTGCAGCTTTTTTCGTACAGTTACAGGTGAAAGATTAGTAAGCATGTAACTTTACATCTGTAGAACTACAGATTTTTTTTTACAGTGTGGTATTTTAAAACTTGTTAAAATGTTAAAAAATTTCTATTTACTCAAAATGTAGTTATTTTGTTTTTGTATATGTGGCCAAAATTTCAAAATGATATCTGAAATAAGTTAGAAGTTGTTAGGTTTTTTTCTTCAAAATAATACATGTTTAAAACCACAGACGGCCCATTTGAAAGTAAGGCTAATCGTCTTTTAGGTAGCTTTCTTTACAAAAAGCTACCTATTGCAGCCGTTCGGAGGAAAGCGATTTCAAAAAATTTTGGTATATTTTCATCGATCATGACGCCCAGACCCCGAAACCACCCTCCGTTCAAAATTGATATATATATATATATATATATATATATATATATATATATATGACATATGTCACACTGTAACTCTCGTACACTGTAAAAAAAAATTTGTAAAGTTACTAAAATTTTTCTAGGAAACTGGGATTCCAGGAACTTTTTATGTAACGGCAACAAGAAAAATTCCTGTAACAGATGCTGTTACAGAATTTTTTACTGTTACCGTTACATAAATAGTTCCTGGAATCCCAGTTTCCAAGAAATATGTTAGTAACTTTACAGATTTTTTTTACAGTGTATTTATGAACCGATTTGGATGTAATTCGGTGTGTACATAGTACATACCAATGTCTCAATCGAGTTCGTTGGCCAGCTTCATCCGCCATTTTGTTTCAAAATGGCGGCCATTTAAAAATTTTAAAAAAATTTAAAATTTGAAATGTGGTACCAAAATATTGAAAATGGAAAAATATTTTTTTCTTATGTATTTGACCTTTATACAAAGACTCCGTAGCAGTTTTCGTTTTGTCTATATCTTAAAAAATGGCTGAGTTATAGCATTTTGAATTTCTAGCGAAGCTGACATTTTGAAACGTCCTGAATTTTGTCACGCGATAAAAGGCGTATTTATGAACCGATTTGGATGTAACTTCGTTTATACATAGTACAGACCAATGTCTCGATCGTGTTCGTTGACCAGCTTCATCCGCCATTTTGTTTAAAAATGGCGGCCATTTAAAATTTTAAGAAAAATTTAAATTTGAAATGTGGTACCAAAAAATTGAAAATTGAAAAAATATTTTTTTCTTATGTGTTTGACCTTGATGAAAAAAATTCGGGAGCAGTTTTTGTTTCGTCTATACCTTAAAAAATGGCTGAGTTATAGCATTTTGAATTTCTAGTGTGGCTGACATTTTGAAACGCCCTGATTTTTGCCACGTGATAACAGACGCATTTATGAACCGATTTGGATGTACCTTGGTGTGTACATAGTACATACAAATAACTCAACCGAGTTCGTTGGACAGATTCATCCGCCATCTTGTTTCAAAATGGCGGCCATTTAAAAAAATTAAAAAAAATTTAAATTTAAAATGAGATACCAAAAAATTGGAAAATGAAAAAGAGTTTTTTCGTATGTGTTTGACCTTAATACAAAGATTCCGGAACAGGTTTTGTTTCGTCTATATCTAAAAAAATGGCTGAGTTATAACATTTTGAATTTCTATTGTGGCTGACATTTTAAAACGACCAGATTTTTGTCACGCGATAACAGGCGTATTTATGAACCGATTTGAATGTAACTTGGTCTGTACATAGTACATACCAATGTCTCGACCGAGTTCGTTGGCCAGCTTCATTCGCCATCTTGTTTCAAAAGGGTTGCCATTTTAAAAAAAAAATGTAATTTAAAATTTAAAATGAGGTATTAAAAAATTGGAAAATGAAAAAGATTTTTTTTTATGTGTTTGGCCTTGATACAAAGATTCTGGAGCAGTTTTTGTTTCTGAAAATTTGTTCTTTTGTTTATATCTTAAAAAGTGGTTGAATTATAGCACTTTGAATTTCTGTCATGGCTAACACTTTGAAACGATCTTGTATTTGTCTCGCGATACCACACGTATTCGCCTATTTCGATGGAAGAAGGCATGTGGATAGTATACATCAATATCTCGACCAAGTTCGCTGGCCAGCTTCATCAGCCATCTTGTTTCAAAATGGCGGCCATTAAATTAAAAAATATATATATTTAAAGTGAGGTGCAAAAAAATTAGAAATTGAAAAAGGTTTCTTTCTTAAGTATTTGACCTTGATATAAGGATTCAGGAGCATTTTTTGTTTGTCTTTATCTTAAAAAATGGCTCAGATATAGCAGTTTCAATTTCTAACGTGGGTGACATTTTGAAAAATCTGATTTTTTGCCTGCGACAGCACTCGTATATATCAACCGATTCCGATGTCAGTGAGCATGTGCATAGCAATTACTAAGGTCTCGACCAAGTTCACTGGTTAGCCTCATCCACCATGTTGTCTTAAAATGGCAGGCACTTTAAGAAATCGCCGAATTTGGCAGCCAAATATAAGTTACTTTAAATAAAAGCAGCTTGGATAAAGCTGACTAATTTCGCGAAATTCTCATTCATAATGATTTAGTATTGATAAAAATTAGTATTGAATCTCCTACATCCGGTTTCCACTTAACTGAGCTTCGTGTGTTTGAATAATATAAGTTGGCTTTTTTAAAATAAGGAATATGAAAGCTACCTCTTCCTCCCGGCACTGGCCGGAAGGACTTTTTATTTGTGAAGCCCAAAGAATTGTTGAATTATTTCATTTTTTATTGTTTAGAGATGTGAATGAATGAAATGAAAGTATCACTCGCTTTGGTTGTTTTATTCCACTTATTTTTTTTTTAATTTAAACTTTTTTTACAAACTTTTAGGTATAAAAAAGAAAAGATTTTTATTCATAAACAACATAGTGTTTTTTCTGTGTTCTTCAAAATACATTTCATAAAATTATGCATGAAATTTGTTTTGATGTTTATTAGCTAACAAAATACAGAATTGAAGTTTTTTTTTTATTTTGCTGTTTTTCAGCTATGTAAATTACGGGAAAGTTTACAATAAATTGAGGATTGGAAAATCTTACATAAATTTTAGAACTGAAACAGTATTTGAAAGGAAAGTGGTAGCAGTTTTTTAAAGACTTTTTTAATGAATTTAGGTAAAATACGTCTCTTAATGATCTTTTTTAGATCGTCGCGTTGATTGTTTGCGGGATATAAAATGTAATTACAAATTTCTTCCTAAAACTTAAAAAAATTCTATTTAACCTTTTGCTGTATTTTCTAAGAAAAAGATATATTTTTAAAAATGCAGATATATGTTTTGAATATTCTAAACAGATGCAATAAATTATATTTTTAATTATTAGAGAAGTAAAATGTTTTGAGATAACGTTATTTCGATTTATGCGTTATAAATCTTTTATCTTCATATCACTCTCGTTGCCACTTTTTATAGACTCAGGCATAAACAATCACTTCATTAAACTAACTCAAAAGATCTATAATCTCTTTAAAGTTTGATAATAGGATTTACTCTACGTATTATGTATTTATCAAGTCGATAATCTACACATCAATCTCCGTGCTGAATTTGTTACTTTAGTAAATGAATTTCAGTTTAATACAGAAAATAATAGATAATCCTTATAACTTTGCATCACCTGATAAGTAGGATTTTAATTATTGTTGAAGTTAAGTGTCGTAAAAATATTCAAATTAATAAAAGGTGGATTAATTATTTTACTTTTTTACTGCGTTTGAAAAAGCTTTAATTTGATATTAAAAATATTCAAATCTCTTGTTAAAACGTTTTTATAAATTAAGTTAACTGCATGCTATAGAAAAAGTTAATTGGTGACGTCGAGTGTATTTTATTTAAAATTGACAATCTTATTAGAAATGTCCAATTATTGTCATTATAATGAAAAGCAAAGGAACTATTTTAAAAGAACCCTCCCACAGGCTTAACATTATCTTGCCAGTGTCTTCGCGTGATTGTAGTAGCCCCTTAAATAACGTTTTTTAAAAAATCTGTTCTAACTGAGCACGACTTTCTCTTAGTCGAAGAGGAAACATAAAGTAGCATGCAGATGTATTAGTGAAATTCAATCCATGAACGCAAAACTGATTAAATAGTTTATGGGAGAGTGGATAATTTAGGAGAACTGTCTGATCATCTTTTTACTACTTAAAGTACTGGAATTTGTATTGAGTAACAAGTCAACGAAATCCACATGTTGCTTTTGACTCAGTGTTTTCATAAACGGGCTACCCTAAACACATTTCAATGTTAAATATTAACAGTACTTGAAAAAATCCGAACACGAAATTCAGACGAATATTTCAATTGTAAATGATGATAGTAGAACAAAGTACTATTTCGATTATAAGGATCTTTATAAATGCATATAGTTCATTTTGCCACAGGAAGCATCTACAAATTAGGTGTTCAGAATCAAAGTTGATAAAGGCCTTAAAACACAATCCAGAAATATTTGGAGGTGAAGTTGATGGGCTCTCGTGCACTTAATTCAGGATTAGAGGGAAATTATGCAATTTGTAGCTCACATTTTCAACCTAGGACTTAGTTTGTTGAGGCACCTAACAAATTGTTAACTGTAGAACAAGAATTCCAATCAATCTGGGTTGAACGATAAAATGGACTTGAATCCCTTTAGCTCTGAACAACTCTTATTGAAATTGAATGTACGTTTTAAAAGTTTAACATTTATATCCCAGTCCTGACTCGAATACTAGATATTTCTGTGAGAGAATCACTCATACTATTCTGGTGAGTATAAAGAGTATTGGGTGTAACGATGCGCACTTTATTATCTTCTAACTGGTATGTGGTCCTTACGGTCCAGATAGAGATAAGCTTGAACTCTCGGCGTTTTTATTGTGTGGAGGCAGTGCCTTTATTTTTAATTGCACTTCGAGTATACTGAAGTATCATTCTGTAGGACGAAAGGTACTGATCTGCCACATCTCCGCCTTTTCCTATTGTTGAATGTTCCCATCCTTTTGTTATCAACAGCAAACGGTTGGAGAAGAATGTGGATAATCGTACTTCAAGTTGAAGGTAAGTAAAAAAGTATATAAAATAAGCCTTAAGGTCCAAATAGACATAAACTTAAACTGTCAGCGTTTTTGTTGTGGTGAGGCGGTATCTTTAATTTTTAATTGCACTTCAAGTATACTGAAGTATCATTCTGTAGGGTTAAAAGTACTGATCTACCGCTTCCCATTGTTGAATCTCCCAACCTTTTGTTATCAACCGCAAACTGTTGGAGAAGATTGGGGATAATCGTACTTCAAGTTGAAGGAAAGAAAAAAAACTTGTAAACACTGCCTTACACTCGCCCCCTGTTGTTCTCCTGCTAGGTAGTTTTGATTTGTATTTATTGTTCACACACTGTGCCTGAGTTCATTTTACGGCAGATTCAAATCGGATTCAAAATTAATATCGTTCTATATATCATGTACATATATACATTGATAATCGCAAACAAAACCCTGTACAACGATGCATTACTATTGTACTTAGTAGTTACAGAATGGTGACGAGTAGTTCTTTAGACGGCACAATTATTTAACAAAATATTTAATTATTATACATTTAAATAAAACATTCAAAATTATATTCACATATTACTAATAACAAATTTAAAATTGAAGATAATTTGGGCTTTTAACACTATACGCCATACGGGAACACCCTGGAGAGCCATCAGCCGAGGCTAAAGACTTAGCATACTCTGCCCGAAAACTGCTGTTTGTGTTGTGTCAGAATTTTTAATTATGCTGTATTAACAGTTCTCATGCGTCTCTAGGTGTTTCACAGATTACTTCTGCTGGAAATATGTTGATCTTAGTCTCTTCGTGGAGTGATAGGACTGAATGGATAGTCATCGAAATACCCAGCTTAATTAGGTCAATTATGATAATAACTATATATTGCACTGCCATAGAATGTCTAAATATAATTAAAGATGAAATATTTAAAAATTGGTAACTGTAAAGTCTTTTTTTTAAAAAAGCTTTAGAATTTGCAAAACTATTGCTGTGTGCGAAACTTCTAAATGATTATGACATAGTTATTGATTAAAATACTCAACCAGAAAGCTTATGGAGCAGTTAAGTGGATCTTCAAAATTTTTTTCTTACCATTACATTTTTGATAAAATAAACTGAAAACTGAATTTTATTGTTATTTCCTTTCTACGTATTATTCTTTATGTTTAGAGTGTCTCTCTATATAATTTTTAAATCTACAGTAGTTCCATGCTATTATAAGAAATTTATTTGCTTAATTAATAAGCTTTATTGCTATTCAATATAAACAATTTTAAACTTACGTTAGTACTGTTGGGAAGCATATAATAATTATGGCAATGCCTTCTTTTATATTGCTGTTAAAACCTAAGAATTATTTTTCTGCCAGTTTTTTTTTTCATTTATAACATATATGGATATAATATATTGTATGATAACTAGTGTAATAGCATATGCAACATATTGAAGAGGGGGAAAAATGACGTTGTCTGCTCATGTCCTATGGCATAGGTATTTTTGAACTAGAAAAAAATACAGCTTAATAATTGTAAATTTATTCTGATAATTGTTTACAATTTAACGTTTGTAGTTGCGTTGGGATTAAATTGAAAAAACATCACTTAAGGGAAGATTATGCATTTTTGTGTCAAAAGTTTTTATTTTTATTTTAATTTTTGCATTTTCTGCATCCCTCAAAAGTGTAGATAGTTGGCCTAACGCGGTTTCGTGATATTTCAGTTTCTCACAGTATTCTTTGTTCATTGAATGTAACGCCACTCGTTGAACGTAATGCTATTGTAAGATTTTAAACTTGTTTTTTTTTTCGAAACCCTGATTTTCAAACTGGGCGAACATTTTTCTCGAAAACTATTGGACTGAATTCCTTCATTTGTTATTTAAAAGATAGCTAATCGTTTTTGCTGGAGATTATACTATCAAAAAGTATAATTTTCATTGATTAAATATTTGTTAGAGTTAGCAAAATACGAAAAAGCGACCTTTTTTGTTCAAATGATAGCCATTTTGTCAAAAATCAACTTTTTAAACTAAATATTGGTAAAAACTCCTGAGAATTTAATGCCGTTTCATAATATCGTGACCAAATTTGTTTGAGATGCTTGTGAGAGGAGATAAACGGTCTCCCGATTGGAAATCCATGCCGCAATCGCATAATCATTCACTTTTTTTTCATTTTTTTACAGAAAAAAAATTAAATGTATAATTAAAATGTCAATATCCAAAAAGTTCGAAACTGATATGTCTTTTCTTTACAAAGAAAAAAAATCGTAAAATTCCCGTAAATTTTAGGCCAAAGAAGTAGAAACTCACCTTAAGAGAGTGCTAAAAATATTTTCTGTAGAAAAAAGTTAATCTGCTTGTTTTAATATGTAGCACATTCATGGTTTTAATTAGATTTTATATACCATTTTGAAAATACTACACTGTTCAAAACAATTTAAACAAAATTACGCAAATACTTGCACCGATATGTAACGTAAAATAAAACATCCAGAATTTATACGTAATAGAAAACATATGAAGAAAACTTAACATGTAAATCAAAGTTTGTGACATTCAAAACTAGAAAAAGGACATAAGTGCAGAAATCGGGATTTTGCAAAAACCTCTGTTTTACTGTCTTATTTGTAAAATTCAATTGCTCATCTTGTGTTTTGAGAAAGGGTGATTTGAAAATGTCACAAAAACGCGATTTATCGGAATACGTGGCTTAGCATATTATCGGGAGGGTTGAATCCGGGCAAACCTAACGATGTGTAGCGAACGCTGTTGGAGTCTCAAGAAGTGTCAGTGCAAGGCTATCTAATCGATTCCAAGACACGGGAGAATGTTAGATATCGACCAGGGCAAGGTCGGCCATGTGCTACCAAAGAAACGGATGACCGATACATTCTGTTAACAGCTCGTCGAGGCGAAACAGGCAATGCTACTCAGCTGCAAACATAGTTGTTCTTAGCCACAGGATGAAGGATTTCCAGCTAAACAGCCCAAAATAAGCTTCATTACGGTGGTCTCTATGCACGTAAACCAATGGTCTGCATTTCTGTAACCTCAAGCAACTGTGCGGCCCAAAGAAGGTGGGTAACTGAACATTGAGATTGGAGGCAACGTGGTTGGAGTCAAATTCTGTTTCCAGACGAGTCTCGATTCAGTCTTGATGTGATATCCGATGTGTTTTGGCATTGAGGGAAAGGGACACTCGAAGTAATCCGACATTCGTTCGTGAAAGATCACATTGCAGACGAAGTGGGTTGATGATATGGGCTGGAATCAGCATAGGTGGGTGTAGGGACCTGCATATAATTAGGAAGGGCACTTTGACGACCCAAAGTCATACAGACGAGATACTGAGACTTCATGTCGTATTTTACGCTGCAGCAATCGGTGACTCCTTTTATTCCATGCATGATAATGCCAGACCTCATACGGCTCGTCTCGTGGAGAACACGCTTAAACCTGAAACAATACAGCATATGGAATAGACAGCATGCTCTCCTGACCTGAATCCAATCGAGCATGTTTGGAATGCACTTGGACGACGGATTGCAGCGATAATAAGGCCTCGTTTTATTGTCCGGGACTTAGAGATTGCAATTCTTGTGGAATGGTACAGTACTCTTCAAAGTTTTATCCATAATGTCATCGAATTCATGGAAAACAGGTGTGCGACAGTTTTCTATTCGAGGAGATCACGCCATATTAAATACCTTGCATCATTCTTAAATAGTACTCTTTTGTCATTTACATCTTAAGAACTTGTTGCCCTAAACCATCTTTTCATGTTTTATCAATCGTTTCAAAGTATTAAAGCTCTGTTGCAAATTTTTTTGCGTATTTGTTTCTGTATTGCACATTGATACACATGTATTCTCTATTTTATGTCCATGCATGTCTGTCTCGCACTGTTTTCTTCACCTTTTTGCTTGCCCCCCTAATTTCTTTGAGCAGTGTATTTTTTGTTTGCTCAAAATGTGTGGAGAAAAAAAAACTAAATATATTATCACTCTTTTAGACTTTGAACTACAAATATTACTATCACTTTTTAGTATTATACAGTGATAAAACTTAAATATAAACTAAAAATTTAGATTTCTGTAAAATCAAGCTAAAAAAATTATTATTTTGCTCCTAGCAGTTTCGTTACTAGCCGTGAATTCTAGATGAAAACTTAGAATTGTATGTATGTTGCACTTCAGAACGTCCGCAATTGCGTTCTTATCATGAAAGAGAAATGCTGAAAATAAATTATTCTTTAATCAGACTACAGTTGCATGGAACGATGAGTATTAATCTTTGAAAAATATACATGAGCAACATGAGGTGCCCCCCCCCACCCCCCAGCAGAAGTGAAGTTTTCAAAGCCAACAATCTTTTTTCAAATCGAGTCATGGTGCGCCAAGAAAAATTACGTTCAGAAGAAATGCATTCTAAATTTCAAAACAAAGCTTGCCAAGAGTCAACCAGAATTGGCGCCCTCATCTTTAACCAACATATCGGGCAGTGACAGGAGCCTTAATTTTAAGCAGCTGAAAATCGCAAATGGCTCACAAGGTGAACTTTAATATTTTTTGCTTTTGTTATTATGATAACCGCAGTACGTTACGAAGGCATTACATCTATACGCGGAGTCAGCGGAGTCAAACACAAGACAAGACAGAAAATAATTTTCTTTTACGATTGAAAAACCACAAACACATGAAACTGATTTTCAAAGACGACTTAAATTAGAAGAATACTGAAAGAATGAGCTGTTTAACTTGGATAAAATAATCTAAAAGATATTGAATTTTGACTAAGCAAAAGAGAATTTTCATTTAACCCGTAACTGGAGACATGAATTTCCATACACGGTCAGAGACATAGAGTCAAAAAGACTCCAATGTTATTTTTCTTTTTTGTCTTTTATAAACAGCATTGGAATTAATTTTGGAAACGCAATATATTCTGGAAATCATGTAATTACCAAAAATATTAAAATATTAATATTAAAAATGTTAAATGTTATAATATTAAATGTTGGAAAGATCTTATAAGCAAAACCTAAACAACCTTTTAATGAGTACTTACTTCGTTTTGATATTATGGGATAACACCACGGATGTACTGGAGGGTATACGGAGGTATACGCCGTATACCATCTGGATTTTTTAAGGAACACCGTATACCTTCTGTTTCTCAAGAATTCTATAGTATATGTATACTAGGGTATACCATCTGCCTTGAGCGTATACCCTCTGCTTAGAACGTATACCCTCTGTTTTTTTTTACGACTACACCACTGAATAACACTAATGTTAATAACTGTTAGAATTTTACAAACAAAATTGAAGAATACAACATTTTAAAATATTACCTTAAGAATATTTCTTTATTCTATTTTCTTTTTATATCATTCAAATACAGCTGGGGAATACGACTACGGAACATTGTCCACATACTGGGAGTTTACAAGAATGGCATAGAGTAGATGTTTTCCGTTTCAACTTTTTGGGGCAAATGGTACAATATTTTCTAGTAGGTAATTTTCCACTGCTGTCTTCTTATACTTTTTCCTCTCCTTTACCAAGTATATTCATAATTGAAAATCTCACTTCCTGTCGAAGACGGCTATTTGTTAACCTCCTTTCTAACACTTCACTGGCGAGCTGCTTTGCGGGGTTCTTTATTAAATCTAGCCTTGACTTTTTTCTACAGTCTCGTGTGGCTTGTTAGTTAATAAATGCGTTAACTGCACTTGTATCCGTAACGCGAAAAAATATATCCATTGGCGACCTTCTGGTTCTCCGACCAGTACAATGTATGACCAGTGATGTGGGATGGGTTAATTCCCAGTGTGTAGGTATTTACATTTTTGGGTCTATACCTGGGTACCCAAACCTTGGGTAAATACCCCAAAACTGGGTATTTTCACATTTCATTGTAAAAAATCATAATCCTGGAAAATAATCACAGAGGAACATGTGATACAGTGGAACATCTCTTCAAAATGCATTTAATTTACATGTTTTAATTTCATATTCGTACCCGTCAACAGCAGTATAGTAAAGAATATTTTGAAGCACACATCATATGGTCAAATCAAAACATTATGTTGCTATTAGCTATCAAAAGTACATTTTTCTGTTTGGAATCTTTGATATTTTGTGAATAAAGTTAGGAATTAGGAAAAATAGTTGAAGTGTACAAATATGCAATAAAGCAATCATTTGTTGTAAATTTTATTCAAAATATGCCTTTTTATATAAAATAAAATAATATAGAATATTTTCTTATTCCATGCATATATGATGTGCCGTGGGTCATCCCAAAAAGGATTGCAGTGGAACACTCTTTATACCGATTTAATAGTGGAAACTTCAACAGAACAACTTAAACAGATCAACGATTCCTTTCTTCTTCTTTTTTTTTATTTAAAAACTGCTCTTATGAATATGTTCTAGTACATTTTATTATTTTATGTTAGATTTAAAAAGGAAAAAAATAGTTCAATTATTTCTGCGCAATTTTAATATCTTCAAGAATGTGACTACCAATTCATATTACATCGAGAAAAATTTATTAAGACAGTTTTTTTTAAATAAATCAACAGTTATAAAGCTTAAGAGATATATAACTAATCTCAACTGTGTACATTTTTAATGTGCTATATTGTTCCTTAAATTATTTTATTTACATGTATTTAAAACATGCTAATTATATTTTATTTAAATTTAAATATGTAAAATTCTGTTCAATATATCTATTGGGACATACAATGACATGTGCACAAAATTCTTAAATATCATTATTTAAATCAAATTATTCAATTGTGTTCTGTACTATTTAACGTATTAAAAATATGGCTATAGATTTCTAATAAAGCAAACCCTTTAAATAGTTATTAAAATTGTAATTTATCCTTCGCCTTTCTTATTTTAATGTGCTTCGTGTGTCCTAGTGTATCCCCGTACACGGGATTACACGTTTTAAGCTTTAAGAAGTATTTTTATTCATTAAAAACTATTAAAATTTATACTTTGAAAAAGTTATATTCAAGAACTTTTTCTTGTAAATTGGGCTCTAAATTTGAGAAGAATAAAGTAAAAACTTCAAAAATGTTCAGTGTCTTTTTCTATCTGACAATATATTAAATATGACAGCAACTTTCACATTAGTTAAGAAAAATACCTGCATGTTGTCCGATTAAGTTACCCTGCCCCTCTTTTACAATTAATATGTT
Organism: Maratus speciosus; assembly: GCA_963932465.1. Lineage (NCBI taxonomy): Eukaryota > Metazoa > Arthropoda > Arachnida > Araneae > Salticidae > Maratus > Maratus speciosus. The sequence continues at coordinate 211,841,025 of OZ010787.1, forward strand.
GTGATATTTTAGGATGTAACTCAATTAAGCATTTTGTTTTATGTACATATGCAATCAATACATTGAAAACCATCACACGAAGTAACTGTTTACATGCAAAGTTTAATCGAATTCAATATCAAGAAGCTGAGAAATGTTTTTCCTTAAAATTGGCAGAAAAACCTAGATGAGAGAGTCATTTCAATTATATTAAAAGCTGAAGACATAAGTTAGTACTACAAAATGTTTAGTTAGTGAAAAAGATAATTTGTCTTCTCAATGATACAAAATATTTTTGATGGTATGTTTTTAATTCGCATTCAAAAAATGGTCTTCATTTTTAAACCAATTGTAGATTGTAGAATTTATTGAATCCCTTCAATCAAATTATCCAAGATCCATTTATTACATAATAAACTCACCAATTTAGAAAATACATTGTATAATAAGTACTTACCATATGTTCATTATAAAATAAAATGAAGACAGTGAAGGAAAAAAATCAAATTATAAAAGTTTTCAATAGGGATTCAAAATTACAATTCATTCCGCTAAGTAGTTTTTAAGTTATGTTTTAGAAACTACCCACATTTCAATCTAGTTTTAATCAGTACAAACGGATTTTACATTAGAAGTTCCAAATTTTAAACCTGCATAACTCCTAAACGGCTTTGTCGAATTACTTCTCTTTTGACTGCTACTGTAATTATTAACGAAAAAGCTAAATTTTCTGTCAAAATTATGTGTTCAAATTAAAATTTTCAGAGCTTGGTCAATTTCACAATTATGACGACCCCTAAGCTTGTTTTTTTTAGCAAAAATTTAAAGAAGACATAATTTCCAGTCGATGGCTATTTCCGTTTATTTCTGGGACAATTTGATGATTAAAATGTATACATACATATATATATATATATATATATCTGTCTTTTTTTTTTAATTTACCAACTGTACATTCAAGTGGAAATAACTTTGCAATGGATGAATAGAATAATCCGCATTCTGAAATTCTGTCTGACTATAGTGAACTGCCCTTTTCAACCTAAAATCGCTGAGTTCATAAAATTAAAGCAATTCTTTATTATAATTAAAACAGACACTTGAATTCAATACATAAATGTAAAACGTTGAATTTTTTTCAAATTTAACATTGGAAGAAGTCTAAAGTACTAATATTTTCTTTCTTTTAAACTCATCTATCATAACTAATAGCTATACGACTGTTTTGCACAGTTATATTTAATTAAAAATAAATACCCAGGTAAATACCCAAAATGGGTATTTACCCTTAAAAATACCCTTAATTTAAAAAGTATTTACCCTTAATTTTACATCACTGTGTAGGACACATTTTTCCCCCAAGGCATCAACACCAGATTTGGTATTATTAAAAAAGCGATAATTTCCAGCTTATTGATGTCTGTGTCTTGGGATATTGATGTCTGTGTCTTGGGATATTGATGAGTGCATAGACGACACTAGTCAGCTTTCCCTTTTTTTTTAGGAACATATCATAACAAGGTTAAATCTTTCGAAAAGCCATAAATTGAACTTCCGACTATTCTGCTTCCGTTTGGAAGGAGTTCTTTAGGTATTTATGGGTTTTTTTAATGTTCCAATATAGGTTAATTTTTTTCCTTCAAAACTTTTATAAGTTCAACTGATGAAAACCAATTGTATGCTGTTATATTCCTGTTTGTGCCTGCAATACAAGCAGACAAGCGCACAACTGCCTGTGTTGTTTTTTTTTGCAACATTTTATCTTCTTCTGAAAATGTCAAACATCAGAATTTTTACCACAATAGATATAGCCATTGAAGAAGTAATTGTTTCTGGCATCAGTTAAATCCATTATTTTTAGTCCATATTTACATAGCTTATTAGACATACACATCTTGAACTTACTCCTTCCTCTAAAACTAACGAGCATCTCATCGACACATGCTGAAGTGCCTATGTTGTAAGCTGACTGAGAGTTTGTGATTAATTTTTCGAAAATCTCTGCTATTAATGTGACTGGATTTTCCTTTAATCGTTCTTCTGTCGTATTTGGGTCATCAAACCACAAGCATTGGAGTAGAACTTCAGAGCTTTTCACATTCATGACACACCGTAAAATGTCTCGACCAGTGCCATCTGTTACAAACAGTGAACTGAGATCCTCATGGTTTGATTTAAAAGCAGCAGTGTAAAATAGTAGACCTATAAAGCCACGCAATTCCACTATATCCAAATCACGCAAATCTAGCCTGTCTTGATGTTAATAGTTTTGCCTAATTGCAGCAAGTTTAAGATTTGTATATTTCACAACCATAAGCAACATGTCAGTCGAGAAAATGTAGGTCCAGGCTTCATTTTCAGTCAAAGATAGCCATTCAAAATTAGGATAAATGTCAGACAGCTTCAAAACAATATTGTGCTGACGCGTCCGGGAATGTGAACTCATTAACGGCTTCTTGGACCACTTGAATCTATTTTTTTCCCTTTCCCATAGAAATAATTTTCCATGTCGTCTTCCTCTTCTTCTGCATTTACGTCAGAATTTTCTTCATTTTCTTGTTAGCTTTCTTCTTCAGGATCGCTTAAAATCGTTTCTGCATCGCTAATATCAGTATCATCTCCCGACACTTCGCATTCTTTAAACCATTGCATTACAGTTTTAGCAAAATCTGGATGGAATGGCCGAATGTTTTTCCTGGAAGGTCTCGGTTGAGTATTATCCATTTCTTTTTAAATAACAATATGTTATTCTAGACAAAGGAAGCGGATTGCAATGCTAAATACGTAGAAATTAACTGGTGCGTTATATATTTTTCAGTCACAGTTTCAGAGACGTGGAGTCAATCTGACTCCATAAATAGCAACGAAAACTTTGAAAAAGAATAACTCGGATACAGGCGTGTGTTCAAACTTGGACTTCTGCCAACATACTGATAAAATATCTACTTGACAGTACTGAGGAGATGTTTGTATTCAAGGACAAAAAACCATGTGATAATTGGAGCCAATGAACACCGCGTAGTCATTTTGACTCCCGTCTCCAGTTACGGGTTCAAAAGAAAAGCCTGAAGGAAGTAACATTAAAAAAGAGGGGAGTTAACTAAATTTTAACAAAATTAAATTAATAAATTATGCATACTATATGATTACATCATACCGGGTTTGCATTTTTCCAAGATTTCTGTTACTAGTTTGTTAACACTTACGTAATGCCCTACCTAACTTGTAATATGACACATGCTTTCACAAAATATATAAATGAAACTAACATATCTATTTTTTTCAATTACTTTACACATCGAATAATTAAAATCATGCATTTGCATTTGTTTAGCATTAGTTATGTCGCATATATCCGCATTTTCATTATTATTTCTATGTACATGTCTTTAACAATATTTATCTGTAAATCCCTTTCTAAATATTTAGAATTATGCTTTATTTCCGCTTTTAAAGATACTTAGAACAGTTGCTTGCATTTGTTTAGAAATAAGCTATTTAATGTTTAAGTAAAATAAATTTCTATTACTTTTACTCAAAACGTTAATACTCTTTTCTTCGTAAGCTAAGTTATTTACTTTTCAAATAAAAAGAATGGATTCTTTGTTACATTAGTCCTTTCATTATTTCTGTAAATAGTGAGTGTGACAATTTCATTGAAATGATAATTTGCTAAAATTATTAATATGATTCCATTTTGGAAGCCACAAATTATCTTAAAGCTTGGCTTCTCTAGTTGTAAATCTTGTAATATGTATTAATTTAAGTCGGGGGATATATACGTTGATGATGGTTTCCGTAAAGTGATTAATTACACTTATTATTTATTTACACAGAAGTAAGTTTACATGGAAAATTAATAATTTTTGTGTTTTCCCGTTTGGGTATTTTTATAAAATGTTAACTTTGGAGATATATACTAGCCGTAGTTACCTTCGATTTGCTCGGACAAAGACAGATAGCTCCTATGAAATATGAATTAAAAAAAAACCCATTAAATAATTTTGTTTTTACTTTATTTCAAACTTAATTAACTTATTCTAGTGAAATACTTGATTATGAACTACATTTGTCATCTTATTATTTGGTGAATATATATATAAATTTTTTGGGTTTCCCACTCTAGAGCAAGCTACATATAACTGACCGTGAGAAAAGCACGATTCTTTTAAATTAATACCCCAGTATCTTAACGTTTGTTTTTATGCCTTATTTATAGTGATACTAAATTCTAATCTTACTGGAAATTACAGTCCTTTGAATAGAAACGGCAGTTCTGTAAGTTCGAGTGGAATCCTCGGAATAAATACAGTTGTTACTTTATCTTTTCCTGACATTAATTTTGCTTCAATCACATTGCTTGATAACTGTTTCACGGTCATTCTTGTTCCATTGCATATTCTTCGAATTCAGAAGTTCGGTGGGAAAATTAATACTTTTATTTGCATCAACCATTGAATCGATTGATTTATATATTCTCTCCTCGACAAGAATCTTGTTTTGAATTTGTAAATTAATGTCGTCAACTACTTCATTTCTTTATGCTAAAGTGACTCCATCAAATAAACTTCCTTCTGGGACATTCTGGAACATTCTAGAACATTATCGAATCTTCTGTAACCTTCTACAACATTCTACAGCATTTTGGAACATTCTAGAACATTCAGGAAGATTCTGGTCAGTTTCTGCCACTTCGGCATACCGACTTCCCATGAAAAGTCCATTGGTAGTCCATACCAGTCTTTTTTTGAAACCCAAATCGCCGAATCCAATCTCTGCAGTTCCAAACCTTCTTCATGGATGAGGGATGGAGGGCTACCATACCATACTCGTATATCCTCCATGGGACTGCGAGGGTGAGTTGCGGAACTATAGCGGCACACATAGACAAAACACGCTTACATTTATTATATATCTATTCATTTGTCTTAAGTACAGCTTTTTTTTTTATCCAGATGTTGTTTTCAAGCAACAATGTAATTTTATATAATTACAAATTTTGAATTGGTAAGATCACATATTGAATTTACATTTTCTTTTTCATTGTGGTCAAAAAAGAGGGGAAAAATTTGAGAACATCAATTTTAATTGGCATTATGTCGCAAAGAGATTGAAAAGGGACCGTTTGTTTCGGAATTACTGTCTACTTATGAATACAATGATGGTTATGATATCTGATGCAATGATGTATACTTATGAATACAATATGAACACAATTTTTGGAATAGTTATTATCTACATATTAAAATTTGCATCAAAATTTAATTTTCAAATGGTAATACCCACTTTTGACATTGTTTTTTAGTTCTCTGAATCAACGTAGCCTGCAAAATGGTGTAGTTTGCATACTTTTTCAGAAGTCTTCATTGAGTTATGAAAAAAAAATGTGTAGGTGTTTGAAAAAAAAAAAGTCTCAAAAATTCATCCTATTGAATTTTTTTAATGAAATACAATGAACAGACCAAAGCATATTTCACGAATATTCCGAATCAAAAAGATATTTTTAATTATGAAAATAATTAACAAATTGTATTAAAAATCATGAATTATAACCCAGATTAACTTTGGCATAAAACGAACCACAATAGTAAAAATACATGGGAATCCAAAAATTTCGAAAAATAAAATTAAGATCCCAGAAATACCATGAACATTTAATTAGTTACCACAAAAATTATTGCCGAAACGTCAGTGAAGGCTTCCTGTGGAGACCCGAAATTTTTTGGTTTCCGTCTGTCTGTTAGTTAGTTAGTCTGTCTGTCCCGCTATAACTGCCGTAAAAAGCACCTGATCAGCTTGAAATTAAAGAGGCATGTTGGTGAGCTCCCCCGATTTAGCTGCATAGTTTTGGGTTAAATTTGGTTCATTCGTTCGGAATATATAGAACATTTTATTTTGTGCCCTAATGCTTTTCTATGGCAAGTCAGACGATTTGCAAATTTTCATTTGTTGAAAGAAATGGCTCATATGAATAATGGATTTAAATGGTAAATTTTGGATGCTGAAATTTTTAAATAAGGGTATTAAATTATTCCTATTAGTTTGTAATTTTGTCAAAAGATTTGTCAGAGTTTTTAAATTAGTTGTATAACTTATGATGGAATTTTATACATGTGTTCGAATAATATAAAACTTTTTATTTTATGAATTTACTTATATTTCATTTTTTCTTTTAACCGTTGCGTAGCAACTGCATCTCATCTAAAAATATCACAAATGTGAAAATATGTATAAAATCAAATCAAAGTCAAAAGGAATTAATTAATGAATGCCTTTGTTATAGATATTTGCATATAGATTGATTTAAACGCAGAAATGAAAATAGTATTTATAAACTATATAGAATAATATTTTTATTTATTTATTCAACTATTTTGATTATAAATGAAAAAGTTCGTTATTTTCATACGGAATAAACTGACATTATTCTATTACATTTTATAAACTTTATTGTTGCCAAAAAAAAAATTAAAAAGGAATAATAATTTCTCCCAAAGAGTTAATTTTAATTTGTAAGATTTTCACGTGCAAAAGAAAAATGGAATAAGCAAATTAAAAATTTTAAAAAAGATAAATAGCACAGGAATGAATGAATACATATAAATATTTCACACCAAATATCACTTAAAATAATTTTTGTAGTAGTATTCTCCCAGCACTACGAAGAAAAATTCCTCGATTTAGACGATTTTACTTGGTCTTCCTTTTTTCATTGGTTGCGATTTCATTTTCGCAATTGTGTATATTAATTGGAAAAAAGTTTACATTTTTATGACTGAGATATATGTAAGGCCATACAAATAAGAAATTCCGTATTGTCGCCTATAAAATGTGATAAAGTGTTGGTTAATTATATATGTTTTTATTGATAGGAGCAGAGCTGCCGAGTCTCCGGCGTTCAGAATACCACTATTTTAATACAGAAAATATTACTTTATTTAATTGGAACATTTGCGCGATTTAAAAGAACATCATTTTCTCTAAGATAATAGTGATGTGCAAAAAGCCTGAAACTTGGCAGGTCTGGTGGGGAGTGAAATGTTTTACTTAATACATTTGTCTCTATTTTAATGCTACGTGAACGACATCCCGTGTAACAGCTTGCAGAGTATAAAATAAATTATTAAAATAATCCCTATTACGAAAAATGAAACAGAAAGTCCGGCTAAGGGAAATAAAAGGTTAGTTAACCTTTCGTAACTTGATCTGAAACATATGTCTGCGTCAAATATGAACGGTATTTGTAACATCACGATTTTAAATTAAATGTGGATACTATTAAAAGGCTATCACAAAAAATTCTTTACAGCGCCAAATCACGTTTATCTATTTAGTCAATTGGAAGTGGACACAATGATGAAATATTAACCGTTAGGTTTAGAAGTCCCCCTACTTTGAGGGTGATTTTAGTAAGTTGATGCTATCGAGTAACATTTTTAGATGTTTAGATTAGATCTTGTATATAAATATTGCAGAATGGCAATCAAAACTATTTTTTGGAAACAAAAATTATAAAGTTATTAGATTTCTAAATTGGATGTTTCAGTTTACATTTCCAAAAGTTCCTTATTCATTAGATACAGGTGTTTGTGGTTAGCAGGTAAATAAATACTGCTGTATGGATATTAGGATAACGTAAAATGCTTGTCCAAACTGTTGTTTATCCTTATAAATCGCAGTGTAAAAAGAAATCTAAGATATACGATAATCATTAACTCAATCAATAGAAAATTACCAATGTAAAGTAAATTACACAACGGGGGATCTTTATTCTAATCTGCTTTATTATATAAAAATTACCAGAATAAGTAGCTCGTGAGAATTTCAGAATATCATTACATAACAAACGTGTTTAATTTAACTCTTCTAATGTCTGAAACCGTCAAAATATTTTTTACTTTTATAAATGTTTATGTAATTTAAAAACTTTAAATTGCGTTTTTATAGACAGATTAATATTACGCAAAGTGTACTAAAAACAATGAGTTGCAGAGATGACGTTGAGGCTCTTGATCTGCAGATTTACTAGAATAAAAATTCTGTATTTAGATTAGACTCGCTTTATAAGAAATAAAATTCAATAAAATGTGTCTAGTGACTCCATAAGATGTTCTTTTCTGTGGGTTCCACCAATTATAGGAGATCATCGAAAAGTAAAGTTCATTTATATCTCGAAAACTAATGATTGGAGTGAACTTTACACACCCATGCTTTTGACAATTGTGGTTCGTTTTATGCCAAAGTTAATGTCGGTCAAAATTCCTATCTTTTAAATATGAATTTATTAGTAATTTTCATAATTAAAAATACACTGGTAGACAATTGCTAACTACAGAGGACACTATCAATGGTAACAGCCACAAAATAAGCAGCAGCATGTGCAAATTGGCGTAAGTGTGAGGTTCAGAAAGAAGTATTGTGCATTAGTAATGTTTTTTTTTTTGTTCCCACACGTCTAGGTCATATAATAACGCTGATAAATGATTTAACGGATTTTACGCGCTTTAGCAGTTGTTGTTGAAAGTGAAATTCCGAACGCGAAACAACAATTAAGCACTTTGAAAGTTTGGATATGTTTTGCAGACATCAATTAGATGATTTTACAAGTGACCATATTATCAGAACGTTCGAAGAATGGCGACAAATAGTAGCTATTGCTAGGGAATCCGACATTGCCCACAGTATTTTTCCGTTTCCTTGGAGAACATTTCAAAGAACTGGGATGCGTAAACCATGTCACAGGGTAGGTCGTCTCTGCAGTACAACGAACACAAAAGACTGATAAACTGTTCTGCCGGCAAAGAGGAACCAGCGCATTCCAGCTAGTCAAATGGCAACTCAGTTTCTTGCTGCCTCAGGCCAGTGGATATCTTAACCCATTAACCGCCGAAACTATAACATAGGGATCTTCATTTTTTTGCAAAAAACGCTTACCACCACAAATTTTGAAAGAAAATCTTCGCTTTATTTAATGATCAAAGTTTCTGTTATTAAATAAAGCAAACTTTTTAATTCAAAAATAGTCGTAGCTTGATAGTAAATTTAAGGATGGGCATTTAATATTACTATTGCGTCAACGCAACATCTGAGAGTAATGGGTTAAAAAAATGTAGTTAGAGTTTGCATCAAAGAGGACTATAGACCCGTAGACCTGTTGTGTGTGACCTATTGTTGGGACTTTGCTGTAGTATTTGTTTCCAATGGTGTCGGTAGCATCACATTTGATTCGAGGACGACTGGGCTTGTGTTCACTTCTCAGTTCCCTTTCAAGAATTTTTTCTGGGCAATAAGCACTACCACTCTCACAAATCAGTTGTCGTCTACGATCAGATGAGGGCGATGTCAAATTCCCTGGCAAAACCTCTTTTCAGTCGTCCTTTTTGGAGCTTTCCAAAAATGTATTACATTGCAAAATCATGTGAGTGATATTGGAAATATATACAAAATTGAAAAGTCGCCAATTGCTTATTTCAAATTTCACTTTCAACAACTGCAAACGTGCGCCAAATCCTTTAAATCCCTTATCAGCTATATTACGTGACCAACACGTTGTGCTCATCAAAAATTTGCTTAAGCATACTATTGCTTGCTTCATTTCGTATTTATAACGATTTTCACTTGCTGCTGCCTTCGATTTTGTGTAACCCACACTTAGCAACTGCATACCAGTGTCTTTTTGTATCAAGAAAATGCTTGAAATATGTTATGATCTATTCATTGTATCTCATAAAAAAAAGTTCAATAGGATTTTTTTTGGCTAACTACACACTATATGGCCATTAATCACCGAACACTTTCAATTTTAGACATTTTGTCAAATATTTGAAGATATACTTGTTGGATTTTCTTGAACTTCAGGATTCTAAAGAATTTGTTTAACCTCATATTTAACAACGTCGATTTGATAATAAGGACAATTAGGGAGTCAACAAAAAATCAAACAAAAATAATACTATTTGGGATCACCCTTATAGAAAATCCCTTACCATTCAGCTGCTTTTAGAGAGCAACTAAAAATCAGCTCACTCTATCGTCGATGTCTTTCTGAATTTTTACGATATTTGATGGATTTTTATATGACTTGCTCCATAGAGATGACCATTAAGTCAAGAAAAAAATATTTGTTATTGTTCGTGCATGCGCAGAAAAAAATATTTCATACAACTGCTCATATTTTATCAAATAAATATATTTATATTCCAATTACACTATATTATTTCTACTACATTTTGCAAAATTTTCTGAAACTAAATTTGATTGAAAACCCTGCAAGAAATAAGCAAAAACCATGTAAAATTTTCCTTTTAACTTAAAAAAAATAGCTATAGCTGCCTGAATATACGTGCTATTCTTACATAAATGAATACACATATTGTAAACTATTGACATATTTGTATGCTGTAGCGATAGATCATTAGCTGCAGCGATATATAATTTTATTTTACAGGGTGATCCGAAATATTTTGATTTTTCTTTGATTTTTTGTTGCCCTCCTACATGTCCTCCTTATCATATCGACATTGGTAAATATGAGGTGAAACATATTCTTTATAATCCTGAAGTTCGAAAAGAACCCGACGAGTATATCTTGAAATAATGGATAAAATGTCTAAAATTGAAAGTGTCCGGTAATTAATGGCCATATAATGTACATGAAAGTTTGTCACCTGAAATTAACATTAGCATTTTCAAACTTCATATGAAGATTTTAGAAAAAATATATAAACTATCTTTTTTTTCAGCGCTTCCTTCATTCAAGGAAATCAAGTATGGTGTCTAAAGTAAGTGTTACCATTTAAAAAATCGTTGGTACAATTTTTAACATGTAGATCCCTTTATCTAAGATTCATGTTTGGAAAAAAGACACAATTTTGACTCGAAATGTACCGTTCGTATCTATCTGGGACAATTTGGAGATTTATGGTCTCTTTAAATGTCTCTTTTAATTGTGGATGACTGTGGTTTTATACTGTAAGTATTTTTACAGTTTTTTTTACAAAAATCTTTCTTACATATATTGAATTATACTTTTCTAATTTGCGTTTGAAAATTTTAATTAGGTTTTTAGTTTTCATAGAATTTTCATGTTTTGGTAAAATTGGGAAGTTCCATTGCAGCTTTATGTTTACACGAAATGAATCGACTGTCAAGCAGTTTTTTATTCCCGAAAATAAATTCGTTTACAATTTTTTTAAATATCGTAGCTTAAATTTCTGACTTTTTCATATTTAATTCAGTCATCACAAATTGAAATTAAGACATTAGGAGTCGCACGACGGCATTCACAAATTGAGTTTTAAACCAATGGAAACGTTGTTTAGAAGTTTCTCGTATTTCAATAATTATAAATGATTCCTTTTTTGCATAAAACATCTGAGATCGATGTCTAACATTGTAGTTTTGTACATTTTCTATTTTGGTTGCAGTTACATTCTGAGCACACTTTCAACTTTGAAACCAGCCAACAAATTTGTTTCTTAAATTGAAAGTGTCCCCAGAACGAAACTACAACCAAAATCGATAAAATACAAATCTAACTACAACGTTAGCTATTGAACTCATATATCCTTTGCAAAAAGAATAATTTAAAAATATTGAAATGAAAGCAAGAAATTTTTAAAGAATGCCAACATTGGTTTAACATTAGCTTGTGAATGTTGTCGTATAGCTGAAAAGTTTTTTAGATGAGAGTTTTTAATTGTGAGTTAAACTTTCTCTGGTAAAATTGCAACCAGTTATTAAATAAACGGTACGACACTTAAAAACTTAATTCAATTACAAAATTTAATTTTAAATTTTACGTTTGTATTTATATTTTTTAATGTATTAAATATTCTGATTTAACTCTAAGGGATTTTTGAAATTCATACTGTTTATTTAATGTCATTCAATACTTATATAAAAAAAACTTCCCAGTTGCGCAATGATTTTATCTTATGTTAGTTCAAGGAACTTGTTATACTTTTTTTTTTGCTTTTCATTTAAATATTATGCAATGAAAGCTTTCGATTATATTCATGCTCACCAATTTGCAAAGAATAAAATTTTATGCGATTGACAACTGTATTTTAGGATCTATTTTTCTACAGGTCTTTTTGAATTTCATGTACGCATTTATAAAAAAAATAACCTAAGCAATTAGCCACCAAGTGTTGTACTTGGTAACAATTTGAATAACAATCAGAAGCGACAGACAAAGGCAACATTTGAGAAAAATAGCATTTAAATTATTATCAGCAGTTTATTAATATCACTTGAATAAATGTAAAGCATTAACTCTTTGATAAATTGAAGATTTCAGATTTACAGAGTAGGGTGTAAATGTTGATTTTCATAGGATGTAGATTCACGAAAATCAAGACACTAAGATATGTCAAAATTGTTTAAATCAATATTAATCTATGAATAGTCTTCTTGTCTCAATTCAGCAACCAAGCCAAGTCTCGTATCAGTAAAATTAAGAAAAAAAAAAGATACATTCTGGGTACTCTTTAACTAATAATATAATCTGAATGTCAGCATTCATTGCTTTGGTTTCGGTAACAACAGTATACTTTTTATGAAAAACTAAGCAAACACACAAAACACAGTATAATATATTTATACAGGATATCTCTTGTTATTATTACTCACTTGTAATTTCTAAGTGATTAGTAACAGGCATGTCGTGGGAAAAAAAGTAAATATTCCCTACTAACTTTTCAACAAATTATTGTAGAGGAAAGTTACCGGTACCAAACGATTGAAAATAAAGTCTACTTATTACTTAAGTTAAATGGTGTATATAAAATTCGTTTAGGGTGGACACTACATATGAAAATGAACCCGAAATTAGTTTTTTCCAATAGCTATACCCAAGTTTTACACCATAAATAAATTCTACACCCATCAATTAGCCTAAATACAAATTTTCAAGAAATTCATACGATTAGTTTCAGAGAAATTTATTATTTTAAAATGAGCCTATTTTAGGGGTTGTATCCAAGTTGAAGTTCTGTACTCGATTATTGAAATGCTACAGAATGACTATGTCACTTATATTAATGTATTATTTCTTGCCAATATGACCATTACACTCGCTTAATATGTTTCGACTATTGCCACTCGCAATGTTTCAATAAAATGAGCAATATTTATATATTTCAAATTATGCTTTACTGCACATCATAGACGGCCCCTTAAACAGTTATTTTCACGTTTTGTAAGCATAATTCAAAAACAATTAGGGAGAAAAATTGAAATTGAGAATTTGCATAAAACAGGACATAATAAATATAAAACTATAAAAAAAATTTGTATGTTGCAATTCATATTTTCTTCGAATATTATTTACATAATTCATAACTCAAATTATAATTTTTTTTTAATTACAAATTCAATATATTTCTGTTTGGATTTTTTCAGTATTATAACCACAGAAAAAATCATCTTTTTAGTATTATAATTTCAGGAGATATTGATAAAAATATGAAAATTTAATTTAATATATTAGAAGCTCTAAATTTTGAATGCTTATAATTCAAAAACTTATCATCCAAGTGACTTGAAATTTCGTTTCTAGCATAATTTGAACGAAAGATTTAAAATATATTGTCAAAAATATGTGTTGCCATTAAAAAAACAAAGTTCGGTCTGGCTTTCATTTCTAGATAGCCCGCTAAGCGAATTTTATATACATCATTTAAAAGTAGACTTTAATTCCCATCGTATGGTACCAGAAACTTTCTTCTATTATAATTAGTTGCAGAGTTAGTAGGGGTGTTTACTTTTATTTTCCACAACTGTACTTTCAGTTAATAAACTGTTTCGAATAATATAAAGATTTTTTTTAAATTTTTTAAATACTTTGTTTAAACATTACAGGAATACAAAGTAGATGTACAATGATCTTCGGCTACCGAATATAAATTATTGCCCAATCACATTCTTTACTCAAAATCTTCGTTAACCGAAACGTGCTTTCTGTAGATTTACAATAAAAACCACAATTCATTCTGGATGTTTCCAACAGTTTAAAGATAAGTTTTGTAAAGTTGTAAGGGCATTTTAAAAAAGGCAGAATTTCATTGAAGTTTGAGATGATCAGCTTTTCAATAGAATGAAAGTAGAATGGAAAACTGACGATCTTTATTTTATTTTTTTCACAATGATTTACTATTCTTCTTCCAAAATTTCAAAGTTCATCCAAGGCAATATTGTCCTGCATTGGAGTAGCTTGTCTGTGCCTCTTTGCTGGTGGAGAAGAAACCAAATTGTCTCCGGACTTGATTGAACTTCTCTTGTTTTTAGCACCTTCAGTATCATGAACATTGGACACAGCATTTTTATAAGGAAAAGTCTGGCCATACATCTGAAAGTTGCAATAAGTGCCCTAATTTCTGATTTGTCATGACATGCCAATGACTGGAATAGAATGAAGGGTGTTGTAATGGTCCTTCTAGAATTCTACAGAGTCAGATTGACAAAGAAATTTAAATTATAACAGTTTTAAAAATGTAGGAAAACAATTAAAAAAGTCCGTCTGGCCTTTGCCGGAATGAAAAGGCTGCTTTAATATTCCTTGTTTAAAAATCCCGTTTAATTTACTCAAACACACGAAACTTAGTGGAACCCGATTATAGAAAATTCAATGCCAGTTTTCGTCAGTACTAAAGGTGAATGAGAATTTCGCCTAATTAGTCAGCTATATCCAAGCTGACATAATTTAGAGCGATTTATGTTTTGTCTCCAAATTTGGCGATATCTTGAAGTGCAGCCCATTTAAAACAACATTGTAGATGAAGCTAACCAATTAACTTCGTCGAGACCTTGGCATGTACTGTACGCATGCTCAGTCACATCGAAATCAGTTAATATATACGAGTGCTTTCCTATGACAAAAATCAGATACTGGGTGATTGCAAAAGTTCAAGCCCTATTTCATAGATGACAGAAACTTGCAATTTTGACTGTGCTGATGTTTCTTTTATAAAGATATTGTTAACTGACAGTTACCTATGTGTGTTGTGAGTGAACACAACGTTAAAAAAGTTTTTCAAGTTAATTTGTGTGCAAAGTTAATATTCAAAATCGAAAATGAAAAGTTTTATTTTCGTCATGTTATGTTATATGAGTTTAAAAAAAGAGTGAGTGTTGGACATGCTACAAAATATATTCAAGACGTTTATTTGGATAGTGCTCCCGCTCTTAGGACAATTAAAAAGGGGTTTTGTCGATTTCGAAATGGTGATTTCAATCTAAACAATAAAATTTGCTCTGGGCGACTTTCTGCAAGTAATAATGACTTAATCCGTGATTTAGTGAATAATAATCCACGGATTACTACTGAAGAGATTGCTGAGAGACTAAATGTTGACAATTCGACTTTATTTTGCCATTTAAAACAAACAACTTGGTTACACTTCGAAACTCGATGAATCTGACTTCGGGCGCGAACTTTTGCAGTCACTTTTGGTGTTAAAATATCAACCACCCTTCAAACGCCAATTATCTCAGTCATTTTGTAAGATAGAGACAAAAAATATGCTCTGGAATCCTTGTATCAGGGTCAAAAACTTTTTAAATTTTTGGACCTCTTTTTGAACTTTAAAATTAAATTTTTTTTAAATAGCAACCATTTTGAAATAAGTTGGCGGATGAAACTGGCTAACGAACTCGTTTGAGACCTCGGTATGTCCTGTACACATGCTTAGTTAACTCCAAATCAGCGAGCTATCGCATGACAAAAATCCGATTGTTTTTTATTGTTAACCTCATTAGAAATTCAAATTGCTACATCTCAGCCATTTTTTAAGATATAGACGAAAAAAAATTCTCTGGAAGCCTCGTATCAAGGTCAAACATTGAAGAAGAAAATATTTTGCAATTTCTAATTTTTTTTTGCTCCTCTTTTTAACCCTTTATCCACTGATGGTACTTATAAGTACCACTCACTTTAAACTTTTATACCATAGTGAATATTACTAATATTCTAATGGTACTTTGCAAAAAACGCTCTTTTAACTCTACTTTATCCGAATACATGGCAGCAGGTTTGTTATTTTAGAGAGGAATGAGGCTATCTTTGAAGCAGTCGATGTATTTTCTGCCGACATTTTCTACAGATTGCCACGCTCGTCTTTTCATTGCTGCAAACACAGTAAAGGATATCAGGTAAGTGTTGGATTTTTTTTATGTGTTCATTGTGATCTTAGAATACAATTTGATAAGCTATTTTAGATGAACGGTGTATGTATTTGATTTAACAGTTGAATTACTCGATGGTACTTATAAGTACCGTCAGTACACTGCGTGTTGGAGAAAAACTTCTTGTTTACTTTTCGTCTGTGTAGTTATCCATCGTTTTCATCTGCTTTAAAATGTAATTACTAAAATGTAGTGTAGTAATGATTTCCCTGGTATTTCTTTTCTGTTTCATTGTTATTTTTTATAGGAAATCGTAAAAGTTGTGGCACCGGCTTGTTTTTGCTATGCTAGAAATGGCATATGTAAATTCATATCTACTAAAAAACAACTTTTCAAAAGTAAAAAATAAGCCAAGCAAAAAAAAAAAAAAAAAAGAAAGAAAAAAAAAAGAAAAGAAAAGAAAAAAGGTGAAAGTTGTGGCTAAAAAATAGTGTGATATCAAATTTCCAAGCTTATATTGCGGTACTTATTTAACATTTTTTGATAAAAATTTACCATATGTAAGTGGAGTACCTAAGTATGCGTTGATAGAAAGCCTTTTCTCCTTTACTAAATACATCATAACGTGTTTCTGAAAATTATTATTTTTTAAATTATGCATGATGGGCTTGGCGGCCATCTTTCCATATTTTACACAAATTTCTAAGCACACAAGTTCATTGTTAAGATTGGAAGTTCGAAATTGTTACTAAAGCAAACATTTTATTCTTTTAATTTATGGAAATGAGTGCCAAAAAATTTGTGTCTAAAAATAAAGCTGAAGTAACTTCAGGTTTCATCTTATGATTCTCTTTTTTCGGAGGGGGGTTAATTAATTAGTTAAAGCAGTAAAAATCAATTTGTTTTTTCAAAATAAAAAACTTTCTTAATTTATCTGTCTGTAGCTAAAACTATAAGTTCGAAATTCTTAATATTGCAAATATGTTACGAGCTTGAGTGCTTAGAAATGTGTGTAAAATATGGAAAGATGTCCGCCAAGCCCATCATGCATAATTTAAAAAAAATTAATTTTCAGAAACACGTTATGATGTATTTAGTAAAGGAGAAAAGGCTTTCTATCAACGCATACTTAGGTACTCGACTTACATATGGTAAATTTTTATCAAAAAATGTTAAATAAGTACCGCAATATAAGCTTGGAAATTTGATATCACACTATTTTTTAGCCACAACTTTCACCTTTTTTTTTTTTTTTTTTTTTTTTTTTTTTTTTTTTTTTTGCTTGGCTTATTTTTTACTTTTGAAAAGTTGTTTTTTAGTAGATATCAGTTCTTTTTTTTAAACAAATGATATATAACTGAAATAATTCTACTAGCTCAAATTAAAATTAGTCCTTGTATAGCCTTTATAAGCAGGGAGGAAACACAATATTAAAACATTTTGTTTACCTATCATTCATTTTTTATAGTGATTAATAATTTAAAAGTAAGGAAAGTCAATTTCTTCTTTCAAAGTATCAGTCTTTCTCAATTTATATCACCTTAAAATTTTCTACGAAAGATGAAAATTTAGTAAAAAACAGAGTCGAAATAAAATATATATTTACAGTTAGTCTGTCAGTTAATTGTTTTTTCTAACTTTTTTTGCTGACGGTTTTGCAAAATAAATTTACCTTTACAAATACCTACGGTTAATCCGAGAATGAAAACCCGCAGGCATCTAAAGAATCGAAGATCTGTAAATCTAGCAATTCTAGACATAATAAAGGAACAATTTTGATAAAAAAATCTAAAAATTTAAAGATATAAACTGTACATATAACTTCATCTTCATTTAGATCGTGTTATAGAGAAGAAAGAATAAATATGTAATTTTACTCAAGTCTGTTTATCCATACCTATTTGCATAAATGTGAGGATATTAATTTACTATAAAATTTCCCCTAAATTGATTATCTTTAATAGTCTATTATTAAAGCCGCATATACATTAGAATTAAATATTTATCGGTTAAAAATTGCCTGAAATCTATAGTCTTATCGTTCGTTAAATTTGTTTTTTTTTTATGCCCAGACTCTTTTTCTGAACTCTAACAAATGATCACAGACATATTGAAGCTATCCAAATTCTTATATCTTTCTATCGTATTTTCTTTTTTGAGGGGGGTGTGTGGAAGAGCCTTAAGAACTTTTTCAAGTTTTGTTCTCAGAATTCTGAATTATTCATTCAAAAGATCTACCTACATAAGTCTTGTTGCAGAATTTTCATTAGTTAAGAGTTGCATCAAGTTATACATCATGTGAATCTATTAAATTAATTTTGTGAAATACTAGATGGGAGCCATTGATATTTCCAGACCATTTGCCTACATTTTAAACTTGAGTCATTTACTACTATTCATTAAGTTTCTATACGAATTAAAGAAGTCGTTGTTTCCATGCCAACTGTACCTTTCACTATTGCTTGCTTGTTTGTTTGTTTGATTTATTGAACACATACATCATATCACATGCGGATCACGGCGGGATTCGTATCTGCTTCCACCTACGCTCTCAAGCGATTAACGGCATTGTGTCTTATCCACTCAACCACAGTGGGCCACTATTGCTTTCTCTAATGCCCAGATACTCAAATTTAACCAACTGCACTTAGAATCATGGTCATAACACAGAACATTTATATGTTAGAGCAGTGTTGCCAGTGGGCTACTTTTTTTTAATTCAGATTTCTTGATTGCCAGCACTTATTATAAACGGTAAAATTCCCATTGTTTTCGCCTTAATTAATATGCCATTAAATAAGGCACATTTTACAATTTCAAAAAAGTGGTGCCAATCAAGTATCTGAGTTAAAAAAAGTAGCCCATCTGGTTAGAGTGGTGACATATGCACAAGTCGTGTACTCATATTCAATTTTTTGTCCAAAGTACGGTAACTCAGTTTTCAGTAATAGACGAGGAAGATTTCAATTAAACTAACCAGAAAAGTTAACAAACATTGGCTTCCTGATTTGATTTTATTCAAAATTGTTTTAACCAACCAAAGTTAATGTCCGGGATCCAGATAAATTTTTCTCTGTTAGTAAAATTACATTGACCAATCAGTAGCTTTTATCCTTGCAGGCTTTTCGGTGTTTACTGCAAACATCAAAAAGTTCGGAAAAATGCAGACGTCTGATTGATCAATCCCATCCCGCTAATAGCGAAATATCTATCTTGATACCGGCCTATTCAACGCCCTTTAAATATTGGAGAAAGCCTTGACACGTGTCAGAAAAACGTCACACAAAGCAGGCAAAACAAAGAAGAAAAATCATTCATTGGATCGTTCATATTCACGAGCCGATGAATGATTTTGTTTCTTTGCTTTGCCTGCTTTGTGTGATGTTTTCGTGACGCGAGTCAAGACTTTCTCAGATATTTAGGATGCTTTGGCGTATTTCACCACCATGAAGTTATGAAAGGAGAGGAACAGACATGTCAATCTTCCCGTGTGAAAAACTAGTTTAAAAAAAAACGAGTTATTTCCCTCTCTTCTGCCCTTTTCTCTCTTGATTTTGACCGATAGCAGCCCATTTAGCAGTTTCCAGTACAAGATGCCGCTATATACGGTGGACGCAGGAGGGAGGGTGTTAGCGCGACCAATGACATAATAGGCCAGTTCATGATGTTTAAAAGTCACACGCAGTTGGATCGAGGCTAACGAAAAAGACAGGCTACCGCGGTGGGTCCGATTCTTCTTTTTTTACAAACCGCTGGAGTCACGTGATGCTCTTTTCACGCACCTTCTTTGGTGCATTCGAGCATCACGTGACTCCAGCGGTCTGTAAAAAAAGAAGAATCGGACCCACCGCGGTAGCCTGTCTTTTTCGTTAGTCTCAGAGTTGGATCATCTTTACACGATGATTAGTACAAAGATGCGAGCCGATTTTTTTTGTGTCCATTGCCGTGTACAGATAATCAACTCCGTGTGACGTTATGAACTGGCCTTATATGTTGTTGGCCACAGTTTAGGAACAGCTACAAATGACTTCATCTATATCTACTCCGAGGTAAACAAAAAAGACAGGCTACCGCGGTGCTACAGCGCCTAGAATATATAGTGTGGAAATCGGCTATCCCAGTAATACTTTAATAAGTGCTAATATATTGGATCTCTTAAATTTCAAATGATGCTGAAATCCAATGAGTCGATCACAGCGATATCTGCAGGATATTTCCTAAAACTTCATGACGATTTGGTAACAGCGTCTAGAATACCTAGTGTGGAAATATTTTATTAAACAACGCTAAAAATTTGTATCCCGTAAATGATCGACGATACTGCTAAAATTCCAAGTGTCGATCGCAGCGAAATCTGCGGGATTTTCGTATTACATTGTATAGACTAGCAATATCTTTCAGTTATATAAAATAGCCTGCAGATGTCGCTGCGATTTGTATATTTCAGCAGCATCGTTGCACATTTAAGGATACAATATTTTACCACTTTTTTAAGTACTACAGGGATAGCCAATTTCCACACTATATATTCTAGGCGCTATAATTTGGTCTAGATGCTGTAGCGTTTTTTTTTACATTTTATTAACATACATCTGACCTGTGTGCTTGGCGTCAAGCCCGCTGTAATAATACGATGTTTACTTTGAAAGTTTATCACAGATGTCGCTGCGATCAGCTCCCTGGATTTCAGCGTCAGTGCACATTTAAGGGATACAACTTTTTAGCGCTGCTTAGATAGCAAAATTCCACAGTATGTATTCTAGACGCTATAGCGGTGCATTACATGTGTCTCTTTCTTCTTTAAAAAATATCCTGCAGATGTCGCTGTAAATGACTGTTTGGAATTCAACATCGTTGTACATTTAAGGGATTCACTATTTCCGCGCTTTTTTAAGTATTGCTGGGATAGTCGATTTCTACAACATATAATCTAGGCCTAACGGAGCTATAGTATAGCGCCTAGAAGATACAGTGTGGGAAACGGCTATTCCTATAATGCTTTAAAAAGTGCTAAAAACTTGTATCCCATAAATCTCCAACAATGCTCAGCGGCAATATGCTGATACGAGCGCCATCTTGTAACTTTTTTCAATATAAACACTGAGTTTTCAAAAATTATAGAATGTTAAATATCGGAAACTATAAATATAAGATATTTTGGTCTGTTATAAGCTAATTTAGTTAAGGAATGACGTGAAATAGGTTAAAGAGCCTCTTTTAGGATGACTATCGTTTTTAAATCACTACGATGGCGCTACTATCGACATCTTGTTATTCAGCATCGTTGTACATTTATGGGATTCAATTTTTTAGCCCTATTTTGTAGCCGTTTTCCACACTGAACCTTCTAGGCGCTGTATATATAGTGTGGAAAATGGCTATCCCTGTAATACTTTAAAAAGTGCTAAAATATTGTATCCCTTAACTGTGCAATGATGCTGCTGAAATATACAGATCACAGCGACATCTGCAGGATATTTTCTCAAACTGCAAGATATTGCTAGTCTATACAATGTAATACTAAATCCCGCAGATGTCGCTGTGATCGATACTTGGGATTTTAGCAGTATCGTCGCACATTTAAGGGATACAAATTTTTAGTGTTGTTTGGATAGCATATTTCCGCACAAGGTATTCTAGACGCTGTAGCCATACTTTCGGCAAAAACTTGAAATGAGCATGCTTCCTGTGCATATATCACCACTCTTATGTATGAAGGATCTCTGTTATGGTGTTGATTCTGAGCGCTCTTTGTTAAATTTCTATATTTGTGTTTTAGAGAAAGCAATACAGAAAAGTACTGTTACTATGGAAACAACAACTTCTTTAATATTGAAAGGTATAGCAAAGGAGTTCAGAATCAGTGTCTTAAATAGTTTCGAATATGTATTGTTGTTATGACAATTAATACCCTACCTGGATGTGGAAATGCAAAATTGTGTTCAACATAATCGAGAATATTCCATCTACATTTTGATCACGTGGTCAAGGTAAAAACTTCTATCGTAAAGAAGGGAAGGCTCCGTAGACGTGTAATGTAAATCCCCGCTAGCCAATGAAACGGTTCATGAGGCAAAGTAGTAGTATCTTCCCTTCTTATCAGATAGAAGTTCCTTGGATAAATTACCGGTATCACGTGACTTTTTCAGCCTCGAACCCATATTTGGAATATCCTCCATTGTGCGCAATCTAGATAGATTTTTGGCTGTCAGAGAAACGAGATTCATCAATCAGAAGCCTGCATTTTGTGAACTTTTCGCTGTTTGCAGAAATGCAGGCTATTGATTGGCGATTCTCGTTTCGCTAACAGCGAAAAATCTGTCTGGATCCTAGCCTACATTTCTACAAACATTGCACTTCATCCACGGCACTAAAAAAAATGACTCAAAACTTTCATGACATAGGCCGGGATCCACAAACAGCAAATATTCTCAAACATGCAGGCTTCTGATTGGTCAAACTCATTTCGCTAACAGCGAAAAATCTATCTGAATCTCAGCCATAGTTATCTTCGATGAAATCAATGCAAAAGTGTAATATAAAAGAAAAGTATAAGATTTCTAAAATATTTTGGCGGGTTTATCGCTATTTGGCATAATTTGTAAACTTTAGAACTAATTAACAGTTTTTCGCTAATTATGAATAGAAAATTAATGTTTTTAAAGTTGAATTTTATAAAAGCACGTAGATTGAGTAAATATCTATCCAAAAATTCAATCCTTACTTTTTTCTGTCCATTATTTAAGTCTCTACCTCGATTGAAACATAAGTTGTGACGAAGAAAATAAATCTGTCATTTTCAGTATCTCGACGTTATTTTAAAAAATCTATATCTCTGTTTATAATTAATTTATGAGGATGCATTTGATCTCAAATTGAAGATCTTCTTTATTAGGTCCTTCTAGTGTTGGATTTGTTTTTCTGCGATGATTGCTTCTTTTGATATGGGAAATTTTTACGCTGGCATATTTCGTTCATTTAACATGGAGAAGTTGTCATCAGTATAATAAGCAGTTACGGTGTCTTGCCTTATTCTTGGCGTTTGTTTGTTTGGCGGGGTTAGCATTTTTTTCAGCTTGGCTTGGCAGAACGACCGTCCTGCTTGATATTGCATAAGTGGAGATGCGAGAGAACGTGTTGTCCCTGGAATATAGACGTCGCATAACTAAAGGACTGCTAACAAGATAGAAACTTAAAGAAAAATAATTTTTTTAACCCTTTCAGGAGCAAAACATTTTCAATTCTAAAGTGTTGAAATAAATGATTGGCACCGGAATTTGCCAAACGATTTATTTGTAAATAAGAAAAAGCCTATATTTTATATACTTGTTAAATCGGAAATATTTTCTGGTGCCAGTTGAAATACCTTGTGGCTTTTCTGTTATGATATTTTAGTCATAGTGTACTGACGGTGCTTTAAAGTACCACTTTAATTAATTACCTCTAAATAATTAAATTTCTCACGGGTGAGTATTTTTTTTTTATATTTATCCTTTAATTTTCATTGTAGTAACTAAAAAAAATTACATGAAAAAAATTGCAGTAGATCATAATGCCGTAGATAAAGGGTTAAATTATTTTTGTTTAAATTGCTGCCATTTTGAAACAAGATGGCGGAAGGAGCTGACTAACGAACTCAGTTGAGACCTTAGTATGTTCTGTACACATGCCTACTCCCATTCAAATCAGTTAATAAATATCAGATTGCTTCAAAGTATCAGCCACATTAAATTAGATACATCTCAGTCATTTTTACTTTGTTCTATCTTCAATAGAAGGAAGTATTGTAATCGAAATTTTTTTCGACTTCCTGTTTTCGACGGATTTAGGGGTCAGAGATCCCAAAAAACGTGTTTATAGAAAATGTCTGTCTGTCCGTGTGTCCGTGTGTCCTTATGTCCGTGTGTCTGTATGTCGCCATTGAAAATTGCATGAAGTTATGCATAGAATTGAATTAAATTTGTGGCTATGGCAAGCAGGTCCTCCATTAATTTGGAAAAAAATCCGCCGGTAGGGGGCCTGTAATAGCGATTTTAGTGGCATTTTGAATATTTTACCATCGAAAAGTGTATGAAGTTATGCATAGAATTGAACCAAAAATTTTTTTGAGTTTGTGGCTATGGCAAGCAGGTCCTCCATTAATTTGGAAAAAATCCGCCGGTAGAGCGCGCTGTAATAGCGATTTTTGTGCGATTTCTTGTGGCATTTTGAATATTGTACCATCGAAAAGTGTATGAAGTTATGCGTAGAATTGAATCGAATTTTTAGTGCATGTTTTCGGCCATGACAAGAAGATCCTACCTGAATTTGGAAAAATTCCGCCGGTAGGGGACGCTGTAATAGCGAGTTTTGTGCGATTTTTGTGCATTTTGAATATTGTACCATCGAAAAGTGTATGAAATTATGCATAGAATTGAATCAATTTTTTTGCATGTTTTTAGCCATGACAAGAAGGTCCTCCCTGAATTTGGAAAAATTCCGCCGGTAGGGGGTGCTGTAATAACGATTTTTGTGCATTTTGAATATTGTACCATCGAAAAGTATATGAAATTATGCATAGAATTGAACCAATTTTTTTCATGTATGTTTTTGGCCATGGCAAAATTGTCCTCCCTGAATTTGGAAAAGTTCCGCCGGAAGGGGGCGCTGTAATAGCGATTTTTGGGGCTTTTTCTATATTCTACGATCGAAAAGTGTATAAAGTTATGCACAGAATTGAATCAAATTTTTTGTGTATGCTTTTGACCATGGCAAGAAGGTTCTCCTTGAATACTGAAAATTACATTGGAAGGGAACGCTGTAATAACGATTTTTGTGCAATTTTCAATATTGTACCATCGAAAAGTTATGAAGTTATGCACAATTCTAATAAAAATACTAATAAAACTGATAAAAACGAATTATTGGTATTTGTAACAACATTTTGAAATATTAAGATACATGACCCTCATAGCATGCATGGTCACAGTGAAGTCATTGTGACGTCACTGTAAGTCACTGTTGTCACGTCACATCTGTGACCAAAATGCCATCACTCACTGATGTCACATTGTGACTGAGATGTAAAGTTCTTGGAAAACTTTAAAAAATTACAAAAAATATTCAAAACATGTTATTTACTGTAAAAAAATATTTTTCTGCCGCATTTAAAAAAATTTTAACCGTGTTCTAAGTTGGCTTATTGCCTCTGACCAAAATTTTATTTTTTCATATAACATAAAATATAATTAATTCATCAGCGACACAAGAAGATTTCCTAATTACACTAATTTCATCTAATTAAAAAATGTTTTAGTTAAACATACCTCGACTTATCTTTTATAAAAATTTTTGTAAATGATCATCTGTTATACTAGAAGTTTCTCAAAGTGTATTCGAAAAATTTCTGCGGTTTCAAACTGAAAATTTTGTATTACAGTTAAGTCTGCAGCTTTTAATGAGCACACAGAGAGCGTCTTCAAAGTTTAGTCATATACGAATTTCTTGCTGTATAATTTGCATTCAAGACAAATTTTTTTCTTTTCACTATTTTAAGTAATTATTTAACAAAAAAATTCTACTTCTTTCAGACGTAAAATAAAATTGACATTTTTCGAATATAAAATAAGTGTACAAAATTTATGCAAAGCCCATGACATAATTAACTATTCATATTTTCATTTTTTGTTTTCAAAATATATCTTTAAAAAATTATTTTACCAGATGTTTTATTCTACAGAAAATTAATATGAAAAGAATGACAGATTGAAAAAGAAAAACCTTTTTCCTCTCGATAATCTTGTTGTATTTTTCAGAAGATATTTTATATATATTACCTGCGATACAAACTTTACTTAAAAAAAAGGGGGGGGGGGTTCATTATTACCATTAAATTTATTTGTACACATTTTGAAAATTTAAGCAATGTTTTATCTAATAAACTCTAATTATGGATCATATTATTATTATTATTTACATAAAAGAAACTTTACAATTCATTTTAACTTGTTTTAAAACTGATAAAAATAAAAGGTGAAATACAATACAAAATTCTCAAATAAGAAATTTTAATTAGAGACAAGTTTATAAAATTATTGCGCATTTAATTTCCGAATCTGTCGTATACAAAAACATCTCCTTCGAAACTTAAAAATCGTCTGCATTATTTCAGTTGTTACGTTTCGACCGCAGAATAAATAAAAGTAACAGTGAAGCTTTTTAGAATAAACGCAGGAAGTTCAGTGGACGGCGTAGACGTATTGACACGGATTTAAAAACTGAAACAAGAAGGTCCTCAGGATCCAAGTTAATACAGCTAACAAAATATAAGTCGGAGAAAATTACGGTAGCTTTGACTTGTTGAAAATGATTCAACTCTTTGCTATCGTGCTTATTATCGGATTTACTAATTAGTTCTCCAAAATCAAAGTAGAACGAATAATGTCAATGAAATTAGGTATGTAAAAATATTATTTTGCCTGTTTGCTTTTCTTTTAATTACAACGATTATAGTTAGCTTCTCATAAACATGCTATAGAACATAAATATTTCATTGCATTTATTTTTTATTATGTTGAAATATCTAAAATATTATTTTCCCTGTTTGCTTTTTTTTTTTTTTTTTTAAATTACAACGATTTTTGTTAGCTTCTCATAAACTTGTTATAGAACATAAATATTTCATTACATTTATTTTTTATTTTGTTGAAATAAAAAATCTTATCAACAGTTTTGATCAGATTATTAAAATTTGTGATTTAAATTGCATTTTAATCTGGTTTATTTTCTTATTTAAATATTTGGTTAAAACCACATGGTGTCATAAATATGGAAGTATATGGACAAGTATTATAATCAATCATTAATATAATTATTGAACATTTAAAGATAATTAAATTATTTAATAGAAAAGCCTTTTCATGGAATAAAATTATTGGTAAGCATATTTTTTTAATTTTTTATTAAGTGATGTTCTTAAACAATTGGCATTGCATGTTTTTATTTTAAAAAATTGCATCTGCTCAGAAGAGGCATTTATAAAAAATATGACGCATAGGAGACGTACTATTAAAAGAAATCGTGGATATGTAATTTTAAGAAAAAAAAAAAAGGATTTTTTAATGTATTATTCAACCTGAGAAATGTTTTAAATCTATAAAGCAATAGTCATAGCGGGTGAAAACTTTTCAGTTGTTAAACATTCTTATTGAAATGTTTTCAAAGTGAACTAGAAGTCTGTTGGCAAATGAAAATATAGAAGTTACGCAATCAGTAACAGTTTAAATATGATTTTACTTAAAAAATAACGCAAATACTTGAACGGTATGAATATAAAGTGTAATAACCATATTTTATTATTAACTTTTTATTATGGATAATTTTATCATTTTATTTCCTGAATGATTTTATAGAGATAAATTTTTAAATATCGATATTGTGCACTCTTTGTAAACAGCGTGATTAAAATGGATTTCTTATTTATAATTACCACTTAATCTTGTAAATGAAATATTAATAATAATAATGAACCTATGTGTGGCTCTATTTTGTGTTTATAGTCTCAATTTTTATACTTTATTTACATTAAAAAGTAGTTAACCATTTGATACTGTGTTCAGTATTTTGTTTTATTGTGCCATATAAAAATAAATATGATTATTTGTATTTCTAATAAAATATATATTTATAAAATTTTCACCCGATTTTATTCTAAAAATTTCGTAATAGATTCTAATCTCTTTATACTATTTATAATAATATCAGAGTTATAGTGGTCATGGCAACATATATCCAGCCAGATAGATCCTTGGCAAAACATTAAAGACTTTCGCATTAGACGCAAAATAGAGTAGCTGCGGTGCTGTGTTTCATAAACAGTAACGGATTATTGTTAAAAAAAAATAAATTATAGATAGTAAGTGCTATTATTTTTATAATATATAATTTCATAAATAAAAATGTAATTCTGGCAATCAATTATTAAAGTTATTTTTTAATAATCAAAAGGTTGTTTTAAATATGTATTTTACTTCAAGCAAACCCTGATGTAAAACAAATTAACCCTTTGTATTACCGTTATATACATACCCAACAGTTTTACTTACTTTTACAGTGAGCTTAAAAATAAGATTTTATTTATTGCTGCTATCTTCCAGCATAACGATTGTTGCCAAAATTGTTTTTAGAATTCTCAACATAGTGATACTCAGTTAATTTTTTATACCAAAGTTGTACTTTTCATTTGAGTAGTTTCAGACCGTTATTGCTAAAATGTACTTCGGAAATTTTGTAAAATTAAAAAGGCTGGAGATAACCACGAATAGATATTTACAAAGGTCAGTTTGTATATATTAAAATTTTGTATTTTTAAATTGACAATATTAATCCGAAGTATGTAATTTTCTACTTATTGAAAATATAAAAAAATATCAATAATTTATTATTTTTATGTTTCAAATCTGTTTTTTTTACATACCTAAAATCACATTTTCTAACATTCGAGTAAATATTTGCAATATTAACATTAAATAGTACTTAAAATAATTATTCGATTTAAAAACTGTTTAAACATGTTTATCATATATGATGAAATATAACTAACAGTTTTCATATTTTCAGGTACCACAGTTTTCTTAATATAGTCAAAAGTTAACAATGCAATTACAAAAGCAGCATCGTTTATTGTCTTTTTTTTTTTTTTTTTTTTTTTTTTTCAGAAAGCGCTAGCATGACAAATCATTGTATATTTTAGAATGGAAATAGTTTGAACTTGTTTAGGTATTTTTGTGATATAGTGGATCCTGATTATGAATTACCATATTATAAAGCATATATGACTTTTTGATAACATATGATATAAACAACATTTTGAGAGATAAAATGTCCAGTTGTAGTCATTTATATTTATTACATGTGTATAAGATGTACATGATATATATTGATATATATATATATATATATATATATAACCATTAATTAAACATTACTGACCACCATCAATAATTTTGATAGTATGAATGAATTTACAACAATACAATGTCCCCAAACACACTGAAAGGATACCAAAAACATAATAAATAAGCTGCTATGTATAAAATAAAGTCCCTTGTACTATATAACAAGAATTAATAATGAAGAAAAAAAGAAGAATATGGATTTCGATAAAAATAATTGAAAAGCTTATATATTGAATTACGTTATCAAGAGTACAGAATTCAATTACATAAGCAAAATCAATCGTTTTTTGTGAGAAAAAAAAACTAGAAGCTGAATTTTTTTTCTTCTCCTGTACTCTAACGACCAATATATCCAAGAGAATAGTTTCAAGATGAAAACAGAATAAAATTAAATGCTATGAAATGAAAAAAGCAATACAATATTTCAAATAATTAATTTATAGCAAGGAAAAATAGTAATATTACACAAAATACCTAATAAAATCCAAGTTATTTTATCCAAATACACATCAGCACATGGTATCCAAAAGATCGGTAAGTTTAAGGTTATTTTTACAGTTAAGTTAACACAGATTTTAAAACCTAATGTATACAGTTAATCTATTTTGAAATACCGTGATAAATGCAATTAAAATAATATAAATAGAAAATAATTACATAATAAGTAAATTACCACTTAACACTTTTAATTTTTTTTAAATTTCTTAACTAAAGTAAAAAATACCAAAACTATAACAAAATCGCAAATAGCAAACATTAAGCTCCACCATGTGTTAAAAATTGATATTATAACTCTATTCGAAGCATCAGACAGAATTTAATTTAAATTTTAGTGCTGCCATCTATGATATTAACTTGAAACTAATATGAACAAATTGTCATAAGTTTATGCTATTATAAGTTAATTCTTTCATAATATACCAACTGCTATATCCCAACAAATCCTAATATAAAAATACCATATTATATTTCATTATTCATATACATATTAAATTAATACAAATATTAATAGAATGATTACAATATATTCTACTACCATACCCAATTAATCTATACGGAAAATTTAAATAATTTCAAAACAATAATAATATAATCTAGCAATATGCTATAAAACTAAATAATTTATATATAAAAAATTATATATGAGTACCCTAGAAGCCAAGGGATACAAGTGACAAAATTTAGATTTCGAGTAAATTGAGTTCAAAGTTAAACATCTATTGTAATTGACTGACTTGGAATATGAAACTGTTGCTTATTTCTTAGTGGTCTTTGAACTCTTGTTTCAATAACTGTGAAAAAAAAAGTGGAGTACAATTTTGTTTTTCATTTTTAATTAAGCAATATTGATCATCATTCGGTACTTGTACCCTTTGGCTTCCAAGCGGTACACAATAAATGAAAAACTATGAAATAAACAGATGAATTTATGAAAAGTTTAAGAACAATGTTAAAACAAATGAATGAAGGGACAAAATTTTGTTTTAATATAAGTTTTTAAAATGAAAGATCATTAAATAAAAAAAAAAATTATGAAAAATTTAAGAACAATGTTTATACAAATGAATTAAAGGACAAAATTTTGTTCTAATATAAGTTTTAAAATTATATTATTTGAAACATTGAATTTTTTTCTTTTTTTAACTTTTTTAAAATGCATTTATTTAACCTATAAGAAAGTAAATTGAATTAAATTTTAGAAATCAAAAAACCCGAAGCGAACTAATTAATCATTTCTCATCGATGTGAAACTATTTTTGATAATACTTACCTATTTTTTTTTTTACTTACTTGTATTGATGACTTTTAAGTTGTGTTTAATTGTTAGTTTTTATCATAAACTCTGTTTTGATGAGGCCCATAGATGTCTATGAAGGTTAGAGTTGCAGTAAAGCTAGAGATCTTACCTACACAACTTCCAGGTTGTGTAATATTTAAACGGAGCTTCTGACTGTAAAATCGGCAATGAAACATCGTCTTCATTTTGAAAGATCTATCCAATGATATGCCACTCAATAGGGTGCGTAAAAAAATTTTCGTCTCTACCGCCATTTTAAATTTATAAAAACAAAACTTAGCCTATAACCATCGGATGTTTAAGACGAATCGATAGATATCTCATTCATTAAAATCCATCCAGACGTTGTGATGTTTCAAGGGTATAAAGAAATCCACATACCCATATACGCGTGAAACACATAACCCTTCTTGGCAGTCGGGTAAAAAGGAAAAAAATGACGCAAAGCAGTTTGAAAATATGGAACAATATTCATCTAGTGATAACATGGGAACAACACATCTACATTATTTCATCCTCGTCAGTTTCATAAGCGCGATTAGGCTCATCAGCCTGATCTTCAGAAGCGTGCAGGGCTTCAGTGTGTCCTGTTGCCACTTAGTGTGAAAAATCTCAGTAGAAAGCGTGGTACACTGATGGTACTAACTGCAATAGTTCAGTGAGATTTTAAACTTAAGGTACCTGAGTTTTGGTATTTCTTGTTCTATAGGAAGCTCAGGCAGAATTCTAGGGTATCTTTCGGCATCGCTGGACTTCACTTTTAGCTTGTGGAAAGGTTCTAGTTCAGCACCAGCAGTTTCTTTTGTAGAATGATGTGAAGGTTTTTTTTCCCTCAAAATGCAGCCACTGCATATTTCGGATACCTTTCACTGACTTTATAAAGAAGAGTGCAAGTGACTCGATTAATACCCGTTAATAGTCGCGCGTTGGTCTTTTCCCCGCCCGAAATTCGTTATCTTCCTGTAACTCATTTCCTGTTAAAGTTACGATAGCCAAATTCCGTGTAGCTGACCTTGAGTGTTCACACTCTTGTGTAGTAAAACTGCAAGTCATTCCTGCTATTTCTTAGCATTTTATCGCATTCTTAATTTTCAATCGGTCTAAATGACCGCGTTGCGACCACTTGTGTTAGTTGAATTTTTCCCCCTCGTGTTCATCCTTTCCCATTTCCGCGAAATCTGCGGGGGAAAGTTTCTTCGAAGTACGGACTCTCTGTCTGTTGTTATTTCGTCTTTCTGCTATTTTACACTTTCATAGAGTACTTTTTTTACTTTTAGAATGTTACTTAAAATTGTTTTGTTATATTAGTTGTGAAGTCAGTTCGCACAAAAAACTGATTCATGGGCACTTACATTTTTTTTTCATTGTCAAACATTGCGGGAATAAATTCTCAAATTGATAATCGTTTAAATATGGAAAAAAAGGGAAATTCATCATCATTATTTGAAAGAAGTTGCTTTCCATTTATTACCGGAACATATAAATGAAAAAAAAAAAACAGACAATAACACAGCCAAACCATTAAAAAAAAAGAGAAGAGAATTTTGTGGGAATCAGTAAAAAAATTGCCGTATCTCCAAAATCTGAAAAGTATCGTTTTTGTACAATAAAACAAACGTGAAAGATAAAACAGTTTTCTCAGAAATGTAGTATGTACACTGTTAAAAATTTTGCAGCATTCTGGCAGGTCATTCGACTGTTTTTTGAAAAAACGGTTTCATAACCATAATTTAACTATATTCTGACCATAAAATGGCCAATAATAGGGTCAGAATAGTGTTAAAATTACGGTTGTGTAACCGTTTTCGGAAAAAGCGGTCAAATGACCTGCCAGAATGCTGCAAATTTTTAACAGTGTATATCTGCGAAGAACATACATATAATTTATTTGCACAATAATGAGAATTTTATAATGTAGGTTAGAAATTACGCAAATAAAAATCTCTTTTGGATAATTCAGTGAATATTTATACTGTGATTTAAAAAAAAATATTTTAAGTATTTTTCTAAAATTTATCTATTTTTAAATTTACATCTTGTAAGTAAAAACACATTATTTTATTATTATTATTTTTTTTAACAATGCCACAGAAAATGATTTTTTTTATTATTATTGAAATCCAGTAGAGGCTTGGGACGGTATCTAACAAATTTAAATTTGTTGTCCTTCATTAATTGTTCAAACTATTTTTCAGAATAATGTTTTTCAGAATACGAGAGAAAATTCATTTAAATAAAATTATTGCTGCATATTTATAATTTCGGAGAAAAATTTCTTATTGTTTTTATTATTTTAATGAATGTTATTATAAAACAATAAATTATAACAATAATACCTTATTATGAAATGTACAATTGAATATTTATTTTAATTAAATATTTGCTGTAAAATACATCCCTATTAAGATGAACCTTTCAGTGATTCTAATTATTAAAATAATTTATCCATCTTAGGATTCAAATCTTTAATTGCAAATGTATTTAAATTAAATATATAATTTCAATAACTTATTATTTACTTTATATAAGCGAAGTTTGTATCCAGAGTTTTTATTCAGGGGCGCTGCTCCCACCCTGAAATAAGTAGAAAAACTACAAATCGTGCATTTTCATTTGAAAAATGGATTTAATCATAAGATCTCGATACCCCCCTCCTCTCCCCCTCATACACACATAGACACCCCACAAAATAAATAAATAAAACATATATATATATATAAATAATATGCTGGTGAATTAGTGGTATTGTATTTGATTTGCTGTTGCATGCCATAGGTTCCATTTTTATTTTCAGTTTAATTGTTCAATTTAATGTCAGTGTAATATATTGATGCTAAATTTATTAATTTTATTTTATTAAATGGATATAGAGTGCCGGAGTATCATAAAAATCTACCTGACTCTGATTCTGTCCTTCCAAAAAAAATAAATAAAAATAAAAATAAATAAATAAAAATACCCCTATCACGAATTTAGATTCATATTCGTAAATGTTTTCCTACTAATTATTGATTCATAGTAACATCAGAAATTCAATCAAATCATTTACTATTTACTTTTAAGTATTTATGCAAAACGAAGAAAGAGTTATTAAAAACATTTATCTAGATGCCAACTGAATATATACTTAAGCGAAATAAATAATTTGCTGTAAAAGATTGTAAAATGAATAATTGCTGTAATCTTTTAAAGTTCAGTCAATATTTTCACCCTACGTTATCCGTTTTCGATCATCTGATAACACCGGCAAGTTTTCCCTTCGTTTTCGGCCTGCTGGTAACGGCGGCAAATGGACCGAACGCGACTACTAACGTTCTAAAAAATGTCGCGACTACTCTCGGGTTAATAAAATCTTCATCATTTAGCACTTCTACAGTGAAGTTTTTGCTGTAAACATTTACAAAAGAGCCCAGTGCTCTGGAACATACAGATCCCTTTTATTCCTCTTCATTCTGATTTCTATGAACCCAAAGTCTTGGTCACATTCATGGTAGGAGTGTCTTGAAATCAAAAAGCGATGATCGAATGTTACTGTGTGTCTATTTTTTATGATGTACAACCAGAACTTCACAATCATGTGACTTTTATTTTGTCCTCCACAATTGTCACTAAAAGCTGTAATATGTCTGACTTGAGGGGGAAGAGTCATTATGAACTTCAAGAGACAAGATGCGATCTCTTGGCAACCACGAAAAACCTGGCCTTCATGTCACATGTACAGTCGTGGAAAAAAAATTAAACACCCCCTACTAACTCCTCAACTAATTATCATAGAAGAAAGTTACTGGTACCGAACGATTGTAAATAAACTCTACTTTTAAATGATGTTTATAAATTTGCTTAGGGGGCCATATACATATTAAAACGAACCATAACTTTGTTTCTTTCAATAGCAGTACACAATTCTGACAGCATAAATGGACTCTACACCCTTCAATTAGTCTAAAAACAAATTTGTATGCAATTCGTACCATAAGTTTCCTAGAAATTAATTATTTTATGACGAGCGTATTTTAAGGGCTGTATCCAAATTGAAGTTCGGTACTCGATTGTTAACCGAGAGAGCTCCCTTCTTGATCAAGGCAAATTTTGCAGTCAATTAAGCTTGTTAGATTACAGGATAGCATAAGAAATTTCAAAATATTCAGTCACTTCTATCATAGACGGCCCCTTAAACCATCATTTTGCCGTTTTTTAAAAATAATTTGAAAACTACTTGGAAGAAAAAAGTGAAATTTTGGATATCCATAAAGCAGAACTTAATAAATCTGAATCCATCAAAAACACTGTAGGTTGCAATTCATAATTTTTTTTTAATATTAATTTCATAATTCATAATTTGTATCAGAAAATTATAAAAATTGCAAATTCAACGTATTTATATTTGGGTATATTAGTATTATTGTTACACAAAAAAATTAGAACATTAGGATCATAATTTCAGAAGTTATAAATAAAAATATGAAAATGTAATTTAACATTAGAAGCACTAAATTTTGAATGTTTATAATTCAAAAACTTATCATTCAAATGACTTGAAATTTCTTGTCTAGGCATAGTTTTAACCAAAGATTTGAAATATCTCGTTGGGTATTGCCATTGAAAAAAAAGAAGTTTGGATTCGTTTTAACATGTACATGGCCCCCTAAGCAAATTTTATATAGGTCATTTAAAAGTAGACTTTATTTCCATTCGTTTGGTATCAGTAACTTTCGTCTACGATAATTTGTTGAGGAGTTAGTTGGGGGTGTTTACTTTTTTTTTCCCACGACTGTAGATGATGGCAGTTCCGCTTTCATTTTTATGAATGTTCAAGTTGTATGTCCAAAGTTGACTAGGTAATAAGCCTTTGAATTGGTAACATGTGGAATTGGCATGTTTTTTGTACAAGTCAAAGCGCATCTCGACCTTGAATCATCCTTTAAATTGTGGAATGCGTCTTTCGCTAATCTGGCAGCTTCTGCTTTGCGAAGATGTAGTTCCTTTTAAGGTTCTGCTTGTTGTTTCTCGTCTGCATTTATATGCTTTATTTTCAATTGTAGCTTGTCACACAAAACACATGTATGAGACCCCGATCGGTGAAAACTCAGATTAAAATGGGTATTAAAATTGTGTCAATAGGAACTTTCCTTGATCAGCTCTACGCGTTTTTCTTCAAAGCAAAAGTGAACATACACTTTGTACATCTACTTTAAATTGAGTTCTGGATTCAGGTACTTACAGTTGGGGGTCTTTTCTCTAGTATAATGGCTTTTGTATCGTGAAAACTTGTTTAAGTGTTCTTTGATGACATCAATACCGTCTTGTGGAATTTTATTCGACGGTTCCTTTCGTCCTCTTTCATCGTGAGATAGTAAGCCAGGAACTGTTTCTTCCTTTTTGGTTACTATGTTTCGCAACCGTTTGTTAGACACATCTTCATCTTTTTGTGCGAATCGCGATTTAAAGATGATCAAATTCGTGTGGCGTTTTAAAAATCATGAACTGGTCTTGTATTTCGTTTGTCCCCGTTCAGCTATGTGGACGTCAACGGAGACAAGTGCACTTATACCCCTTGGGCTCCACGCGTTTCACGGTTTCGGGAGAGATATTAAGTGATTGACCCCTAGAACGCAGCGTATAATTAAAAAATCACTTATATCTCTTTACCTACAAATAAATATACTTTTTTCCAGATATCCTGTACACTTAACTCAATTTTTTTAATTTTGTCACTTATACCCCTTGGCTTCTGGTGTCCTCATATAATAAAAATATGAAGTATAAGAAATATTTTTAAATAAAAAAAAAATTAATTAATAAAATAAACAGGAAGAAAAAAAAAGGATGTTGATATAATTATGTCAGAATCTTCATTTCCCAATTACCTAATGATAACAAATAAATTATGTGGTTTATTTTCATATTAACCATA
Organism: Maratus speciosus; assembly: GCA_963932465.1. NCBI lineage: Eukaryota > Metazoa > Arthropoda > Arachnida > Araneae > Salticidae > Maratus > Maratus speciosus. The sequence goes on from OZ010787.1 coordinate 211,877,776, forward strand.
AAAAACTAAAGAATATGAATATGGGATTAACATTCACATAAAACCGTTAATTAATCATTTAATACTAAGTTCAAAATTAAACATTATTAAAAAGTATAGAGGAATAATAAAAAAACTAATAACCCAATTTTAATACAAACTGTAATATCATTAGTTATATCAAATAAACTTATTATGCATATTATTCACCATAAAGATGGTGTACTATTAGAAATTAATATGATATTGTCCGGAGAAGACTAAAAATTAAAAACAAGTTAATTGTTAACTTGATTAAATATTAATTAAGCTAAATAAATTCAATATGAATTGAAATAAAAATTTAACGTCACCATATATATATATATAAAATATCGAATCAACCTCCATATAAAAAGTGTATTAGCAATGTAGTTATAATTAAAATGCCCCATCATTTAAAAAAAAAATAAATTAACCATTGCGTATTATCCAGACAACACCACCCTCTGTACTCTAACATCTACTCACCCAACCGTCCTATAATAACTTTTATTATTTTACAATTTTTTATTATTTTATAAAGTTATTTTGTAATTTTGTTTACGCATGTGTTAATTTTTTTTTTTTTAAGATCATGTAAGTACTAATTGCATATTAAAGAATATATGAATTTCTTTGGAAAACTTAAGTATTATATTTCGATATACAGAATTATGAAGACAAGATTTTAAATTTGTAAATGTATTAACTTTGAATTTAAATTCTTTACGTTTATCATATAGATCTGTTATTGTTTTGTTGTCTTTTATTGTAATTTTAAGATTTAAGAAGTTGATTGTATTATTAGATAAGAGGTTTTCCGTTAATTCCAGATTATTGGGATAATCCATTGGAAATTGAGAAATTTTAGTTTGATCAGTGGCAATTAAAATTATGTCATCAATATAACGATATAAATGTAGATTATTATTAGTAAAAGTACGTTCACAGTGGTATAAATATAAGTCTGATAATAAACTGGATGTATAGCCGCCTTGTGGTATACCGATGTGTTGTAAATGGAATGTGTTATCTTGCAAGATATAATTATTATAGATAATGAAGTTAGTTAAAGATTTAAAATAAAATATATCTATATTAGATGGTATATCCAGTGTTTGATGATACTGTTTAAATAATGCATTTATAATATTATGTAAATCTAAAAAGTCTATATTATTAAAAAGATCTTTGAAGTCATATGTCGTTATATTATGCACACAATTAAGATTTTTTATAATATTGACCAGTTGATAGCTGTTTTTTATACAACGTGTATTATCATTGTTTGTAGTCAGTATATATAATTGATTAAGAATTTCTAATAGTAGTTTATTGGCTTTATTATTATATGTATTACAACCAATAGTTACAGTCCTAAATTTAATAGGAGTCCTATGAAATTTGGGAATAAGCACTAAATAAGGATAATTAAAGTTAGTAGAGAGAATATTTAATAGTTTATAATAACTTTAATTTTACGATTATTTACGATTACATTTTCATTAGTTTTTTGAAAAGAGTTATTAGAAGAAATAGAGTTAGTAAGAAGTTGGTGATAATAAGATTTACATATGATTGCATAATTATTAGGAGATTTGTCTACATATGTAATAACATAGTATTTTTGTAATTTATTAATTTGTTGGAAAAAATGCTTTGTGTTAATAGTAACTAAATCAGAAATATTATATTTTAAAGCCATAGTTAATCTTTCAATTACTAATAATTTCCGTTGATTAAAATATTCAATAGGTTTATTATAAGAGATTGAAATTTTATATATAAAAACATCTATATCAGTAATAGGGAAAAGACAGTTCGATTCCGAGGGTGGATTGTGGATTGGTGGAAGGTGGGAATATCGTACTGTAGTACGAGAGGGTTTGAGAGATATGTGTGTTAGGTTCTTATCAGCCGGAAATGAGATAAGAAATAATAATCTGATAAGATAATCTACACTGTAAAAAAAAAATTGTAAAGTTACTAAAGTTTTTCTAGGAAACTGGGATTCCAGGAACTTTTTACGTAACGGCAACAACAAAAATTCCTGTAACAGACTCTGTTACAGGAATTTTTCTTGTTGCCGTTACATAAAAAGTTCCTGGAATCCCAGTTTCCTAGAAAAACTTTAGTAACTTCACAGATTTTTTTTTTACAGTGTAATAGTGAGATAAGAGTGAACTGCGGAAAGATCATGCTATAGTAGGATAGTATTAGTTTAGAAGAAAATTATAGACAGTTTACGAATGTAAGGAGTCGATCTAGATCATACTATAATATGATAGAGTAGGTGGGGACTAAATTTTTAGATGGGGCTTAATTTCTCGTAGCATCTTACGGTTTGAATGAATAACCATATAAGGTAATGTTACACTATAACCTAAGGGGTTAGGTCTTTTTGAGAGGAAGCTTATTTTTTGGAATCGACTTAGAGTTTAGACATGAAACGGAACTGAAAATAGTAGGTGGCGCCCTCTATCGGCAGGAATTGGAAACTATTGTAATTAGGTTTTTTTCATAAAAATTTCACGTGGAATCGAACCTGTAACAAAATAGTCTCTTGACTTGATAATTTGAAGTAGGTTTAACTCATCAAGCCAAGAAACTATACCTGTGAGTCGAGATTTTAGATGTTACAAGACGAAAAATTGTATTCCTCTTATTTATGTATAAAGAGTGGTTGGTTTGTCGGTTACTAAGGATACGTCAACAGTACCTATTTTAACTACTACTACACTTTAAGAATTAATTTAATGTATACGATTTTATCGATTTTGCACACGGAAGTGTGATCATTTTACTAAACCTTGGTTTCGAACTTCCTATGAAATTTCATTCTTAGTAACTGATATGCTATCCACTGTTTAAGAATTACTTTAATGTATACGATTTTTATTCTTAGTTTAACTTATTTTATAAATTCTGCACACGAGAATATGTTCATTTTTACCAAACCCTGCTTACGAACCTACGAACTATTATTCAAAATTCACTTAGTAATTTTTAAAGTGTTTAACTGTAACCGACATCAATTTTTAACATATATTAGGAGATATGATGTTTGCGAATATTCAGTTATAAATTGATTTTTGTTCTAACTTCATGCAATGCTACCTTTATTTTTTGAATATGGACTCTATAGTAAATATGTTAAAAAGATCTTGCGATAAAGTGGCTACTACTTCAAAGTATCAACGTTTAGAAGAACCTAATGAATCTACTTACGTAAGTGAATTATATATATCAAGATTGGAAGTTCCTAATATACTCAACACTGATAACGTGACAATATCATGTGATTTATCTACTATTTATTACTCACCGAATGTGAAATCTGAAGTCGATGTTAATTTTTCTATCCCTACCTTTGGTGATGATACAACATCTTTCGAGAATTCATGTCAAGAGTCAATTTCTGCTAAACACTATTTGAATATATTTTTCAAAGACATGAATTTTGAATCTGCCTTAACCTCGACCCCAGTTAGTAACTTAACTTCCCAAGACGAATCCCTTCAAGAACCTACTATTTAGCGAGAGATGTCTGACTTACAAGCAAGCAACCTTTGTCAAGCAAGTGATGAATTACAAAACACCACCCCACCCACGAATATTATTTCACAATCTAAATATATCAAATCCAGTAATCCTATTATATTTCGAGAAGAACTCGCTGACTGTATCTTTTTAATTTTTAAATTTCATAACAGATAATTTTATATTCATATTAGAGAATTTAAACGCAGCGGGGTTACTAGTGAAGAAATTTTAACGAAAAATGGAGTTATTATGGATGTTAATAGCTGGTACAAATACTACAATAAAAGTTTTTCATTTAATTTGATGTATAAAAGTTCCTCATTTGTCGCCAACAACATAATATTAGTGTTAAATTTTAATAATTCTATCATGCGAATTAAAAATTTAAAGAATTATTCTCACATTGACTTAAATGAGTATCAATTTGTGAAATTAAAAGAAAAAGCACATGATTTGAATAAGGAGCTTCTGCAGCATATATATGAAAAGCATATGCCAAGCTTAATTAGACAGAAATGTATCATTAGTCATATATCTCTGGAAAATGAACTCATGTTACAGTCTAAATTTATAACATGTATTGAGAATAATATATTGCCTATACTAAACCGTATTTTTAAATGTGGTGGATGTATTTTTAATCAGAAATTTCAAGACCTTCATTCCTCTTATATATTAAATAGTCGGCAAAAATTTGAAGAACTAGGAGAGATGTTATTAACACTTATAGATCTCGATTTTGAGATTTCCTCGGTTTTTAAACGGAGTGGATTGTGTTAATGAAATCTTTTATCTAACATTCATGTAGAAACAATGCAAAACGTATTGTTTAAAATAATAAAATGAAATGTATTGCTATCCTTTCTAATATGTATGTTTATTTTTCCAAAGTGTATGCTTACATTGTTATGCCTTTTAGAACTTTTAATAGAGTGTTAGAGTATAATTTGCATATGTATAACTTAAGAAATCAACGATTCTTTAAAAATTAAAAAATATAACAGAAGTTTAAAATATTAAAACTAATAATCTTAATACTTTTAAAAATAAGAAACTTAAAAAAGTTTTTCAAAATTAAAAAAATTAAAAAGTTTACAAAATTTAAAAAATTAAAACTTTTAAAAAAGTTTAAAAAAAATAAGTTGTCAAAATTAAAAAAAATATTTAAAAAAACATCATAAATTATGTTTGCAAAAGCAAGTTTACCTGGCTGTACATGTATATGATTTAATAATATTTCTGCATAATATTTACTGAGTATTCATATAATATTTTACTAAAAAGAAGAATAAATATCATATTTCAAATTTTGTGTAAGTAATTATGTTCAATTAAATAATATTTACTAAATATTCAACTAATATTATACTAAAAAGAAAAAATAAATATAATATTTCAAAAATTTTTTTAAGTAATTATATTCAATTACGTAAATAATTACTAAGTATTCAGCTAATATTATACTAAAAAGAAAAAAAAAACAAATTTTGTCTAAGTAACTATCGCAGAATATTTAAAAGACACTATTTAATAATATTTTTACATAGCAACTACTCAGCAATCATATAAGTTATCATGAAATATTTTTAAATTGTACTAAAAATAAAAAATAAATATCCTATTCCAAATTTTGTCTAAGTAATTGTAAAATATTAAATAATAGTTACTAAGTATTCAAATAATATTGTGCTAAAAATAAAAAATAAATATCATATTTCAAATTTTGTCTAAGAAATTGTATTCAATTAAGTAAATATTTCAAATTATGTTTCAGTAATTGCAAAACATTTAATACTATTTCAACATATTTACTAAATATTCAACTAATATTGTACTAAAAAGGATAAAAAATTTATAATATTTCAAATTTTCTCTAAGAAATTGTATTTAACTAAGTAAATATTTACTAAGTATTCATATAATATTGAAAAAGAAAAAATAAATATCATATTTCAAATTTTGTCTAAGTAATTATATGCAATTAAATAATAGTTACTAAGTATTCAACTAATATTATACTAAAAAGAAAAATAAATATAATGTTTCAAATTGTGTTTAAGTAATTGCAAAACATTTAATAATATTTCTACATAATATTGACTAGGAATTAAACTAATATTATACTAAAAGGAAAAAATAAATATCATATTTAAAATTTTGCTAAAGTAATTAAAAAACATTTAATAATATTACTATATAATATTTTACTAAAAAGAAAAATAAATATCATATTTCAAATTTGGTCTAAGTAATTGTATTCAATTAAATAATAGTTACTAAGTATTCATATAATATCTTTCTAAAAATTGTATTCAATTAAGTAAATAGTACTAAGTATTCAACTAATACTGCACTAAAAAAGAAAAAATAAATAATATTTCAAATTTTGTCTAAGTTATTGTGTGCAATTAAATAAATAGTTACTAAGTATTAAACTAATATTATACTAAAAAGAAAAAATAAATTTCATATTTCAAATTTTGTCTAAGTAATGGTGTTCAATTAAATAATATTTACTAAGTATTCATATAACATCTTACTAAAAATTGTATTCAATTAAGTAAATAGTACTAAGTATTCAACTAATATTTTTAAATTATACTAAAAAGAAAAAAAAATAAATACAATCTTTCAAATTTGGTCTAAGAAATTGTTTTCAATTAAGTAAATAGTTACTAAGTATTCAGCTAATATTATACTAAAAAGAAAAAATAAATATCATATTTCAAATTTTGTTTAAGTAATTGCAAAACATTTAGTAATATTTCTACATAATATTTACTAAATATTATACTAATATTATACTAAAAAGAAAAAATAAATATAATATTTCAAAATTTTGTTTAAGTAAATTGTATTCAATTAAGTAAATACTTACTAAGTATTCACATAAAAATATACTAAAAAGAAAAAAAATATATAATATTTCAAAATTTGTATAAGTAATTGTATAACATTTATTGATATTTCTACATAACATTTACTAAGTATTCATATAACATTTTACTAAAAATTGTATTCAATTAAGTAAACAATTACTAAGTATTCATATAATACTATACTAAAAGAGAAAAATGTATAATATTTCAAATTTTCTCTAAGTAATGGTGTTCAATTAAGTAAATAGTTACTAAGTATCCATATAACATTTTACTAAAAGGAATCATACAATAGTGAAGACATCAGTCAAAGTGTTTACACACCTAGTTTAATTACATTACTCTTGAATCAGCTTCACTTAAATTTATTTTTTTTCTTTAATTTCTTATCAAATGCATCCTGAGTTAACTTTATTTTATTACTTTCATATTAAATTCCTGAACTTATCCATTAAATAAGTAAATTTTCAGTACTTTTAATATATTAGACCGTTTAATATGTCACCCACCGTTTGTATAAGCAACTGTTATTCACTTATTAATAATGACTATTATCATATGTTACCATACAAGTAGAAGGAAAATGGGGGTTCTATGCCACCAGGCGTCATGCGTTGAGGAGCGAGGAGCAAGGATGAGTGACAGGTGGGCGGAGTCGAGTTATTGACAGGTTAGGGGAGATAAGAAAGTGATGGACAGGTGGGAGGAGTCGAGACAGACTGGCGCCCACACGGCATGCTATAGTAGAGGGGTTAAAACAAAGAAGCGTTAATGGAAAGTCTACTGTAGTAGAGAGGGATTAAACAAAGGATAATGAATGAAAGTCTACTGCTAGAGAGGAATTAAACAAAGGATAATGTTCATGAATCAATGAACGTGTACTGTAAGAGAGGGGTTAGAACAAAGGATAATGTTAATGAATCAATTAAAGTATAATGAATCAATAAAAGTCTACTGTAAAAAGAGTGTTAATGAAGGAAAGTCTGTTGTAAGAGGAATGTAGAACAAAGGAATGATTAGGAATGATTAGAAAAGATCGCATGCAATTAAAAAAAACTTACCACGGAGCAGCGCAGAGACACGTCTTACCTGTATGACATCCACCGGGCTAATGAACGAAGAAGCGTGCAACAAGCAGCTTCATCCAGATAAGGAGCTTGCTTCTGATTGGACGACAGACGAACCTAGGGGGCAGCACAATCGTTTCCGGCGACACCAGCGCCCTATCTCGAGAGAATGATTCACTTACCTGCGATTTCGTCATCCTATTTGAACTGACAGAAAGAAGTGAATACATTTTTAAGTTTTAACGAAATAAGTTATAATTTTTAGTCATTTGTTAATTTTCAAAACATGTTTTTCATTTAGTCATTGTAATAAAGTTTTAAATAAATTAGTTAATTTTCATTTAGTTATTTGTTAATTTCCGAAACAAGTTTTTTTTTTCAGTAAGTTATTTGGTAATGAAACTTTTTAATAAATTAGTTAATTTTTTCATTTAGTCTTTTGTTAATTTCCGAAACAAGTTTTTCTCAAATAAATCTTTTAATAAACAACTTTACATTTATTTTCATTTAATTATTATTTAAAAGAATATAAATTATTTTTACTAATCAAAAGAACGCGAATTAGTTATTGACAATAATGTTTTTGTTTTTTTAATTATTGTCAAGGGTGAATGTTATCTGAAATATATGCTGAATGCAAAAACGGTTTTTTTTTTTTTGAACTAAGAAAAGAACTTTTTAAAATTAATGAACAACTGTTTGGGGGAAAAGGCGAAATATTGTGCTTTGCAACACTGAAAAAGAGTTAAAAATTGGTGACTTCACCTAGTTTTAAAGCATATTTAACATATGATGAAGACCTAAGTGCTGTGGAAAGGATTAAAAAATAACATACTTATGAATCGAACGATTTATGTTGGATTTACAATCTTAGAATTGCCTAAACTTCTAATGTATAAATTTCACTATGATTTTATTAAAAAGAGTATAAAGATGATGTAAAGCTAATTTTCAACGACACGAACTCATTGTGTTACCATATACAAACTAAGGATGTTTTGGATGATATGGAACATCATGCAAGCTTATTCGATTTCTCTGAATATCCAAAGAATCATATGCATAAATTCCATTACGGTTTTGTAAAGAAAACATACCTTTAGAATTACAGGTTTTCAACCCATAGACTGCAACACACTCCCCTTCAAGAAAATAGATTGTATCAGTACATCCCGGAATTTTTTTTTTCCTGGACAGGTGAAATACTTGATCATTATCAAATATCGCTAGGAGAGGACACATTATGAGCAACCCGTTGTTTCATCATATGAATATTCTTTCTATATTAGTTTTTTTAACTACTTATTTTGAGATATATATATTTTATTTATAAGAATGCAAGTTAGTTTTAATCTTTTAACTAAGATATTTTCAGTGACTAAGGAAGTAAAGTTTTGTTTTTTAGAAAAAGTGGTATGAACTTTATATTTTTTTATTAGTTACTAATGAAAGATAATATATATATATATATTCAAGTTAACAGAAATTTAGGTGAAAGCTTTGGAATTTTCTTAAGTGTTTTATCTAAAAGAATGCGAAGTAGTTGTAATCGCTAGTTTTCTCTCATGTCTCCTACGAGACAAGTGGTTTCTATATATATAGTGAAAGGTTATTCTGTGTGTAACCATACGGTTGCGCATCAACGATATTTCTTGCCGGTATTGTATCAATTAGTATTTTACTGCTTTTAACTAAGATATTTAAATGATAGATAACGCAAAGTTTTATTTTATTTTTTTAGAAAAAGTGGTTTGTACTTTATTTATTTATTTTATTTTATTATTAGTTACTTATGAAGGAATATATTTTTTCAAGTTAATAGTAAATTGATGTGAAAGCTATGAATTTTCTTAAGTTTAATCTTATCCACTAATTTGGAGAAATAATTTTAAATGCGCGAGCTACTGAACTCTTTTCAAACAGAACGAACAAGTTCTTTTGATAGTTTGAATCTTATACCAAAAAAGGTTAATGATAATATATTTTAACAAATAACAATGTAGGCAATTAGATAAATGTTTTTAACTAGTAAAATAACTATTTAAAGAAGCTTTTAAGTATTAACTTTTAGTAGTGGATTTTTTTTTTTACAAAATTTTCCAACATGTCAGAACAAAAACTTACTTCTTCAAAATTGAATTCCCGGTCTTGAAAACACGCTAGCAAAATATAGAAAATAACAGTCCGCAAATGATTTCCGAATGAAGTTTTACAATGTTGTGATATTATTTTGTTTTCAATGACATCACTTTTAGACCCTTTGATTTGCTGAAACTAGCGAAGCTTTAAACGAATGGGAAGCCAGTCCATAGTTTCACACGTTAGTTGAAATAACAATTGTAGATAATGTTTGTTATGAAGCAACTTTTGAAACGCTTACCCCTCTGGCGAGTTTTAGAAGGGGTGTTTTATCTTTTAGCATCTCCTGTGGGATGCAATCTCTCACAGCGTTCAACTATGAAAACTATGTATTGCTTTAGGCAAAAAGAAAAAAATAGTTTTCAGACATTTCCTATCATCATGTTTCTTATCTCAACAAAGATGTTCAATTAAGAATAGAAGATAAATCTTTTTTTTTTAGTTTAAAATAAAAAGAGTATGTTTCGATTCAAATATAAATCTTTTTTCCTTTTTATACATTAAAAATCAAGATTCCAATTAACAGAAATTATTTTTTTATTTTTCTCGACACTGTATTAAATTTTTTATAATGAGTTTTTACTAAAATTGATGAAATAAACAGATATTTTCTGCTAAAAGAAAAGAATGCTATTATTGCTTTTTCTCAGCTTTTGACCTGTTCAGAACCAGCATTTTTTTTCATGAATTTTATTCGTTTGGCACTACTTTTTATTAATTATTTCAATTAACTTTGTAAATCACAAAAATCACGTAATTAAATATAATTAATTTTACTTCTATTTTTTTACTGATATCAAATTCAAACGTTTTAAGTACTTTCGTGGGTGCATATGCTCTCATGGTTCCGAATGGGTTAAAGAAAGATCGCTTCAAACATAACTAAGATTTGTTTTATACGTTCATTAACCGTTTCAGTTGTATGAATAAATGTATCATTAAATTAAACTAATGTTATCATAAATTAAATTGTATTTATTTTTTAAGTTTTCAAAAGAATAACGCTTGATTTTCTTAAAAAGGTTGAAACACAAATAGATATTTTTAAGTTGTTCTTTAATCCAAAGACAACTTTTTAACGAAAGTTTTCATTCATTTTGTTTACAAACTAACAGATGTTGTTATTAAAATACTTTGAAATAGAAAGACGTTTATTTGAAAACAGAATAAACCTTTTAGATAATACTCTGAAAGTAGATGTCTTTAACTAAATTATCAAACATATGAGTGAGAGAAATCTGATTGCTACGTGACAAAAATCGCTTTTAACAATGAATTTTGAGTCAGTTTTAATTTAGAAAAAAGTAAATGGCTAACTTCAATGACATATTTTTAGTTTTGTTGTTAGAAATGATATGTTAAACAAATCACTTTGTTTGAAAATATATTTTTCGAGTTTATTTTTTCAACAATTGTTTTTTTTAAATGAAATCACAGATAAAACTAATGAAAGCAAAACTTGTGAAACACAAGTTGAATATCGAGAATGGTAGAACATGTTTTGAAATAAGTAATGTAGAATGTGCAAACTTTTAAATTCATTCATTCACAGTAACAGAAAGTGTGAAATTATGAGTTCATTTTAATAAAGCAAATAATTAAATTGAAAGATACATTTAAAAAGGATTGTTAAAAGTTTGTTAAAACTTTTTTTTTGTTTTAAGAAACACTAGACAAACTTTACACTTAAAAGACAAAATAATTATACATACCTTTTTTTGATTGAAGCAAGCAGACTCATTGAAAATAGCATGAAACTGAAAAGTCGACGGTAACTTTAGTTAACCAGACGCCGTAAAAGGATCGATAAGGTACCGCAGAGCACTAAGCCAAATGTAAGGTAAACGGGAGCTAAGGAACATACGACCTTCATCGACGAAATCCAAGACACAACTGATGTGCGCGGGGTCTACATCTGCTGATGAAGGTCACTGATAACAGATCACGTGACCGCTAACAACCAATCAGAAGCGAGCTTGCAGGTGTGACGTCATCGACTGTGCTGTCCTCCCCCATCGCAAACGAGGATGATGACATCGTATGGCAATACCTATAGACAACCTGGCGCCAGTTGATTGACAGGGGGCGTGGTGGAATGTTAGGAATGCAGACAGAGTGGAGCCTACCTTCTGCATCATAGTATTTTAGGAAAAAGATATATTACATTGATGTAAAAAACATTACTTTTTAAACTAACTGTTAATATTTTTGAAATAACATACTTTTCTCATACAAGCAAAAACAGTATGTTTCAGAACATGTCTCTGATCATGGTTAAACATAACTTTAAGCATAGTTAACCATCTCAGAGTATGATTAAACAAATTCGAACATAACTTTGGTCATGGTTAAACAATCCGAACTATATTTGAACATATCCGAACATGGTTAAACATGTTCCTACATAACTTTGACAGTTTTTAATCTTTCAGAATTTAAAAAAACATATTTAAAACTATTTTATTTTAAAAATTTTTGTAAAAATTTTAATTTATAATTTCTTTTTAAGGTTTTAACTTTTTTTGCTAAAACTTTTTTAATGTTTTAACTTTTTTGTTAAAATTCTTTAAACTTTTTTTGTTAAAACTTTTTTAACTTTTTGTTGTTAAACATTTTTTTTTACTTTTGTTAAAACTTTTTTGTAAATCTTTTTTACTTTGTTAAAACATTTTTTTACTTTTGTTAAAAAAAATTAGAAACTTTTTATTTTGTTAAAACATTTTTTTTACTTTTGTTAAAAAAAATTTTATAAACTTTTTTTTTAAAATTTTGTTACAACTTTTTTTTACTTTTGTTAAAATTTTTTTTGTAAAACTTTTTTGTAAAACTTTTTTTGTTATAAATTTTTTTCTGTTAAAACTTTTTTTGTTAAAACATTTTTTATAAAACTTTTTTTTTATAAAACTTTTTATAAAAATTTTATAAAACTTTTTTTTACTTTTGTTAAAAATTTTTGTTAAAACTTTTTTACTTTGTTAAAACATTTTGTTTTACTTTTGTTAAAAAATTTTTCTGTTAAAATTTTTTTACAAACTTTTTTTAAAATATTGTTAAAACTTTTTTTTTATTTTGTTAAACTTTTTATATTTTTTGTAAAAGTTTTTTTTTGTTAAAACTTTTTTAAATTTTGTTAATACATTTTTTGTTAAAACTTTTTTTCTACTTTTGTGAAAACTTTTTTTGATATTTTTTTTAAACTTTTTTTTTACTTTTGTTAAAATTTTGTAAAACTTTTAATCATCTTTGTAAACTTTCTATATTTTTTAAAACTGATAAATTTTATACATATATATATATATATATATACATACATGCATACATATATATATATACATATATATATAAATACATATACATATATACATATACATATACATATATATATATCTATATATATACATACATACATATGCATACATACATATATATATATATATATATATATATATATATACATATATATATATATATATATATATATATATATACATACATACACATACATACACATATATATATATATATATATATACATACATATATATATATATATATATATATATATATATATATATATATATATATATATATATATATATATATATATATATATATATATATATATACATACATATACACAAGCACAAACACATATATATATATATATATATTACACAAGAACCCATACATAAACATTTCACTTTCATATATTTAGAGACACGTAGACGTGGATGCATGCTTTTACTTAAACATTTATATAGATAGATACTACCCTTAAATTTACGTTTATGCAAAAACATTATTTTTCTTAAACTCTTAATATTTTTGAAATAACATTTTTCTCATGCAAGTGAAAAAGATTGTTTCAGAACATGTCTCTGGCCATGGTTAAACATAACTTTAAGCATAGTTAACCGTCTCAGAATATGATTAAACATGTTCGAACATAACTTTGGACACTGTTAAACATATATCCTGACAATATTTGAACATATCCGAACACGGTTAAACATGTTTGAACAAACTTTGAGCATGTCAGAACATGGTTAAATATATCCCAACTAACTTTGAGCATGATTAAGTATACTTGAACTATCTTTGAGCATATCCGAACATGGTTAAACATGTTCGAACATAACTTTGGTCATGGTTAAACATATCCTAAAGAAAGTGCGAGCTACCGAACAAAATTCATTAAGAAAGACAAACTCATGAATTTGATAATCACAAGCCAGTTCCAACTTTTAAAAAGCAACTGAATAACTTAATTTGGAAGAATTGTTATAAGTTTTTTTAAAACACTTTGTTAGAAACTGACGAATGAGTTTATCAAATTTTTGGAAATAATAGAGTATGATAATAATCTTAGAGTATAATATATACTACTTAGAGTGTAATAATACATTTGATGTCAGAACATGTTTTGAATGAAATCGTAAATTCATAGTATGCAGAAAACGAGAACTTTGAAATTTATAGTTAGGTTAAATGAAGAAAATAAAGCAAATTACTAAATTGAAAGACACATTTTGAAAGGATCGTTATAAGTTTGTTAAAACTTTTTGTTGTATTAAACACTATATTAGACAAAAAATTTACATACCCTTTGGAAAGAAGTTTCCCGAAGCTTTTGATGATTCGAACAAGCAGACTCATTGAAAAGTAGCAAGAAGCTTAAAATTCGACGGCAGTTTTACTCAATCTTATGCCGTAAAAGGTTCGATAAGGTACCGCATAGCACTAAGCCAAATCTATGGTAAATGGGAGCTGCGAAACATGTGACCTACCTCCACCAGATCCAAGCCTCGACTGACGTGCGCGGGGTCTAACACCTGCAGATGAAGGTCACTGATTAGAGATCAAGGTCACTGATAACAGATCACGTGACCGCTAACAACCAATCAGAAGCGAGCTTTCAGGTATGACGACATCCTGTGACAATACCAGTAGACAACCTGGCGCCAGTTGATTGACAGGGGGCGTGGTGGAATGCAAGGAATGCAGACACAATGGCGCCCTCCTCCACCGCCTACTCCTTTCACATGTCAGGTGATCTTCGCATCCAATCATAGATTAAAATATTAGATTTAAAAATCTATTTAAGTAAAATATTTATCGGAGAAAAGTTTTTACTTAGATTTTAAAATTCAATATTTTAATCTATGATTAGATCCGAAGATCACCTGACATGTGAAAGGAGTAGGCGGTGGAGGAGGGCGCCATTGTGTCTGCATTCCTTGCATTCTACCACGCCCCCTGTCAATCAACTGGCGCCAGGTTGTCTACTGGTATTGTCACAGGATTTCGTCATACCTGAAAGCTCGCTTCTGATTGGTTGTTAGCGGTCACGTGATCTGTTATCAGTGACCTTGATCTCTAATCAGTGACCTTCATCTGCAGGTGTTAGACGCCGCGCACGTCAGTCGAGGCTTGGATCTGGTTGAGGTAGCTCACATGTTTCGCAGCTACCGTTTACCGTAGATTTGGCTTAGTGCAATGCGTTACTTATCGAACCTTTTACGGCATAAGATTGAGTAAAACTGCCGTCGAATTTTAAGCTTCTTGCTACTTTTCAATGAGTCTGCTTGTTCGAATCATCAAAAGCTTCGGGAAACTTCTTTCCAAAGGGTATGTAAATTTTTTGTCTAATATAGTGTTTAATACAACAAAAAGTTTTAACAAACTTATAACGATCCTTTTAAAATGTGTCTTTCAATTTAGTAATTTGCTTTATTTTCTCCATTTAACCTAACTATAAATTTCAAAGTTCTCGTTTTCTGCATACTATGAATTTACGATTTCATTCAAAACATGTTCTGACATCAAATGGATTATTACACTCTAAGTAGTATATATTATACTCTAAGTGTATTATCATACTCTATTATTTCCAAAAATTTGATAAACTCATTCGTCAATTTCTAACAAAGTGTTTTAAAAAACTTATAACAATTCTTCCAAATTAAGTTAATCAGTTCCTTTTTAAAAGTTGGAACTGGCTTGTGATTATCAAATTCATGAGTTTGTCTTTCTTAATGAATTTTGTTCGGTAGCTCGCACTTTCTTTAGGATATGTTTAACCATGACCAAAGTTATGTTCGAACATGTTTAACCATGATCGGATATGCTCAAAGATAGTTCGAGTATACTTAATCATGCTCAAAGTTAGTTGGGTTATATTTAACCATGTTCGGATATGCTCCAAGTTTGTTCAAACATGTTTAACCGTGTTCGGATATGTTCAAATATTGTCAGGATATATGTTTAACAGTGTCCAAAGTTATGCTCGAACATGTTTAATCATATTCTGAGACGGTTAACTATGCTTAAAGTTATGTTTAACCATGGCCAGAGACATGTTCTTAAACAATCTTTTTCACTTGCATGAGAAAAATGTTATTTCAAAAATATTAAGAGTTTAAGAAAAATAATGTTTTTGCATGAACGTAAATTTAAGGGTAGTATCTATCTATATAAATGTTTAAGTAAAAGCATGCATCCACGTCTACGTGTCTCTAAATATATGAAAGTTAAATGTTTATGTATGGGTTCTTGTGTAAAATATATATATATATATATATATATGTTTGTGCTTGTGTATATGTATGTATATATATATATATATTTATATATATATATATATATATATGTATGTATGTACGTATATATATATATATATATATATATATGTATGTATGTGTATGTATATATATATATATGTATGTATGCTTATGTGTGTATATATATATATATATATGTATGCATGTATGTATATATATATATATATATATATATATATGTATGTATGTGTATGTATATATATATATATATATATATATATATATATATATATGTATGCATGTATGTATATATATATATGTATAAAATTTATCAGTTTTAAAAATTATAGAAAGTTTACAAAGATGATTAAAAGTTTTACAAAGTTTTAACAAAAGTAAAAAAAAAGTTTAAAAAAATATCAAAAAAAGTTTTAACGAAAGTAAAAAAAAAGTTTTAACAAAAAATGTTTTAACAAAATTTAAAAAAGTTTTAACAAAAAAAAAGTTTTACAAAAAATATAAAAAGTTTTAACAAAATAAAAGAAAAGTTTTAACAATATTTTAAAAAAAGTTTGTAAAAAAGTTTTAACAGAAAATTTTTTTAACAAAAGTAAAACAAAATGTTTTAACAAAGTAAAAAAGTTTTAACAAAAAATATAAAAAGTTTTAACAAAATAAAAGAAAAGTTTTAACAATATTTTTAAAAAAGTTTGTAAAAAAGTTTTAACAGAAAATTTTTTTAACAAAAGTAAAACAAAATGTTTTAACAAAGTAAAAAAGTTTTAACAAAAATTTTTAACAAAAGTAAAAAAACGTTTTAAGAAAAAAAAAGTTTTATAAAATTTTTATAAAAAAGTTTTATAAAAAAAAGTTTTATAAAAAATGTTTTAACAGAAAAAAATTTATAACAAAAAAAGTTTTACAAAAAAATTTTTAACAAAAGTAAAAAAAGTTTTAACAAAATTTAAAAAAAAAAGTTTATAAAAATTTTTTTAACAAAAGTAAAAAAAATGTTTTAACAAAGTAAAAAAGTTTGTAAAATTTTTTTTAAACAAAAGTAAAAAAAAATGTTTTAACAAAGTAAAAAAGTTTTACAAAAAAGTTTTAACAAAAGTAAAAAAAATGTTTAACAACAAAAAGTTAAAGAAGTTTTAACAAAAAAGTTAAAAAATGTTTTAACAAAAAAAGTTTAAAGAATTTTAACAAAAAAGTTAAAACGTTAAAAAAAGTTTTAGCAAAAAAAGTTAAAACCTTAAAAAGAAATTATAAATTAAAATTTTTACAAAAATTTTTAAAATAAAATAGTTTTAAATATGTTTTTTTAAATTCTGAAAGATTAAAAACTGTCAAAGTTATGTATGAACATGTTTAACCATGTTCGGATATGTTCAAATATAGTTCGGATTGTTTAACCATGACCAAAGTTATGTTCGAATTTGTTTAATCATACTCTGAGATGGTTAACTATGCTTAAAGTTATGTTTAACCATGATCAGAGACATGTTCTGAAACATACTGTTTTCGCTTGTATGAGAAAAGTATGTTATTTCAAAAATATTAACAGTTAGTTTAAAAAATAATGTTTTTTACATCAATGTAATATATCTTTTTCCTAAAATACTATGATGCAGAAGGTAGGCGCCACTCTGTCTGCATTCCTAACATTCCACCACGCCCCCTGTCAATCAACTGGCGCCAGGTTGTCTATAGGTATTGCCATACGATGTCATCATCCTCGTTTGCGATGGGGGAGGACAGCACAGTCGATGACGTCACACCTGCAAGCTCGCTTCTGATTGGTTGTTAGCGGTCACGTGATCTGTTATCAGTGACCTTCATCAGCAGATGTAGACCCCGCGCACATCAGTTGTGTCTTGGATTTCGTCGATGAAGGTCGTATGTTCCTTAGCTCCCGTTTACCTTACATTTGGCTTAGTGCTCTGCGGTACCTTATCGATCCTTTTACGGCGTCTGGTTAACTAAAGTTACCGTCGACTTTTCAGTTTCAAGCTATTTTCAATGAGTCTGCTTGCTTCAATCAACAAAAGGTATGTATAATTATTTTGTCTTTTAAGTGTAAAGTTTGTCTAGTGTTTCTTAAAACAAAAAAAAATTTTAACAAACTTTTAACAATCCTTTTTAAATGTATCTTTCAATTTAATTATTTGCTTTATTAAAATGAACTTATAATTTCACACTTTCTGTTACTGTGAATGAATGAATTTAAAAGTTTGCACATTCTACATTACTTAATTCAAAACATGTACTATCATTCTCGATATTCAACTTGTGTTTCACAAGTTTTGCTTTCATTAGTTTTATCTGTGATTTCATTTAAAAAAAACAATTGTTGAAAAAATAAACTCGAAAAATATATTTTCAAACAATGTGATTTGTTTAACATATTATTTCTAACAACAAAACTAAAAATATGTCATTGAAGATAGCCATTTACTTTTTTCTAAATTAAAACTGACTCAAAATTCATTGTTAAAAGCGATTTTTGTCACGTAGCAATCAGATTTCTCTCACTCATATGTTTGATAATTTAGTTAAAGACATCTACTTTCAGAGTATTATCTAAAAGGTTTATTCTGTTTTCAAATAAACGTCTTTCTATTTCAAAGAATTTTAATAACAACATCTGTTAGTTTGTAAACAAAATGAATGAAAACTTTCGTTAAAAAGTTGTCTTTGGATTAAAGAACAACTTAAAAATATCAAAAATATTAAAAATTGTATTTGTGTTTCAACCTTTTTAAGAAAATCAAGCGTTATTCTTTTGAAAATTTGAAAAATAAATACAATTTAATTTATGATAACATTAGTTTAATTTAATGAGAGACATTTATTCATACAACTGAAATGGTTAATGAACGTATAAAACAAATCTTAGTTATGTTTGAAGCGATCTTTCTTTAACCCATTCGGAACCATGAGCGCATATGCACCCACGAAAGTAATTAAAACGTTTGAATTTGATATCAGTAAAAAAATAGAAGTAAAATTGATTGTATTTAATTACGTGATTTTTGTGATTTACAAAGTTAATTGAAATAATTAATAAAAAGTAGTGCCAAACGAATAAAATTTATGAAAAAAAATGCTGGTTCTGAACAGGTTAAAAGCTGAGAAAAAGCAATAAAAGCATTCTTTTCTTTTAGCAGAAAATATCTGTTTATTTCATCAATTTTAGTAAAAACTCATTATAAAAAATTTAATACAGTCTCGAGAAAATTAAAAAAATAATTTCTGTTAATTGGAATCTTGATTTTTAATGTATAAAAAGGAAAAAAAAATTATTTTTGAATCGAAACATACTCTTTTTATTTTAAACTAAAAATAAAAAAGATTTATCTTCTATTCTTAATTGAACATCTTTGTTGAGATAAGAAACATGGTGATAGGAAATGTCTGAAAACTATTTTTTTCTTTTTGCCTAAAGCAATACATAGTTTTCATAGTTGAACGCTATGAGAGATTGCATCCCACAAGGGATGCTAAAAGATAAACACCCCTTCTAAAACTCGCCAGAGGGGTGAGCGTTTCAAAAGTTGCTTCATAACAAACATTATCTACAATTGTTATTTCAACTAACGTGTGAAACTATGGACTGGCTTCCCATTCGTTTAAAGCTTCGCTAGTTTCAGCAAATCAAAGGGTCTAAAAGTGATGTCATTGAAAACAACATAATATCACAACATTGTAAAACTTCATTCGGAAATCATTTGCGGACTGTTATTTTCTATATTTTGCTAGCGTGTTTTCAAGACCGGGAATTCAATTTTGAAGAAGTAAGTTTTTGTTCTGACATGTTGGAAAATTTTGTTTAAAAAAAAAATCCACTACTAAAAGTTAATACTTAAAAGCTTCTTTAAATAGTTATTTTACTAGTTAAAAACATTTATCTAATTGCCTACATTGTTATTTGTTAAAATATATTATCATTAACCTTTTTTGGTATAAGATTCAAACTATCAAAAGAACTTGTTCGTTCTATTTGAAAAGAGTTCAGTAGCTCGCGCATTTAAAATTATTTCTCCTAATTAGTGGATAAGATTAAACTTAAGAAAATTCATAGCTTTCACATCAATTTACTGTTAACTTGAAAAATATATTCCTTCATAAGTAACTAATAATAAAATAAAATAAATAAATAAAGTACAAACCACTTTAAAAAAAAAAAAAAAAACTTTGCGTTATCTATCATTTAAATATCTTAGTTAAAAGCAGTAAAATACTAATTGATACAATACCGGCAAGAAACATCGTTGATGCGCAACCGTATGGTTACACACAGAATAACCTTTCACTATATATATAGAAACCACTTGTCTCGTCGGAGACATGAGAGAAAACTAGCGATTACAACTACTTCGCATTCTTTTAGATAAAACACTTAAGAAAATTCAAATGCTTTCACCTAAATTTCTGTTAACTTGAATATATATATATATATTATCTTTCATTAGTAACTAATAAAAAAATATAAAGTTCATACCACTTTTTCTAAAAAACAAAACTTTACTTCCTTAGTCACTGAAAATATCTTAGTTAAAAGATTAAAACTAACTTGCATTCTTATAAATAAAATATATATATCTCAAAATAAGTAGTTAAAAAAACTAATATAGAAAGCATATTCATATGATGAAACAACGGGTTGCAATAATGTGTCCTCTCCGAGCGATATTTGATAATGATCAAGTATTTCACCTGTCCAGGAAAAAAAAAATCCGGGATATACTGATACAATCTATTTTCTTGAAGGGGAGTGTGTAGCAGTTTATCGGTTGAAAACCTGTAATTCTAAAGGTATGTTTTCTTTACAAAACCGTAATGGAATTTATGCATATGATTCTTTGGATATTCAGAGAAATCGAATAAGCTTGCATGATGTTCCATATCATCCAAAACATCCTTAGTTTGTATATGGTAACACAAAGAGTTCGTGTCGTTGAAAATTAGCTTTACATCATCTTTATACTCTTTTTAATAAAATCATAGTGAAATTTATACATTAGAAGTTTAGGCAATTCTAAGATTGTAAATCCAACATAAATCGTTCGATTCATAAGTATGTTATTTTATAAGCCTTTCCACAGCACTTAGGTCTTCATCATATGTTACATATGCTTTAAAACTAGGTGAAGTCTCCAATTTTTAACTCTTTTTCAGTGTTGCAAAGCACAATATTTCGCCTTTTCCCAAAAACAGTTGTTCATTAATTTTAAAAAGTTCTTTTCTTAGTTCAAAAAAAAAAAAAAAAAAAAAAAAAACCGTTTTCGCATTCAGCATATATTTCAGATAACATTCACCCTTGACAATAATTAAAAAAAACAAAAACATTATTGTCAATAACTAATTCGCGTTCTTTTGATTAGTAAAAATAATTTATATTCTTTTAAATAATAATTAAATGAAAATAAATGTAAAGTTGTTTATTAAAAGCTTTATTTGAGAAAAACTTGTTTCGGAAATTAACAAAAGACTAAATGAAAAAATTAACTAATTTATTAAAAAGTTTCATTACCAAATAACTTACTGAAAAAAAACTTGTTTCGGAAATTAACAAATAACTAAATGAAAATTAACTAATTTATTTAAAACTTTATTACAATGACTAAATGAAAAACATGTTTTGAAAATTAACAAATGACTAAAAATTATAACTTATTTCGGTAAAACTTAAAAATGTATTCACTTCTTTCTGTCAGTTCAAATAGGATGACGACATCGCAGGTAAGTGAATCATCCTCTCGAGAAAGGGCGCTGGTGTCGCCGGAAACGATTGTGCTGCCTCCTAGGTTCGTCTCTCGTCCAATCAGAAGCAGGCTCCTTATCTGGATGAAGCCGGTTGTTGCACGCTTCTTCGTTCATTAGCCCGGTGGATGTCATACAGGTAGGACGTGTCTCTGCGCTGCTCCGTGGTAAGTATTTTTTTTAATTGCATGCGATCTTTTCTAATCATTCCTAATCATTCCTTTGTTCTACCTTCCTCTTACAACAGACTTTCTTTCATTAACACTCTTCTTACAGTAGACTTTTATTGATTCATTATAGTTTAATTGATTCATTAACATTATCCTTTGTTCTAACCCCTCTCTTACAGTACACTTTCATTGATTCATGAACATTATCCTTTGTTTAATTCCTCTCTAACAGTAGACTTTCATTCATTATCCTTTGTTTAATCCCTCTCTACTACAGTAGACTTTCCATTAACGCTTCTTTTTTTTACCCCTCTACTATAGCATGCCGTGTGGGCGCCAGTCTGTCTCGACTCCTCCCACCTGTCCATCACTTTCTTATCTCCCCTAACCTGTCAATCACTCGACTCCGCCCACCTGTCACTCATCCTTGCTCCTCGCTCCTCAACGCATTACGCCTGGTGGCATAGAACCCCCATTTTCCTTCTACTCATACAATTCTTCAAGAAGGTTAAAACCAATAATATAATACATATCATTCACCCTGTATATAAATACTATTACCTTGTGTTACCATACTATTCTTCAAAAAAGGATAAAACAATGAACATAATATATATCATTAACCCTGTATATAAAAACCGTTACCTTGTGTTATCACACAATCCTTCAAAAGGATAAAACCACCATTCAAAATGAATTGTTTAAAATAAACTGCATTACTATACTCTTTAATCTATGTGTTTATTTTTTCAAAGTGATAGAGTATGATACCCCTATTACAACTTTTAATGGGATGTTATAATTTGTATATGTATAACTAAAGAAATAAACAATAATATAATAATTAAAAATGTATAACATATCTATAAAATATCCCACTAAAAATCTTAATACTATGATTCATACTTTTCAAAAATTAAAAAAGTTCATACTATTCTTCGAAAAAGAAAAAAAACATTAACATAATATATATCATATCAACCAATTAATCAATCAATCATATCAATCAAGCAATCATATCAATACTAATATGTATGTTTATTTTGCTATACCTTTTAGAACTTTTAATAGACTGTTAGGGTATAATTTGCATATGTATAACTTAAGAAATCAACAATTCTTTAATTATTGAAAAATATAATATAAGTTTAAAATATTAAACTAATAATCTTAATGCTATAATTTATACTTTTTTAAAATTAAAAAGTTTAAAAAACTTTATAAAATTCGAAAATTAAAACCTTGAAAAAAAAACTTTATAAAATTTAAAACTTTGAAGAAAAAAAAACTTTATAAAATTTAAAAATTAAAATTTTGAAAAAAAAAGAAAACTTTATAAAATTTAAAATTAAAACTTAAAAAAAAATAAAGTTTACAAAATTAAAAAAAATTAAAACTTTGAAAAAAGTTTAAAAAATTAAGTTATCAAAATTAAAATAATATTTAAAAACTTCATAAATTAAGTTTGCAAAAGCGAGTTTACCTGACTCTACATGTACATGAATTTCAACATGTTATAGTTTAATAATATATATCTTGTTTTTTATCGTATAAAATCAACAGATTAACATATATATACACACACACACACACACATAAATATATATACTTAACACCTTGGGGACGAGCGGCACGTATACGTGCCGCATGAAGCGCTCAGAGTCCTTGTTTTTCCTCACCAGTAAAATTTTACTGTAAAATTTGCGTTATTTAATCAGCGCATTTTCTCGATTCGAGAGGACACAAATTTCTGTTTTTAAAAAACGGTGACAAAAGATTAAAAATTTCGTAAAAGGCTCCCGTCCCGA
Source organism: Maratus speciosus (assembly GCA_963932465.1). Taxonomy (NCBI): domain Eukaryota; kingdom Metazoa; phylum Arthropoda; class Arachnida; order Araneae; family Salticidae; genus Maratus; species Maratus speciosus. The sequence continues at coordinate 211,901,705 of OZ010787.1, forward strand.
AGGGGTTAATAAAGATATTTGTAAGTAAAAAGAAAAAAAGAAAAGAAAAGAAAAAAGTTACCATAATTAAAATTAAAAAATAAATAAAAAAGTTTTTCAATATTTAAAAACTAAAAAAATTAAAAAAAATTAAAAAATAATTAAAAAATAATTTTTAAAATTAAAATTTTTTTCAAAAATGTTTTTAAAAAGTTCAATTAGATTTCAAATAAATGTATTCAATCATCATAAATCAATTAACCAATCAAGATTTCAAATACAAGTAATCAATCAATCATATTAATTCAAATTCAAGTCAATTCAAGTATTACAAGTTAGCAGAAAAAATTACAATTCATCAAAAGTGAGTTTGCGTATCTATCTGTATATGAGATTCATAAAAAGTGGGGAAGGATTGTACTTTGTTCTTCTTTTGTTGTTTCTTCTTCGTTGTTTCTTCTTTTTCTTAATATGAGATTCACTATGTTTTCGTTTAGTATATATGTATGTAACTTTCACTATGCTTTAGTTAAATAATTATAAAAATCTTCTTTATGTTATCATCCTACCCTCATTATATCCTATAATTATACACTTCGAAACGTTAAAAGCAATACATTAATAAGTTCTTCAGTTTAAAAAATTAAAAATATTTTAAAAATTAACTTAATAAAGTATTCAAAATACTATAAGATAGCAAAAATTTGATATATGCATACCAAAAAATAATAAATTTACCATGCCTGAACTGAGAAAATAAAAGTTTAACTTATCGCATTGCACATAGTGACGTAATCGACATTACGTGCGCCCACTGCATACCTTCTAAATGATCTATCTACAATCAGGTTGTATTATCAGTCATGTGATCTAACTAATATGAGTTATTAGCAAGACACTAATCCTTTTCATTTCACTCTTCGGATATTTTCTTCAAAGTCTATTATTTTGTAAAATCTTAAGTAACATGTTATTATATATTTGCAAACAAAATCCTATTAAATAACTTTCTTACTCTAGTGAACAAAGATTGATTTTTATACTGCTAAAGTATAATCATTCATTGTTTAACTGGATAATAATATATTTAGAAGTAACTTAAATTTCCATTAAAAGAGAAGGTTTTTTATTACATCATTCATAGAATTCAAGTATGAGAATTAAACAAGTTTTATATATTATAATATGCTATACCATCCCTATACCAACATTACAGAAACTTTTATAACATCTACACTTAAACATTCATATAAAAGCAACAAGTTATATATTCATGCAACATATTATTATTCGATATATACATATCGAAAAATAGTAGGACTTACCATACTTAGAGACAGAAAAGAAATTACTAAACTATTTATTAAAAACTATTTATACTAGAATATATACTAGTATACTAGTATATACATAGTATAAATAGTTTTTATATGTATATATAAAACTTAGTTAATATTCAAACTTGAATTCTATGAATGATGTAATAAAAGCTTCTGCTTTTATATTTAATATTAATAATAATAATAATAATTATAATAATATTAATAACGGTTAAATAATCAATCAAATATTATCAATGATTATACTTTAATACTATGAAAATCAATCTTTGTTCACAATAGTGAGAAAGTTTTTAATAGGATTTTGTTTGCAAATGCGCGATATCCTGGTACTTAAGATTTCACAAAATAAGACTGAAGAAAATGTACAACCTACATATTCAAAAACTAAATTGAAAATGGCTGACGTCGTGTTAACAACTCGTATCAGTTAGACCTCGTGACTTGATAACATAGTCTGATTGTACATTGAACATTCCAGAAGGCATGTTGGAAGCACGTGATAACTTATCGATTACGTAATGATCTGCAATGTGATAAACTGAGTATTTTTTTCTGTCTCTAAGTATGGTAAGTCCTACTATTTTTCGATATGTATATATCGAATAATAATATGTTGCATGAATATATAATTTGTTGCTTTTATATGAATGTTTAAGTATAGATGTTATAAAACTTTTTGTAATGTTGTTATAGGGATGGTACAGCATATTATAATATATAAAACTTGTTTAATACTCATACTTGAATTCTATGAATAATGCAATAAAAAAACCTTCGCTTTTATTGGAAATTTAAGTTACTTCTAAATATATTATTATCCAGTTAAACAATGAATGATCATACTTTACCAGTATAAAAATCAATCTTTGTTCACTAGAGTAAGAAAGTTATTTAATAGGATTTTGTTTGCAAATATAAATAACATGTTACTTAAGATTTTACAAAATAATAGACTTTGAAGAAAATATCCGCAGAGTGAAATGAAAAGGATTAGTGTCTTGCTAATAACTCATATTAGTTAGATCACATGACTGATAATACAACCTGATTGTAGATAGATCATTTAGAAGGTATGCAGTGGGGGCACGTAATGTCGATTACGTCACTATGAGCAATGCGATAAGTTAAAAGTTTCTTTTCTCAGTTCAGGCATGGTAAATTTATTATTTTTTGGTATGCATATATCAAATTTTTGCTATCTTATAGTATTTTGAATACTTTATTAAGTTAATTTTTAAAATATTTTTAATTTTTTAAACTGAAGAACTTATTAATATATTGCTTTTAACGTTTCGAAGTGTATAATTATAGGATATAATGAGGGTAGGATGATAACATAAAGAAGAATTTTATAATTATTTAACTAAAGCATAGTGAAAGTTACATACATATATACTAAACGAAAACATAGTTAAAGTTTTAAAGTCTTATATACAGATAGAAACGCAAACTCACTTTTGATAAATTGTAATTTTTTCTGCTAAATTGTAATACTTGAATTGACTTGAATTTGAATTAATATGATTGATTGATTACTTGTATTTGAAATCTTGATTGGTTAATTGATTGATGATGATTAAATACATTTATTTGAAATCTAATTGAACTTTTTAAAAACATTTTTGAAAAAATTTTTAATTTTAAAAATTATTTTTTATTTTTTTCTTTTTAGTCACAAATATCTTTATTAAGTATATATATATGTGTGTGTGTGTGTGTATATATATATATATGTATATATATGTTATCTGTTGCTTTTATACGATAAAAAAGAAGATATATATTATTAAACTATAACATGTTGAAAGTCATGTACATGTAGAGTCAGGTAAACTCGCTTTTGCAAACTTAATTTATGAAGATTTTAAATATTATTTTAATTTTGATAACTTAATTTTTTAAACTTTTTTCAAAGTTTTATTTTTTTCAATTTTATAAATTTTATAATTTTTTTTCAAAGTTTTAATTTTAAATTTTATAAAATTTTCTTTTTTTTCAAAATTTTAATTTTTAAATTTTATAGTTTTTTTTTCCTTCAAAGTTTTAAATTTTATAAAGTTTTTTTTTCAAGGTTTTAATTTTCGAATTTTATAAATATTTTTTAACTTTTTAATTTAAAAAAAGTATTAATTATAGCATTAAGATTATTAGATTAATATTTTAAACTTATATTATATTTTTCAATAATTAAAGAATTGTTGATTTCTTAAGTTATACATATGCAAATTATACCCTAACACTCTATTAAAAGTTCTAAAAGGTATAGCAAAATAAACATACATATTAGTATTGATATGATTGCTTGATTGATATGGCTGATTGATTAATTGGTTGATATGATATATATTATGTTAATGTTTTTTTTCTTTTTCGAAGAATAGTATTAACTTTTTTTAATTTTTGAAAAGTATGAATCATAGTATTAAGATTTTTAGTGGGATATTTTATAGATATGTTATACATTTTTAATTATTATAGGATTGTTTATTTCTTTAGTTATACATATACAAATTATAGCATCCCATTGAAGGTTGTAATAGGGGTATCATACTCTATCACTTTGAAAAATTAAACACATAGATTAAAGAGTATAGGAATGCATTTTGTTTTAAACAATTCATTTTGAATGGTGGTTTTACCCTTTTTTGAAGGATTGTGTGATAACACAAGGTAACGGTTTTTATATACAGGGTGAATGATATATATTATGTTCAATGTTTTATCCTTTTTTGAAGAATAGTATGGTAACACAAGGTAATAGTTTTTATATACAGGGTGAATGATATGTATTGTGGTTCCGACCCGACCCCTTGAGTGGGGGAGGTGACCGGAAGCTCGGCAGAGTCCGTTGTGTACGAATGCGAGGGGGCCGGATGGGGACGAATCGCCACCTCCTCGAGAGGCTCATCTCCGACAGGCGTTGAGTCCGGTGGCCACGGTTAACGGACGTTGTGCATGGGTTACGGCGACCTTCGGGTTCAAACCTACACGCATCCCCCGGCAACCAGGTTCTCTGGTCAAGCCGGACAGCGACGCTCCATAGGTCGATCCCGGTGCCGGTCTAAGGGCCGGGCGGTGTCGCCGGGCAAAGACTAGCTAAGGCGATAGGACTCCATCCACCTATTGACTAAGAGGGAGCCTGAGGTAGGAGTGAGGTCTTTGTAGTGGAAAGTCCTCGGTGCTCGCTAGTGATGTCGGGGCTCGCGGGAAACGCCCTGCAGGGACTCCCGGAGCAACCGATGGGCGAGGGTTTCGGACAGCGCCCAGGTTACTTTATGACTTGGGTGGCTCATCCCTCCGAGGATCTCAGCTGAAGCAGTTGTGAGCCGACCCTTAGGGTGGTAGGGTTTGGCGGTGCCCCCGTTGACCAAGGAGCGGTCGCGTGGGGAGGCCAGTATGGCTCTGGTTGCTCCATGTCGTGCCGTGACCCTTGGGAGGGGGTCGGCCGGCAGGTCCACCATCGAACGCTGTCCCCGCGGGGAAACGGGCCGGAGGCTCGCCGGTAACGCGGCGGCTCATCGTGCCTCAGGGGAACTCTTGGTCCGATCCAGGTCATCCGTGTCTATGCGGTACCGGAGTTTTCCTCGCCTGGTGATGAGGACCTAGGGGTGTCTCCACCTAACTTTCGAACGCACTAACAAAGGTAGCGGTCGGTCACTGCACGGGGTCGGGGGCCTTCGGACCTGGGTACCCTCGACGGCCGTGAGGTAAGGTAGTGGCGGGCGGGCTTCTGTCGGCCTCCGCTTGCATCCCTGTCTTAGGATGGGGTCGAGTCGGTGGGGGCTGGCGGGACTTCGTTCTGTCCAACCCCCTAGCGAGGCGGAGTCTATTCCGTCTAGGTGGAGCTTTCCGTGCCCGCCTGGGGTCGCTAACGGCACCTAGTCTGTGCCAACTGGTTCCCGGCGTGATCCACGAGGGGTTCCGTCGGTTGAGCCGGGTGGCTTGGGCAAAAAGCCAGGAGCTGTGTCGCTTTACGGCCGGAGGGACTTTCCCCGTCCTCCCTGGTCTTCTAGTTAGGGGCTCTTCAATAACTTTCCTATCGGCTGCCCCACAAAAATGTCTCTGCCGGAAAATGGTATCTGATCTTGGGGACCTTCCGTAAATTAAATTCGGGTCGGGAAGCCTCGGTTCAGTCCGTGGGCCCAGCATCTTTATAGGCGTCTGGTTCCTGCGATGGCTTGCGGGGTCTACCGGCTCGGGTAACCAAGTTTTGGGACCACTTGGTTTTTCTAGTTGGGTGGTAAGGACTATCGTAGCGATTGTTCACCAACTTGGGAATAGCCGGCGTGGCGTGCTCTGGGCAGCGCGCCGGCCTGACCGGAGTTTGCGTGGGGTTCTGCTCTGTTGGGACTTGTCTGGCGGCGACCTTCGGGACGCGCCGCGGGGCTTGTCTCACGGGTGATTCCTTGCGTTGACAGATGGGCCTTCTAAGGTCCTGGGACCAGGAGATGGTAACCCGTCTTTATACTTTTTGAAGAATTGTATGGTAACATATGATAATAGTCATTATTAATAAGCGAATAACAGTTGCTTATTCAAACGGTGGGTGACATATTAAACGATTTAATATATTAAAAGTACTGAAAATTTACTTATTTAATGGATAAGTTCAGGAATTTAATATGAAATTAATAAAATAAAGTTAACTCGGGATTCATTTGATAAGAAATTGAAGAAGAAAAAAATTAAGTGAAGTTAATTCAAGAGTAATGTAATTAAACTAGGTGTGTAAACACTTTGACTGATGTCTTCACTATTGTATGATTTCTTTTAGTAAAATGTTATATGGATACTTAGTAACTATTTACTTAATTGAACACCATTACTTAGAGAAAATTTGAAATAATATACATTTTTCTCTTTTAGTATAGTATTATATGAATACTTAGTAATTGTTTACTTAATTGAATAAAATTTTTAGTAAAATGTTATATGAATACTTAGTAAATGTTATGTAGAAATATCAATAAATGTTATTCAATTACTTATACAAACTTTGAAATATTATATATTTTTTTCTTTTTAGTATAATATTATATGAATACTTAGTATGTATTTACTTAATTGAATACAATTACTTAATCAAAATTTGGAAATATTATATTTATTTTTTCTTTTTGTATAATATTAGTTGAATATTTATTAAATATTATGTAGAAATATTACTAAATGTTTTGCAATTACTTAAACAAAATTTGAAATATGATATTTATTTTTTCTTTTTAGTATAATATTAGCTGAATACTTAGTAACTATTTACTTAATTGAATACAATTTCTTAGAGAAAATTTGAAATATTGTATTTATTTTTTTTTCTTTTTAGTATAATTTAAAAATATTAGTTGAATACTTAGTACTATTTACTTAATTGAATACAATTTTTAGTAAGATGTTATATGAATAATTAGTAAATATTATTTAATTGACCACCATTACTTAGACAAAATTTGAAATATGAAATTTATTTTTTCTTTTTAGTATAATATTTGTTTAATACTTAGTAACTATTTACTTAATTGAACACAATTACTTAGACAAAATTTGAAATATATACATTTTTTTCTTTTTAGTAAAATTCTTAGACAATATTAGTTGAATACTTAGTAACTATTATTTAAATGCATATAATTACTTAGACAAAATTTGAGATATGATATTTATTTTTCTTTTTAGTAAAATATTATATGAATACTTAGTAGATATTATATAGTAATATTATTAAATGTTTTTTAAATATTTTGCAATTACTCACACAAAATTTGAAATATGATATTTATTTTTTTCTTTTTAGCATAATATTAGCTGAATACTTAGTAACTATTTACTTAATTGAATACAATTTCTTAGATAAAATTTGAAATGTTGTTAGACCCAAAATAAAAAAGACAAAAGATGTTTCACTTACATAATATTTATTAATCATTATCATTAGTTATAAAAAGAGAAATAATTTTAAAAAGGTATAGATATTCAAATCAATTTATATGTTTAGACAAAGTTTTCATTTATGCATTTTGATATGATATTGTATAAACTGAAAGTCGAGAGAAAGTCATTGACATGTATAGCCAGGTAAAATCACTTTTGCAAACTTAATGTATGAAGTTTTCTTAAATATATTTTTTTTAAATTTTGATAACTTATTTTTTAAATTTTTTCAAAGTTTTAATTTTTTAATTTTGTAAACTTTTTATTTATTTTTTTTTAAATTTTTTTCATATTTAATTTTTTTAATTTAAATTTAAATTTATTTTATTATTTATTTATTTATTTATTTTTCAAAGTTTTAATTTTTAAATTTTATAAAGTTATTTTTTTCTTTTTACTTATAAATATTTTCATTAAGTATATATATATATATATATATATATATATATATATATATTAATCTAATGCGTTTATATAATAAAAAGAGGTATACATATTATTGAACTATAACATAATGAAAGTTATATACATGTACAGGCGGGTAAACTTGCTTTTGCAAACTTAATTTATGAAGTTTTTTTTAAATATTTTTTTAAATTTTGATAACTTAATTTTTTTAATTTTTTTAATTTTGTAAACTTTTTAATTTTTTTAATTTAAAAAAACTTTTTTTAATTTTCTTACTTTTAAAAGTATTAAGATTATTAGTTTTAATATTTTAAACTTCTGTTATATTTTTTAATTATTAAAGAATTGCTGATTTCTTAAGTTATACATATGCAAATTATAATCTAACACTCTATTAAAAGTTCTAAAAGGCATAACAAAGTAAACATACACTTTGGAAAAAATAAACACACATATTAGAAAGGATAGCAATACATTTTATTTTATTATTTTAAACAATTCGTTTTGAATTGTTTCTACATGAATGTTAGATAAAAAGTTTTCACTAACGCAATCCACCCCGTTTAAAAACGAGGAAATCTCAAAATCGAGATCTATAAGTGTTAATAACATCTCTCCTAGTTCTTCAAATTTTTGTCGATTATTTAATATAAAACAGGAATGAAGGTCTTGAGATTTCTGATTAAAAATACATCCATCACATTTAAAAATACGGTTTAGTATAGTCAATATATTATTCTCAATACATGTTATAAGTTTAGACTGCAACATGATTTCAGTTTCCAGAGATATATGACTAATGATAGATTTCGGTCTAATTAAGCTTTGTATATGCTTTTCATATATATGCTGAAGAAGTTCCTTATTCAAATCATGTGTTTTTTCTTTTAATTTCACTAATTGATACTCATTTAATTCAATATGGGAATAATTCTTTAAATTTTTAATTCGCATGATAGAATTATTAAAATTTGACACTAATATTATGTTGTTGGCGACAAATGAGGAACTTTTATACCTCAAATTAAATGAAAAACTTTTATTGTAGAATTCGTACCAGCTATTAACATCCATAATAACTCCATTTTTCGTTAAAATTTCTTCACTAGTAAGTCCACTGCGTTTAAACTCTCTAATTTGAATATGAAATTGTCTATTATGAAATTTTAAAATTAAAAAGATACAGTCAGTGAGTTCATCTCGAAATATAATAGGATTACTGGATTTGATATTTTTAGATTGTGAAATAATATTCACGGGTGGGGCGGTGTTTTGTAATTTATCACTTGCTTGAGAAAGGTTGCTTGCTTGTAAGTCAGACATCTCTCGCCTAATAGTAGGTTCTTGAAGGGATTCGCCTTGGGAAGTTAAGTTACTAACTGGGGTCCAGGTTAAAGCAGATTCAAAATTCATGTCTTTGAAAAATATATTCAAATAGTCTTTAGCAGAAATTGACTCTTGGCATGAATTTTCGAAATTTGTTGTATCATCCCCAAAAGTAGGGATAGAAAAATTCATATCGACTTCAGATTTCACATTCGATGAGTAATCAGTAGTAGATAAATCACATGATATTGTCACGTTATCAGTGTTCAGTATATTAGGAACTTCCAATCTTGATATATTTAATTCACTTACGTAAGTAGATTCATTAGGTTCTTGAAAACGTTGATACTTTGAAGTAGTAACCACTTTATCGCAAGATCTTTTCAACATATTTACTATAGAGCCCATATTAAAAAAAAAAGGTTAGATGATGTTAGAACAAAAATCAACTGATAACTGAATATTCGCAAACAGCATATCTACTAATATATGTTAAAAATCGATGTCGGATACAGATAAACATTTTAAAATTACTAATGCCATTAGTTTTAGTTTAAGTCTTTAAACATATATATATATACATATATAAACAGTTTATATAAGTGGTGACTGATATATTTGAAATTACTATTTTTCATTAACCACTTCACCGGCGAAGGGTATGGGGAAACAGTGCTTTTACCCCCGAGTTATCTCGGGGCAGCCGGTGAAGTGGTTAAATTTTGCACGATCACACGATTGTTCGGAAACTTTCATCGCAAATGTTTGTACGAGTCGATCCCGCTTAACCATTTCGGTATGGTCTTTTTCGTAACTTTTCCTTTGGCAGCAGAATGTAAAGCATTGACACCACCGAAATTTCCCGCGTGACTTGGATTCTGATAAATCTCCTTCATTACAGCATGAAATTTTATTACGTGATATGGTAATATTCAATCGCATCATATTGAGAAAGATAAATTCCCGGTTTCATTCAAATTTAGTATAAAATCAATCTTAAACTTTTCACTTCCGGTAAATACATATATCAATGAAAAAATAATTCTCACCGCTATATACAGACACACTACACTCAACACTTCCTCCCGTGAAGTCATTCTGAAAAATGACGTATATCACATCTAACAACTCTCTTTTAACTTTTAAAATCTCGACAAGGGGGAGGGGGAGGGGGAGGGGAGAGGGGGAGAGAGGGAGATAGGTAACCGACTTTGAAAAACATCCCCTCTCACACTTTCTATAATTCTCTTCCTAAACTAATACTCTCCTACTATAGCATGATCTTTCCACACTTCACTCTTATTATCTTATCAGATTATCTTATCAGATTATCCTTTCTTATCTCCTTTCCGACTGATAAGAACTTAACACACATATCTCTCAAACTCTCTCGTACTATAGTACGATTTCCTCCTCCCTCCTCAGTCCTCAATCCTCCGCCGGAATCGAACACCCTTTTCCCCACTACTTATATCATATATAAACTGCTTGATAATAGATTTTACATTAAATTTAGATGGAAGTCTATATTTAGTACCATAACCCATTAGTTTCTTCGATTTAAAATCATTAACAATATTAAGATTTCCAGTGATTATATGTCCATGATCATTGTTTATATATTTTTTTAGATTGGGGTCATTGCATTTACACGGAAAATTACTTGTAGCAGATGTATTTTTTGAAAATGTATTATAGTTAAATATCTTTCTACCAATTGTATTCGGATATTTAAAGGTTTTTGATATATGAAGATTATTAATAGGAAAATAACAGTTTTCACCATTAATTATAGAATTGATATTAATTTTATTAAATATTTGATTTGAAAAAGTTATTAATCATTTGAGTATTTGTGTTTTGAATTTTATGTTTTTTTTTTTTTTTTTTTTTTTTATTTAAAAGATTAACTCTCGTCATAATGAGATCAAAATAAATATCTGAGAAATGTTTAGAGAAAGATTTACTTAGAAACACATTTAAATGTTGTGCAATCTGTTTCTTTTTAATAGCAAATATGTATTTTCGAATTAATAACCAATTATATTGCTTTAAATAGTTACTTTGAAGATTACTTATTTGTTTAGTGATATATTTTTTGGAAATTTATATATACACTATATGGCCAAAGGTGGCCGATCACTTGCGATTTTTGACATTTTATTAAATATCTAGAAAAATACATGAGGAATCAACCTGAAACTGCAAGTGTCTAAACAGTATAGTATAGATCATATATTTCCGCGCAGATTTTTTCCCGAAACTCCATAAGGGACCATCAACAAATTGAAAAAGAACGAATATCTTTTGGATAACCCTGTAAAAACTAATGTAGCAAAAGCGTTCAAACTCGAGAATATTAATAAGTCAGTGTTCATTTTTATGAGGATAGCATTTATACTCGTAGAGAAATTAAGGTTTTTATAAAAACAGTCCTAAATTTCGCCACGTTTTTTGCTTATAATTTGCAGAGTTCTTAATATAAAAAATGTTCTTTTCAGAAAATATGAAAAACAGCATTGTACACAATACTCTGCTATCAGACTTAAAAAGTAATAAAAATTGGATGAAAAATGAGCAGGTTTACTAAAAATTGTTTCGCTGCGCATGCGCGAATGCAATCAAAATGTAATATGCATAATGTATTAGCTAAGTATCTAGAGCAACTTTTGTGAAAGTCTCAAATTCATAGGTTGAAAATTCTGAAAATTATCGTCGATAGAATAAGCTCGAAATCCGTTGTTCCCCAAAAGAATCAAAAAGATAAGGGGTTGTATCAAATATCTGTTGATTAGTTCAAAGATAGCGTACACAATATTGCACGTACATATTTGGATACAACACCTCATCTTTTTGCTTCTTTTTGGGAACAACGGATTTCGAACTTATTCTATCGACGATAATTTTCAGAATTTTCAAGCTATGTTTCTGAGACTTCCACAAAAGTTGCTCTAAATGCACTTAGCTAATACATTATGCACATGATATTTTGACTCAGGCCCTTATTATCGAATGGGCAAATTGGGACTTTGCCCAGGGGCCCGAGACCTCAAGGGGCCCCCAAATCCCTATATTAATTTATGAAATATTTACATTTTTTTTCCAATTCCAACCCTGAAAATGCTGTTTATCATATTTTTTTTTTTTTTTTTTTTTTTTTTTTTTTTTTTTTTTTATTAAGAACTTGTAAGCAAATTGTAAGCAAAAAACTTGGTGAAATTTGGTACGGTTTTTATAAAATCCTTAATTTCTCTACTACTATACATTCTATCCTCATAAAATGAACACAGTATATTACAATAAGACACTTATTCTAATGTCGAGTTTGAAGGCTTTTACTGCATTAGTTTTTACAGGGTTATCCAAAAGATATTCGTTCTATTTCAATTTTTTCACGGTCCCCTATGGGGTTTCGGGGAAAAAAATCTTCGCAGAAATACATGACCTATACTATAGTGTTTACACACCTGCATTTTCAGGTTGATTCCTCATGTATTTTTCTAGATATTTAATAAAACGTCAGAAATCGCAAGTGATCGGTCACCTTTGGCCATATAGTGTATATAAACATTACATACATATATATGTGTGTGTATATGACATATATAAATATATATATGTTATATATATGCATGTATGTGGCATAAAAGACGTAAACAATACGTATCTAATGACTATATGGCACATGATGAGCGTTTCGAGTATATGTATATCTATATGGCGCATGCATAAACTTTACGATGATCTTAGCGAGATCCTAACTGCAATTTTTGCATAATCAAATTTATAGGGGCCTCTATAACGAAGAAGTACACTATTTTCTCTGCCCCAACTTGTTTGAATTACAATCATATATAGATTTTTTATGGTAATCAGTATCATAAAACATATAAAATTTTATTACTTAATATCGGCATTTCATTTTTTTCTTTTCTTTCTTTTTTTCTATAAATGTTGTGTAATCGAAAAAAATCACCTTCATCTGTGACTTCGAGTTCGTAATGCGCATTAAATGAGATAAATTAAATTTCATACAGTATTTTCTATAATTTAAAGAATATAAAAAGTACTGTATACATTATAAGATATTATATTTTTAATACAAATTTTCAACATTTTTTTTCGACAAAATACAAAAAATCACCTTCATCAGTGACTTCGAGTTCGTAATGCGTATTAAATGAGGTAAATTAATTTCATTCAGTATTTTCTATAGTTTAAAGAATTTAAAAAGTACTGTAAATATTATAAGATATTATATTTTTAATACAAATTTTATTTTTGATAAAGATTTGAAAATTTAAACAAAAATGTTTCTTTGATAATTTTAATGCTTTTAACAAATAGCTAATTTTGAAAAAAATTGTGATACACCGATCATTCAGTTGTCTTCAATGTTCTCATTTATTACAATAGGAAAAAAAGTTGCAACAAAAATTGAAGTTTGCGGGGCATAGCATTTTGATTCAGTAAAATTCTTTTGGTATACCCTTGTTATAGCGGCCCCAAGTTTTAATTGCGATGTATCGCCGAAGTATATTAACGTTATAGATGTAAATGAATTTACAACATGCATAAGTGTGACTATGTATGACATGCATAAGTATTTACAACTGTACAAGTATGTCATAGTGTGACTTCACAACATTGACACTATAGTCACATATTCGTCCCAACGTTAATGTCAAAATCGTCACAGATCACACAATTTTCACAAAATTGTCACAATGTGACTTCAAACCGCTGTCGCTGTCGTCACAGAATCATCACGGTGTTAAAGACAATTTCGTCACAAATGACACATATTTCACAAATTGACCTCAATGTGACTTCAAAGCATTGTCGCTTTCGTCACAGATTCGTCACAAAGTTAATACCAAAATAGTCACAAAAGACACACTCTTGACAAATTTGTCACACCGTGACTTCACAAAGTCGTCACAATGTGACGTCACAAAAGTGCTCTAAAACGGCCATAACGACTTAACATTTTAATCACAATGATTTCACATCGACGTCACGTGACGTCACATCGACGGTCACTATGTCACAGTGTGACTTCACAACGACGTCGTCGTGACGTCACCATGCCTTACGGGGAGATAGAAGAAGGTTTTGGGATTGGTACGTCCAACTAGTTTAAGATATAGACGAAAAGAAAAAATGCTCCAGGTTAAACACCTAAGAAAAATAATCTTTTTCAATTTCTAATATTTTGTACCACTTTTTAAATTTAAAAAAATTAAAATTTTTTTAAATGGCCGCCATTTTGAAAAAAGATGGCGGATGAATCTAGCCAACGAACTCGGTCGATGCATTGGTATGTAATATGCACATACTAAACTACATCCAAATCGGTTCATTAAATACTTGAGTAACAGCATGACAAATCTCATATGTATATATGTCGTAGGCAAATTGAGAAATCACGCTCTTTGGAAAGAGCCTAGGCTGTTTGCAAAGAGCCGGACTAATTGGAGAAACATCTCTCTATTTCCAATTAGCCTGATATTTTTGCAAGCTTGTTCCAAACAGCCTAGACATAGTTAGGCTAATTGAAAAATGACCACTTATTTCCCAATCAGAATGATATTTTTAGGCTTATTAACCCATCCATAACACGACCGATCCAAAAAAATAATTTACAACAGACCATACCCCGATCCGAACTCGAAAAATAAATTACAACAGACTGTACCCCGATCCGAGCAAGACAAAATAATTTCAGTCTACACGCAACGTGACCCGAACCTAAGAATTCTATTTAAAAAAAGCCCGGAATCTTAACCGAACCAAATCTGAACCCGGCAAAAATATTCCAATGACCCTTAACCGATCCGAGCAAGACAAAATAATTTCTGAGGTCATGTAACCCGACTCAAACCTAAAAATTCTATTTGAAAAAAACCCGAAATCTGAACCCGGCAAAAATATTGCAATGAACCTTAACCGATCCGAGCAAGACATAATAATTTCTGAGCACATCCGACCCGACTTGAACCTAAAAATTCTATTTGAAAAAAACCTCGAAATCTGACGCGAACCAAATCTTAACCCGACAAAATTATTTCAGATAACCATAAGCGGATCCCAGCAACACAAAATAATTTCCGTGGACATTTTACCCGACACGAACCTAAAAATTCCATTTGAAAAAAAAATCGAAATCTGAACCCGACAAAAATATTCCAATGAGCCATAACCGATCCGAGCAAGACAAAATTATTTCTCAGGATATTTAACCCGACACGAACCTAAAAACTCTATTTGAAAAAAACCCGGAATCTGAACACGACAAAAATATTCCAATGAACTATAACCGATCCGAGCAAGACAAAATAATTTCTGAGGGCATGCAACCCAACCAGACCTAAAAATTCAATTAGAAAAACCTCGAAATCTGACGCGAACCAAATCTGAACCCGACAAAATTATTCCAACGAACCACAAAAACCACCAAGAAACACAAAATAATTTCCGTGGTAATGTTACCCGACACGAACCTAAAAATTCCATTTGAAAAAAAAAAAAAACTAAATCTGAACCCGCGAAAAATATTCCATTGAACCATAACCCGATCCGAGCAAGACAAAACAATTTCCGTGGACACGCATCCCAAACCAAACCAAAAATTTCATTTAAAAAAAACCGACGTTTGAACCCGACAAATTATTCTAAAGATCGATAATCCGATACGAGCAAAACAAAATAATTTCCGTGGACATGAAACCGACCCCAACCTAAAAATTTCTATGAAATAACCCGAACCAAATCTGAATCCAACAAAAATGTTCCAAAGAACCATAACCGGATCCGAGAAAGATAAATTAATTTCCGTCGACGGGAAACCCGATCCGAATCTGGAAGTTCTAGTTGAACTCAATCTGAAACTCGACCAGAAGCCGGGTTATGGAAGGTTTTCGGTTTGACTTCAAATGGAACTTTTATGTTCGAATCCGGATATAGAAGGAACTTATTTTGTCTTGCTCGGATCGGGTTACGGTTCTTTGAAATATTTTTGTCGTTTTCAGATCGGGTTCGGGTTGGGTTTCAGGTTGACAACAAATGGAATTTTCAGATTCTGGTCATACTGCGTGTACATAGAAATTAATTTGCATTGCTCGGATCGGGGCACGGCCTGATGTATTTTTATTTCCGGTTGTGGTCGGGTTTCGGGTTAACTTCAAGTAGAACTTCCAGGTTCGGATCGGGTTGCATGCCGATGGAAATTATTTTGTCTCGCTCGGATCCGGTTATGGTTATTTGGAATATTTTTGACGGATTCAGATTTGGTTCGATTCAGATTTCGGGTTTTTAGTAATGGAATTTTTAGGTTCAGATCGGGTTGCGAGTCCACGGAAATTATTTTGTCTTGCTCGGATCTGGTTATGTTTTTCGGGGATATTTTTGTCGGATTCATATTTGGTTAGGGTCAGATTTCAGGTGTTTTTCAAATGGAATTTTTAGGTTCGGGTCGGGTTGCGTATCCAAGAAAATTAGTTTGTCTTCTCGGATCCGGTTATGATTCTTTAGAATATTTTTGTCGGTTATCATATTTGGTTCGAGTCATATTTCGGGGTTTTTTTAAACAAAATTTTTGGGTTCGGATTGGGTTGCGTGTCCATGGAAATTATTTTGTCTTTTTCGGATCGGGTTATGGTTCTTTGGATTATTTTTGTCGGGTTCAGATTTTATTCGTGTCAGATTTCGAGTTGTTTCTATTGGAATTATTAGGTTCGGGTCGTGTTGCGTGTCCACTGAAATTATTTTGACTTGCTCGGATCGGGTTATGGTTTTTGGGAACATTTTTGTCGAATTCAGATTTGGTTCGGATCAGATTTCATGTTTTTATTTTTAAATGAAATTTTTCGTTTCAGATCGGGTTGCGTGTCCACGAAACTTATTCTGTCTTGCTCGGATCGGGTTGCGGTTCTGCAGAATATTTTTGTCGGTTATCATATTTGGTTCGGGTCATATTTCGGGTTGTTTTCAAACAAAATTTTTATGTTCGGGTCGGGTTGCGTGTTCACAGAAATTAATTTGTTTTGCTCGGATCCGGTTATGGTTTTTTGGAATAATTTTGCCTGGTTCAGATTTGGTTCGCGTCAGATTTCGAGTTTTTTTTCAAATTGAATTTTTAGGTTCGAGTCGGGTTGCGTGTCCACGGAAATTATTTTGCCTTCTCGAATCCGGTTACAGTTCTTTGAAATAATTTTGTCGGGTTCAGATTTGGTTCGCGTCAGATTTCGAGGGTTTTTTCAAATAGAATTTTTAGGTTCGAGTAGGGTTACGTGTCCACGGAAATTATATTGCCTTGTTCGGATCCAGTTATGGTTATATGGAATAATTTTGTCGGGTTCAGATTTAGTTCGCGTCAGATTTCGAGTTTTTTTTTCAAATTGAATTTTTAGGTTCGAGTCGGGTTGCGTGTCCACGGAAATTATTTTTTCTTGCTCGGATCGGTTATGGTTCATTGGAATATTTTTGTCGGGTTCAGATTTGGTTCAGTTTAAATTCCGGTTTTTTTAATGGAATTTTTAGGTTCGGGTCGGGTTGCATGTAGACTGAAATTATTTTATCTTGCTCGGATTGGGGCATGATCTGTTGTAATTTATTTTTCGGGTTCGGGTCGGGTTTTAAGTTAATAAGCCTAAAAAAATCATCCTGATTGGGATATAAGTTGTCGTTTTTCAATTAGCCTAACGGTGTCTAGGCTGTTTGCAATAAGCCTGAAAAATATCGATGTTTCTCCAATTAGCCCGGTTCTTTGCAAAGAACCTGATTTCCCAATTAGCCTACGACATATATATCAAACTTTCAGAGTCACTTTGCGACACGGAGGTGACATTATATGCTTGGAAGTCAGATGTTGGAAATTTGAAAACAATTCGGTGACTGTAGAAAAAAATAAACTGTTTATATCCGTTTTGGTATGTGAAACGCGTTTGACCATTGATTTAATGGTGTTTGAATTTTTAGCTTTTTAAAATAATTTATACAACTACGTTTATATTGTGTTACTTACAGAATTTTATGTTTAAATATGATAACTCGAGATATTCATGGGGAATAAATTAAAAAATATATATGGATATATTTAAGTGTGAAAATTTAAATAATTTCTCTTCAATTTGCATTTAAAAAAAAGGAAGATATGTGTTTGGTCCACAGAAAATAATCTGTAATTTTTTTAAACGTATTTAATAGATTTATTATTTTACAACTTTACTGCATTTACAAATCATATGAAACATTATATTCTTTCTTAAAATAAAGTAACGGACAAAATATCTTCGTTCCTCTAAACCAATGTAAAGCAAAAATAGACTTCTAATTATGAATGTATTTCTAAAAAATAAATTATTTCAGTAACTGTAAGGAGGATCATAAAACAAACCGTAAAATGGCGATGAATTTCATGAAGCTCAGAGTAAAAATAGAAAATAATATATGAAAATAATTGCAAAGAGTGAAAAAATATACTAAAATGAAACAACACACACATAAATAAAAACAAATTTTCTTTTTCCTAAAAGAGATTTTAGCTTAATTTCTTTCTTCGTTTGTGAAAGTGTAGAGGAGAGTGTCGTTACACGTGTGTTATTTCGGTAAATGTGAGGGATTCATTCATCATTAAAGTTTATTGCAGCAATAAAATGTATAAATTTGAGAAGTAAAAAAAGAAATTAGATGAAATATTTGACATTTATTTTCTCTGCATTATAGGGATAACAAGTGCAGAGAAATGTAGCAAATCAAATTATCTTCCTTTGCTTTTAAGGCTTAAAAATTAATGGATAAAAAATAGAGACAAAAACCCTAACGCTGTGAAGTATACAGGGTGTCCACGTATAACCTGACCGACCTTTATTTTCGCAATCGTTGGTCCTAGATCCATACTTCCAAGTACAAAAGTAGTCAAAATTAGGTGCAGAGTTAAGATAAAAAAAATTTTGAAGCGAAAAAACAATTTAGTGAAGAATTACAGAATCTAAATTTTTATACGGTCCCCCGTCCCTATAAGTTATAGTTAGTAAAAATTTTCTGTTACACTGACAAGTAAGACAAAAAAAAGTCCCGTTATTCTACGATTAAAATTTACCGAGTAATAATAGCTGTTTAAAGTTGGAGCATATTTTTGCTGCAAATTAGGGGTCATTCATAAATTTACTAGAATATAATTTCGTCAGATATATTAAAGAAATGGTTGAGAGTAAAATTAGCATTGCAATATAAATTTGAAATTTTAATCATTTTGACATATTACTGCAAAATATACAATTTGTAATGAACATATAAGATGATAAAAATAACAGAATTTTTCTTAAATAAAAGGATGAAAAACAAAGGCCTCAATTCTTTACAAAATATACATATTTTTAAATGCTGTTAGATTACACTGTCATTCAAATTTTGGGTTGTGCCATATTTTTTAGCTTTTGAAAATAGATTATTATGTATTTTTTAGCGCTGAATTCGAAAATGACCTTCATTTTAAACCATCCCGTCAGTATTTTTCTCAAATCGTAAATTTCAAAGTTAAAATTGGTCCCCCTCTCCTCCCAACCTCATCGGACCACTGAGCTCTTTAGCTGTAATAAACCCAGTATAAGCCAAAAAATTGAATAAATTATTGAATTAAATAAAATTAAACTGAATAAAAAAGTCTTACATCTATTTTATAGTATCAGATTTTTCGCTATTTTTTTACCTTGAAATTTACGATTTGCGAAAAATCCTGACATGATTGTTAAAAGCAAAGGTAATTTTTTTATTCAGTGTTAAAAAATACATAAAACGTAATTATAAAAGTTAAAAAACACAACCATCGCAGGTTTATGTTATCTAATCTAAAACTCTTTCTTAAACTTGTTGACGGTAATCTATCCTAATTTTTTTTTTTGTGTTATCCTCTAATATAAATATGTATAAGATGCTAAGCGTCGAAAATCATAATACTATTACATTGTCATCGGATTTAAATCAGTATGCAAAGTTTAACTTCGATCGGACATTTGAACGTTAGTTAAAATTCGAGTACAAATTTTAAACAGGACAGTTGCAAGTTAAATAAAACCTTATAAAAATAACATAATTTTTGTTATATGAAATCATAGCCTCAAATCCTTACAAAATAAAACATATGTTAAAGTACAATTATTTTAACTAATCTGAAACTTAAGTTAGCTCAATCGTAATATTTGTACGATTTCTTTCAAAGCGCAGATACCTTGAAATAAGTTTAAGTACTTTATATACTACCCCTGAAAGCATGGCTGAAATCATCTGTTTTGATATGCAAAAAAATGGTATAAGTCATGAATTTCAAAGTTTCATAACTCGGTAAATTTTAATGTTAGATGAATGGGACTTTTTTTGTCTTGCATGTTAGGGTCACAGTAAATTTTTACTAAATATCACTTATAGGACCGGGGGACCGTACAAAAATTTAAATTTCATAATTTTTTAATAAATGTTTTTATTGACCCAAATCGCTTTAAAAATAATTCTTTACCTTATTTAAACCATTTTTGTAATTGGAAGTATGTATCTAGGACCAACGGTTGCGAAAATAAAGGTCGGTCAGGTTATACGTGGACACTAGGGTGGAACTTAAGTATAGGGTAAAAAAGAAACTTTTTTGTTTTAATGCGTAATAGTGAAAACTTTTTTCCTTTTTGGATATCTAAATTTTTGGCTGAAAAGGTTTTTTAAATTAAGTTGTTTTCCGGTTCCTCGAGGAGGTCAAAGTTTTGAAATTTCAGTATGAAGCAACCTAAAGTAAACAACGTAGCTGTTAGCTCATATCTACTTTTATTTAGCAAATACTATCTAGAAGTCACCACGAGGAGGTGGTTAAATATCGACTTCCACCCTCCTTACCTCCCTTTGTTATGGAGTAATTCAATTGGATATTCAACATACTGTCTTTTTAAGCAAACTTTGTCCTTACATTGTGGGAATTCAACGTTTCCAAGATTAAGCCATCTTTTGCTTAATATTTAAATACGGTTGACGCAGCTCGCGGGACAATTTTGACACACGTTTTCACTGTTTGTGTATGACAAGGAAAATTTAAAATTCAGGTGTATCCCTTGTTCGTACTTTTTTTAAGTTCTTCATCCGATCAGCCTGTAAAGATAGGATTAATGTTTTTATAGTCTATAATTTCAATATGTTTGCATTTCGTCAAGTCGCTTTCCTACTGGATCCAGAAAATCCTTTTGTACCCATAATTTTTCCAGCAAGATGTTGAAATAAGTATCTAAGAAAAAAGTTCATTTGCATTTAATAATCAAATTATCCATTATAAAGTTTTTAGGGTATTGCTTCCGATGTTTTAACAACTCCAGATTTGCATCCTGCATTAAAGGCGTTTCTGTTTCACCCAATAACTTTCAAACTTGAAATGTCTATATTATTATTTTGAAAATACACCAAAATTGCATTGGCTATATTAATATAAGAAGAAGATGTCAATGAAATATGACCAATATATTTTTATGCTGGTTTTTGAACTAAGTCCAGGTGTTCGCCTTTAATGATTCTTAGTTATAAATTTTTCTCTCTGCTTCAGTTATCATAGTGTTATCCTTTCTGCCATCAAAATACTAACCTTCTAAAATTAACTCATTTCGTCTTTCCTATTCTTTCAAATTCTTCCCTTTCTTTTCTCTTTGTCGTCTTCAAGTTCTTCTTTCAGTTACCTTTTCTTTATTATCATCAGAAATACCCATATCGTCTAAGGTGCCATTTGCAATAATATTTGCATTTCTGACTAATTCTCCGGTTCTTTCACCTTGTTGATTATCAAATTCAGGTTTAGAAAAACAACCGATTGAACTATTTCCTTAGGAACTATTTTTTACACTTGACGATCATTCAATCAAAACAAAATTTTTTTTGTTTTAAAATAAATTTTTTCCTTGATATTTCCTTTTCCAGTCTTGCTACTCATTTTTTGTAGTTTTTATATCTATTGATCCTACTGCCATCACCCCATCTCTCTTTGGTCTTTGAGAAAGTGACGTTCTTGTTCTGATACACGATAATATCTAGTGCTTTTACACAAAGAAATGTTTTTTGCAGGATTACCTAACATTTTGCAATTTTATATTGGATGTGGGATTATTCTTTCTAATCTTAATATTTTTCTTCAAATTTTGACATTTCTCGCGCTAGTCTCTAATCATTTTTTATGATTTGTGTATCAGAAACCGTTGGAATTGAAGGTCTCAGCAATACACTTTTAATTGTATCATCAACAGCTTTAGATATTTTAGAAATAGCGTGTACCAGATTCCAGCTGTCAGATTTTAAGTTAAATTGAACCCCAAAATAATGTTTCATAACATCTTCATATGTTCGTCAAAGATGACAGTCTAATGTTAATTGTTTTGGTTCACGAAATACAGGACACTTCAACAATTATCTAGATTTAGGTACGTTAACAGACTTTGTCACTTTTGACACCGAATGTTTATTGAAAAATAATTAAAGAAACTGTTAACACACTTTTAAATCGGACTAACTTGTTATAGTCGCAGCCAAATAAATCAGAGACAATGAATGCGCCCACGACGCTGGCTTCTACAAAAGTCAAATAAAGTGGGGCTAACTTGTCTAAGGCACTCAAATTAAATTATTCTCTTTATTACAGGGCATTATCACTTAATTAATTTAATTTTGCAAAATATAAATTTAACAATAAGCTTAAAAAACTTTTCATGCAATTATTGGCTTTTTTTCGATTTTTAGGGAAAATCAAGTGCTTTGAGGAACCGGAAAATATCATTTTAAAATTAAAAGAAAAATATTTTCTTTTTATGGAGTTAAAAAGGAAAAAAAATAATCACTATTAGAATATAAAATTCGAAACTTCGTTTTTTAGTTCCACTCTAGTGGACACGCTGTATAAAGCAAATATTTTCCAATGAATGTTGTACACATACACAATTAGAAATGAATTAAACCGCAATTAGAATGAAAATATCCACAATTATAAAAACCTAAAACTGTATAAAGGAATAATGAAATAAACGATCAAGTGTGAGTATTACTCGAGCTCAGAGGGTTCTGTACAATAAATATATGAATTATTAACTGTATTATTTAACAGAATAATAAAACTTTCTAAAAAATTTACAACATAGAGTTGGCTATAGCTGTATATATTAGAAAAGTATGAATGGGGATACCATAAAAGCTCAAATAGATATGAAGCCTGGGGATACCATAAAAGCTCAAATAGATATGAAGCCTAAAAAGTATCAAATATTGCTATTCTGTATAACTTTTTTTTAAATCTTATTTTAATCTGTTTATGATGAACCTTAATTCGGTACTGACAATAAAAGTACTGCATTTTTAAACCTCATTTGGCCTTTCATAAAGTAAAATGTAGCGTAGTAATAATCTTTTCTTTTTACAATGTAGCTAAAGCAAAACCCTTGTTCAAAGTTTAAACTTGGCATTGTGCTAAGTGTGCTTCGAAAGGAGGTCGCAAAGGTGCAACTCCGCCTTGGTCCGTGCCGCATTTTTCCAGCTAGGTTTTTAATTAACTTTTAAAGACACGGGAGGCGTATTGAGGGATCCACTCAATGCAAGCTAGTGGCGAATCCCATAGTATTTATGTGATTAATTCTTATTAAATTACTGTTTTTAAGAATTTGACGTTTATTTCTTTTATCCTACTTGCTTTCATTGCTACTGGGCATTGCATTACACAAATGTATCATTAAATTTGTTATCTAGGCTTTAAAAGCCGATGGTACATATTGTACGACACCCCTGTCATTATGTATGTCCAAACTGTCCGTGTCTTTAAGGGTTAATATCTCGCCTATTACAGACGACTTTAACAATGCATTTATACTTCTGATATGATAGGTACCAACAGTGCTCATCGACACCTTTTCTGAATGCCCACAAATCGAAATTTGTTTGTAACAGAAAAAATGCGCTTTTCTCAAAAAGTATGTGACCTAGGGTAATCGGTATAATTTTCCTGCAAGGTCTAAATTAACGTCTACTACCTCTAATTTTTTCATAATTTCACTAGAATCATAATCAAATCTTTTCATAATTTCACTAGTTTCACTAGATTCGAAAATAGATGGGAGGAACATATTTTTTCACTACATTTTTGACGATATCTCTTAAAATATGATACCTAAAATTAAAAGAAATATATTTTTGAGTTCAGCAACGCAAGCTTTAACACGATATACAAAGAAAAGATTTTTTTGTCAAGTATCTTAATAAGCCCCTCTACATTTTTCCCATAATATATTTGTGAATGTTTAATAATCTGTAAATATGTGGGTCAATAGTCTTTATTACTTCCCCCAATTTGATCTTTCCACCTTCCATAGTTTACGAGTAATATGGCTGTGACAGACGGAGAGACAGACACAAGAGTGATCTTACAATGGTTCCTTTTTTACTTTTTAAGTACGGATCCCTAAAAAATAATAAAATCTTTTTCCCTGAAAGTTTTTGGAAAATATATAGTTAAAAGAAACTGTCTGTGTTCAAAACACTCTTTTAAAGCGATAAATTGACACAATATTTTAATTTCGAACTGCATAAAATTATGAAAATGGGTGCAATTTTGTTCTCATTTTAACTGTGAAAAAACTACTATTTTTTAACCGGAATTAGCTTAATTATCAAATATTTTCTAGAGGTAGCGACATTTTTTAGCTATTTCATGCAAGATGACCTTCAAATATATAATTGATTTTAATTAATTAATCTCAAATATAGTTATCAGTTGTGGTGACAGCGGCTTTAGGAGCCGCAACATCGCACAATTAAGCGATGAAATGTTTAAATGAAAAAAATCTCTGCCTGCCGGACTGTTTATGAACGTGTGTTTGCTGAAATTAGCCAAAGTTTCTAGAAGATGTATTCTGCTGTCTTTCATCAAAAAATCATTTTTTTAGCTTTTTAAAAAAATTATCTATGGAATTTTAGTTTTTTGAGTTTAATACAAGAAAATTTTAGGCTATGATAGCGTAAAAAAAAGGTTAACTTCCTAAAAAGTGAATTATATTTATAACTTCCATTTTTAAAACTTGTTTAAGCTAATCAAGACGTCTTAACGTGATTTTTTCCCCGTTAAATTTAGCGTTATTTTTTGTTTACAAATTAAGTACACAGAATTGTGAAAATAAATGCTGAGATATAATTAGAAATTTAATTTCAAGCTGATAATACTGAAATGTAAAACTAACACATAAGAAGTAATACTCCATCATATCAATGAAATAATTTTACTTTTTTTTAAGTACTGCGGGATTTCAAACTTGTTTTTTTTCTGAGCATGTTATAAAGAGTAATTATGGTGGATCCTTAGTCCTTGTTGCACCCGAATTTGAGTGTAATATTTTTTGTTCTTTTTAGCGATTTTTCTTTTATTTATGTTCTACCAGCTATTTTATTAAAACATCTCACATAAAATTTATATTATTGAACACAATATTTTATGAACTTGTAATTTTTATGTTATTGTGAAAAGAAACATGGAGTTTCAAATTTCATGAAAACAGTCATCATCAACTGCAATCAGACGCTTGATTCGCGATATTTATTTACAAAGCAGATTTTGTTTTTATTCTTTAGGTAGGGTAATGGAGATATGCAGTTTCTCATTGTTATTTGTCAATAAAGTGTAATGTGAGTGAGTTAATGGGTTTATTAAATTATGGTAAAACTGTGAATAGGTCTTCTGCCTTCGTAAGTGAGATGAGACAGATAATATATCAAGAAGGATCTATTTACATTAATGCAAGATTAAAATATACATACTTGTTATTTATTTAAGAAGTTAATTGCAATGAAATTCATGTTTATTCATGTTAAAGTGAAATCTGATGACAACCATTAAAAAAAAAGGGTAACTCAACATGACAATGTGCATTACATTAGAGCGAAGTTGAAATAAAAATAGGAGCTCAAAGCACCCTTCTATCTTTTTTCTTCTTGCTTCTAATTGTTCATTTACAGACGATCATGTAAAGATATTTTATTTTTAAACACTCAAAAAGAATATTTAGATGAATGAAAATGCTAGGTGTTGTATGTTGACACCAAAGAATTACTTTTGTACCGTCTTTTAGAAATTAAATATTTTGAAGCAGCAGTACTTTGAATATCATTATCGTTCTCGAGAAAATTCAGTGTTATTAAAGTATTAAAACTTACTTTAATTCCGATGACCATTAAATGATTTAAATGAAAAATCAACTTGCATGATATAAACAAAATAACTCACATCGATCTTCTCTCGCATAAAAGAAGAGGGATGATATTGGCTCTATTAACCCTCTCACGACTGATAACACTATGAAAGGTTACATTAAAATACAACTCTCAAAGAACCATTCATACATTATACTTATTCCCTTATCACATATAAACCTCATATAAGTTCAATAACACTTGTAAAAGCAGTAATAGAGCACAGAACCATTTTCTTTTCAAATATTTACGAAAAATCCACCTTTGACAAAATTCTTTCTGAACGAGTTCCTGGTCTTGGATCTAAACAAGATGACCAAAAATGTTTTCTCTACATTGTATTAATATTTTTAAAGCTTCAATTATTTAAAAAAAAACCATCAAGCCTAATAATAATAATATTATATTACTTGTAAGTGGCTTATTTTGAAAATAAATATTATAAAGCGAAAACAGGTCCATGAGTAAAGCGGACTTCATATTGATGTAGCAACACCTGACCAATACACTTCGCTTTTGGTGTAATTTTTTAAACATCGAAAAATTTCAAATTTTACACCGTCAAATAGGAAAAAAAAGTTTTAAAGCAACATAATTAGCTCAACATTTGTTTCCAGTTATTATTACATAACTGAATTAAAACTTCATGAATAAATAAATGAAATAATGAAGTAATATGAATAAAACATAAATTTAACAGACATATAATCGAACTAACAAGGTAGGTCTCTATAAGCGCATACTCATAAAAATTTGAAAAAATTACAGAATATTCTTGTCCTGAAGATATATATACCTATAAAAAAGTTTCCTCTGGAACCTCGATATAACTTTCGTGAAAAATAATTAAAATTTCGTTTTTTGGCAATTTATTGTCGGTTGGCGACACAATGAAATGAAAAAAAAAATGCTTTTATGATAGATACTGTTCAAGGAATAAAACTTTTTATATTCTTCATACTGAAGTAATTTAAGTAAGTTTAACTTAAATAAATACATTTTTATAGCTAGAGCGTTGTAATATACAATTATATGCTTATATAATGAAATAGAGCAATCGTGTACGGTCTAGCAAAAAAAAAAAAAAAAAAAAAAAAAAAACTGATTATAATTATTTCAAACTCAAAATTAAGGTCCGATTCTGAACATTGTCAATTCGATTTCAATATTGTTAGTATCGACACAACAAGAGAACAGTATTGTTGCCGTGGAAACAACGACTTATTCAATATTGAAATTTATAAAGGCAGCGCTCTTAATCAGGCAGTTACTTTATAAATACACTTAAAACTTATCTAGCCAGTGAAACGGTGTAAAATTATTTACTGCAGCAACATGCAACATATAAATATTATATAAACTAATAGAAATAATTATAAACTCTTTCATCATTTAAGTTTAAATTGATTAAGTACTGACCATTTAAACACTCATTTAATAAGCAATTTCAAAATGCATTATAATCGCTTGAATTTGGTATGAAAAAAGTGTTGCTCACCAAATCACGTCCTTTTGTGACAAATACTCAAAAGCATTTTATTTTTTTACAGATTTTCTACTGGAATTCTGCAGCTAAATTTGACTGATCCTTTATAACGTTCAGGAATAGTTTCATTAGAATTTTTAAAAAATATTTTGAATATGCGCTTTAAAGTAACCTTCCTTTGTAAGTATTTAAATCACCGAAATATCAGAACCAAAAAAGCTTCTGTAAGTAGAAAAGTTTTCGGGGATTTCTTCATCTATTAGCGCCTGGCACGAGGTATCGCTTTTAATAAGTTGAAAAATATATTTGAATACATAATAGATATTTTCTATATATAGATGCCTTTTTTTGTGTGTGTGTGTGTATGTGTTGGTGGCCAATTAAAAAAAAATATTAAATGTAAAACATCTATTAAAGTTTTCATTAAAAAAAATGTTTTTCACTTATAAATCTGTAACCCGGGAAGCTGGGGTTGATCCCCTAGTAATTAATTATAATAAGTTTTAATTGCTTATAAAACTCAGATGAGGTTTCTTTTGGAAATTTGTTAATAACTGATTACTAAATCGTTAAAGAAATATTCTTTTTTGATCTAATTTAAGGAAGGGGAGCCGAAGCCAAATTCGAATTACTTAAAAAAAAAAATCAATTTTCTTTTACATTTTTTGAATACTTATAATGTCTGCAATATTTCTTAAAGAAACATTTTGATAATCAAACTGTTTCTGAACTAACAGAGAAAAACGGGGTCCCCAGAGTGCAATTAATGTAACTTACAGCTTCAAGCATGCCCCCCCCCCCCTCAAAATCACTTTTTTTAAGCTGCTACACTCTGGATTTTATAAAGTATTCAGCCGACTCACTTAAATGGTTTCTCAAAAGTCTAAAATAGCATTTTTACAAAAGAGCGTATTTGTTTTAGTTCACAGGCTATCAAAACCTGAGAGCTAATGTGCCCGCCGGGTCTGTATATGTATGTACGTACCTACGTAACGTGATAACTCTTCATAGAAATATCCAATTTCTTTCAATTTGTTTTTGTATGTTCATTTTGATAAGGCGCTTCCCTGATTAGTTTTGGGGGTTTATTGGTTAAGTATAAAGGGAGGAACGGGGGTCCCCTCTTAACTTAGATAAGTGGTTTTTTCATGCAGAATTATCAGACTTTCTTCTAATTTGGTATACCGGTTAATTCTGATAATGCGCTTCCCTGATTAGATTTGAAGGTTTATTGTTTAAATCTAAAGGGGGTAACGGGGGCTAATAACCCCCTTAATTTAGATAAATGTGTTTTTCTATCCGATTTGCTTCAATTTGGTATACCGGTTTATTCTGATAAGGTGCTTCCCTGATTAGGTTTGGAAGTTCACTGGTTAAATATAAAGGAGGGAATGGGGGCTAAATTGGCTAATACCACACTTCATTTAGATAAATGGTTTTTTCTATCCGATTTGCTTCAAATTTCGGTATACGGGTTTATTTCTATAAGGCGCTTCCCTGATGGCATTTGGAGGCTCATTGGTTAAGTATAAAGAGGCGAAACGGGGGGACTAACCCCCTTTAATTTATATTTTGAGAGGCATTATTCTTTGAAATAAGAGTATAATATACAATTAGTGTGAATAGATTGTGAGCTCAAAGCCATCAGTTTAACTGGGAACTTTCTTTTTTATTTCAATGTGTTATTTCTTTGATTTTGTTGCATGTACATATCCCATATTTTAACGACAAAAAATTTATTTCAAAATAATGGTCTGCGCATAACTGTAGCTATTGTAAAAATTTTGTTACTGATGCAATGAATGCGTTCTTTATTCTTTGACATTTTACAACCGTATATCCGACATTTTAAAGACGAAAAATTACCATTTTTCTTTTCAAAATGAAGCCATTTTCGTAAATTTTTAAAATTTCAGAAAGGTCTCGCACTTTTTTTTACCAATAAAAATATTTTATGAATGATTCACTGAATTAATTCTCTGATGTTTCCGGATTTCACGTCGCAAACTGTTACGGAACTAACTATATTTTATTCAGACTCTATTACTCAATAAACTAACAATCAGTTTTATCAACTGTGGTTTTTATTAAAAATCTACCGCTATTTACAAATAGTAATGTTTGTCTTATTTATTCAGTCATTAAATAAACAAAATGTCGGAACAAAACTTCGGAAATAGCGAAGATTTTCGAATTGAAAAACCACCAGTTGGCAACACGACTAACAAGAAATTATATATGAATATTTTTCCCTGAAAAAAAACCAATGCCCGTTTACATGTGATTCATCATTTTTAACACTTCAAAATATCCAAATTTTTTTGTGTTCCATATATTTAAAAATATTATATAATTCTGAAATTAAAAAACCCATGAAGATACTAAAATTACAACTAGGTAAATTTGAAATAGAAATATGTACTTTATTACAGACTCCAATTAACTTTTAACAGTGCATACATTTTTCTCATAAACGTAAAAAGAAATGAAAAAAAAAAAGAAAAAAGAAAAGAAAAAAGAAATTCAATTCTAGACAAATAATTTATTTTGCACAAATATGGTATTATGTGTATTCCGCGTATGTAATTTTCTGTGTATTTAACTGAATAACGCAAACTTTACCTGTGTAATTAGAAAATGTATCACATTAAACAGAATCTAATCGCAATACAGTAGGTGATCGGTTAACGAACTGTTCGGTTTCGAAAAGATCGGTTGGCGAACACTTTCGCGAGAGATTTTTATGTTCGGTTAACGAACACCTCACAAAAAGCCAAGAAGAAGCAATTCTATGTTTCAGATTTGTCAAACTGTATTTAATTGCATCTATTGTCGACTTAGAGAAAATTTTATCAGTTGTATACGTATGGCCTAATTAAGTCATGGGCTACCAGGGTGTTCGGGCACTACATTTTAGGACTCCCAATTTAGAATGAACAGATTAGAAACATTAATTTTTTTATTTGTGTCACTTTTAAAAGAAATATATTAATTGCAGATTAATAATTTTAATTACAATTTTGATAACGAACCAGGCCCGTAGCCAGGTGGGAGCCAGATCGGCCCGACCTGAAAAAAGTTTTGGCCGACCTAGCGCAAGACTCTACATTCCGATCAAACATTAAATTTCCTTTTTTCCCCACTTTTTGTCAAACCTAGCATGAAGCTCGATATTCCGATCATTTTATCACTCGGTATTTCCTTTAAAAAAAATTATGTAATACAACATCAAATTTCCATTTTT
Organism: Maratus speciosus; assembly: GCA_963932465.1. Classification (NCBI taxonomy): domain Eukaryota; kingdom Metazoa; phylum Arthropoda; class Arachnida; order Araneae; family Salticidae; genus Maratus; species Maratus speciosus. The sequence continues at coordinate 211,932,663 of OZ010787.1, forward strand.
CTTCCTTCATGCCAGACCACCCTCCCTAACCCTAAATTTCGTTTTTATACTGGAAGAAAAAATAGCAAAAATTTCATCTACAAAACTTTTTTTCTCTCTCTTTTTAACAAACTTCTCGTAGATTGCGACACTGTGCATTCCTCGCTTTTTCGCTTTGTAGAAATTATCCCATACAGCTTCAGCAACAAATCTGGGTTAGCTTAGAGTAGTAAAGCTTGCCTTCTTTGTACAGTTGTCGCCATACGCAATTTATCGTTAGAAGGCTGGGTTGAAACCAAAGGCGTCTGAAATTACATTGAGGCAACCTACAATATTGTTTCCTTAGCTTGAATTTGCAGTACATGACACTTAGCTACTTGTTTCATGAAAGCTTGGTCCGATTACAATAAACGGCAAATGTCACGCAATAGAATTTATTTATTTCTTTTGTTATGTTTACTTGTTTGCTTTGGGAAGAAGGTTCTACTAAAATCCAATACGCTCTTTGATGTCTCCTATTCTTCTCACCATTCCTCTCATATTAATGAATAATAAAAATTTGTAAAACCAATAACAAACACACACACACAAAAAAAAAAAAATATATATATATCGGAGTTTTTCTGCGTAAAAAGATGTAATTGCAATGAAAAATAATCATTAATCAATATAATATTTAATTTGGTATTTATTAGATGATATAAATTTAAATTAGAAATAAGAAATTTACAGAATTATCTTAATTATTTTTAATATACATGTATGTCTTAAGTTTTTCATTTTTTTCTGGGATTTTACAAGTAGCGGTTTTTAGAGGAAATTATTACCGTGTTATACTTTTGCATGTATTTCCCTTTAAATGAATTTGATAGATAACTTTTCATCTTAAAGTAAAAAAAAATGTTCAAAGAATGAAATAATATCAATCAATTAAAATTAAGGAATAAAAGGAAAAATGTAACAATACGATTTAATTAACTATACATCGATTTTATAATAAAATGTTTTCTCTTTCATAAAACATTGTTTTTTTTATTTTCTTTAAAGGGATTTATGTGCAAATATCGATATAATATGATACAAGTAGGTTAAAAAAATTCATAATTTTGCCTACAATTAAAAAAGCCTTTCTACTAACGAACAGCATAACAAATTAAATCCATCATAAACACTGACTCCAGGGAGTTGGAAGAACAGAGACGTAGAAATCTTCTGGAAATCACCCCAGAATTTTTCAGAAGTGGCTCACCCCACCCTCCACAGGTGAAAATACAAAATAGATAATGGATGGTCTGTCCTTTTATCTCTTCGATTGTGTGACTCTTCTTCAACTGAAATTTTAAAAAGTTGGCGCTTCTAAAATAAACCAATCATTGTTTTAGATTTAAACAATACAATATATCAGGTTACTTACGATTTTACAAATCCAAATTTAATTCATAAAATCATTTTTATTCTTAAATTTAAATTTTTTTTTTACATGTGCTATTATTAAGAAACAAAGAAACTGAATGGTGTTTTGGGCATTTTCTTAAAAGCTTTCTTAAATCAGTTTCAAAGCGATCATCAAAGTTGCCATTACAAGCCAATTTTTGCAAGGCGACAGCCTGATAAAGACCATTGTAAGATAGAAATCAATTACAACTCAAAGTGTAATGCATGTATTGAAAAGTGAAAAACGCTATTCGATTCCAAATCACTTAAGTAGTAATGCCTGTAAAATTTATGTTTTTATGTATATATATGATGTAAATTTGTAAAAAAAAAAAAATCGCATTGTTGAGCCTGAAAAATAGTGATATTACCAGGTAGCAAAAAGTTTACGACGGGATACGGGCGTCGAAGATTTTCTTTTATCTGTTGCAGTTTATTTTTCCATCGAACCTTCATTTCTCTTTATATTATGTTTAGCTCTTTATTATTTACAAGTTTACTATTATTATTAACAAGTGGGTAAGTGGGATCGAAGATTGCACAGAGGGTTTCGTTTAATATTCCTTTCAAAACACTTTACCCTTTAACTAATAAATCCAAATCATTAATTTCTTATTATTAAATACTCAATATACTTCAATAAAAGCATAGATGGCAATACCATTAAATTTAATTTAAAAATTATTACAAATGGAAGAAATTTTTAATCAAATTAAAAATATTCAACAGCTTTTCAGACAATTCTAACAGCATATATTTGACCGGGCAATGAAATGTAGTAGTCAATTTAAAATTTCGCAATTTTTCAAAAAAAGAATTTTTGAATAGAAAAAAAATAATTGTTAAAATATTTTACAACAACCTTCGGCCTTAAAATGGCAAATGAAAAAAAAATGGATAAAAAAGTTGAAATCCTTGCCGTGATATATCTATCTAATAGTCCTTTGAATAGATTTTACTAGAATGGCTGGTTCTGTCATGTATTATCAGTAACAATAACGAACGTCTAGTGAAATATAACGTTTATTATGCGTTGCATTTTCGCCAATAGATGGCAGCACCAAAAAGGTACAAGGATATTTTATTTTGAAATAACACCTAAAAATACTCCAAAATCACATTTTAAATAATTTTTTTCGTTAATAATTAAAAATATTTTGAATTCCTTATTCAATTATTAGAGCTATTTGAGAAAAATATTAAAAAGATAAGTATAAAGGTAAAGAGAACAAAACAAATTAAAGTTATTATACAAGTAATTTATTTTAAAAACTAAAATGTATTTAACTGATTTTGTTCATGCAATTAATGGATATTTGATTACCATCAAATATCAATTAATTATAATTCTTTAAATTTCTTAAATTATAATTTATAATCCAGAATAATCTCAGCAAAGAGGGAATTGCTAGACAGCAGCAAGATAGGTGCTGGCAATGATAGAAGTGCTGGCTAATGGTCTAACACTGCATGGCCACTGCTGGACAGCTTCAGTTAACTTTGCTGTTGGAAATCATCAGATAAAATTCTGGTGGGCTTCCGTTTTATTTCATGCGCTGGTGCACTACATGGAAGTGCACGAACTTTTGCAGTATTATTGCTGGGAACCCTTACGCTAGGTGGCGTTTCGAATATCGAAGACATTGAGTATTTAAAACACAAATCTGAAATGAATATCTTAACACAATTTAAGCTGTGAAGCTAATTTTTTAAACTGTAAATAATATAGCACCACTGCCACCGATAAAATAAATAAGTAAATGAATAAATAAATAAATTCTTTATTTCAACACACTTTTTGTTTTCTCCTTAAATCTGGTTTTACTAAGTTACAAAGGATTTCGGTTTTCATAATTTACACAGTTCAGAATCAATAATAATAAAAATCGTATAAAAATATATAGGATTTCTATACAATACAATAATTTCTATACCCGTTTAATGATTGGGAACGTAAATCACAAAAGAAACAAACTTGAAATAGTGTAATGAGAACTTGAAAACTACGAGCGGTTGTAGCATACGCTGAATGTGCTTGTTCATGTCCGATCACGAAAACCAAACAGCATCGAGCGCGGTTAGTACTTGGGAGGGTGACCACATGGAAACCGATGCAAGTTCAAATATTTCTATAGACGTTTCTATTACAGACACTTCTACAGATATTTCTAATTTTTGTAAGGGAAAGTGCTGGGCCAGCAAAGGAATAGCAGTAGGATAGGTGCTAGCACTGCAGGAAAAATGCCGGATAGAAGTAATGTGAAGGCATACCAATGCTGACCTGCTGTCGGCCATCACTGAAACAGAAACAGAAATCACCCACTCGTGGACAGCCAACCTTGCGGTATAGGAGCTAAATGTCCACGAGGGGAAAAACCCATATCCACCTTCCCGCGAAATCCCCAGACACCAGACGGGCCCGAAGGCCTCAGCAGGTAGGAAGACACCCCCCCAATTGAAATTTTAATTAAAATTGTACAATCATATCACAAGAGCTATCCAATGTTGCCTAAGCTGGGCGCGCCCAAATAAAACAACATTTTGGATTTTTAAGATATTACAGATAATACAGATCATCAATCAGTTATTAAAATAGGAATACTTGAAAGTAGCTAATTTAAAATTTTAATGAAAAAATTAAAATAGTATTGTTAACGTTAATTAAAATTAATTAAATTAGCTAAAAGATTTCTTAAAAATTTATACTAATCCATATTAGGGCCTAATAGGACTTAATAAAACAAAGTTAGTTGAGACAAAATTGATTGAAATCTGAAAAATAAGTAAATCTGAGCGAAACTTTGAGTGATATTTAAATGAAATAATAGTCTTGTTAAATTTAATTATGATTCTGAGTGATGACCTGTTAAGCAAGTTTGAAATATTAATTATAATTAATTTTAAAGTTCTAGATAGCTTAATATGTTGAATAGTCTATGTATTTCACAGTTCAGTAAAGTATATGTCACATTTTTGAGTCATTATATTTTGCAATTCAAAGTCATTATATTTCATAGTATGATTTTTACAGTTCTAAACACTGTAGATTTTAATTTGAAGATAAAATTCACAGTTTGGAGATTTAATCCAAAGTTCAGGAATATAAACTTTCACAAATCAAGGTGTTATTTAATTAGGCGATGTTTAGTACTTTTATGAATGATCTTGATAGTTAATGGGTGACACTGTTTATAGAATCTTTTTATGAAGGAGTAGTGTTTGTTAAGAATATTGTAATTTTCATTTAGCGCTGAAAAGTTTGCTGGATCCAGTAGCATCTTCTGGAAGTTTTTCCTTAAGATTTTGTTTTTATTAAATTTGAAATGATTAGGTAGGAGAGAGCAGTTCCCAAAAATATAGTGTTGTACTGTTCCTCGGCCTTTAGTGCAGGGGCATATGTCCGAATTTAATTTGCCTATTTTGTAGAGAAATGCAGGAAAACTGCCATGGCCACTAATGTAATAAATTGATGATCTTGAAGTACAGATAAATTCTTTGTCAACTTGGTTAAGAATTTTATATGTATCTCGTCCTTTTACTGAATGTTCCCAGATATCCTGCCAGTCTTGGATAATTTATTCCGGTATATAATTTTTAATTACTGAATCCGGGAATGGTATATGTTGAATTTCATCATAGTGGTCGTGTTCAATTGCATTTTTTGCCAAGGTGTCTGCGCGCTCATTCCCAACTGTTCCTATGTGAGCCTTTGTCTATGCTATATTTATAGATTTCTGCGGGATTTTTTGTAGTTCTGTATAAATCTGTCTTATTATTTTGTTTCTTGGGAAGATAATTTTGAGGGCATCTAGTGAGGATCTGCTGTGTGTTAGGATTAAAACTGATGTAAATCTAGAGGTCGAAAACCATTCTATTGAATTTAGTATTGCTTTAAGTTCTGTCTGATAGATTGAATTGAGAGGGTTTAAGCGCGCAGCACTGTCGTCGATAAAAGTATCTTCTAACATGACTGTAAAGGCGCATGAAGTTCCCTGTTTCATTAAAGAGCCATCAGTATGTATCTTTAATTTATTGCTGCGAATTTCTGTTTCCGTTATTTCTTCTAATATATTCAGGTTATTAATTTTGTAATAGTCTGGAAAATCGAACGTACTTTCCTTCAGCATTAAATTATCTTTATTTATTTTCGTTGATTGAATTATTAAATTTCTTTTCCCCATTTTTGTCTGATATGCCATGAGTTCGTTCTGGATTTTTGTGATGATTGGTGGTACTCCTGTTAAAACATTTAGTGCTTCGTGTGAGATGCTTCTGTAAGTTTTGATAACATTCATTAAACTCATTCTTTGTATTGTTTTCAGAGATCTGATTCCACGACTGTTTAAATTAGGGAACCATATTTCATGTGCATACAAGACTTGTCTTTCAACAATCGTTGTGTACCACATCTTTTTTGTTTTTGGATTTATTCCTTTTTGGTAATTTCCCAGGAATTTGAAACTAGTAACAAACTGAGATATTCTTGCTTTTAAATTTTCCAGATGAATTTGAAATTTAATTTTTGATCAAAGATTATTCCTAAGTATGGTAATGATTTCTCTAGTTTGATTGTCTTATTTTTTAATTTAAAAATTGGATGCCTGTTATTTAAGAGGTTTCTCCCAAAGAGTATTGCTTTTGTTTTCTCTTGTGAAATGTTCAGATTTAATCTGTTACATATTTCTTCAAAACTACGGATTTTCTCATCAGCATCCTTTTCTAAGTCGGTTCTTGAATTTCCTTTTATTAGTACCACAAAGTCATCTGCATAAACCACTAGTTCTGGGAACTTTTTAAGTAGTTCCTTAATGATGAAGGCTGCTACTATTAACCATAATAACGGGCCTAAACATGAACCCTGCGGGCATCCCTTGAAACTACGAAGCCATTGAATGAAACTAAAGGGTCATTCCATGTCAGTTCAGGCAGGCATGTAACCCACCATCACAGATTTTGATGAAACTGCGTGTGTTTGTTCCTTTTATTAAGATATGATTCCCAGTATTTTTTTTTTACTCCTTGGTCAAATAGTTTCTGAGAAAAAAATTGTCAAATTTTTGAAAACTGCCATCAGTTGGCATTCTTGACTGCTCGATTTTCAAATGTAGCATGACATAAATATGATCATATTTCAATATCTATTCCACAAATCATCTTCAAATAATTTATGCATAATATATAGGGTACGTATTTTATGAAAAAAAATACTGTTACGCTTATATAACATTTTAAGTGTGTCTAAAAAAATGTTTAATCTTTGAAGTCGTGATTTTTTTATGAAAAATAATGCATTACCTAAAATAGCATTATTAACAAAAGGCGGTATTTTTATTAAATTTATTTTTTGTGGGGGATATACTTAAAGGTGTCCTTTACCTGATTCCGAAGTAAAAGTAGTGGGATTTTGGGTGTTTTTAATAGTATTTCATATTTAAAAATATTTTGAGGCGTATTTCAAATCAAATCAAGCAGAGTCATTCCATGTCAGTTCGCCTAAGATATTTAATTCACTGTCACAAATTTCAATGAAACTGGGTATGTTTATAGCTTATTTTAAGACAGGATCAAGGAAATTAAAGGTGATTACAAGTAAAATATTTTTTAAGATAAAAAAAGATCTAAATTTTGAAATTTTTTTAAAAATGTTTTTAATGGCAGATCTATATTCAAAGACTGCATAAAAAAAGTCATTTCAATATAAAATCACTAAATAAGTTTCAAATAATGTATATGTGACAAATAATGTAGGCAGATTATTATTTATTGTTGTTTGTCATGTTTAAATGCTAAGAGTGTGTTTAATCTTGTGAATTCTTAAAATCAAGAATTTTGTGTGAAAATAATGTGTTAATCAAAAATTTATTATTAACCGAAGGCAGGCTGTTATTACTTTTTTTAATTGTACGTAAAAATATCTTTTCAATAGTTATAAAATAAAAATAGTGAAAATATGAGCAATTTTAACAAAATTTTCATAAAATGTGAATGTTTAATGATACATATTGAAGCTTTTCATGCTAAGATGTACTAAAATGACTACGATATCGTGTATTTCTACTCTTGCTTAAATATAATACATACAATAATAAAATAACAAATATTATTTACAGCAATAAAAATTAAATTAAATAGTACCAGTTCCTTTACCAACACTACCTTGCTCAACAGCCGACTTAAAATCAACAGCCCGCACTCTTATTGAAAAATACTTTCAACTGTTCAAATAATAAATAAACTGCATTTAAAAATTTTAATATCAACTTATTATCTTAAGACGATAATAATAACTAAACAACATGATGAATTTATAAATCAGCTTTTAATTGAAACGTCATGAAATGGTCCCTTTAAATATTGTTGTTCATCGAGTCAATCAAAACAAATTATATAAAAAAAAATAGTGAGCCTAATATGCTGACTGCAATGACACTTCTAACAAAACTAATTAATTAATTACCATCTGAAATCAAACCCGAAAGATCAAAAAGAAAAAAAAATCATCTGTAGTGTGAATGTGACATACTCAGTGGTTGTTGAGGTAGGTCTTTGTGACATTTTCACCTGTACTTCAATAAAATATAAACATGTAAGCTTTTTTCATTCATCCAAATTAAGTAAAACAATTATAAAATTTTGTTGTCATTACACCAGATGTTAAATTTTTCGTTACATACTATTAGATAAGTTCTTTACTTTTAGACATTATTGACATAATATCATAAAATTTGCTATATGTATTTTCTGTAAGTGTCTAAACAATATATATATGCTTTATTAAACATAAATGAATATTTTTTAAATAATTTGTTTCAGAACAGGGATATATATACACACATATATATGTTGAAAATCCATCTTTCAGCAATATTGTGATGAAATAAATCAAATTACCGTAATTTCCGGTGTATAGCCCGCTGATCATACAATCTTGTTTCGACCCAGAAATTTTTAAAAATAAAATGTAACTGTTTAGATCACAGTAAATATTGGTCTTCAAATACTGAATAAAATTTCTGGGTCCAAACTGAATTGTTTGATCTGCGGGCTATACACCCGAAATTACGGTACATATCATTAGAAACTGAATAAAGTTACAAAAGTGCAACTCATTAAGTTTTAAATATTTTTTTAGATATAGTTATTTGAAAGATATAAATATAATGGATTATGCATTTTTTTGCATATATTTAAAGCACAATACGTCAAAATTTTCTTCAACAGAGTGAAATTTGGTTTTTTTTTTTTCAATATTAGCAGCTCAATGCTAAATTTTCAATATTAACAGCCAAATATGAGTTTAAAGATTAGGACTGTCATTTTGAAAATTTCTATTGGGCGGTGAGGAGCTAGTGATTTTTCTCTTTTTGGAAAGGGATAATTGCTCTTCGCCCTAGAAGTTTTACTAAATAACAATATTGCTTATTTTTTTCCTTAAGAAACGAACATAAAAGATAGTTTGAAAAATAAAATAAATGCATAAATAAAAATATTTCCAGGGATGATACATTGGATAGGTTTTACATTTGAAAATATTGATAATTTTAAATATGATTTAAATACTACTAAAACCAACCAAAATCCCACTATTTTTATTTCAGACTATTTTTATTTCAGATTATGTACAATTTAAAATTAAAAAATTAGTCATAGAAACTCCGCCTCTGATTGATAAAGATTTTTTAATAATTTCATTATTTTTTGTAAAATATTTTTGATTTCAAAGATTATACAATTTTTTAGACGCATTTAAATATTTTTTAACATTACAGCAATATTGTTTTCATAATCTACATACTTTATTTACCTTGCTTAAATTATTCGAAGAAGATTTCTTTATTAGTTATTGAAATATGATTTTATATATAAAATGAGGCCTTTGAAAATTGAACAATCATTAATGGCAACTCGTGGCATTTTTCCAAAATTTTGATATTTTTTCCTCATATGTTCACTATTTTTATTTTATAACCATTTAAAAGATATTTTTACGTACAATTAAAAAAAAGCAATAACACCCTGCCTTCGGTTAATAATAAATTTTTGATTAACACATTATTTTTGACAAAATTCTTGATTTTAAAAATTCATAAGATAAAAGACACTCTTAGTGTTTAAACATGATAAAAAACAAGAAATAATAATCAGCCTACATTATTTGTCACATATACATTATTTGAAACCTATTTAGTGATTTTATATTGAAATGACTTTTTTTTTTTTTTTTTTTTTTTTTAATGTAGTCTTTGAATATCGAACTGTCATTAAAAAAATTTAAAAAACTTTTTCAAAATTTTGATATTTTTTATCTTAAAAAATATTTTACTTAGGATCAAGAAAATTAAAGGTGATTACGTCTTAAAATAAGCTATAAACAAACCCAATTTCATTGAAATTTGTGACAGTGATTAAATGGCTTAGGGGAACTGACATGGAATGACTCTGCTTGATTTGATATGAAATGCACCTCGAAATATTTTTAAATAGGAAATACTACCAAAAACACCCCAAATCCCACTATTTTTATTTCAGAATCAGGTAAAGGACACCTTTAAGTATATCTCCCATAAAAAATAAATTTAATAAAAATACCGCCTTTTGTTGATAATGCTTTTTTTGTTAATGCATTATTTTTTATAAAAATTTCACGACTTCAAAGTTTAAATATTTTTTTAGACACACTTAAAATGTTATAAGCGTAACAATATATTTTTTTCATAAGCTGCGTACCCTAAATATTGTGCATAAATTATTTGAAGATGATTTGTAGAGTAGATATTGAAATATGATTATATATATGGCATGCTACATTTGAAAACCGAGCTATCAAGAATGCCAACTGACGGCAGTTTTTCAAAATTTTGACAATTTTTTTCTCAGAAACTATTTCACCAAGGAGAAAAAAAAATTACTGGTGATCATATCTTAATAGTAAGAACAAACACATGCAGTTTCATTAAAATCTGTGATGGTGGGTTACATATTGATATTTTACTGCCTGATTTGACGTGGAATGCCCCTAAAGTTGTTTGCTCCGATGAATCTGTCACTTATATAGTTAATAAGTAAATTTTTTAGGTATCTAGGTAGTTCTGATTCTTCGATTAGTCCCGAGATCATATTCCAGTCTATTGAATCAAAAGCTCCTTGTATGTCAAAAGATATTAATCCTACATATTTATTGTTCTGGAGAAGTTCCATTATTAGGTCTTTTACAGATTGCAGTGCCGTTAGTGTGCTTCTCTTCTCTCTGAAGCCATGTTGTTGGTTTGATAAGAGATTTCTATTTTCTAAATATGTTTGTGTACATATTTTTATTATTCTCTCTAACACCTTACCCATCATTGGGAGTAAGGTTATTGGTCTGTAGGAATTTGGATTTCTTGGGTCTTTATTTTTCTTCCTGAAAAATATCACTACTCCTTTCTTCCACGCCATTGGAAAATGGCCTATTTGAAGACATTTATTATAAAGGAGTAGCATCAATTTTGGATATCTTTTAATTAGATTCTTTATGATTTTAATGTCGATTCTATCATATCTTGGAGCTTTTTTAGGATTTTGCTGACTGATGACATATTTAAGTTCCCTCATGTTGATTTTAATTTTGTCAAATTCTTCATTTGGAATTAGATCCCGATTAATTCTCGAGTGTATTTGCTCTGTATCTGGGTTTCCAAAATGATGATAGATTATATTTTGTTGAATGTCAATAAATGAGTCCTCAATTGCTGAAGTTTCTAGTATGGTATGTATTAAATCCGTATTTTTTAGATATTTACCTTTCATTATTTTAAAGGCAGTGCCATATACATTTGTGGTTTGTTGGCAGAATGAATACCATGAGTCCTGTTTAGCTTTTTTGATGTTTAATTTGTATTCGGCTAGTGCCTTTTTATATTCCTTCCTGTATTGCTGATTGTCTGTGTCTCTTCGAAATCTTTTGTGTAGTGCGTTTATTCTACTTCGTTCAATTTTGAGTTTGTCCGTGTACCAGTTGATATTTAGGTCTCTTTTTTGATTTTTCTTTTTTAATGTTGAGTTCATTATACTAGCCATATGTTCCTGGAAATTATTGACCCATGTATCTAAATCTTCTGGAGATGATGTATCTTGAAGTGTTGTCCTTAATTCTTCTTCCTTTTTATCAAATTCTTTGTTAAATTTTTTAAAAGTTTCATATTTGGTTTTAAATCTGTATAGGTTTCGTAGGAGAGGTTCCAACTGCAATGTGAAGTTTATATATCTGTGATCACTGAGTGATGGAAAATTCACGTCTACTGACCAAGAATCAAGAAGGTCCTTCGTACTTAACCCACATAATGTTAGGTCCGGATTACCTTTCTTCTTACCTAAGATGAAGGTGTTTTCTGCTTGTGGGTCGTTGACTATTGTTAAATCTCGATTTGCAAGATAATCTAGTAGGATTTCACCTCTTGCGTTGTTTCTGCTATAGCCCCATGCTCTCAGGTTGGCGTTAAAATCGCCTCCCAATACTAAGTTAGTACAATTATGAATGGTTCTTGACCAGTCGTCGAAATCATTAGCTAGATCTCCCTTTGGCTTGGAGTATTGCGATGCAAATTTAAAATTTTCTAACTTCGTTGTTAAATTTATAAATACACTGTTATCTGTTTGTAGGATTTTGTTATGTACAAATAAAGGGTTGGCGATAATTATTCCCGCCGTATTTAATGTTGATTGATATAAAGCCCAAGAAATCGGTTATAACCGTAAAAGAATTTTTGCTTCTATGGTAATCCTGGATTAGTGCTATGTCGATACTGTTCTGGTTCATGTATTTAATTAGTTGAAAGTTTGCTGCACGGCAATTATTTAAGTTTATTTGAGTTACTTTTATGTTTTGTTGATGTAAAGGTGCACCACCAAAGAAGTAAGTTGATTGCATTGATGGAGTTTGATTTTGATTGTGGGTGCGTCTAGCTAGTTTAATCTGTGTGCTTGAATCAACCTTTTCGCCTCTATCGGCGGTGGGGAGGCTGTGCCTCCCTTTTTCTGAATGATGAGTTGATATAAACATCTCTATATTTGACTGTTCTTTTATCTGTTGTTTTGTAGTTATTACTATACTCTCTTCTTCCGGTATTTTCTTCTACGTGTCTACTTCTTTCATTATCCCTTTCCCTTGGGTCTTCAGTTGATGGTCTTTGATATCTGTTATCAATAAAGTACTTACGACTATTTTTTGAAAGAAAATTTTGGGTTTGTGGTTTTGACTTATAATAGCCTTGTAGGCGTCTTCATTTTTCATATTGAAAAATTGGGCATTGGGGTGAGTACGCAGGGTGATTAAAGTCTTCCTTGTTATATCTTAAGCAATTTATGCATTTCTTTATATTTTCTTCACACTCGCTTGTTGGGTGTTTTCCTGAGCAATTCGTACACCGTGATCTGAATTCACATTGTGATTTGGTGTGGTTGCTTAATTCTTGGCAGTTTGTGCATCTCGGCACTCGTATGTAGAATTCAGCCTTGATTAGTTCATAAAATAATTTTATTTTTCCTGTTTTGACAATTTTCTTGCATTCACCCGCCGGTGCTTCTATTATCCAGTTATTGAATGTTGAATTGGTGATTTCTAAAGATTTAAAGATTGTGAATGAATTTAAGTACTTCCTTTTAGATAGTTCTTCTTCCAGTTCCTCCTTTGTGAATTCTTTGTTTATTATCAGTAGAATTATTTTCATCTTCCGTTCCTCTGGGTTGATTATTTCAAAGTCTTTTGAATTGTTCTTAAGTAACTCTGAAATCGTTTCTACTTCTTTTTCTGAGGTTTTTAGTTCTATGTTGTTGTTTTTTGTACGTCTTATATTTTTAATTTCCAGTTGCTTGTCTTTCTTTTTGGCTTCTTCTCTGATTATTTTTGTGACTTGTGATACTTCGATAGATTTATTCGGAACTATAATTAATTTGTTAGGTTTTTGTACTACTGGCTTGATTTCTTGAGTCGTCTTTATTTTTTGGATGCATAATGTCTTCAAAATTTCGTTAAGTTTTTGGTTCTGTTCTTGAAATTGTTTGTTTAAATTTCCTATTAACTGTTTTCTGAGTAGGTCTATATGATTGTCTTGAATTTCATAATTAAATGCTTGTATTTGATCTATTTGTGATTCACAGTAGTGTTGTAATCTTTTCAGTTTACCTTGCATTTCTGTTTGATATTGTTCTTGATATGTTTGGAATGCTGTGTATTTACTTTTTGAGTTTCTAACTGTTTCTAGTTCATTTGTAATTTTGTTATGATAAGTTGTCAAGGTTTCTGTTAAGTCTTGCGTAATTCCATATATTGTCTTTATTGTTGTTGTTATTTCGGTCGTTAATTTTTGTGTATCTATTTGTGTCGAGGGTTGTATCTTGGCAGAAGAAGTATTTTGTTTTTTGAAGAGTCTTAAGAAATTTATAACATCTTTATCAGACCAGATTTTCCGCCCATGTCTGATGAAATCCTGTTCTAAGAGCTTCAGACCTCTTGTTGGAGAAGTCTCTTCTTTTGATTCTAATTCTTCTTCATCGTCCCTACTATCTGTAGAGAGTAGCGAATATTCTTCCATGTCTTCCGTCTGTGTGAATTCACTTTTTGTTTTCTTTCTGCTTTCTTGTTCCTTTAATTCTTTCAAATATTCTTCTATTTGATTTTTTTAAGAGATAATTCTTGTTCTTTGGTTTCTAGTTCTTCCCTTTTTTCTTTCAGCTGCTGGTCTAACTCTTCTAATTTACGATTTTTGGTTTTTAAATCTTTTTCCAATTTTTTATATTTTTCTTCCAGTTGATTCATTTTCTTTTTTGCGGAATAGCTTTTTTTATTGATTAAACATCTTAGACAATTCTGGTAACAATATACTTATTATAACTTCAGTATTTATTTAAAAACCAGTGGCTATCGGATAATATTCTTGATTATACTTTTTTGGCCAATCATCATTCAGTAACGCTAACTGACGTCAATTGATTCACACAGAGATGAAGATATTCTAACTACTTTTTCCTCAATAGTTACCTTTCCAATATCAATCTGCCCTTATGAGGCACAGTATTCATATGAGCAACCAATTTCCACCCAACCGTCAAAGAACAAATTTTTTCAATTTTCAAATTAAAATTAAAAATACTTAGAATTGGCACATTTTTATAAAAATAGTACCGCTAGATAGCCCAAAATTTTAGCTTTCATAAGATATTAATGGTTAAGGGGAAATTAGTGGTTAAGTGGGTAAAAATATGAACACAAAAAAGTAAACAACTAATGTAACTCTATGGGAATTCTGGATATTTTGAACTATTTTAGACACATTTTCAAAAAAAATCATAACTTATATTAAAAATCATTCTAGAAAAGAATGGGTGGTGGCAAAAGAAAGTAGAAGGTTTAAAATAACCATATCCGGTGTTAGTTTTTCAAAATATTGAGAAGAAGTTGGAATTTAGGCTATGTTAAAATGGATAAAAAAGCCACCAAAATCCCATGCTTTTCTATGGAGATGAGGGTTATCCAAAAAGAGCAAAACGAACACTCTTTCATTTGCATATTAAACATATAAATCTTGAGAGTTTCTTAATAAACTTGGTATTAAATTAAAGCTATTGAACTGTTTTAAGAAAATGACACCATAATTTTTTACTTTGAGCACTTTTTCATAATTTAATTTCCTTAAGAATTTGGTTGTTTACCCCATGTTATTCCTATAGGGAAAACAGAAGTAATTTCTCAAAAACGACACTTTTTGTTTTACTTATTAATCACATAAATCTTGTTTATAACTTATGAAATATGATACCAAAATGATCTACGTACTTTATGTTATATAAATCGAGCCATTAAAATTAGTTTTCGATTAGTTTTTTATGTTTTTAAAGCAAGTGAAAGTTGACAATTTTTGAAAATGGCTCTAGAAAAATAAAAAAGTGTATCAGCTTTAAAGGGTTAATTTAATATAAAATAATTACTGTATAAGTATAAAATTGGTATTAAAATGTGCAGAAAAGATCATAGAATATAAAATGAGCAAGATTTATAAATTTTACATTAGTTAAGTGGACACAATAAGCATATTTGTAGGTGGCTTTTGCCTGGTTCAGAAAACGAAAGAAGTAGAAAGTTTATATACCCATAACTTTTGAACCCCTACACATAATGACATGCACTCTATACCAAAATGTTCATCATAAAAAAAATGAAGAGAAAGCTCTATGACACAAGACTCTAAAAAATCAAGTCTGTAATTTAAATAGTTTCCGAGTACGAGGCTGTGACGTTTGGACAGGCGGACATACAGAGAAGCGAGACTATAAGGGTTTCGTGAGATGAACGAAACGCTAATAAAAATGAATAAAATGCATAAGAGTATCACAGGTAAGTGATTGTTTGATTAATTAATGCTTCAGTTGTAAAATATTTTACCTGCAGATTATTTTCTGACTTTGAATTTTCGGTCACAGACACTTTGAGAATTTTCTGCTGAGGTGGTACATATATATATTGAGAGAGACATTATATACATTTGTTCCGTGCTATAATTTAGGGGGAATAAACACTATTTATACAGTGTGTTTAGGGCCGAAATTTCAGTTTTTCTTTTGTCGCATTTGTCGCACTTCATTTTGTCGCATTTGTAGTTAAGATTGCACAACTTTAAACTAACTTCAAGATTGCTAAGAGATCGCCTGTCACAAGGATCATCAAAGTAGCCGAATTGTTTAATAACTTTTAATACTGAAATATGCTATTCAGTGACTTTCATTCACTGGAACACCTACCACCTGTGGTGTGAAACTTTGTTCTTTCCTCTGAAATATTCTTTGAAATGTTTAATAATGTTTCTAAATAAAGAGGTAGTGTGAAATGTTTTCTAAAAGTTAGTTTTGATGATTTTACAATGGAGCAATCTAGATTCCATTTGTCATCTCTGTGATTGTGCCGACTGCGGCCCTTTGTTTGTGCAGAGCCGAACCACACCGAAAATTTTTGAATCGTGTGGCCCGCGATTTCGAGGAATAGATAGCAACTCCTGAAACTCCGCTTGTGACAATAATGCACTATGCATTAGATTTAGTTCAACCGTTGTGAATTTTAGATGTTAATCAGTTTTTGGTGACAGTGTAAAATTAAAGTGGGGTCTCTTTTTAAAAAGTTATATATTTGGGAAACGCGTATGCGTGCGAACGGATTATTTTATCTGTAACTACAAGTTATAATGGAAAATAGGGACATCTGTTCATTTATATATAAAGAAGTACAGACTAGAACAGAAAACATGGTCCTGCTCCTAAATCATATGTAACACATACTCGTTAATTTTTCTATTGATTTTATTCGTTTTTTAATTATCTGTTTATTGTGGAATGTAAATATAATGAACCGTCATTTAATAAATTGTACCTGAATGTATTATTAATACAAACGAACATAAACCATGCATATATTTAAATTATTTAATTAAAAGAAAAACAACTCATTTACGTTATGCCAAATATGTTATTTAACTTTAATATATTTTTATTGTGTCTCTGAAGAAACTTTAAAAATTTTATCCTGAATTTAAAAATATCTTATATTTTAAATGAAAAAAAAAATTCTCTAAAATCGCAGTACATATTTTTGAAGAACTGCGAATAAAAGACTAGAAAAAAGTGAAGAAATAATCTGCCACCCCTGGAAAAACCTTTGTCCTACCTGGAACTATGGTATAGCTACGGGCCTGTGACGAACTATTAACATGCTCTAGGCTCTCCTTTTGCTTTATTTGGCCCCGCAGTAAGCACGATCTTTTAGACAACTAAGAAGTTTTTGAAAGGTCAAAGTAACAAACTGATATGATATAATGCCGTAGTCAATGAATGTAATCCTAAAAGATTTTACAAGGAACATGTCATTTATTTTTTTAAATACGCCACGACAATGACAAAGCCATCAAAATACGATCTGTCTATATTAAATAAGGACTTATTTAATATTTATATAATTTTCTATATATTATTTAGCTTTTAAGAACAAAGTAATTGAATTCCCATACAAAACTATACTTAATCTATGATCGGTTAACGAAGAATTCGATTAGCGAACACTATTTTGGAACGGATTAAGTTCGTTAACCGATCATCCACTGCATATACAGTTTGCGTCATTTAATTGACAAAACAGTAGGTGGAGGTTTTAGGTATGATAATTTAATACATATAGGGTGAAAGCTCCAGTAACAGACACCTTAATGATTCTTTCTTGTTAAGATCTCTATTACAAAATTTTAAACACATTTTATACTTATTTTTATTTTCAAAAGGATATTAAAGATACATTAAAATATTGCTGTTGATAAATTTCTCAAAAATATTACATTGTATCATTAAATTTTTTTTTTGCATAAATATGGCCAGTAACTACAGTAACCGACACCAACGCCATTTTAAAAAAACTATAACTGATACAAAGTCAACCAGTGTCTGACACTCTTGAAAATATTTTTTGTTTTAAAGATGTTGTTTTATATTTCATGTAATTTATTATCTAAAAATACTATAATCTTTAATATAAAAACAAAATACTTAAACTTTATTTATATATGATATACTACAGATGCATGTGTTCCTTTTCTCATGTTTAAAATTATCAGTAATGCAGATATGAGGCATTCTCACAATCTTTTGACTTTTAAGTTCCTGAATAACAATTTTTATTTTAGTGCATATTCTAGGGTTTTCTTTTTAATTTCTTATACTGGTAAACATCCCATTGCATGACTGCATAACAGTATTAACGAGATAAATAAGTTTTGGACGATGTTGGAGATCCATATACCACGGAATTCCATACCGTCCTGTGTCCATGATGCTGATTATTAAGTTTGGAGCTGTCTGTGTAAAATTGTTTCAATAAAAGTAACACGATGCAATTTTTTGACGAAGCTGGAACTATTGTTTTATATAAATATGTAGCAAAAAATTAACCTGCACACATTTTTATGGTTGTTATTATTTTTTAAACTCTGTCCCTGGGTTTTAGATTCCTTACCGTCTCTCTTGCTAAAATTATACAGAAAATCACTTCAGATGCAGTCGCAGAATTTTTTTCAATTTTTTTCTCATCTAGAAGTATGCTAGAGAAAGAATGGCTAAAATTCTTTGACAGGAAATTTACTGCAGAATTGAAATCAGCATTTAACTATCAATTTCAAGCATCGTGGCTTTATTGGTAGTCTTACCGTCCCCAAGGTTTATTCCTGCATTTTTCGAGGTAAATTAATTTTTTTTTAAATTTAATCCAACTGTTGCTAAAGATCAATGAATATAGTGGATATCACTTAGTCTTAACATGATTTTCCTAAAAATAGGTGGGAATTTTCCTTACCATCCTATCGTTACAGTCTCTTTTTTTCCTTACCATCCCTTTTTTCCCTTACCGTCCTCTTTTTTCCTTACCGTCCCTTCCTTACCATCCCTTTAATGGTCTGGTCCCTCAGCTTCGTAATGTTAAGTCTATGGACTTTTGATGCATTCTAATATTTAAAATATCTTCTCGGGAAATTCATAACATATTTTTTCTGCGTACTCTTTTTAAAGAATGTCTCTTTTTTTCTTAGTTTCCAAAATATTTCTAAAATCTATGCTGAATTTAATATTTTATGTGTTAAAAGCGGGCGAACTGTGAGTAAGATTTTAATACTTCATATAAATTAAGTATTTATTATTATAATTAAGTATTTAAGCATTAGATATTTTAAATATACGAATGCATCAAATGCCCATAGACTTTACATTAGTGAGGGGAAATTGGAAACTGAGTGACCAGCCCCCTTAACCCAATATTATACCAACATTTTGTACTAAAAATACTACATTGTTATTATTTCTTATTTGAATGCTCTGTGGGTACTATGCAAATTCATTATAAGTAAAAATTTAGAAGAAACACAAAAAGTTAGAGTGGTAAATTGGTAAGCAAAATTAAACTCGCAAGTTTAATTTAAACCTCAGTTAAATAAAAAAATCAACGCTGCTGCCATTTTTTCTCTATTTTGAATAATTAAGGCATTCGTCTATAAGCTTAAAATGTCATTTTATTAAATTTAATTTCACCAGATTTTTATTCCTGAAAGTTAAAATTTTGTGAGAATGCCTCATATCCAATAACTGACATTTATGAATCAGTAACTGAAAAATGGTGTAAAGCACTGGCAGTAGAACTTAACTTTTAATGGTGTTAACTACAAGATAAATTTAATTTATTATTATGCTTTTTTAAACAGTTCAAATAATAGATTTCAACTTTCTTTAATATTACCAATAATTAACATCTCTATCGGTAACTGGTGAAATGAAATTAATGGAAACAACAACTGGCAACCCCCATTAAGCTAAATTAAATAAATATAAATTAGAAATGATAGTCCTAATGTATCATAGGCATCTGTTAACTAATTTCTACAACTATAACTTTAAGAAAAGTAGTTAAGGGTGGTTATAATACGAATACATTAAAAAAAAGAACTACCTTAATTTTAAAAATAAGATAAATGCCTCAAAATGCTACTTTTTGTTTTCTCAAAAGTTTCTTCCTCATTGAATATGTTCTTGTACTACTAGTGGTAAATAAATTGACCCCAAAAAAAAAATAAGAGTCTAAGTTACCACTAGATGACATTACTTTGCAGAATTGTACAAGAAAATGCTTATTTGAGTTAGATTTTTGCTGAAGTGTCAGTTACTGGTTAGGTGTCAGTAAATGAGGATTTCGCCCTATGTTCAAAAGAAATTATCTGTCTGCAAACAATTTTTGTACAGTGCGCACAACTAGCAAAATCACAGTTTTGAGCAAAGCTTATCTAAAATTGAAAATCAGTTGGAGCTTGTGTTAAAGTACACATTAGCAATTTCAAATTGACCGTGTTGTAATTTGAATACTTTCATGCGGTTTGTTTTGCATAATTCAGAATTGTATAGGATTTTTTAAACTATGAAAAAAAAGATCTTTTGAAGGTGTAAAACTGGTGACTCTCCCTAAAATTGAAGATAGGCACAAAACTTTTCAGCTTAGAAAAGTCAATTTCTTTTTTAATTGTTTGCACTCTGTGTATCACAGAAAATATGACGCATTTCGAATTTTCTGAATACTTGATATAATAAACACTAGTTGTAATTATGTTCAATGACAAATTTCAAAGATAACATCGATATCGATTTCTTTATCGCCTCTGTGAAAGGGGAATAGATATAGGGCTGCAGTTTCTTTTTATGACAACGTATACGATGAAAAAATACAGGATCTTTTTGCTTAAGGGTGTCAACAGTAATTTCGAAATAAGATTTAAAACACACAGATGTGGTGATCTATCTTTATCTCGAAAACTACTGAAGCGATTTAAATACCTTTTAAATAGTTTTTGAAATCACCTACTCAATATAGTTTCATTTCCTATGGAGAAAGCAGTATCAGCTTCAACAATGAGTATTTGTTGAAAAGTACCAATGGCAATGTTGCCACAATAGCGCCAAATTTTGGCCAACTTGGCGAAATATCGCCAAATGTTGGCCAACTTGGCGAAATATCGCCAAATGTTGGCTAACTTAGTGAAATATTGCCAAATTTTGTAGTGTATTTAAAAATATATATTTGTTTTTTCTATATGTTAGTGCATTTTAATGAAAGCATGTTTTTAAAAAAATTACATTTATATTAGGAATCTTTACTTTTTAACAACAAACAATTTATAGTTCAGTTACTGTCAAAATAATTTTAACAAAATTGAAATCGCTTTAATACTTCTCTAGAATGAGGTACATCGGTGTCAGCTGTTTTACATATTTTGTTGTTTGAGAATTTCCGAAACCATTACATTTTTTTCGAACGATTAGCTTATAGTTTAACGACTACCAAAAGTATTTTTTAAAGTATTGAAATAACTTATGTAGTTCCTATGAATTAAGATGCATCAGTAACAGTTGTTTTACCCATGATTTCGCAGCTGTTGTTACTTCTTAAATTTACATTTGACGGAATGTTATCATTATTTATATTACAGAGGGATATTGTGGTAGTGCAAGAAAAAAACTGAAGTAAAGCAAACTTTCCATTTTTTCCCAAGAGAATATATTAATGCTGTCTATAGAAATCCCGTTTAACAAAATCTACAAAATTAAAGGCTTGATTTAATATGCAACCAATTGCATTCATCAATATAATAAACAATTACTTTCTACTTTATTATGAAAATGCGGTTTGAAACGCAAAATTGATTTGAACTTTTTTTTATACATCGGATTTCGTTAATTAGTAACATTATTTCAGTCCAGAAAAATTTCTTACTTTTACTGTTCTAGAGAAAAACAATAATCAAATACTCTATCGTTGAAATTAATATTTCTCTTTGTTCTTGTTGTAACGGAGATGTATTTAACTAATCGAATTCCTTCTTCAAACAGATCGAGGCATACAGTTCTAAACCACGCAATGAGCCTGTGTAAATGAATAATAGAGAAGCGGTTACTGGAGCTCTGACTTACTAAATATGTTAGTATATATACCCAGAGGCAAAACTAATATTAGATGAATGAGCTTTCGTAGCGGGTGCATTTACAGAAATTAGTATGATTTTGTGGATAATATTAGATTGTCGAAAGGAAGAGGCTTATGTCTGTTTTTTTTTTTTTTATATTAGCCTTTAGATCATTTAAGTAATAAAAATTAAAGATTTAAGGAAGATATTCTGGTAATGGTTTCTAGCATTAAATTAAGCGCATCAAATATTCTAATCATACATTATTAATTGAAAATATAGTATGTATTTCAGAAATCGACTGATTCTGTATCAATATTTTAAACTAATTCTCATAACGCTCTTAATTCTAAACTAAAAATATTCATTATTAAATTAATTGAAATTTATTCTCTTACATAGAGCTTGAAAATTTTCCAAAACAGTTTTGATTTACTTTTTTATTAGTTGCTAAGCTTTAAAGATTATTATTTAGTATTTTTAGCATAAAAAAAAAACACTTTTACTGAATTAAAGTTCGCCTTGCCATGTATGCGAACCTACTTAGTGCTTGTTAAATAGCTCAAGATGTGAAAAAACATAATCTAATTTAGTAATATAAACAAAATAATCGAAGTCGGACGGAAATTTCTACAAATAACAGGAAAAAAAATTTCAAATCACAGGTAACTTGTCACCTGTACTTTTACGGGTTTTGACTATTTTTTAAGAATGCAGAGTGATTTCTTAAGACTCTGAAGGACACTACTTTTAGAATAGCACAGAAAGTCTCTACGTACCTGTGAGACACATCTGATAAAAGTTCTTCCGGCCAGTGCCGGGAGGAAGAGGTAGGTTTCATATTCCTTATTTTTTAAAAGCAAGCTTATGTTATTCAAACTCACGAAGCTCAATTTAGTGGAAACCGATTATAGGAGATTCAATACTAATTTTTATCAATACTAAATCATTATGAATGACAATTTCGCGAAATTAGTCAGCTTTATCCAAGCTGCTTTTATATAAAGTAACTTGTATTTGGTTGCCAAATTCGGCGATATCTTGAAGTTCCTGTCATTTTAAGACAACATGGTGGATGAGGCGAGAACTTTGTCGAGACCTTAGTAATTCCTGTGCACATGCTCACTCACATCGGAATCGGTTGATATATACAAGTGCTGTCGCAGGCAAAAAATCAGATTTTTCAAAATGTCACCCACATTAGAAATTGAAACTGCAATATATGAGTCATTTTTTTTTAAATAAAGACAAAACAAAAAATGCTCCGGAATCCTTATTACATGGTCAAATACTTAAGAAAGAAACCTTTTTCAATTTCTAATTTTTTTGCACCTAACTTTAAATATAATTTTTTATTTAATTTAATGGCCTCCATTTTGAAACAAGATGGCCGATGAAGCTGGACAGCGAACTTGATCGAGAAATTACGACATACTATCTACATGCCTTCTTACATCGAAATAGGTTAATAAATACGCGTTTTATCACGTGACAAATATCAGATCGTTTCAAAATGTCAGCCATGCTAGAAATTCAAAGTTCTATAATTCAACCGTTTTTTAAGATATATACGAAACAAAAACCGCTCCGGAATCTTTGTATCAAGGTCAAACACATAAAAAAAATCTTTTTCATTTTTCAATTTTTTGATAAGTCATTTAAAATTTAAAATTAAAAATTTTTTAAATGGCAGCCCTTTTGAAAAAAGATGGCGAATGAAGCTGGCCAACGAACTCGGTCGAGACATTGGTACGTATTATGTATACACCAAGGTACATCCAAATCGGTTCATAAATACGCCTGTTATCGCGTGACAAATTCAGGTCGTTTCAAAATGTCAGCCACAATAGAAATTCAAAATGCTATAACTCAGACATTTTTTTAGATATAGACGAAACAAAAACTATTCCGGAATCTTTGTATTAAGGTCAAACACATACAAAAAAACTGTTTCATTTTCCAATTTTTTGGTATCGCATTTAAAATTTAAAATTTTAGGTAGCTTTCATTATAAAAAGCTACCTATTGCAGCCGTTCGGAGGAAAGCGATTTCAAAAAAAAAATTTGGTATATTTTCATCGATCATGACCACCAGACCCCGAAACCACCCTCCGTTCAAAAGTTGATATATATATATGTATATATATATATATTAATCAATGGAAAATATTAGTAATTGAAAAATTAACTATGGCTTTAAAAAATAATATTTCTGATTTGGTTTCTATTAATACAAAGCATTTTTTCCAACAAATTACTAAATTACAAAAAAAACTACGTATTACATATGTAGACAAATCTCCTAATAATTATGCTATTATATGTAAATCTTATTATCACCAACTTCTTACAAATTGTATTTCTTCTAATAAGTCGTTTCAAAAAACTAATGAAAATGTAATTGTAAATAATCGTAAAATTCGAAGTTATTATAAACTATTAAATATTTTATCTACTAACTTTAATTATCCATATTTAGTTCTTATTCCCAAATTTCATAAAACTCCAATTAAATTTAGGTCTGTAACTATTGGTTGCAATACATATAATAATAAAGCCAATAAACTTCTCTTAAAAATTCTTAATCAATTATATGTACTTACTACAAACAATGATAATACATATTGTATAAAAAATAGCTATCAACTTGTCAATATTTTAAAAAAACTTCATTGTGTATATAATATAACGACACATGACTTCAAAGATCTTTTTAATAATATAGACCTATTAGATTTACATAAAATTATAAATGCATTATTTAAAAAGTATTATAAAAAACTGGAATTACCATCTAATATAGATATTGCATATTTTAAATCTTTAACAAACTTCATTATCTATAATAATTATATATTGCAAGATAACACTTTATATTTATAGCATGTCGGTATACCACAAGGCGGTTGTACATCCAGTTTACTATCAGACTTATACTTATATCATTATGAACGTAATTTTACTAATAATAATCTACATTTATATCGTTATATTGATGGCATAATTTTAATTGATACTGATCAATCTGCAATTACTCAATTTCCAGTAGATTATCCCACTAATTTGGAATTAACGGAAAACCTTTTATCTAACAATACTATTAACTTCTTAGATGTTAAAATTACAATAAAAGACAACAAAACAATCACAGATTTATATGACAAACGTAAAGAATTTAAACTCAAAGTTAATACATTTACAAATTTTAAATCTTGTCTACATCATTCTGTATTTCGAAATATAATACTTAATCATTTATATAGAATAAAATGTTTATGTTCTTCTCCTCTAATTAACAATAATATTAAAAAACTAATTTATGATGCATTAAATCATGGTTTTCCAAAAAAATTCATACATTCATTAATATACAATTAGTACTTTACTTACATGATCTTTTAAAACAAATTAACACATGCGTAAACAAAATTACAAAAAAAATTATAAAATAAAAAAATATCTATAAAAAATAAAAATTGTAAAATAATATAAAAAAATTATTATAGGTTGGATGGGTGGGCAGATGTTAGAGTACAGAGGAGGGTGGTGTTGTCTGGATAATACGCAATGGTTAATTTATATATATAAAAAATGGGGCTTTTGTATTATTACTATATTTTTGATACGTATTTTATAAGGATGTTGATTTGATATTTTATATGTAATTGGTGACTTTTATTAATATTATATTTAGCTTAATTATTGTTTAATCTTATTTACAATCATGTGTTATTAAATTTTAATTTACTAAGGAATCATATCAATTACTCAATCATATCAATTATCATATCATATCATTTACATTATCATATCAATTACTAATAGTATGCCATTTTTATAGTGATTGATATACATATAAGTATATTTAATATAAATAAAGTTATACTGTATGTATTAAAATTGGGTAATTATTTTTATTATTATTCCTCTATTCTTTTTAATATTGATCTATTTTCACTTTGTGTTATAAAATTTATTATCGGTTTAATGTTTTTGAATGTCCCACATTCATACTTTTAGGATTTTTATGGATGTATGAAAATAATCCACACACTATATTTGAGATTTTTAGGTAATGGGAATTTAAGTATCTGATAATCTGCTATTTACTTCCATATGTTTTTTAGTTCCTGTTCATTTTATAATTATCTTATATATAATAGTTTTTATTAAAGATTTTTATATTATATTTAATAATTATTTATATTAATTATTATTGAATTTATTTTGTTTTATAGCATATAGCTATATGCTATATATTATCAATGTTATAGAATTATTTAAATTCTTAGTGTAGTTTAAATGAGTTAGATAATAGAATATTTTGTATGCTTTTTTTTGAATTTTATTAACAATAGTTTTTTTTTTAAATACATAGTGTGGTTTATATTAGGTTTATAATTATCTATATATAATGATATGTTTGGTTTTGCTGTTAATAAAATTTTTTACATTCAAAAGCTTACAATTGTTTATCTTGTAACATTTGAATAATAAAAGTACTATTAGATGGCAGCACCAAAATTTGTCTTTTGACGATAAGTTTTAAATTTTGATTTTTCCAGCTCCTTTTCAGTTATAATTTACTACACCAGGTGGATTTTTTAGCTATATTTTGAGGATATTGTTAAATAGTAATTAATTAATTTAATAGTGCATTTTAGTTATTTTAAATAATGTAATTACTTTCTATTTATTTTCTTTTATATTATATTAAATGTATTTATCATGGTATTTCAAAATGTATTAACTGCATCCTTTGGTATCAATTACTGTGATTTCTTAACTGTTTTATTCACCTTAATCTTTACGATTTTTTGGTAGCCATGTGAGCGTGGATATATTGAAAAATACTGAAATATTAATCGTTATGTTGTTTATTATTTCTATTTTATATCCTATAAATATTTAAACAGGTTTTATTGATTTTCCCATTTCATATTATTTGTTTCTATTCTGTTTTCATTTTTAATCAATTCACTTGATTTTAATGGTTGTTTGGGCACAGGGAAAAATAATTTTTAGCTTTAGCTTATTTTTCTCACAGAAAACACCCATATTGCTTATATCATTGAATTCTGTGCCCTTGATAACGTAATACAATATATAAGCTTTTCCATTATTTGTCGGTGTCCACTTTCTTCTTTTTTCTTCCATAATAATTCTTATAATAAATTATTTGGCACTTTTTTTATACTTACAGCTTTAATTCATAATATTACGGTTTTTGATGGTGGTAGGTTATGTTTAATTAATGGTTATATATATATATACATATATATGTCTGATCTTTGTAACACTGTAACTCTCGTATTTATGAACCGATTTGGATGTAACTCGGTTTGTATATAGTGCATACCAATGTCTCCACCGAGTTCGTAGGCCAGCTTCATCCGTCATCATGTTTCAAAATGGCAGCAATTTAAAAAACTTTAAAAAATTTAAAATTTGAAATGTGGTACCAAAAAATTTAAAATGGAAAAATATTATTTTTATGTGTTTGACCTTGATACAAAGATTCCAGGGCAGTTTTTGTTTCGTCTGTATCTTAAAAAATGGCTGAGTTATAGAACTTTGAATTTCTGGCGTAGCTGATATTTTAAAAAGTCCTTCCGGCCAGTGCCGGGAGGAAGAGGTAGCTTTCATATTCCTTATTTTAAAAAAGCCAACATATGTTATTCAAACACACGAAGCTCAATTAAGTGGAAACCGAATATAGGAGATTCAATGTTAATTTTTATCAATACTAAATCATTACTAATGAGAATTTCGCGAAATTAGTCAGCTTTATCCAAGCTGCTTTTATTTAAAGTAACTTATATTTGGCTGCCAAATTCGGCGATTTCTTAAAGTGCCTGCCATTTTAAGACAACATGGTGGATAAGACTAACAAGTGAACATGGTCGAGACCTTAGTAATTGATGTGCACATGCTCACTCACATCGGAATCGATTGATATATACGAGTGCTGTCGCAGGCAAAAAATCAGATTTTTGAAAATGTCACCGACAGTAGATATTGAATTTGCTATATCTGAGCCATTTTTTAAGATAAAGACAAACAAAAAATGCTCCTGAATCCTTATATCAAGGTCAAATACTTAAGAAAGAAACCTTTTTCAATTTCTAATTTTTTTGCACCTCACTTTAAATATAATTTTTTTTATTTAATGGCCGCCATTTTGAAACAAGATGGATGATGAAGCTGGCCAGCGAACTTGGTCGAGATATTGATGTATACTATCCACAAGCCTTCTTACATCGAAATAGGCGAATACGTGGGTTATCGCGTGACAAATACAAGATCGTTTCAAAATATTAGCCATGCTAGAAATTCAAAGTGCTATAATTCAACCATTTTTTAAGATATAAACAAAAGAACAAATTTTCAGAAACAAAATTTGTCCGGAATCTTTGCATCAAGGCCAAACACATAAAAAAAATCTTTTTCCTTTTCCAATTTTTTAATATCTCATTTTAAATTAATTTTTTTTAAATGGCAACCCTTTTGAAACAAGATGGCGAATGCAGCTGGCCAACGAACTCGGTCGAGACATTGGTATGTACTATGTACAGACCAATTTACATCCAAATCAGTTCATAAATACGCCTGTTATCGCGTGACAAAAATCAGGTCGTTTTAAAATGTCAGCCACAATAGAAATTCAAAATGCTATAACTCAGCAATTTTCAGCAAATGCTATAACTCAGCTAAAACAAAAACTGTTCCGGAATCTTTGTATTAAGGTCAAGCACATACGAAAAAAATCTTTTTCATTTTCCAATTTTTTGGTATCTCATTTTAAATTAATTTTTTTTTAAATTTTTTAAATGGCCGCCATTTTGAAGCAATATGGCGGGTGAAGCTGGACAACGAACTCGGTCGAGATATTTAAATGTACTATGTACACACCAAGGTACATCCAAATCGGTTGATAAATACGCCCGTTATCACGTGACAAAAATCAGGACGTTTCAAAATGTCAACCACGCTAGAAATTCAAAATGCCATATATCAGCCATTTTTTAAGATATCGACGAAACCAAAAATGCTCCCGAATCTTTTTATCAAGGTCAAACACATAAGAATAAAATATTTCTTCAATGTTCAATTTTTTGGTACCACATTTCAAATTTAATTTTTTTTTAAACTTTAAATGGCCGCCATTTTTAAACAAGATGGCGGATGAAGCTGGCCAACGAACTCAGTCGAGACATTGGTATGTACTATGTATAAACGAAGTTACATCCAAATCGGTTCATAAATACGCCTTCTATCGCGTGAAAAATTTCAGGATGTTTCAAAATATCAGCCACGCTGGAATTTCAAAATGCTATAACTCGGCCATTTTTTAAGATATAGACGAAACATAAACTGCTCCGGAATCTTTGTATAAAGGTCAAATACATAAGAAAAAAATATTTTTCTATTTCCAATTTTTTGGTACCATATTTCAAATTTTAAATTAAAAAAAAAATGTAAATGACCGCCATTTTGAAACAAAATGGCGGATGAAGCTGGCTAACGAACTCGGTCGAGACATTGGTATGTACTATGTACACATCGAATTACATCCAAATCGGTTCATAAATACGAGAGTTACAGTGTGACAAATGTCATATATATATATATATATATATATAGTGTGACCTCTCCAGTAGTTGATACCCCTCCAGTAGTTGATCAAATTTTTGAAGTATTGCGCCATTTCCAGCGGAAATGAGTTTTACACGTGGCACTAGACATAATATTTTTGTTTGAATGTTAGTGCATCTGTTGTCACATAGTTTTCAGCTTTCTTCTGTAAGAGAAGCCACATAATGATTTTTTTTTATTAGAAAGTGAAAAAATTTACACTCATTGCCATAAAAATTTGCGCACCAAGAAACAATTGTGGGATCGCAAAGAAACTTGGCATGAAGGTACATATCAGGCATATATGCAAATGATTAGAAATGCAGCGTGATTGCGCATTGCGTAATGCCACTAGAGGCCGTTGAACTTCGTCCACCTTGGAGTAGAACTTCGTCCTTCTGGTAAGCAGAACTTGTTTGAGAGTACCTTTTCTTTTGCAAAGGAAACGCTGAGGTAGACATGACGTTACGCAGCCATTGAAGACAATATGAGCAGCTGTCAGAGTTCGAGAGGGGGAGAATCATCGGAATGATGGAAGCTGGGTGTTCAGCTCGGCGAGTAGCTCGTCAAGTAGGCCGTTCTGATTTTACTGTGATGAGGTGTTAGGACCTGTGGACTGAAGAGACGTCATTTACACTGCGACCAAGCTCGGGACGCCCTCGACAGACCAGTCGTCGAGAAGACAGTCACATCATACGAAACGCACGCGTAGAGCCAAGTGCCTCATTGGCCGTTACCCAGACACTGGCAGCACCTTCACTACGGACCCCTGTGTCTTTCCAAACCATCGCAAGGCGCCTGGCTGAAGGACATCTGGTATCGCGGCGCCCATTACGTGTGCTGCCAATGACACCCACCCACCGACGCCTCCGTTTGGAGTGGTGTCGCGAACGACGGGATAGGACTGCAACGGAATGGAACCAGGTCGACTTCAGCGACGAGGCTAGAGCCAATTTGAGCAGCGATGACAATCGGGTTCGTGTGTGGAGGCCCTGTGGTGAACGCCTCAATCCTGCCTTCGCTTTACAGCGACACGCTGCTCCCACAGCTGGTGTGATGGTATGGGCTGCCATTGCTTACGGTACACGGTCACCCCTAATATTGATCCGTGGCACAATTACAGCCCAGCGGTAAGTCCAGGACATCCTTCAGCCACATGTGTTGTCACTCGTGGCAGGGCTCCCAGGAGCCATTTTTTAGCAAGACAATGCTCGGCCACACACAGCAAGGATGTCACAAGCCTGCCTCCTCCACATTACCACCCTTCCCTGACCTGCTCGATCCCCAGATTTGTCACCCATCGAGCATATCTGGGATCAATTGGGACGGCAAGTTGGACACCCTTCGAGTTTGGTTGAACTCGAGGCGCGTTTACAGCAGCTGTGGAATGAGATGTCTCAGGACATCATACGGAACTTGTATGCCTCAATGCCCGCTCGTATCGCATCGTGCATTCGCGCTAGAGGGGGTCCAACAGAGTACTAAAATATCCGTTCATTTGTACTTTTTTCAACAATAAATGATCCTTTTTCTTTGGTTTTCCACTCACTTACTTATATCACAGTAGTAGTTACGCGTGTAAAATTTCGTTTCATTTAGACGTCTTTTTCTTGGTGCGCAAATTTTTATGGCAATGAGTGTAGTTTTTGATTAGTTGGAGACAATTACGGTAAGTTAAATTAAACCCCTTCCATCTTGCTTATTTCAATTAATATTTTTATAAGAATTGTCGTTAATCACAGCCCAAGGATGATATTTTAAGCATCATGTTCTAGATTTTCGATTGACTTCTTTTTAAGTGTTGTAATTTGACTGATCAACTTCTGGTCTTATTAAATAAGCAAATTCCAGAATTTGATCAGCTGTGATCAATTATTGGTTTCGAGGATTCTACTTATTGATCAGAATAGCAACTACTGGTTAACAACATGCATAACCATTAGTTGATCATTCTTTAATTTCTCTGCTTACCAAGCCATTATTGCTTAATTTCAGAATTCATTATGCAGTCCAAAAATAAATTCTTCCAGTACTCAGAGGATGATCTGCGAGTAGCCATTAAAGACGTAAGAGAAAAGGGTGTTTCCATTAGGAATGCCCCAAAAAACATAACAGACCTTTCGGAACTTTGCATAATAAGGTAGATAGATAGGTAAGAATCCTTCCTACCTGTTTTAAACACCTATTAACATACGTAATTTCGAATCAATAGCCCTGTTCGAAATGTTCCACCTATGTTTCCTTAAAAAGCTTTTTGGTTTTAGGTTAAAGGGAAAACGCCAGAGGTGAGGCGGGCGGGATCTTCATCAATTTTAAGCAAAGAAGAGGAACAGCTCCTTGTTGATTGGATAAATGCTTATGGCAAAAAAGGGTTCCAGATTAAGAGGTGGACTTTATTTGAAACCATAAAAAACATCACTGAAGCCGATAAAAGGTCAAACCCTTTTGCAAACTCAACTCCAGGGAAAACATGGTTTAAAGGACTCATGGGCAGAAACAGTTCGATAGCTGAGAGGTATGCAGATGCTATCAATATCGCAACAGCAGAAGTGTCAGAGCCCAACATCCACGAGTGGTTCCAAGAACTTTGCAAATATCTTGTAACCAAATGCTGTCTTGACATTCTTCTTGATTCAAGGAGAATTTTTAATGCTGACGAAACCGGTTTTCAAACTTGTCCAAAAACGAGAAAAGTTTTAGGACCTATTTCATTCAAAAATTTATATGAAATAAAAACAGGTAATGAAAAGAAGCTATAACCGTGATGGCTACTTCCAAACAGCAGGAGAGGTTATTCCTGGGATGATCGTTTACCTATTGAAGAAAATATCACGTGAAATTGCACAGAATGTGCCTGGCGACTGGGGAATATTCCAGATCCTTCAAGTCAGGTAGATCAAAGAAAGATTGAATGTGTAGGAGAACCTACTTTGAATATCTCACAGATATATTTTAGCCTTGTTTGAGAATACAAAATATAAAACTATCCATATTACTTTTGGTGGATTGCCACAAGAGCCGCATAACTCTTTAAGTGGCAAAGTTAAGCTCAAAGAATCAAATCGTTCATTTTGCTCTTTAACCGAATACAACACACATATTCTAACCAGCTGATGTTGCTATTTTGAGGCCTCTCAAAGTGCGCTGGCGAGAAAGCGTTTACAATTAAAAAACTGAATCTGGAAACAAAGCGTACACAAAAGCAGTATTTGGACCTTTGATTGAAAGTGTATTTCGAGAAGCAGCAACTCCGGAAGTCATTAAAAATGGTGAAAATAGGTCTAGAATATGAGTAGAGGAAAACTTCAACGTCCAGATGCTTTTGTACATTGAATCCCTATTCAAAAAAGGTACAGCTCAGGAGTTCAAAAGCGTGGAAGGTCGCGAATGTGGGGGTGATGTTGAGACTCTTGAATTGGAGGCAAATGCGGAACAAATGTCTTGAACAAACTCAAATGGACATTGCGACATCAGAGGACGAACCTGAATCGCCAGTTGATGATCTCCTAACACCGACTGCTGCTATTGCACTACAATCTGATGATGCTTCAACAACATTTGATTATGATCATACAACACCAGATCCTTCAAGTCAGACAGACCGATTTCCAAATTATGCGACTCCTAAGCACCCAAAATACCTAGGTTTAGCTAAAGTAAAAAATGTCAGTCCAGCTTTTGCATACAACATTCTATGACCTCACGACCCTCCAGACAAGAAGGAAACAGAAAATTATGCGACAACGTCAAAACAGTGGATAAAGTTTTTCGAAGATAGGGAAAAAAGAAAAATGAGAGAAAGAAACATGAAAGAAAGAAATGACTCAGAAAACGGAAGAGAGGAAACAACTTATACATCAAAGACAAGGTATAGGACTATCTAAAATTCCGACTAGATGGAAAAAACAACGGCTCACACAGCTTTGAGTCCAGTGCCATAGTTTCGTACGGTGAGAGTGTGTGAATGGAATCCTCAGATGAGAAAACTGTCCATACTTGGCAGACGGTGCAAAAGTATATTGATCAGCACGTTGTCATCAAGTATGAAGGGAAATATTTTCCAGGGAAAATATCGGAAATGGAAAGAGAAGGAGCTACGGTGGCTACGATGGCGGCATGTGGGCGCCTATGGAAGTGGTCCTTTTTTATAGGTGGGATCAAGTTATTCCCCACAAAAATATTTTCTCTGTCCCTGAATTAGAGTTTCAATATTAATTATGAGTTATAGGCAAATTGTATTTTTTACTTTTATTCGTCTCATTAAAATGTTTACTAATCTCAAATTGTTTAATTTTTTCTACTTACATTGAAAAAAAGATAAAAATGACCAGTGATCAACTACTGGAATGAAATCGATCAAAAACTGGATTCGCCTGATCAACTACTGGGGAAATGACAATTAAAAAAACTAATTATTTATAATTTTGTTGCTATTTAATTTCAGCAAAATTTAATTATTGTCCATTATAGGACATTCATTAAGGGTTGTAGAAATCATGTCAGTTTATATATATATATATATATATATATATATATATATATATGTCAATTTTGAACGGAGGGTGGTTTCGGGGTCTGGGGGTCATGATCGATAAAAATATACCAACATTTTTTGAAATCGCTTTCCTCCGAACGGTTGCAATAGGTAACTTTTTGAAATGAAAGCTACCGAAAAGACCTGATTTTTGTCAAGCAATAACAGGCGTATTTATGAACCGATATGGATGTACCTTCGTGTGTACATAGTACATACCAATGTCTCGACCGAGTTCGTTGGCCAGCTTCATCCGCCATCTTGTTTCAAAATGGCGGCCATTTAAAACTTATTAAAAAATTTAAAATTTGAAACGTGGTACCAAAAAATTGAAAAGGGAAACGTATTTTTTTCTTATGTGTTTGACCTTGATTAAAAAATTTCGGAGCAGTTTTTGTTTCGTCTATATCTTAAAAAATGGCTGAGTTATAGCACTTTGAATTTCTAGTGTAGCTGACATTCTGAAACGTCCTGATTTTGTCACGCGATAACAGGCGTATTTATGAACCAATATGGATGTACCTTCGTGTGTACATAGAAAATACCAATATCTCGACCGAGTAGGTTGGCAAGCTTCATCCGCTATCTTATTTCAAAATGGCGACCATTTAAAAAAAAAATTAAATTAAAATTTAAAATAATGTACCAAAAAATTGGAAAATTAAAAAGATTTTTTCATTATGTATTTGACCTTAATACAAAGATTCCGTAACAGTTTTTGTTTCCTCTATATCTAAAAAAATGGCTGAATTATAGCATTTTGAATTTCTATTGTGGCTGACATTTTGAAACGACCTGATATTTGTCATGCGACAAGAGGCGTATTTATGAACCTATTTGGATGTAACTTGGTGTGTACATAGTACATACCAGTGTCTCGACCGAGTTTGTTGGCCAGCTTCATTTGCCATCTTGTTTCAAAAGGGAAAATTAATTATTTCTTTTTAATTTAAATTGAGAAATCAAAAAATTGGAAAATGAAAAAGATTTTTTTTATGTGTTTGACCTTGATACACAGATTCCGGAGCAGTTTTTGTTTCGTTTATATCTTAAAAAATAGTTGAGTTATAGCACTTTGAATTTCTAGAATGGCTATTCATTTCTAGCGTCTCGTCATTTTGAAACAATCTGATATTTGCCACGCTATAACACACGTATTTATTAACCTATTTGGATGTAAGAAGGCATGTGGGTAGTAAATAGCAATGTCTAGACCAAGTTCGCTGGCCAGCCTCATCCGCCATCTTGTTTCAAAATGGCGGTCATTTAAAAATTAAAAAAAAATTAAAACTTTAAATGTGGTATAAAAAAACTAGAAATTGAAAAAGATTTTTTTCCTATGTGTTTGACCTTGATATAAGGATTCCGGAGCATTTTTTGTTTTGTCTTTATCTTAAAAAATGGCTCAGATATAACAGTTTGAATTTCGTTATGTGGGTGATATTTTGAAAAATGTGATATTTTGCCTGCGAGAGCACTCATATATATCAACCAATTCCGATGTGAGTGAGCATGTGCACAGGAATTACTAAGGCCTCGACAAAGTTCACCGGTTAGCCTCTTCCACCATGTTGTCTTAAAATGGCAGCACTTCAAGATATCGCCGAATTTGGCAACCAAATATAAGTTACTTTAAATAAAAGCAGCTTGGATAAAGCTGACTAATTTCGCGAAATTCTCATTCATAATGATTTAGTATTGATAAAAATTAGTATTGAATTTTTCTATAATCGGTTTCCACTAAATTGATCTTCGTGTGTTTGAATAACATAAGCTAGCTTTTTAAAAATAAGGAATATGAAAGCTACCTCTTCCTCCGGGCAGGAAGGACTTTTTAAAATTTATTTAAATGACCGCTATTTTGAAACAAGATGGCGGATGAAGCTTCCGAACGAACTCCGTCGAGACATTGGTACGTGTTATGTATACACCAAGGTACATCCAAATCGGTTCATAAATATGCCTGTTTTCGCGTGACAAAAACCAGGTCGTTTCAAAATGCCAGCCACGCTAGAAATTCAAAATGCTATAACTCAACCATTTTTTAAGATATAGACAAAACAAAAACTGCTCCGCAATCTTTGTATCAAGGTCAAACAAATAAGAAAAAAATATTTTTCAATTTTCGATTTTTTGGTACCACATTTCAAATTTTATATTAAAAAATAATTTAAATGACTGCCATTTTGAAACAATATGGCGGATGAAGCTTGCCAACGAACTCGGTCGAGACATTGGTACGTATTATGTATACACCAAGGTACATCCAAATCGATTCATAAATACGCCTGTTATCGCGTGACAAAAATCAGGTCGTTTCAAAATGTCAGCCAAGCTAGAAATTCAAAGTACTCAGCCATTTTAGGTAGCTTTCATTAAAAAAAGCTACCTATTGCAGCCGTTCAGCGATTTCAAAAAAATTCAAAGCGATTTAAAAAAAATTTGGTATATTTTCATCGATCATGACCCCCAGACCCCGAAACCACCCTCCGTTCAAAATTGACATATATATATATATATCCATATATATATATATGTATATATATATATATATATATATATATATATATATATATATATATATATATATATATCCATATATATATATATATATATATATATATATATATATATATATATATCCTTATATATATATATATATATCTGACATTTGTCACACTGTAACTCTCGTATTTATGAACCGATTTGGATGTACTTCGGTGTGTACATAGTAGATACCAATGTCTCGACCGAGTTCGTTGGCCAGCTTCATCCGCCTTTTTGTTTCAAAATGGCGGCCATTTAAATTTGTAAAAAAAATTTAAAATTTGAAATGTGGTACCAAAAAATTGAAAATGGAAAAATATTTTTTTCTTATGTATTTGACCTTTATACAAAGATTCCGGAGCAGTTTTTGTTTCGTCTATATCTTAAAAAATGGCTGAGTTATAGCATTTTGAATTACTAGTGTGGCTGACATTTTGAAACGTCCTGAATTTTGTCACGCGATAAAAGGCGTATTTATGAACCGATTTGGATGTAACTTCGTTTACACATAGTACATACCAATGTCTCGATCGAGTTCGTTAGCCAGTTTCATCCGCGATCTTGTTTAAAAATGGCGGCCATTTAAACATTTAAGAAAAATTTAAAATTGAAATGTGGTACCAAAAAATTGACAATTGAAAAAATATTTTTTTCTTATGTGTTTGACCTTGACAAAAAGATTCGGGAGCAATTTTTTTTCGTCTATATCTTAAAAAATCGCTGAGTTATAGCATTTTGAATTTCTAGCATGGCTGATATTTTGAAACGTCCTGAATTTTGTCACGTGCTAACGGGCGTATTTATGAACCGATTTGGATGTACCTTGCTGTGTTCATAGTACATACAAATATCTCGACCGAGTTCGTTGTCCAACTTCATCCGCCATCTTGTTTCTAAATGGCGGCCTTTTAAAAATTTTTAAAAAAATTAAAATTTAAAATGTTAATAAAAAATTGGAAAATGTAAAAGATTTTTTTCGTATGTGTTTGAGCTTAATACAAAGATTCCGGAGCAGTTTTTGTTTTGTCTATATCTAAAAAAATGGCTGAGTTATAGCATTTTGAATTTCTATTGTGGCTGACATTTTAAAACGACCTGATTTTTGTCACGCGATAACAAGCGTATTTATGAACCGATTTGGATGTTACTTGGTCTGTACATAGTACATGCCAATGTCTCGATCAAGTTCGTTGGCCAGCTTCATTCGTCATCTTGTTTCAAAAGGGTTGCCATTTAAATAAATAAATTTAAAATTTAATATGAGGTATTAAAAAATTGGAAAATGAAAAAGATTTTTTCTATGTGTTTGGCCTTGATACAAAGATTCCGGAGCAGTTTTTGTTTCTGAAAATTTGTTATTTTGTTTATATCTTAAAAAATGGTTTAATTATAGCACTTTGAATTTCTAGCATGTCTAACATTTTCAAACGATCTTGTATTTGTCACACGATAAATTACACGTATTCGCCTATATCTATGTACGAAGGCATGTGGATAGTATACATCAATATCTCGACCAAGTTCGCTGGCCAGCTTCATCAGCCATGTTGTTTCAAAATGGCGGCCATTAAATTAAAAAAAAATATATATTTAAAGTGAGGTGCAAAAAAATTAGGAATTGAAAAATGTTTCTTTCTTAAGTATTTGACCTTAATATAAGGATTCAGGAGCATTTTTTGTTTGTCTTTATCTTAAAAAAGCGCTCAGATATAGCAATTTCAATATCTAATGTGGGTGATATTTTGAAAAATCTGATTTTTTGCCTGCGAAAGCACTCGTATATATCAATCGATTCCGATGTGAGTGAGCATGTGCACAGCAATTACTAAGGTCTCGACCAAGTTCACTGGTTAGCCTCATGCACCATGTTGTCTTAAAATGGCAGGCACTTTAAGAAATCGCCGAATTTCGCAGCCAAATATAAGTTACTTTAAATAAAAGCAGCTTGGATAAAGCTGACTAATTTCGCAAAATTCTCATTCATAATGATTTAGTATTGATAAAAATTACTATTGAATCTCCTATATTCGGTTTCCACTAAATTGAGCTTCGTGTGTTTGAATAATATAAGTTGGCTTTTTTAAATTAAGGAATATGAAAGCTACCTCTTCCACCCGGCACTGGTCGGAAAGACTTTTTTAAGATATAGACGAAACAAAAACTGCTACGGAATCATTGTATCAAGGTCAAACACTTAAGAAAAAATATTTTTCAATTTTCAATTTTTTGGTACCACATTTCAAATTAAAATTTTTTTTACAAATTTAAATGGTCACCATTTTGAAACAAGAAGGTGGATGAAGCTGGCCAACGAATTCGGTCGAGGCATTGGTATGCACTATGTATACACGAAGTTGCATCCAAATCGGTTCATAAATACTAGAGTTACAGTGTGACAGATCTCAGATATATATATATATATATATATATATATATATGTAATAATAAAAATTTTCGCTCTTTTTTCTTAGTAAAACTATTCCAAATTCTTAATATATATATCCTTTTTTACCTATCTTTAAGAATATCTTAATATATTTTGTCTTTTATTTCATGCATTTAAATTTGCGTATTCTTTTATTATTCTCAAAGCCTTAATCCATTCGTCTAATCTTATAAAACCCATTAAATTACTTTTTCATTTTCTTCTAAAACTAAATTGTTTTTCTTCCGAACGTTTTTTGATTTATTATTCTCAAAGCCTTAATCCATTCGTCTAATCTTATAAAACCCATTAAATTACTTTTTCATTTTCTTCTAAAACTAAATTGTTTTTCTTCCGAACGTTTTTTGATAGCATTTGTTCGATCATGTTGTATACCCACAATTCCATGCTCCCGCCAGCATTTAATGGCGCTTTAATTCTGACGCTGTATAAAGAGTTAATTATCGACGTCATTCCTTTCCCATCGAATCGTAGTCTGTTTTTTGTCCCATTCCTCCCCATCTCTCTGCTGACGTTGGTTCACCATTTTTCTGTACCCGTCCGCATTCTGTTGCTGGGAGTACATATATCGTTAAATCGGCGAGGAGCGAGAGATTTTACGTTTTTCCGGTTTTTAAATAATCTACGTCGCTTGGAATGAACGATTCTAATGTGTAGACCCTAATCTTGTAACATCTTAAGTTTTATGAAGTGAATGATGATTATTGAGTGTTGATGAACAAGCTACTGGGAATGTTCGATATGTTTTTGCCAAATAAACCAGTTTAAAGTTGCGATGACTCTATTCATTATGTGATGGGAAATATCGCAATGTTTATGAAGCCTGTCTTACTCGCCACCCTGACTGCAATCCGATATTTTCATGATAACGGATGGTTGACCTTGATTACTCTACTACGTTTTACTTCGAGATATACTTGTGTCGCCGGAATGTCTCAAAAGTCGACAGCAAAATGTCACAAATATATATATATATATATATATGAAATGATAAAAGCTAAGCCCCTTTTTAAAATCCCCTTTTTTGTCCCTTTTTAAAATTTAAATTTAGAAATTAAAATTAAAACTTTTAAAATGCTTTTGTAATTGTGTCTCAGTTGATTGAATGAGGTTGCCCCTGTTAAGTCAGTTTTCCCGCATCGCATTTTATAACTTTTAAAGATCGTTTTGGCACATCTCATAAGAATACTTTTGCTGAATAAGTGCAATTTGTAAGTCTTGCTGCATTCGATCGGCCAACTCAAACCACAGCCTTTATCCCGGGCAGTCAATCATTCAGCTAACGACCAATTATAGTTTAAAGACGCCTCCTTTGACTTCAACGGCCCCTAGCTGGAATAATGCGAAGTACAGCATATTTATACCGATGCACGGGTCCCCGGACAGAGCTTTTTACCATCAAAAGAATGCACAAACTCCACGACACTCGGCTCTCTTAAGTATCGCTTGGTGGTACACAATTCCCAAGCCATAAATTAAATTAGCAGCTCTCAAGCCAAAAGGGGCCTGATTTCTCAAAAGGATGTAACAAAAGAACAATAAATCAGGTCCCCTGAAAAACTGTGTCTTTATTGGAACAATTACTATCTTAATCTGACTTCGATTTCCCGGATACCACTCACGGCCTGCGACCCTTTAACTATGATAGAAGTTCCGAGGATTCGCTCAGAAATCGGCACGCACGCGTCCGCGGTTCGCGCCCCTGCCCCCCAGCGGTCGGCCTTTGACCGACGCCACGACAGAAGATCTGTAACTGGAGTAGCGGCGAATTCGTTACATTGAAAAGTCGGCTGGACACTGCATTTACGCGGGACAAATCCCAAAATCCCAGCGAAAAATCCGTAAAGATCCCAGCACAAAGATCCCAGCGCGAGGTGTGTAACAAATTCCTAAAACAGTTGTGAAATATCATGTTTACGGCGAAATGACATCCCAGAAAATTGTGAAGAAAAGTCCCTAAAAAAGAAAATCATGCAACTTTTAATTATTTTATCTTTTAATTATTTTATCTGACGATCAGTAAATTCAAACATAATCTCATTCAGAGAAAAGAACGAAGCAGTCCTTCCCTAGCAATTAATTAAAAAGAAAAAAATCTGGTCATTCAAAAAAAAAAGAACGGGAAAAACATTCATTTGCTTATCAATCAAGAAGAAAAAAGATCTGTTACGGAATATCATTTCTTTCTCCAGCCAACAAGCCTGAAAAAAAAATGATATATCAAATTTGAATTTCAGTTAGATTTAAGCCCATTTTTTACAAATATTGTGTTGCAATTTTTGAAAAAATATTCCATTTTTATTTTTGTGT
Organism: Maratus speciosus; assembly: GCA_963932465.1. Classification (NCBI taxonomy): domain Eukaryota; kingdom Metazoa; phylum Arthropoda; class Arachnida; order Araneae; family Salticidae; genus Maratus; species Maratus speciosus. The sequence goes on from OZ010787.1 coordinate 211,974,052, forward strand.
GTTTTAAATTGTGCTTTATATTTTTGTGTAATCCTGTGATATTTTGTATTCTAACATGAGTGTCACTCCCCTCCTGAAAAGAATGACTTAGAAAACAACTCAGATAAAGAGAAAGATAGTCAGAAGTCCGGGGTTGCCACACAGACACATAATGTAACAACATTAGGTGAACAGACCCAGTCAGCTCAAGCTGGGTCTGGTCACAACTCAGTAACCGCTAGCCCGAAAATGTCCATAGAACCTGATATTGCGTTTTCGCCTAAATCAGGTATGAATTGGTTACCATAGCTCGCCTATTGCGAGAGTGTTTGTATGGACCAGGAAAAAGACGACTTCTGGAAAATTAGGCACATACAGAAATACTTAAAAGACAGTGCACTTACGTTGTACATCAATAATTGTTTAAATGTGCTGCATTGGCCCGAATTTGTCACTTTGTTCAATGAACATTACGAAATTCCTGACACTCTTTCGTTAACTGATTTTTCCCGTATTAGATACAAAATTGGTGAGGACCTGAACGAATACTATCAGAAAAAGACTAAAATACGGAGAATCTTAGGGTTAGACCAGAAGCTTATCTTGGAAGGATTAACGGAGGGCTTGCCGTTAGAAATGCAAAAGTTAGTTATTGAAAGCAACCCCTCAACTACACATTCATGGCGTGAATTAGTATTCAGAATTTCCAAACTGCAACTGGACAGAAAAGGAAATGAGAGCAAAGTTGACGCAAGCCCACAAAACCCCAATCAATACCGACAATGGCGACCATTTCGACCCCCGTATGAGACAGGACAGAATTTTAACAGACAGTGGAACTACAGAGTTCCCTATCAAACACCCAACATTCGACCTTTTGCATCTAATCAAACACGAAATCTTCAAAATACATTTAGACCGACGTCAAATGTTCAACCGAGACCGAATGTACATCACCAGACCACTTTGCCACCCTCCCCATGCAAAGTTTGTCTTAATATAGGAATACCAAATGTGTATCATTGGGTGGAATACTGCCCTTTTCGACAACAAGTCTTAGCAATTCCAAACCCTAGTCCCAATATGAACTTTGCGAACCCCAACCCAGATCAGAGAGCTAATGAGTCATCCGAAAATATATCTAGTAATCAATGACGGTTTCTTATGTCCGGAGATATACAAAAAGAAAAAGCTAGCTATAAACAATCAAATAGAAATTGTCAAAAAATTACTGATGTAAAAAGTGAGGACTCACTACCTTGTTTGATCGATACAGGGAGTTCAATCAGTGTGATTCCTGGTCATTTAGCCCACAAACTTAACCTAAAAATATGTAACGTTCAGCAGAAGATATCGGTCACCCAAACACAAGGTGTTCTAGCTTTGAAAGAAAAATGCCTTGTTAGTTTGAAATTAGGACGTATCTCTAAGAATGTTGAACTTTTTATAATTAATAATCACTTACCTTATGCTTTGATTGGGCTACCCCACTGTAAAGTGTTTAAATTGAATATTGACTGTGTTAAAATGCAAATCACGCAAGAGAAAAAGAAAGTACCTCTCATGGACAATATTTCAACAAATTCATCCCATCATACCTTACATTTATCAGAAACATATACTAACCAGCCAGAAATGAAAAATACAGTTAAAAATGCAGAGATATTCGAAGAAAATTTTGAGCCGGAGTTGTTCGAGACCACTGAACATGTGCCAAATGTTCAGACTGTCAAGGAACAATTACCTGCTCTTCTAGCCAAATATGTCTGTATTTTCGCTAAAGATAAATATGATGTAGGCTGTGTAAACATTGAACCCCAGAGAATACAGTTAACATCAGACCTCCCAGTTTCTTTAAGAGCATATCGCACTTCCCCTAAGGAAGAAGAAGAAATTAAAGACCAAATTCTGAATTTATTGCGAGCCGGTATCATTAAAGAAAGTTATTCCTCTTATTCATCACCCGTAACTTTGGTGTATAAACGTGAAGAAGGGAAGAAAACCCGGTTATGTATTGACTTTCGAAAATTGAATGCCATTACAAAAACAGACGCAGAACCCTTACCTAGAATAGACACCCTGTTAGATAAATTGGCACATGCTAAAGTTTTTTCCACTCTTGATTTGGCCAGTGGATATTGGCACATTCCTATCCACCCTCGAGACACTGAGAAGCTGGCATTTACCACTACCTTTGGGTTATATGAGTTGAATCGTTTACCCTTCGGAGGGAAAAACGCGCCTGCTTGGTTTAACCGTACCCTCAGAAGAATCCTTAATAAATACAAAATTGACTTTGCCTGTAGTTACTTTGATGATGTTATTGTATTCTCCCAAAATGAAGAAGAACATTTGTGTCATTTAGAAACCTTATTTAATATCTGTGTCCAAGAAAACCTTAAACTAAAATTGTCAAAGTGTAATTTTGTTAAATCCAAAATTAATTTTCTAGGATATGAAGTCTCGAATGGTTGTATCACACCTGGCAATCCTAATATAGAAACAATTAAGAAATTAACACCACCTACGAATGTAAAGGAATTACAACGTTTTTTGGGATCTATAAATGTTTATCACAAATTTATTCCAAAATATGCTAACATTCGATACCCTCTCAACAATCTGTTGAAGAAAAATGTCCCCTATGTATGGGACCAAAATTGTCAAAACTCTTTCGAAAAGTTAAAAAATGCTTTAATTGAAAAACCTATATTAAAGTTGTTTGATCCCAAAACACCTTGTCATTTGTTTGTAGATGCATCAAGTCATGGAGTGGGATGCGTTGTGAAACAAGTTGATGAAAAAGGAACATTACATCCTATAGCATATCACTCTAGAAATCTTCGCGATTATGAAAAAATTATGCAATTACTGAGTTAGAATGTTTGGCGATTGTGGATGCTTTAGATAAATTTTATCATTATTTACACGGTCAAAAATTTGTCATACATACAGACCATGCGGAACTTACCTGGCTTAAAAGTGTTATAAATTTAAGAGGACGTCTTTTCCGCTGGTCCCTAAGACTTAGTATGTTTGACTAAGAAATTAAATACCAAAAAGGCTCCACTAATGTTGAAGCTGATATGCTATCTAGACAGCCTGTTTCAGAAACTTTACCCCATATTATACATCTCCTTGACTTGAATGAAGTAAGAGACAATCAGAAAAAAGAAAATGTAACAGTTGATGGTAAAAAGTACACTGAGATAAATGATGTTGTTGTAATTAAAAAGAAAAGTTTGTATAAGATTGTGGTCCCCATGTCTTTACGTCTACCCCTCTTAGAAAAAACCCACACACAATTTGGCCCTCCTGGAATTTATAAGATGATAAATTTAATCTCTCCGCAGTATTATTGGCCTAACATTAATCAAGACATTGAAAATTTTGTAAAACAGTGTCACACTTGTCAGATAAACAAAAAATGTAGGCAAAAAAGATTTTTGTAATGAAAGCTACCTAAAATTGATTTATTCATCAAAAATATCGAAAATAATCAAATAACATTGTACAACTGAACAATAATTGCCGCAAAAGCTTCCATGAGCCTTGCGTTAAAAATCACCCACCACAACTGTGACTGAAATCTATACTACAACAAAATAATTGGGAATGAAAGACTGAGTGATTTTAACGTAAGGCTCAGGGAAGCTTTTGCGGCAATTATTGTTCAAATATACAATGTTATTTGAATGTTAAGTTGTATGTTTGGTAATCTATTAAACCTGTTTTATACATATTCACAGTTTGAAGAATATCAATTTCGATTAAGCAGTACAATATTCACCTTAATCCCATATATATGTAACAGAACTTGTCATCACGACAACGTCCGAAAAGCTGAAAAAATCGAAGCTAAATGAGACAGCGTATTGATCATCCAAGCTTTTCGGTTGAGTTCATTAATAAACTATGTAGATGTTATAGTCCGTTTACAGGAACACACAAAAATGTGCATTACATTATGGTCTGTGGAGAAAAATCATTTGCGGAGCATTTTAATGATGTTTACGTTACACAAGTCCTTCCGCGAGGAGTAGGTTGTTTTCACCTTTTTTTTTTTTTTTTTTTTTTTTTTTTTAAGTAAAATATCATAGTGAGTCCGTTAATCAAGAAGATTCGGTAATTCGTTCGAAAAAACGGTTTTTTGAAAATCCAAATAACATTATGATGAATAGAACTATGGTTTTAGCTCATTAATAATACATGTTAAAGCTCTTCTATTTCAATCAAATTTTTAGAATTGGCATATTTTCTTAGGTGAGGCATATTAAACTCTTGGATGACATTCATTGAATGGTTTTGAGTTTGAACCTCGTTTGAGCCTCGGAAGTATATTATAGTCTATGGGTGATTTTTAAACTATGATTTCAACAAATTGTTAACATTTTTCATTTAATTGCGTCATATCCATTAAACTATATTTGGTAAGTCACGTTTAAAATTTCTCTACAAATTAACTTTCGTACCAAAATAGCGAACTTAAAAAGAGTAAGACTAATTTGTTTAATTTTAAACAACTTACACTGTGCTGGAAGGACAATATCAAACCCTCGCATATGCTCAAAAAATTAACTTTTATTGTAAAAACAAAAGTAACAGACGGCTCCATTTTTTTTTCTTTGCTTGTCCTACGTCACAGTTTTTGTTTCATCTTTACTTAAGGTCGCATTCTGATGTGATAAAATCACATTTGCAGACGTTTGAAAAATTATCATTTTGCTTTCGGAGAAAATTCATCTTTTTCACAAAAGAAAAAAAAAACAAAAAAACATCTCGCTTTAGTGTCAGATATTTTGGTCTGTACAGGCAACTATTTACCGTAAGCATGTACGGAAAGTGTCTTTTTTACTGTACTGGTTATGATGTACAACTTTGCTGTTGAACTTTTGGTCATATCTGCTATGCTTTTTGAAATGCGATTTTTAACTCCGGAATTCACTGCTAGGAGGCACTGCCATGTACAGTCATGAGAAAAGAAAGTTACTAGTACCAAATGATTAGAAATAAGCTTTACTTTTAAATGATGTATATAAATTTACATAAGAGGCCTTCTACAAATCAAGACCAGACCAAACTTGGTTTTTTTCAATGGCAAAACCCAATGTTGACAATATATTTTGAATCTTCGGTTAAAACTATGCCCAGAAACGAAATTTCACGTCATTTGGATGATAAGTTTTTGAATTATAAACTTTCAGAATTTAGAGCTTCTAATGTTAAATTACATTTTCATATTTTCATTAATATCTCCAGAAATGGGGTCATTTTGGGTGTCTAATTGTAATCCTAATGGGGTAATTTTTTGTGTGGTTATAATACTAAAAAGCCCAAACATAACTACATTGAATTTGTAATTAAAAAAATTTTATAATATGAATTATGAATTGTGAAATTAATATTCGAAAATATATGAATTGCAACCTACAAATTTTTTGATAGACTTATATTTATTATGTCCTGCTTATGTGAATTCTCAATTTAAAATTTTTTTCTTCCAAGTAGTTTTCGAATTATGATTATAAAACGTGAAAATGATGGTTTGAGGAATCGTCTATGATGTGCAGAAAAGAATAATTTGAAAAAAAAAATATTTTACTCATTTTATTGAAACATTTAGGATGGCAGTAGTCGAAGCATATTAGGCGAGTGAAATGGTCATATTAGATACCCCTTACAAGTGTATTTGTCTTATATAAAATTAACCTTTAACTGATGTCACAGAAATTGTCACATAACTAGCGTGAAGCGGTCTGTGAGACCACTACATCGAAAGATGAAAAAAAGGCACAATTAACTCATAGGATGGTGTTTTTGTGCTAAACTTTTTGTACAGGACTGTTATAATTAAAATTCACCTATTCAAAAGTCTCTGGTGATAGTACTAAAGTTCCAAGGGGAAAAAATTTGGGTAGTGTTTTGTAGTTAAACTGAAAATTGCAAGTTAAACTATACAAATTGAAAAAAGCCGCCGTCTGAGAGATCGGTAACATCAGTTAAAGGTTAAGCTGTGTAAAATATTGGATGAAGTCCTAACGATCACACTGAAAATATTTATCACTTTTCCTTAATATTTCAAGCCATTTACTTTTCAAATAATCGCATTTAATTCTCTCTAAAAACATGATTGAGATGTTTATGGAAAATAAATGAAGGTTTTTAGATTAACTGCAATTGAATATCCATTTTGAAGTTATTTTCATTGAAAATGATTTCACGTGTTAATTTTTTTCCACACTGTTAACCAGCCTTTTAGTACTATATTGACCATCAACCGGTCCTTTTAACGGTTCCAAACGAAAAATTCGATTCGAACTTGAAATTTCTTCATAAAAAAAAATGCAAGTCATACAGAAATAAGTTAAATACAAAAATTAAATAGCTTTAAATAAAAATTATGGCGTGAAATATTTTTTATAAAACTTGAGAAAAATTCCCGGTATGTTTAGTGTTAAAGAACAAAAATTGTTTCTACGTGTGTTTATTGCATTTCATATACCTTTATATCAATTCCATATATTCCCAACACTAAACTACATTAACCAATTGATGCCTGAATTTTTGTTTTCTCAAATTTGTTGATAAAATCATTTTAAATTTTTGCAAAAGGAACTAGAAAAATACTAAAAAAATTACGCTAAGATATTTTTGTATTTATTTAATAAAGTGTAAACGTACTAATTATGGCAATATTCATATGTGGAAAAATGCATAATTATGTGTTTTGTCTAAATTTATATAAATTAAGCTTTTAAATTGTACATTATATACTATAATTAATATTTTTATGAACTATTAAAAAATATATTAATTTCTTTACAGAGACTAATAACATTATAAGTATTATTAAAAATAAATTAAGAATAATCGTATTTGAAGCTAAAACAATTTATTTCAAAGTCATCTTGAAAAGGACTTTACATAAATAGCTATCCCCTAAATGGCTTGTAGAAATATGTACTCATTTGCGCCTAGCGTACTATATTGTGTACGTTACAAACATGCATAAAAAATAGCCTTGAACATATAATTTCGCAATTAAAAAAAATTATGTATTTCAAGAAAGTCTACAAGCTAAGATTATGGCTTATTTATTTGGATCTTTGATACAAAAAATACAAATAAACTTACATTTTACATTTCGCTATCTTGAAAAATGAAAAATCTATAAACACCGAAATAAAGGCCTTCATTTAAGCAAATAAATATCAATCTTATGCTGTCATCTCTCGGTAATATATAAAGACATTTATAGACAATTACTTCATACGATTTCCATTCTGTAAAGAATGAGAAAATTATAAAAATTTATTAAAATTCGAAACGTTCCAAACATGGGACGCTAGGCATAAATGGGTTAAATAGTAGGCATTATTCCCAGTCAATTGGTATCTATATCTTTTTCATCGAATCAATTGCAGCCGAATATCAGAAGCGGGTGAAAAAGGCCTTCATTTAAGCAAATAAATATCAATCTTATGCTGTCATCTCTCGGTAATAGATAAAGACATTTATAGACAATTGCTTCATACGATTTCCATGCTGTAAAGAATAAGAAAATTATAAAAATTTATTAAAATTCGAAACATCCCAAACATGGGACGCTAGACATAAATGGGTTACATAGTAGGCATTATTCCCAGTCAATTGGTATCTATATCTTTTTCATAGAATCAATTGCAGCCGAATATCAGAAGCGGGTGGAAAAGGCCTTCATTTAAGCAAATAAATATCAATCTTATACTGTCATCTCTCGGTAATAGATAACGGCATTTATGGGCAATTACTTCATATAACTTTTAAGTTGTAAAGAAGAAGAAAATTATAAAAATTTATTAGAACTCGAAACGTCCCAAAAATGGGACGCTAGGCATAAATGGGTTAATTGATAATCCTTGACCATGTACATCGTTACATTTTCTGTGTCACTGATAAAAGTCATACGAATTCATTAATCCGACATTTTCGGTATCTTTCTGAAAGATTTTTCTAATCTTACCTTCATTATTTTACACTTCTACGTTCTTTTTAATTTTTTAAAACCTTGAAAATGTTTTTGGTCTTGGTCGTTATTTTTAGACCTACTGAAAAGTTCTGTACTGTTAAAGTTCCAATTCCTACAAACAAGTATTTTCTTTGCTCATGTAATCCTGTTTATATTGACCAAATTTAGAGAATCTTGAACTGTAAATTTTAAAAGTGTTTAAAAGTACGCAAGTTTGGATGTATCGTATTTTTACTGCTCCAAATGGCTGGACTTCGAGTATCCCTCTGACTGGTCAAAGACCAGAATTTTATTTTCGCTCATTTTTTACTTTCGTTTAGACTTGAGGCATATTTTATATGCATGAATTTTTATCTTTTTCGTTTCGCTTGACTGGAAACAACATTGATACTTCTGGTTTTCTCTCATATACGCTACTCTCTATTTGCCCCCCCCCCCCCCTCACCCCAACATTTTCCTTCATGTATTTCAGTTGACATTTTATATTATTTCGCTTTTACACGAGTAGTGTGTATTTGCGGGTTCCACAACACCTGCGTTCCGGCGTTGTGGCGGAGGAAGTCACCTGTGGTGATTTGTGGAGGCCTGTGGAGGTGCAGAGTGCACGAGCTGATAAGAGTTGGTGGTGGAGGAAACGCATGTTGGTGGAGGAGATAAGAGGGAGGTGTGCTGTCTGGAAACTGATAAGAACTTGTCTTACAGTATGAGGGTATTTATTTTGGAAAAGGAAGGAATTAGCGAGACTTTGAAAATATTTGGGAGAGATTGTATTATAGCACGAGGGTATTTTATTTATTTTCGAATTTTATTTTGAGGAGATAGAATTATTTTTCGATCTGAATTTTATTTTAAGGTGCTAGAAATATTTAGCGAAATTTATTTGTATATTTTTTCGAATTTTATTTTGAGGAGTTAATTTATTTTTTGAATTTTATTTTTTGAACTTAATTTTATTTTAACGGAACTTTATTTTTATTTTACGAATTAAATTTTAGAGATGTTAGAATTATTTTTCGAATTTTATTTTAGCGTACTTAATTTTTATTTTGAAATCTTAATTTGACTAGTTAGAAATTTTATTTTGAGAATTTTATTTTTCGAAGCCGTGTTGGAGTATGTTGTCGGGAATTTTAAGGAGTTGTATTTATTTTGGAAAATGAATGATGAAGCGAGACTTAGAAAATTTTTGCTAACTAAATTTATTTAGGGGAGATAGAATTATTTTTCGAAATTTATTTTTCGAAATTATTTGAAAGAACTTTAATTATTTTGCGAATTTTATTTTGAGGAGAAAGAAAATTTTTTCGAATTTTATTTTTAAGTCTTAGAAAATTTTACGAATTTTATTTTGAGGAGATAGAAATTTATCGAAGAAATATTTTTATTTTGCAAAATTTATTTGGCGAGATAGAATTATTTTTCGAATTTTATTTTCAGATGTTAGAATTATTTTTCGAAATTAATTTTCGAAATTTATTTTAAGGGAGATAGAGAATTCCTTGCGAATTGAATTTATTTTAGAGGAGATAGAAATATTTTACGAATTTTTTTTTTAGAATTGAATTTATTTTCAGATGTTAGAAATTTTTTGAGAAGAATTGTTATTTTACATATTTAACGCAACTTAGAGATTTCGCGGGAAAGAATTTTTTTATTATTATTTTGCGAGCTGAAATTATTTCACGATCATAACTTAGAGGAAATATTTTTATTTTCGAACTTAATGTATTTTTTAGGAAAATGTTTTATAGTCTGAGAACTTTTATTTATTATTATTTTTTTCGTATAAAATGTACGAGTGTTATAAACTTGGGAGGATTAGTCTTAGAATATACCAGTATTTTATTTTGGAACTGTATTTAGTGGGTGATAGGTGCTGCCATCTTTCGTTTGAAACGTAATTTAGTGGATAATGGGAGAATTTAAAGTGGGAATTCGCGAGAAAGAATGTATGCTTTTTATGTTGGAAATGCATTTAGCGGAGATACTCAATTTTCAATGGAAGATTTTCTGATGTGTGTTATTCGAGAAGAGGTATTTTTACATGATGTATTATCAGGTTCGTGATAATTTTTGGAGGATGTGTACTTTAACAAGGGGATAGCTTGATTGAAATTTATTTTGTTTGCATGCACAAAGAAAATATTTTAGTTGATTTTGGTAAATGTCATGGGAAAGATTTCTTACGATTATTTCAACAGTAAATAGAAAACTGGCGGAAAGCGTTTTAATTTTTGATATTTATTTTCTTTTAAAATAAGTGAGAGATAGAAAATTTGGTGGAAGCGTCTTATAACATGATGATATTTTAAATTTATGTCGCGCGAATGAGTTTTACTTTGATAACTTGGAAATGAATCAGTGTTAGACAATTTTCGAAGGAAAGATATACTTTCCTACAGCAGATATTTTCCATAGAGTGTTACCACTGAATAAAATGAAATAATGTAAATAACTAAATAAAATTAAAGGTGTTGCCACTTTTTGATAAAAGTCTCTTATCAACTCGCTTTAGTATGACGTCAAGGATATCCTCGTTCCCAAATAAATTAATCTCGAACAAGGATTTTATCTAAGTTCACCCTTTTTCGCAGACAGAAATACTGCACACATAAAGATAACATGTGTTTTTGATATCACTCAATGACTTTCAGATTAACTTAGAGCAAAGCGGCGCCCGTCATCAATTTATGCTAGCGACAGTCAGTCTATGCGGGCGACAGTCAGTCTCTGCGTTCTTTTTTGTGGTGGACTGCAAGAATGCATTACGCGTTTCGAGTAAATTTTTTAAAACTAGAATATTTAAAGTAAATACAAGGGTTTTAAAACATGCAAATAGTAAAGAATGATGACTATAATTTATTTAAAAAAGAGGGGATTCTAATTTATTTAAAAGAAAGAAAGATCAATCTTTTTTATTTAAAAATGAAACGATTCAAAAATAAGATTTCAATTCTTTGAAGAAAAGCTTTTGATAGCTAAATCTTAACGCTTTTTGGCGAAGTTTTATTTTCCAGAATATGCCTTTCAAGATTTGAATATTTATCAACATTTGTAAAATGAATTTTGCGTTTTTCTGATAATACGTTATTAGTTTATAAATTAATTCTAAATTTGCAAGTTGAAATAATAATAATAATAATAATAATAATAATGAAATAATAATAATAATAATAATAATAATGAAATAATAATAATAATAATAATAATAATAAAAATGAAATAATAATAATAATAATAATAATAATGAAATAATAATAATGACAACATTGAAATAATAATAATAATAATGACAACCCTGAAATAATAATAGTAAAAAGCAAAAAGAAATATTTCTTTGGTTGAAAAATAAATAAAGTTTTCTCTTTAGAGTTGATATATATTTTGCAGTGTTGGTATGGTTCGACTTAATAACTCACCCTTTGGATAAAGCTTGAAAACTCAGTCATGAAAAATATGATTTCTTTTAACTCTTGAAAAAAGCATGATTAGTGCTCGCTTGAAATATCCAAGGTCTCTCATCATTTTTTCTTTCTAGTTTTCTTACATAAGAATTTTCTAACACTCATAAATATTTGAATTATTCTTTTTCACTTGCAAAAGAAACTTAACTTATTTCTAAAATCGATATTATATATATATATATTATAATTTAGTTCGTATATAAATCATTATTATTTTAATTAATATAATTATTAATTAACGGAAGTGATTTAATTATACTTAGCAAATGTTTATTTCAATTATCTAGTCTAACAAAAATATAAATTTATACATTTATTTCGTGATTAAACTTGCATTTCGGTTAAGTAAGAAGCAATAGCATGTTTAGACAACTTCAGACAGGTTTAAACATAATTTGACGTGATTATACAAGGGACGGATAGCAAAGACAAACCACCAACCTGCAAAGAGTGATAAAATGGCGTGAATGTGGCTTCTCAGAGTTGTTCTTACCGTCGAGTGACGTTGTAGATAAGGAATCACGTGATTGTATTATCAACCAATGAAACGGGAGGAGTTGTTATGTGATATCCTATTTCACGATAAGGATTTGCCATTTCATTTAAAGTCGTCCTGATAAACGCACTTTTCATGAACAAGCTGTTGTAATAGGTAAGTGTTGAATATATTATAATTTTAGATTTGTTAGATGTTAGAGTTTAAATATTTTCAAATAAAGGTATTAGAATACATAATTATTTTTCAAACAATAATAAAACTTTAAAAAATAATATGAAATTGATAACTAAACTGAATAGAAGAATTTAAAGTTTTGCAGTTAAATCTTATGAAACCAAGTTGAATTAAAAAGGTTAGTTACACCAGGTTTATCATAGAAAATCTGTCAAAGAAATGTTTAAGTTGGAATACTATCAAACCTAGTTAACCTAGAAATATTTCAAATTACTTGCAAACTATTATGAAACCGTGAGAATTTATTCAATTTGAATATAATATTGTTGTGATTTTTACATATCTCCAAAAAATGCATAAGTGAGTTTTCGCGGGAAATGAACAACTTTGCAAATTTTCATTTCAACTCGATGTTAAATGAGTTTCTGAGTCTAAGTTTATCTTTTCAAAAATATTGGACATCATCAACTTACAACAAAGTCTATTTGATAAGTCACTTATTTTTTCGATTCTATCATCGGTTTACTTTCTGAACTTGTGCAGAAATAAAGGATTAATACTATAAATAATCGATTGGTGTGGTAAGAAGATGCTTGGTTGGTTAGGTGTTGAATAAACATATGATTGGCAGGATGAACAATTGAATGCTAGGATGAATTCATTTATGAGTTAAAGCAGAAAACAATCAAATTTTACAAACATTCAACCTTGAAATACTTTTCTAAACGTAATTTTTTTCTAAACTTAACTTTTTTTATGAAAATTTTATTTTCTTAATTTAAATTTTTTTTTCTTAATTTAAATTTTTTTTTCTAAATTTAATTTTTTTTCAAACCTTTAAAATTTTTTAACTTCATTTTTTTCTTAACTAAATTTGTTTAATTTATTTTGCAAAAACTTTGCTTTGTTAACTAACAAATATTTTTAAAATTAGATCTCGTGGATTTTCCAAGGACTCTCATCGTTATTTCTTTCATGCATGTGTTTGACCCATGCATTTACCAAAAACTTTTAAGAAAGCAAGCAAATCTTCTAACCTTCCAAGATTCTCATCTTTCTTCCAAAGAAGTGTTCAATTCATATATTTTTCAAAAAAACTAAAGGACTTTCATCATTCTTTCTTCCAAGTGTGAGTTCAACCCATGCGATATTTATGAGCATTAATCAAATAAACCTTCTTAGAAAACAAGGACTCTCATTCTTTTTTCCTACAAAATCATGTCATTAAATAGATTTTCAAAAAAACTAGCACGACTCAACTGCCACGATGTATCAAGAAAGATTTTTCACGAATGAGTTCTCAAAAGGTAACCATGAACTCTCATCATTTATTCATTCAAGTATGCATTTTTTTTTTATAAAATTTTGGGAAACATGCATATGTTCTTATGAAACTAAGGACTCTCATTTTTCTTTCACCTATGAAAGTGATCAAAACTTAAAAGAATTTAAGGGTTGGTTCTCCTCGTTCATTCTAGTATGCATGTACTTTTCGTGAAATTTCTAGAAATTAAATATATGTTTTCAAGAAACTAAGTTCTTTTTCAATGGAAACATTTTCAAATATTTTACAAGTCAAATAATTTCTTCGAGTTATGCAATTATTTTACAACTCGTCTTTTGACGTTGAAATCATTTTAAATTCTTCAAATATTTTACAAGTCAAATAATTTCTTCGAGTTATTTTCATGTCTTTCAAAAATTTTCAAGCCAAATAATTTTCGTGAATATTTTCCAAGACTCATTTTCTAGGAATGGGCCGTTTTACAAATACAACTTTCATTACTTTGAAATAATTTGCAACGTGCAAAACAAACATGGTTAAAGAGACTAATGAGAATGAAATCTAAATTGACTTTCTGTTGAGAGAGAAAAAATATCTTCTAACACTCATTCAAGAAAAATTTCAGCGAAAGCATGTTACGAAATATCAGGAAATACATTTGAAAACGAATATCACTTTTTCTAGAAAGGATCGTTTCACAAATACAACATTCAATAGTTTGAAATAATTTCCAACACGCAAAACAAAATTTTAAAGACTAAGTGAATGAAATCTGAAGAAAATTAAGTTATTTCTAAGATCATCACTTAATGAAATTTAAACAATATAAAAATAAATCACTTATTATTATAAAAATCAATTATCCTGCAAATTACAATTAGCAATTGGTGATTTTAATTATCTAAGTAATTAAAAATAAACTTACATTACAGGCAAGGTAGCATAAACAGGCTCACACAAGCTTCGAATAGAAATGCTATGCATCATGATGATCTAGCTCTTCTTATCGCTTACTGACGTCATTGATAACGAATAACGTGTTTGCCCTATTAAGGACAAATGCATTATCAGCCATTCACCTGGAAGATGGAAGTCATGTAATATTACGCGGTTTTCTAACTGATAAAGATTACGCCATCTTTTATTTTTCTTATTACACGTTGAGTCGCTGTTCGAAGAAGTTGAATTTCAAGTAAGTGGATTTTTGATATGTCTAATTTATCTCTACAGAATTCAAATCTTTAGCATTCATTTTTCAAATGAAATTTATTTTTTCAATATAAGAGATTTATGTGTGATATAATAAATGTTTTTGAACTCAGATTATAGTGTTTGTAACCAATTCAAATGTTAAAAGTAATTTACATAATATATGATAATAGTAAAGTGTGTTAATATGTGAAAAGAATATACAAAACACGAAGCATATTCACTCACAAAATATTTATTTTCAAAGTTACAATATCAAGTACATAAGTTAACAGAGTTTAAACAAGATTTGCAAGTTTTAATACATGCCAAGTTTAGCTGAATACACTTCTAAATTCAAAATTCTATCTAACATCCATCCAGTACCTTGCTGCGTGAAGTTTTCAAAGGAGTTATTCATTTTGGCAAATGCTTCCTCAATATGTAGCGGTATATTATCATTCGTCATCTCCAGAGTTGCTCTTGAACGGAAAAAGGGAGTAGCATAGTCCATTTCACCATCATGTGCTAAACGGCTAACAACTACATGAACTGTTGCATACCATTTCAATGAGTTTTTTTCTGCCATTTGGTAATGTAATTCATTCAAAAGATCTGATCTTATACTATTAAAAATATGTGTAAATCTTTATCCTTCCCTTCGTCAGGTGTGAGATTAATCACAGAAAGTGAATTAAGAGCATTTTGTCTTTGAAAATGCTTTACTTTTTCATACAAGGCCTTTTAAAGAAGAATCAGTTTGTTTGGGTAAAACCTTGTGTGAAGTGCGTTTATGTCTCAGTAAATCACTTTTGTTAGAAAAACTTTCATCACATTCATCACATGGGTATTTTTGAATGGGCTTCATATGAATCTTCTTATGTTTTAATAAGTCATATTTTCTCAAAAACACATCACTGCAGAGATCACAACTATGTTGTATGGGATTCACATGAGTCTTCTTATGTTTTAATAAGTCATATTTTCTCGAAAATACATCATTGCAAAGATCACAACTATGTTGTATGGTATCTTATGGCTCTTCTTGTGTCTAAATAAGTCACGCTTTCTCGAAAACACGTCACTCACAATTATGTTGTTTGGAGGTCTTATGGCTCTTCTTGTGTCTTAATAAGTCATGCTTTCTCGAAAACACGTCACTGCAGAGTTCAAAACTATGTTGTTCGGGGGTCTTGTGAATCGTTTTGTGTTTTAAAAAGTCATATTTTCTTGAAAATGCGTTATTGCACAAATCACACTTATACATTACAGGGGTCTTCGAATGAATCCTCCTATGTCGTTGTAAATCACTATTTTGAACGAAAGATTTTCCGCACAAATCACAAGCAAATGGTTTTTTCTTGAGGTGAGATTTCATATGTCTAATCAACACAAACTTTCTGGAAAAGGCTTGGTTGCAAGTAGTACACACGAAGGGTAACTTCTGTTTCTTCAATCCTGATGAAGAAGGTTTCACATCCTTCGAAACAGGTGACGATGAAAATTCCATGTCTTGATCCTTAAATCCTGATGATAAGGGTTGACTTTTCGAGTTGGAGTCATCAACAACACTTAACAAAGATGATTGCATGCTTCGATCCATTGCGACAAAAATTAAAAGAAGTGAACCACTTGAGCAGGTCCTAAGAACTCAATGGCAATACACAGAATGGTGAAATTATCTCATTCCATGCAAATTTATACAATCATAGAGTGTGTGCAGAAAATTATAAATACTCAACCATGATTGGATTAAAATATTTTACTAGTCACGTGATCTAAATCACGTAAGATGATTGGCGCGTAAAGTTAACAGAAATTTCGTGACCTTTATTCCTGAAAATTTATTTAATGCTTATTGAAAATGTGCAGAATATCTAAAAGTGAATTATTTAATTTTTAACTTGCCTTTGTTTCAAGTCTAACGTAGTTGATTCCTCAAAGAGAAGTTTGAAAAATTCATTTTATGTAATAAGTAAAATTATTTCCTAAGTCGAACCATGCCAACACTGCAAAATATATATCAACCCTAAAGAGAAAACTTTAGTATTTTTTCAACCAACGAAATATTTCTTTTTGCTTTTTACTGTTATTATTATTATTTCAAGTTTGTCATTATTATTATTATTATTTCAATGTTGTCATTATTATTATTTCATTATTATTATTATTATTATTTCATTATTATAATTATAATTATAATTATTATTATTATTATTATTATTATTATTATTATTTCAAATTGCAAATTTAGAATTCATTTATAAACTAATCACGTATTATAAGAAAAACGCAAAATTCATTTTACAAATGGTGATAAATATTTAAAACTTGAAAGGCCATGCTCTTGAAAATAAAACTAAGATTTAGATATCAAACGCTTTTCTTCAAAGAATTGAAATCTTATTTTTGAATCGTTTCATTTTTAAATAAAAAAGATTGATCTTTCTTTCTTTTAAATAAATTAGAATCTCCCCTCTTTTAAATAAATTATAGTCGTCATTCTTTACTATTTGCATGTTTTAAAACCCTTGTATTTACTTTAAATATTCTAGTTTTAATAAATTTGCACGAAACGCGTAATGCATTCTTGCAGTCCACCACAAACAAGAACGCAGAGACTGAATGTCGCCCGCATAGACTGACTGTCGCTAGCATAAATTGATAATGCGCGCCGGTTTGCTCTAAGTTAATCCGCCGGTCATTGAGTGATATCAAAAACACATGTTATCATTACGTGTGCAGTATTTCTGTCTGCGAAAAAGGGTGAACTTAGATAAAATCCGGGTTCGAGATTAATTTATGTGGGAACGAGGATATCCTTGACGTCATACTAAAGCGAGTTGATAAGAGACTTTTATCAAAAAGTGGCAACACCTTTAATTTTATTCAGTTATTTACATCATTTCATTTTATTCAGTGGTAACACCCTATGGAAAATCTCTGCTGTAGGAAAGTAGATCTTTCCTTCGAAAATTGTCTAACGCTGATTCATTTCCAAGTTATCAAAGTAAAACTCATTCGTACGACATAAAATTAAAATATCATCATGTTATAAGACGCTTCCACCAAATTTTCTATCTCTCACTTATTTTAAAAGAAAATAAATATCAAAATTCAAAACACTTTCCGTCAGTTTTCTATTTACTGTTTAAATAATTGAAAAAAATCTTTCCCATGACATTTACCAAAATCAACTAAAATATTTTCTTTGTGCATGCAAACAAAATAAATTTCAATCAAGCTATGCCCTTGTTAAAGTACACATCCGCCAAAAATTATCACAAACCTGATAATACATCATGTAAAAATAACTCTTCTCGAATAACATACATCAGAAAATCTTCCATTGAAAATTGAGCATCTCCGCTAAATGCATTTCCAACATAAAAAGCATACATTCTTTCCCGCGAATTCCCACTTTAAATTCTCCCATTATCCACTAAACTACTTTTCAAACGAAAGATGGCAGCACCTATCACCCACTAAATACAATTCCAAAATAAAATACTGGTATATTCTAAGACTAATCCTCCCAATTTTATAACACTCGTACATTTTATACGAAAAAAATAATAATAAATAAAAGTTCTGAAAATATAAAACATTTTCCTAAAAAATACATTAAGTTCGAAAATAAAAATATTTCCTCTAAGTTATGATCGTGAAATAATTTCAGCTCGCAAAATAAAAAGAAAAAAATTCTTTCCCGCGAAATCTCAAAGTTGCGTTAAATATGTAAAATAGCAATTCTTCTCAAAAAACTTCTAACATCTAAAAATAAATTCAATTCTCAAAAAAAAAAAAAAAAAAAAAAATCGTAAATTATTTCTATCTCCTCTAAAATAAATTCAATTAGCAAAAATTTTCTATCTCCCGTAAAATAAATTTCGAAAATAAATTTCGAAAAATAATTCTAACATCTGAAAATAAAATTCGAAAAATAATTCTATCTCGCTAAATATAGTTTGCAAAATAAAAATATTTCTTTGATAAGTTTCTATCTCCTCAAAATAAAATTCGTAAAATTTTCTAAGACTTAAAAATAAAATTCGAAAAAATTTTCTATCTCCTCAAAATAAAATTCGCAAAATAATTAAAGTTCTTTCAAATAATTTCGAAAAATAATTCTATCTCCCCTAAGTAAATTTATTTAGCAAAAATTTTCTAAGTCTCGCTTCATCATTCATTTTCCAAAATAAATACAACTCCTTAAAATTCCCGACAACATACTCTAACATGCCTTCAAAAATAAAATTCTCAAAATAAAATTTCTAACTAGTCAAATTAAGATTTCAAAATAAAAATTAAGTACGCTAAAATAAAATTCGAAAAATAATTCTAACATCTCTAAAATTTAATTCATAAAATAAAAATAAAGTTCCGTTAAAATAAAATTAAGTTCGAAAAATAAAATTCGAAAAATAAATTAACTTTGAAAATAAAATTCGAAAAATATATTCAGTTAGCAAAAATTTTCCAACTCCTCAAAATAAAATTCGAAAAAATATATAAATAAATTTCGCTAAATATTTCTAACACCTGAAAATAAAATTCAGATCGAAAAATAATTCTATCTCCTCAAAATAAAATTCGAAAATAAATAAAATACCCTCGTGCTATAATACAATCTCTCCCAAATATTTTCAAAGTCTGGCTAATTCCTTCCTTTTCCAAAATAAATACCCTCATACTGTAAGACAAGTTCTTATCAGTTTCCCGACAGCACACCTCCCTCTTATCTCCTCCACCAACATGCGTTTCCTCCACCACCAACTCTTATCAGCGCGCGCGTTCTGCACCTCCACAGGCCTCCACAAATCACCACAGGTGACTTCCTCCACCACAACGCCGGAACGCAGGTGTTGTTGAACCCGCAATTACACACTACTTACACGATTTCCTTACATCACATTTATTTCCTTTCAGTTTTTATTTTATGCTATTATTTATTTTGTATATTCTGTTTTCGATGTTCTCTTTTTCGCATTATTTTTTCTATTGTTCTCTCGTCTCTCCGTCATGCTTTCTTTGACTTCTATTTTTTCTCACCCTTCCTTCATCATCGTAATTGCCTTTGCTTTCATTCCATCTTTGCGACTGGCTGTTTGTTTATCTTCGGATACACTAATAATATTTGTCTTCCCATCTGATTTTCAGTAATACGTTATCTCATACATTGCATTGCCGTGCATTTTATCGGGGCTGTTTGTACACTTAAAAATGTGTCACAGAATGTTTTGGTTCAAATTGTACATTATGCATTTCTTTATTTTTATGGTGCCATCATAATTTCTTCTTTTCTTACTTATTTTTTCTCGCCATGTATTTACTCTCTTTTCTTAATAAGCTAAGTTATTTCATTAATTTTTTATGTAGTTTAATAACGATTACACGTTGTATGGATAAAACGACTTCCCCCTTAACTCAACATTCATTATTACAATAGTTGGCACTATATTAACTCCAATAAAGAAAAATATCACTAACTGGATGCAGCATATTAGTAGAAATTCTCGTAAGCCAACTATGAACGATTATATTTCAGAGCAATTTGTCAATGTCGATTCTGATCTCGCGACTTATAAAAACTTTGATATTATGGAATAATTTAATCAAAATGCAAGTTCTTTATTTAATATGGGAAGATAATCTCAAAGTATAGATAATGAGAGTGAGATACGTGCACAGTATGTTTAAAGATGCTTTGAAAACCGAAGAAGTTATACGTCGCCTTACCCATTCAAAGAAAGGGAATACAGGATTTGAAAATTCGATGAATGAATTAATTCGAATATTTTTTTACTTTCTTTAGAAAGAAAAACAACCCAAACTGTTTTTTGTGAATTATCTAAAATTTTAGTTTCTTTTTTTTTCTCTAGTGCAGATAACTAAAAGTAAGTCTAATAAATGAAAATGTTCTTTAATAATTTGAAAATGTAGTGCATATTTAATAATACTTATGCATTATACATATTTAATAGCATTAATATTGTAGCATATAAATGATTCTTTGAAACATTTTTTAAAAACAAAAGGGTGTTGTCAAAACTGAAAACTTCATCCGCTTAAGCCAGCTTATTCCCCGACTCCCTTGAGGCTTCAAGTTATAGAAGTTCCAGTGTATCAACAAAAATGAAAAAATAGATTTTTTCTTTAAGCTTTCAATACATATTATAATATTTTTATTATAAAGTATCCGGAAAACTATGTACTCTGAAACTGATATTTACCTTAATAAATTTGAAATTTATTAAAGCAACTGAACTGAAATTTGACTGTGATTAATATATGTAGAGAAAGAGATAACATAATTCTACATAGTAAACGATAAAATAATTAATGACGCTATTAAGTGTTTGTAGAGAATTAAAAAAAAATTAAAAGAATTAAGTTTCTTTTGTGATTAAAAATTTCATGTAGTCTTTTATTTATTCCGCGAATCTCAAGAGAGAAATTTCAAGCTAGTTCAGGTTGAAAAATTATTTTCAAATATTTATTCTGTGAAAGAAATTTTACAATAAATTTTTCATTCTTTTCAAAGTAAATTGATGTGTATCACAAAATAATCCTTTATGTAAGTGCTTTTTATAGAGGACCATGTTTACAGTTTGAATATTAAATACAAAATATATATTAAATATAACATACATGGTGTACTGAATTCAACGGAGGCAATGAAAAGTTTAACCTCATCAATCATCGTTATATTATAGCGGAAACCAGTAAAAGCTCGTATTTATCAATTTTACAGCAAAGAATTTATGATATCTAGTTTAACGTTTTAAGGTTCTTTTATCGTTCAAATATTGGATAAATCGCATCATATTTATGGAAGAATGTATGACATGTAAATTTATAGATTTGTCTGCTCTTTTCTCGACTTTAGAAGTAACTGAAAGATTAAAAGATGGACCAGTGTATTACGAATACTTATATTCATGAAAGATTCTATTTTACTGATTTTGGAGCGTGCTGTTTAGAAAATGTAAGTAATGTTTAACTCAACCGTTTGTTAAAGAAAACCTGAGCGAGAGATATATGCAAATGAGAAATGATGCCCTGTGTAGGTGTCTTTTTAAGAGAGCTAACCCGTGTTAAAATAAAACCCACAATAAACTCCGAACGGTTAGATGTAGAACTGACGGGAGCGAAGGGGAAATGAACTGGCGCCTTCCATTGTTACTAAATGCCCTTATAGTCCACTCAAATAGGGATTCAACCTCGGAATGAAAGACAGCAAGCTGAAAATTTGTAAAAAAGCTTTGTTTCGACGTTCTAAAAGTTAGCTGAAAAGTCTCATAAAATCCCGTGTACGCGTCGCCAGATATTCAAGGTCAAAGAAAATCAGTTTTTTGCTTATGTTTCGAAAACCGTGCATTTTCTTGAAAAAAATTCGATTACAAAATTAAAGTAGATAAAATTTCCAATAAAATACATATGTTAACTTTAATTTTCTGACAAATGGTTTTCCACTGAAAAAAGGCAACTTTTTGACCTTCTGGCCAAAACGAGAGAAAAACCCACGTCCATCCTCGATTTTACAAAATCTATGCGTTTTAGAAAAATAAAAACATTTAAAAAATTCAAGTAGACTATTTTCTACAAAATTCATAAAATAATTTTAATTTTCTAACAAAAAGTTTAGGCGCTAGATCACGCTGAAAAAAAGGCGATTTTTTGACCTTTGATTCAAAACGAGGGAAAAGCCCTTTTCTATCCTCGATTTTTCGAAAACTATTTATTCGAAAACTTTATCGAAGGCCCCTAATTACAAAATGTAAGTGGATAACATTTTCAGATAAATGCATAGATTGAATTTAATTAGTTTTTGGCCCTTTCTCGCCAAAATAGAGAAGAGCCAACTCAAGATTGTTTCCTATATTTCTAATGATGTTTAGAGCTTTAATTACTTACTAAAAATATTATAATTATTAAGACAATTACATTATTTACTTATTTATAAATATTATTCATAAATAAGACATCCGTATGATAATATTTATTTAAATTCTATAAATAAGAAGATATTGAAATGAAATAGTTTAAATACATTTAATTACATTTTTATTTATCATAAGCTTATCATAAATCTATTACAATTTGGTCAAGTTAAACTGTAAGGCAAATTTTTTTACCTCTGATTATCAATAGCAGGCATACAGCTTAATATTCATCTTGCTCGTCATTGTCTCCTTCTTCGGGTCATCCACATTAAATTTCCAGATCGTTATCATCATCCTCGTTGTCCGTCACATTTGGCTCTAAAGCCTGAAGAACCTATGGTTCATATTCACTTTCTTCATTAAGATCCTTTGGATATCATGAAACGTTGAGGCATGCTTGTCCGTTACACTGACCACAAATTGAGGAGCATTGCAATTCCACTTTTGGAGGCTGTTTTCCTGCTGAAATATATTAGCTGATTGGTACAAATTGGGATGTTTCTTCAACATTTTTATAATTGGCAGTTTTCCTTTTTTAAACAGCACAGATGTTGTGTCACATCCTCTGAAGGCGTGCAAAAATAAAATAGGTTATTTCGAACGAGGATATTTGTCGAAACTTTTAAACGAATACATTCGTGTCTCCACGTTGCCCATGCCAATATTTTTCAAGAAAATTTCTTTCTGATGCTATTTAGTTTGCCCAATTAAAAGAACTAACAGATCAATATATTCTCCAACGATGACTGCAGTCTTTTGATGTTCAGATTCTGCAATGGCTGTTTCGATGATGAGGACATCAGCATCAGCTCTGGATTCTTTTGTAGTGATCTTAGCAGTTTTTAATTGCTTAATACGCATTGCAGTAAAGTTCCTTTTATTGCATCGGTTCGACAAAAACTTCTCTTGGCTGATTGCACAATCATTGTTTCATCAAAACATCAAAACAAGCTTCGTAAGATGTTGAAAGAATAGCAGTTCTTCTGAGCTGTTCCATTGCTTTTATGTTTTTACTGTTGTCTGAGTAACCATCGAATACAACAACAATATCTGAACCATAATGCACTTGCAAATATTTGACGTATTTATTCAGAATAATGGAGAATGTTTTGTCTTTGTTCATACGACGAGGTGCAGCAGAAATCCATCATCGATAAAGTATTTTACATTATCTTCATCCAGTTCAATATTAAGCGATTCCATATTGTTATACAATTTTGCTTTTGTAGCTCCGCGCCTATCTCTCGCACTTGTAAACGACTCTTAAAGAAACTTTTTTTGCGGGGGGGGGGGGGGGGGGGATTTTTTTTTCAAAATATGTAAGGCCTTCTGAAAATTCTCTTTTGCTCTGCAGTTTTAAGGAAGACTGGCTCTGAATGGAATCGAGTAGATAGGAATTATATATTCATATGGCAAGCAAGGCAAAAAGATTTTCTCATCGCTTTACATTTTAATATTTAGTAGTGTGTTTAGAGCGGTTCTCAAAAAAGAATATCTATCTATCTATCTATCTATATTCCTCTCATAAGCTTAAAACATTCTGACGAATTCACAGAGTCATTTTTAAGCGTGAGAGCATGGAATCTGCAGGCAAGGCTATTGAAGGGATTCGAAATCGATTTCTATAAATGTATAACATCTTGAGTTACAAGCGACTGTTGTCTGATAACTTGTAGAGAATTTTATACTCTACAATATTTTTAATAGATTCAAAGAGCATTTAAAGCATAGGAAACAATCTTGAGAAGGTGATCCTCTCGTTTTCGACAGAGAGCCAAAATCTCGGCCTTTTTCAGTGCTCTCTACAGCCTGAACCTTTCGTCAGAAAATGAAAGTTATTTTTGAATTATTTAGAAAATAAAGTCCACTTTCATTTTGTAATCAGGGTTTTTATATAAAACGCATAGTTTTCGAAAAACCGAAGATAGAAAAGGGCTTTTCTTTCGCTGTGCTCAAAGGTAAAAAAATGGCCTTTTTTCTGCGTGATCTAGCGCCTAAACTTTTTGTCAGAAAATTAAAATTAATTTATGAATTTTGTAGAAAATAGTCTACTTGAATTTTGGAACTGGTTCTTTTTTCTAAAACGCATAGTTTTGTAAAATCGAGGATGGACGAGGGTTTTTCTCTCGTTTTGGCCAGAAGGTCAAAAAGTTGCCTTTCTTCAGTGGGCTCTAGCACCAAAACCATTTGTTAGAAAATTAAAGTTAATATATGAATTTTATAGGAAATTTTGTAACTGGATTATTTTCATTAAAATTCATGTTTTTCGATATATAAGCAAAAAACTGGTTTTCGTGACCCTTGACCTTGAATATCTGGCGACGTGTACACGAGATTTTATGAGACTTTTCAGCTAACTTTTAGAACGTCAAAACAAAGCTTATTTCAAATTTTCAGCTTGCTGTCTTTCATTCCGAAGTTTACCATTTTTTCCACCTTATTTGTCTGGACTATTACAGTGAAAAGCTGCTTGCTTTACCTCTCTGGTAAAACTACTCGTTACATTACATTTCTTATTATAGCGTTGAGTAGTTAAGCTTCATCGATTAATCGCATCATTTGTGAAATAAAATAAAGAATCAACTTTATACTTACGGGGTTTTCTCCCAAATTCCAAAAATATTGTTTCAATTAAAAAAATTTTAAGATTAAATGCTATAATTTATCATTAGAATTTTTTATCCTTTTCACTTTCCTGCTTTTAAAAGTTTTATGAATTATTATTTTCAACGTTAAAATATACACGTTGAATATATCTATCTATAAACATTATTTTTTATAATTAACTACATAGTGTTCAATGTTGTAACTTAAATAATTAAAAAATCACATTCTTTTTATTTCCTTTTGAAGCATTCTACTTTAATTGCGCTTGTAGATTCATAAAAATTAAGTCAAAAATGTACCTTACATTTTTCTTCTATGAATGTCAATGTTACAGCGAGTCTTCGGGTCAAAAGTAATAAAACATGCTTTTATTCGACATTAAATGCTATTTTATTTTATTATTCTGAATAAAATCAAGTTTGAAAATATGATATATATAGCATTAGCAATGCTCCGACAGAATATTTCATTTTGTTTTTCTGTAATTATATTTTAGATTTCAAGATACATCTATCGGTTAATCTAGGATTTTTTTTAACTCTGCGTTTTGTAAGATGAAAATTAGGCCTTCCGATTTTTTAAAATTCCACCCTCGATATTTCATATAGAAAGAATTTACATTACTAGAACTGTGAACACTATAATTTGCCATTACTACATCATGCTGTATGACATGTATTCACAAACAGTATGATGTCTATAAGAATGTTTTAAGTCAGTAAGGTAAGCTGGGGTAACTGGACCCACGAGGTAACTGGGCCATAGGCTATTTTATAAAAATCCGTTGATGTATTTTAAGTTTTAGCTTTTGTCAACATTGCACCCCCATCTCTTCTTCTTAAAACAATGTGTTTCAACTCAATCATAACTCTGCCTTTGCTGTGATAGGTTGACGAAAATTTAGGTTTCTATTTTTAAAAGCAACGTCCATTTGGTTGAATTTCCTTGGATTTTTATTAAAATACGGCAAGTATTTTTATTAAACAATCTTTTTATTTAAAGATTAGACACATAAATACATTAATCTTATTAGGTATTCTTTACATATTTACTTCATGTTTCAAATGTAAGGTCGGTGTTCCAGTTACCCCATAAATTTTTCAAGAATAGGATAACTGGGACATGTATCATGGGTAACTGGACCATTTGGGATACAGTTACCCCCAACAGTTTTAAATATCTTTTTGAGTTTCTCTTATTGCGGGAAAGTAATTTCTCCATTGCTTTTTGCTTGAAATAAAAAAAAATTACATAATACGTTATTAAAATTACATAATAAAGTTTAAAAAAAGCATGTTGGGGGGTATCAAACCAAATTTCTTGAGTGTGATAGCTATAGCTCGAAATTTTACGATACAGATGAAGAGGCGTACATAAGCCAGAGTGAGATTATTAGAAAATTATCGAAACGAATAAAAATGTTCGATGCAAAAATATGCTTACATTCTCCACAGGTTTATTGGACATATCGAACTTCCATTGTGGTAAATAAAAAAGAGAATAAGATAGTAAAGTACTTACGTAGCCGCTTGTAATCTTGTTAATTTCCCCCCTTAAAATACCCATGTAACTTTTATACTTATTACATATACTAAAGTACGTAAGATCTTACTTAATTTTTATGTTTTTGTATAAATAAATCCAATATTTTCACTTTTAGTGCTTTTTTTAGACACATTAACAGTAAAGGTTTCCCTTACAACGCCTTTTACTTGATATATAATGTACATGATCTGTCTGGTTTAAATTTTTTTTAGTTGTTTACGCTTTTCCAAACAGTACCTGACATCCAATATTAAAAAAGAAAAAAAAAATAAACAACAACAAAAAAAAAAAAACGTGTGTGAAACACAGACTCTCCTGGTCCACTTGCCCCATTTTTATGGGGCAACTGAACCCATGAGGAAAAAAGAGGAAATATATATATTTATTTATTTATAGATATTAGAATGTAATTTTGAACATTTCTGTCTGATAGAGGGAACCTAACGGAACACATTTACAAAAGTTCAGACTTTAATTAAAATGAATATTACCCTTTTGAAGCTAAATTGTCAGAATATCCAGAGTCACATTGTAAAATCATGGCCCAGTTGCCCCTTGGTTGTAACCTTATATCTTGAAGAATGGTCATATCAAAAGTTCAGTTCATATTTTAATCCTTTATGTACTGAATTATGAAGTAATGAAACTTTTATCTTCTAAAGCATTTTTCGTGAATTTTTGAAACTACATCAGAAGATTTACATAATCATTTAATAAATTTTAGAAAGATTTTAGAAGGATTGAAGGATTTAGAAGGATTAATTAAATTTTAATTTATAGGGATTTTGTGCAGTATTTATAACATCACTCAAATCTTTTATTTTTAATACTTTTCTTGGTATTTTGTAGAATTTGGAAATGTACAAATATAATGTTCTTATAATAGGAATCTAGAATTTTTTCCGAATTGATAAATCCCCCCCCCCCTCCTCCAACATCAAGAATGCTGAAAAGATGCAAAGGCAAAAGAAATCATCCTTTTAAAAATATTTTTGTTTTCGCGTAATCAATAATGCTTTTGGAGCAAAATAAAGCAATGTATCTATAACTCATTCTAAATTGTATTAAATAAATTTTATAACAAGTTATTTTAATGGTACTTATAAGTACCATCAGTAGATAAAGTGTTAAATAAATATGCTTCAAGCACCAGATTTGGTTTGATAGATTTTTATTATATAGACTTAGCATAGAATGGTGGATCGCAGGAATATCACTCTTTATATTTCATCTAGTTTGAATGGTGACTCTCCCCCTGTAGAGATTATTAACCAAAACTAACCCCCAAAGGACGCAAAACTAATCGGAATGGCAGCGATGTGGGTTGCGTAGCGCGAATTCCTTCTACTAGGTGTGCGTCACACAACTCGTTCTGCGTTCACTGCACGCAGTGCGGTCGCTGGGCAAGGTTACATGTTAATTTGTAAAAGCATTTTCGCTTTCTCCTCGCTTTTTATAATTTTGGCCTTATGTGAACAATGTACGACTGTGAAATTTGCTTCCTGATCGGAAAAAAGGCTCCAGAAACAGTTTGATGTTAAAAATAGTTTACAAAGATGACGTTATGGGGTAAACTGCAGTGTCCGGGTGGTTTTCTAGTTTCAGAAAAGGTGAAATGTCGATCGATAACAAACCTCATTCTGCGCGTCCTTCAACTTCCAGAACGGACGAAAATGTCGAGAAAGTTCTTGCAATTATGCCTGAAGACAGACGACGGACCATTGAAGTAATTGCGAAGTTATATGTCCCGATTTATGGCACAGGGGACTGGATTTTCCACCATGACTACAGCGTCTAGAATAAATAGTTTGGTTATCGGCTATACCAGTAATGCTTTAAAAAGTGCTGAAATATTGAATCCTTTAAATAGCCAGTGATGCTGAAACCGAAGAGTCGATTGCAGCGACATCTGCAGGATATTATCTAAAACTGCAAAACGACTGCTAACTACACGTTGTATTAATACGATATTTACATTAAAATTTTAAAATATCCCGCAGATGCCGCTACGATCGACACTTCGGTGAATCGATTTAGGGTTTTAAGGGTTTAAAATTTTTAGCGCTGTTTGGATAGCCAATTTCCGCACTATTTATTCTAGACGCTGTACCATGGAAATGGACATGCTCATGCAGCCTTATCAGTTTGGTAGTTCTTGACTAAAAACGGCATGACTTCTTTGCTCCACGCCCTCTACTCACCTGACTTTTCTCTGAGCGACTTTTTTTATTTCTGCGAATGAAGAGGGACAAGAAAGGACATCGTTTTAACGACGTGGAAGAGGTGAAAAGAAAAAAAAAGAGCAGGAGCTTGAAGCCATACAGACAGGCATATTTGAACAATGTTTCCAACAATGGAATCATTGATTAGACAAGTGTATAAAGTTAAATGGAAAGTATATTGAATGTGTTAAGGCTGTTGTGTAAAAAAAATAAAATAAAGGTTTTTATTAAAAAAAATCCTGTTATTTTTGCACCCCCCCCCCCTTCGTATTCTTTTTGGAATAATCCGTATAGAATGTTAAGTCATTTAAACTAACGTTAATCAAGAAAACTTAAAAATTGATAATTTAACATGTTATCTTGGTGTTTTAAATTCGACAGAACGAACTGATGATCCTAAAATGATTTAATTGCATGCTGAAATGCTGAAAAATAAAAAACCTCTCCTTTCTTAATCCCCATTCTTAAAAACAACTATTAAGGAAATATTTAGTGTACCTCTTTTAACGCTAGCAATGCATGGAAACGTTATATGAGATGTATTGAAAGTATCGCCCCTCCTTCCCAACGAAATGAGCTTATTTTACTTTTATAAACACATATGAACTTTAATATTTCTTGTAAAATACAGAAACAGATAGTACAGTCTTTTCCTTTAATAATAATAATTTTTAAATCCGTATTTGTCGCTTATTTTATTTATTCATTTATATATTTATTGTTCTGCACGAGAGAAGATTTTCTCAAAGAATTTCTGCTTCTGGATTTCAACAAAAATAAGATTTTTTTTTCTTTTCTTTTTAAACTTTTCACTTTGTGGTTAGGCTTCAAACTTTTAAACGACCACAAAAAATATTTAATAACTCTTAATTACAAATTTTAGTGCTTATAAACGTTACACCAGGGTCGTTTCGTAATTTTATGATAAACGTGATATTTTTAAAAATTCAACTGTATTTGTTCTTACTAATCCATTTTGAACCGATTTTTAGTGCAAAATATGTTTTTCATTTGTGTAAAAATATTTCAGGCATGAGAGGGTTAAGAAAAATCCGGCATTCTCTATTTAAAATATATTTTATAGAGAATAATAAGACAATATTTCTGAAATAAAGTCAATTAAAAAAATAGTAATATTAAGCACTCTATACTACAAATAAAGATCGATCGCACCAAATCTTCTTATCGTTAAGCATTAATAAGAAATCTGTTCTTTCACTGTTTGGCATTTATTTGAAGTTCCCTTAAATCTACTCAGCTGCTTTCAAGTAAGCCTATCCATGGCTTTCCATTTACGCACTAATGGAAAATGGATTCTTATAAAAGATACCATTAGTTTGTGACGAGGGAAATGTGGATTATGTAATTTTAATTACAAGGCTTCTTTGGGGGGAAAATTAGAAATTATCATTTTAATGTTGCAAACACGTAATAGGGAGAAAAGTTAAAGTATAATATAAACTTAAATAATTTTACTGGAAGTACTATTGAGATGCAAAAGAACACTTCCAATATTGCTTTGTTTAAGTATTCATGATACTTACAAAAATAAGGGCCTTACAGGTGTTTTGAATTATTTAATGACACTGTCAATATTTAACTTAAGAATATATAACGATATATATATATATATATATATAACGATATATATATATATATATATATATCTGTTTGGAAAAATACGAATGACTTTTTCTTAAGGGTGAAATCCAGAAATAATTCATGAAGAAAAAATTGTTTTTCCTTGAACGAGTCTTAAGATCTATTCATGTGGATATATACTATAGACTAACTCTGTTAAAAGTCTTGAGA
This sequence comes from Maratus speciosus, assembly GCA_963932465.1. NCBI lineage: Eukaryota > Metazoa > Arthropoda > Arachnida > Araneae > Salticidae > Maratus > Maratus speciosus. The sequence continues at coordinate 212,004,781 of OZ010787.1, forward strand.
ATACAAGAGAGTTAGGGAGTGAATTAGGAGTTACATTTTAGTGCTAAAATTATGCAAAGGGAAAAAAGTTAAAGAATAATGCAAATTTAAATAATTTTACTAGAAGTACTATTTATATGCAAAAGAACACTTGCCATTCATGTTGCTTACAAAAATTGGGGCTTACCGGTGTTTTAATTTATTTAATGATAATGTTAATGCTTTATTCTGGAATGTATAAGGTATACTTTTTTATAAATGTATGAAAAGATTTCCTTTAAAAGTGAAATTGAAAAATAGATCAATTAATCAATAGAAAGTTTGTATCTCATTGAATCTTAAGATCTTTTCGGGTGTATTGACAATAAGGACCTAACTTGTTCATTCGTCTTCAGACGCGTGAGAGCATGGAGTGCAATCCTAGTTAGGATGTTTTATTTACAATCCTTTGCATGAGTTATGTTCGGTGCATAAGTTTAGTGACTGAGTGCTTGTTTGAATAAACAACGTGATGAAAATTGGTTATTCGTATAACATGCCACAATAAATGTGAGCTTATTAGTTACATAAGATTTTTAATGCGACTCTTAAAATATCAAAAAGTGAAATAAATTGACCATTATTGAATATTAAAGACGCGTTGACGTGAATTTTCACTGCTGAAAAATAGTTGAAGAATTAATTAAAATTGTAAATTGACCATTGTTGGCATTTTATATCTTAAAAAATAGAAATTACAAAACACAATTTTTAAAGGCAGTAATCGATACATGTTTACATTTAATTTTTTTTTTCTGATCATAATGGAAAAAAGTAGTTTTTATATGGGTTTTTATACTTGTCAGAGCAGGAAATTGGAATCACAGGTTGCGCGCATGATTACAAAACCAAACTTTTACTACCTTATTATACCTGAGAGTATCGTGCTTAAAATTGTTTATTTACAGCCTTTTTATGGTTTCAAAACAAAACAGTATATTGCTTAGATAAAAGTTTCATTTTTAGCAATATAAAAGCAAGAAAAAAAAATTGTTTCAAAGAAAGAGGCTGAAAATTCATCTTTACTTTATAGAGCCATACACTATGCTCTATAATGAAAATTTCATGAAGAAATATTGAAAAGATTTTAAACAACCTTATGTGCAATGCCCCAAAATCACATTCCGAGAAAAATACTTTAAATTTCTCTCTTTGAAAATATTCGATATTTAACGACTATTGAGATTGCTATTCCTTTTGTTTTAAAGTGTTCAGAAATGATTACTTTTAAATTTTTTTTAAATACTGAATTGAAGGTTTAAGAGTCTAAGTTCACTGAAATTAACAAGGTTAACAAATCAGTAAATGTTTTTAATAAATATTTGATCGATATTGGCTAAAATAGCTGAAATTCATGCATATTGATTGAATTGCATGAATATTTCTTCATAATCATTTATCTGATCAAAATAGACAAACAAAATAAAGTGTAAATTAAAATTTCTATCACGCAATATTTAGCTCTTTTTATGTACATATCATTTCTAATGTATATATATATATCAAAAGAAAATCCAAGCAAAATAAAAATAATTGATATTATGCTGAATGAACGCTAGTGAATATGGATAAATATAGTACAAAAATATAAAATTAAATCAGTGATTACAAAAACTAGGTAAGTCCAAGATTTGAAAATTTTCAAGAATCAATAAAAACTGTGCTACACGCAAAATTTAGATAGTTCAAGAGCTTTTCTGTACTCGCTATATTTTGTAAATCTTTAAATATTGTATGTCGATTATCAGTCAGTTATTTTATAAGAATTTAAAAACGAAAATCTTTTGGACTTATGTTGTTTTTGCTGTGATTAATGATTAACATTAAATGTATAACTTCCAAATAGTTCTTTTTTTGAAAACCGCTATTTTCGAATTGAAATATTCTCCTTATTATAAATCGCAGAATTCTGCGAATAAAAAAGCGAGAATTACTATACAAAAGTAGTGATATTCGAAATCTGTTATGCATAGCATCTATTAAGGCACATAATTATATTCATCATTTTGTTATATCACATTTTATTCATGTTTTGTTGTTGTCCATCGGGCTATACACTACATGGCCAAATATCACCATAGATTTTCGATTTTGGACGCTTTGGGGAATATCTAGAGAAATACGTTGCGAATTCTTCTGAAACATAAAAAACATACAGAATATGCTTGACCTCATATTTTTCAGCGAAGACTTAGTCACGAGTACAAACAGGATACCAAGAAAACAGTGAATGAAAAAAATAATATTTACAATCACCCTGAAAAATAAATGGTCGAAATGATCTGTAACCGTAGCACATGACTATTTGGGTGTAGTATGACATTTGTGTTTATTTGTGTAAAAGTAGCACATATATTCAGGGAGATAAAACTGTTTCTTTAAAAAATTCAAGGAATTTTCGCATGTTTTTTTATTATAGAAAATTGTGGAAATTCCCTTATCACCCAGCTCCTTTCGGAAAACAATTAAAATTCAGCTCACTATATCACCCATATCTTTTGAATTTTCCTGTATTCAACTAGTGTTTTCATATGAATTGCCATATGTATTTTATATCTAAATTATGCAAAAAAAAAAAAAAAAAAAAAGTTTCTTTTATCTTTCGCGGATGCGCAATTAAAAATTGTTTCATACAAATGCTCATATTTGATCCAATATTTAATATTCCAATGCATAATTTTCCAATAATTAATATTCTAATCGCGGCATGTTGTTTCTACTTTACTTCGTCCAGTTTCCGGAAAGGGACGTTGAATTTGTTTGAAAACCCTATATGCTATAAACAAACAACATTGAAAATTTTCTTGAATTTTTAAAAAACTCTTTATACCTTCATGAATATACATGCTATTTTTATACAAATAAACACAAATGTTGAATAGGACCCACATAGTCATGTGATATAGCAGGGCTGCCACTGGCGACTACTTTTAGGTAGTTTTCATTACAAAAAGCTACCTATTGCAGCCGTTCGGAGGAAAGAGATTTCAAAAAATTTTGGTATATTTTCATCGATCATGACCCCCAGACCCCGAAACCACCCTCCGTTCAAAATTGATATATATATATATATATATATATATATCTGACCTATGTCACACTGTAACTCTCGTAATTATGAACCGATTTCGATGTAATTCGGTATGTACATAGTACATACAAATGTCTCGACTGAGTTCGTTGGCCAGCTTCATCCGCCGTTTTGTTTCAAAATGGCGGCCATTTAAAATTTTAAAAAAAAATTTAAATTTGAAATGTGGTACCAAAAAATTGAAAATGGAAAAATATTTTTTTCTTATGTATTTGACCTTTATACAAAGATTCCGGAGCAGTTTTTGTTTCGTCTATATCTTAAAAAATGGCTGAGTTATAGCGTTTTGAATTTCTAGCATGGCTGACATTTTGAAACGTCCTGAATTTTATCACGCGATAAAGGGCGTATTTATGAACCGATTTCGATGTAATTCGGTATGTACATAGTACATACCAATGTCTCGACCGAGTTAGTTGGCCAGCTTCATCCGCCGTTTTGTTTCAAAATGGCGGCCATTTAAAATTTTTTAAAAAAATTTAAATTTGAAATGTGGTACCAAAAAATTGAAAATGGAAAAATATTTTTTTCTTATGTATTTGACCTTTATACAAAGATTTCGGAGCAGTTTTTGTTTCGTCTATATCTTTAAAAATGGCTGAGTTGCAGCATTTTGAATTTCTAGCGTGACTGACATTTTGAAACGTCCTGAATTTTGTCACGCGATAAAAGGCGTATTTATGAACCGATTTGGATATAACTTAGTTTATACATAGTACATACCAATGTCTCGACCGGGTTCGTTGGCCAGCTTCATCCGCCATCTTGTTTAAAAATGGCGGCCATTTAAATTTATAAGAAAAATTTAAATTTGAAATGTGGTACTAAAAAATTGAAAAGTGAAAAAATATTTTCTTCTTATGTGTTTGACCTTGATAAAAAGATTCGAGAGCAGTTTTTGTTTCGTCTATATCTTAAGAAATGGCTGAGTTATAGCATTTTGAATTTCTAGCGTGGCTGACATTTTGAAACGTCCTGATTTCTGTCACGTAATAACAGGCGTATTTATGAACCGACTTGGATGTACCTTGGTGTGTACATAGTACATACAAATATCTCGACCGAGTTCGTTGGCCAGCTTCATCCGCCATCTTGTTTCAAAATGGCGGCCATTTAAAAAAATTTAAAAAATTAAAAAATTAAAATGAGATACCTAAAATTTGGAAAATGAAAAAGATATTTTTCGTATGTGTTTGACCTTAATACAAAGATTCCGGAACAGTTTTTGTTTCGTCTATATCTAAAAAAATGGCTGAGTAATAGCATTTTGAATTTCTATTGTGGCTGGCATTTTAAAACGACCTGATTTTTGTCATGCGATAACAGGCGTATTTATGAACCGATTTGGATGTAACTTGGTCTGCATAGTACATACTAATGTTTCGACCGAGTTCGTTGGCCAGCTTCATTCGCTATCTTGTTTCAAAAGGGTTGCCATTTAAAAAAAAATTAAATTTAAAATTTCAAACGAGGTATTAAAAAATTGGAAAATGAAAAAGATTTTTTTTATGTGTTTGGCCTTGATACAAAGATTCCGGAGCAGTTTTTGTTTCTGAAAATTTGTTCTTTTGTTTATATCTTAAAAAATGATTGAATTATAGCACTTTAAATTTCTAGCTTGGCTAACATTTTGAAACGATCTTGTATTTGTCACGCGTTAACACACGTATTCGCCTATTTCGATGTAAGAAGGCATGTGGATTGTATACATCAATACCTCTACCAAGTTCGCTGGGCAGATTCATCAGCCATCTTGTTTCAAAATGGCGGCCATTAAATTAAAAAATATATATATATATTTAAAGTGAGGTGCAAAAAAATTAGAAATTGAAAAAGATTTCTTTCTTAAGTATTTTACCTTGATATAAGGATTGAGGAGCATTTTTTGTTTGTCTTTACCTTAAAAAATGGCTCAGATATAGCAGTTTCAATTTCTATTGTGGGTGACATTTTGAAAAATCTGATTTTTTGCATGCGATAGCACTCGTATATATCAACCGATTCCGATGTGAGTGAGCATGTGAACAGCAATTACTAAGGTCTCGACCAAGTTCACTGGTTAGCCTCATCCACCATGTTGTCTTAAAATGGTAGGCACTTTAAGAAATCGCCGAATTTGGCAGCCAAATATGAGTTACTTTAAAGAAAAGCAGCTTGGATAAAGCTGACTAATTTCGCGAAATTCTCATTCATTATATTGATAAAATTAGTATTGAATCTCCTATATTCAGTTTCCACTATATTGAGCTTCTTGTGTTTAAATGATATAATTTGGCTTTTTTAAAATAAGGAATATGAAAGCTACCTCTTCCTCCCGGCACTGGCCGGAAGGACTTTTTTAATTCTATCTCGCACTACTTTTTCACAACAAGTCTTTCACAGATACCTTGACAACATCTGCAAGAAAAATATACTACAACATTTACTTTTTAAAAACAGTGTTGCGAAAAGAATATATAAATAGTCGCCAGGCGCAGCCCTGTATGGCTACAAATCATTTCTAGGTTTTTAATTTATAGGGTGACCACAAGTATTATTATTTTACATCAATTTGTTTTTGGTGTCATATTTGCCCTTCTGACGAAACCTTCGCTAGAAAACATTGGGTTAAATTCTGAATCGGGCCCTTCTGAAGTTATAGAAGAATCCTTCAAATATTTCTTTTGATATTCAAGAAAACTTCTGAAACCGCTAATCTCTGGTAACTTTTGGCCATATAATGTATCTTGGTATTGTCATTGACTAGCATTGCTGTTGGAATAAATGGCAGTTTTCAGTGGCAACGGATAAACAAATTTATTTAATTTTTGTCAACATATGTTAGCCTACGTAAAGGACGCATTTGCAAAATAATAATAATAATAATAATAATAATAATAATAATAATAATAATAAATATATAAATATATAATAATAATAAGTAAATAAAAATGGACATACGTAGTTTTTGAAATCACGAATGTAACTATTTGGAACTACTGTAGATTACGAACATGCTTCACTAAGGATCAAACTGATAACGTGACAGTACTAATTGTGCATTATTTGTGAATCAAATTTTGAAGATTTCCTTTGGAAAATAAAAATAAATTTAAAGTAAATGTTAAATGGAGAAAAATGTTCTGACATTTAAAATTCAGAAGAATTTAGGAATAAATATTTAAAATATTTAAATTAAATGCGCAATCTCATATTCCAAATTATAACAATAACAAAACATTTGAAATATTAAAAAAATATACCTTAAATCATTATTTTAACTATGTGGTTAGTTCAAACTAAGTAACTGAGATAAAAAGAAGCATAACCAAAATCTTGAATAGAATAACTAGAATTTGTCATAAATATAACAACTATAAGTTAGAAAATTTTTTAATTAAAAGAGCTGCACGGATTAGAATATGAATCTAAAAATTTGGGAGAATGTAGTGAAACTTTTCCTACTATGTTTATTGATTTCATATAAAATAAAAGAATCTTTTGAACGTGAAAAGGAGCTTCAGAAAAAAAATCAATAGGAAATGAATCCTAGTTGTATAATAAGACTTTTACATTCTGTTTAACAATTACAGACATATCGACTACCTTTTTTTAAACATTATTTTAATTTTTCGGTGCATTTTGACGAAGTTTTATTGCATTTCAAATAAAAAAAGGCACAAAATCAAGCATCGCAATATGTGAAGCGATAGAATAGTTTCCTTATGAAAAACTTTTTCACGGCTTGCTAGATTTTATTCATTTTTCAAACGTTTGAAAAAGGAATCTATTTCGTTTATCCTCAGTAATTCAGTTTGAGGTATTTACATGAGTAACTCTTGCATGAGTTTGTAGCTATTTAATTTGTTGTTCTCTGGGGTTTATTTTCGGTGCATTGTTTTCTAGTTCTTGTGGGATATAAATGTTGCATAATAAAAGTTTATTTAAATATCTGTGACGTTTACTATGCATATTGTCAGTCAATGTTTAAAAAAAAAATATCAGATCATGTTTTGGAAAAGTCATCTTCTGCTGAAGTAAAAGAAGCAAGAACTGATTCTAAATTGCAAGAAAAAGTGCGAATAAGATAAATAAAATACTAAAGATATACAAAGCATAATTAATAAGAATTTTAAAGATGTACAAATAGTCTCACAAATTAAAAACATTCTAAACATTAATAGAATTGAAAGAATATGTATATTTGAAATAAAAGTTATTCTAATAAAAACAAATTATTATTATTATTATTATTATTATTATTATTATTAGAGGAAGGGGTGTGAATGTAGGCCTTGTTGGTAATATTAATCCTTGCAATTTCTAAGCAATGAAGAGGTGCTTTCTAACATTTACAACTTTATCCAGAGCTGTCTTTACGGGTATGTAAAAGGTGCGGCCTCATAGGGCGCCTAAGATGACTAGAAGATTTAAAAAAATGTATATATATTTAGCATTAATTTGCAGCATGTTTAAATATTTAGCATCTATTTAACAATTCACTTTATTTCTCGTAGGATTTTTACCCGTTATTGTGATGCTATTATGTGCTTTAGTTGCTATAATTAACAGTCAAAAGGAAAGTTGATTTTGCGCTTATCTAAGCATACTATATACTCTACATAAATGGTACTTTCAGATAATGGAAAATTTTGGCTTTAAAAAAATAATGTTAATTCCATATTTTTAGCTCAAATTGCTCTTTATAATAAAATAATAACCAATTTTCTAAGGAATAGTAATGAATTTTTAAAATGTCTAAAATTATCATTATTATGTCCCTCAAAACATAATTTCAAAGTGTCTTGGTAATGACAACGGTAATGACATTTTTAACGTTAAACCTATTCTGGGGATAAATTACAATAATCGAAAGCTTATGGTATACTTATTTTTAAAGTAGTCCTAAACTTTTTTATTCACTAGCAGAGTTTCGCCCGCTGTCCTGATCGGCTTTTCCCAAAGGAACCTCGAATTAAACGAACCTGGAATTGGGGACCCACTGCCTTTGGCAGCGTACACCCGTGCACGCTGCGCCGCCTCTCTTCAAGCATAGTCTTTCACATTGTTATAAAAATCAATTTGGCATTCTGCTAACTTGTATTTAATCAAGGCAAAAAAAAAATGACCAGAGAGTATATGAACAAAAATTCTTGGAACACAAAATAACGCCAAATATTGCGTAAAAATTTCGGTAAAAATTCCAAAATCACAGAGAACAAAATTTACTATATTAGGCTAAGGGATTGAAGTTGGATTCCTTTTAAGAATGTCAAAAAAATCACTGTACGAATTCCACGAACTTCATCGAAAAGAGGGCAAAAGTTAATACATTGAGCTAAAAGATTGAAACCAGATTCTTTTTAATAATGTTGAAAAATCGCCGCAAAAGGCAAAAAAGTAAAAAAAAAAAAAAAAAAAAAAAAAAAATACACATGAGAAATTAAATAAAAAATCTAATAAAAGAATTCAAAACCTGCCTTCGAGGTGCATAAATTCAGACATACAGGCCGTACATACCTGCCAAATTTTGTAGCTCTGCACGTAGAAAATAGCATACAGGCATATAAACATGTTTCTTTATTATTATAGATTCAGCAAAGTTAAATTATTAAAAATATGTTTCAGCAATATTAAACTTAGTAATGGCACATAATAGATAATAAATTGAATAAAATTTTGGAATAGGTGGTACAAAATAAAGTAGTACTTACATAGTTATTCAAAATACTGTGAAGCGACTCCATTCGGTTTTCTGAACGCAGTTGTACGTGTCTAAAAAGTAAAATAATAATAATAATAATAAATATAAATATAAATTTCTGACACAAGGGCTACAATCACTCTACCAGGGAGCCAACCAAAAAAATGGCAAAGGCATGAACCCCTGGCAGAAAAAAAAGAAACCCCTCCGCCAACCAGCCAATCCACAGCCAAAAAAACTGACCCAGAAAACAGCGACAATTATTTTGAAACAAAGTATTACGAAAACTATGGCACCCAAGCACCATCCGTAAAAGTATAAGAAACGGCAATTATAGTCATTTACAAAGCATAACATATGACTTATAAGTAAATACAAAATCATAAAGGAAACGGAATAAAAACAGAAAGTATAGACATTTACAAAAATAACATATAACTTCTATGTAAACACAAAAATTAAAGTAAAAACGAAATTAAAACAGTGTTTAAAGTCATTTACAAATACAAATGACTTAAGAATGGGGAAAATAACAAAATTCAATAAAAGTTCACGAAGATAAACAGGCTAAAACACCGTAGAAAAAAAGAGTCTTTAAAAGCGATATTTGATGAAAGAATACAGTTTATTAAGTTCATTGTATAGGATGCAGAGTTTTTTTATAATTTGATTTGGATAACAAAACGTTCTGAAGATTCCAGTTCAATGTTCTATTGCGGACAAAATTAACCCATTAAGGACTAGCGTTACCATATGGTCACAGCCCTTTTACTGTTTGAATACCAGTAATTTAGAACAAAAATTTCCCCTTTCTTCAATGACAGAAAATCTGCTATAAAATAAGGTAAATATTGCGTTTCTGAAAAAGTGGTACGAAAGGCAATTTTTATATTTTCAAAGAAAAAATAATTTCGTCTTTAATGGGTTAAAACAAAAGGGCATTAAAGGGCATTTGCCGAAGATGTAGTGTTTGACATTGCCAACACTACCACAGTCACATTTTTCAGTAGAATGTTTACCAATTTTATGGCGATAGATTGGGAAAGCAACATGAGATGACAAAAAGTAAGCCACAACGTGTGAATAGCAAAGAAAAGTAGAATCCGGTTTAAGCGAAGAACAGAAAAAGTGTCTCTGCCCTTTAAGCTGATCTCCCATTCATTCTACCAAATATTAACTATGCTACTCTTAAAGTAACTCTTATAAGAAACTGGTATAGGGATGTCCAAAACATCATCATATGTATTTTCCAAAATGACCGATTTAGCAAGATAATTAGCTGTTTAATTACTAACCAAGCCAAGTTGTGATTTTATCCATCCAATATGAATACTTTTGTTATTTAAAACCCTAAGATTCGAGTAAATATTATAAAGAAGCTTATCAGCAGGAAAGAGATTCAGTAAAGCCTGAACCGACTAAAGACTGAATAGATGTGAAATTCAGAGAAAGAAGATTTGCCGCACCATTCCATGGAATTATCCAATGCTGAGAGTTCAGCTTGATAAACTGTATTGTAGCTGTTCAGTTTAAAACGTTTCTCGCACAAAGTCACATCATTAAAATAGACAACAAAAGCACACCCCCACTCCATTGTCTATCTTCGAACCGTCAGTGTAAATGATGGGATGATTAAAATTAGGCACTTTTTTGGTAACAGGGCATGTAAATTGAACAAAGTGATGAAAGGCAAATAATGGGTAATCATAAGTACAAATACGACTCGCAATCTTACCTCTAGAAATATAAATACCATCGATCCAAGTAAACTCATCACGATGCAAAATATTATAGAAGGTACATAATTGATCGAGCTCCAGCTCAATAGGAGGGATTCCAGTTACGACACACAGGGCTTCAGTGGATACAGAGCGATAGACTCGAATGTTTGATAAAAGACAGAGACGCTGACAAGAAGATAGTCGCCTGATACCGTGATACCGCAAGTCTCTGAACCAAATCTCAAAACCAGAAGAAATTTGTTTTTTCACAACAGTGTGATACCATATCTTCATAAAATCAATTGGCAAACCACTATCTCTAATACGAGCTTTCCCTCACTGAACAAGAGAAGTACTTGACTTTATCCCGAACGAAATCCAAATGATGCAACCAACGAAAACGACTATCAAGGCAACAACCCAGATATAAAACATTATCTTTCACAGAAATACTGACATTTGACAGTTTAAAAATAGGTCGACGTTTACTAAGAGTGTTCTTTCCAAAAAGCATAGCTGAAGACTTCTCAGCACTGATTTGTAGACCAACTGTGCCACAAGCATTTTTAAAATAATTAGTACAATTATTTACCTTCTCTTCCAAGGCGGCACGGGTATCAGCACCCTCGACCACAGCAGAGTCGTCAGCATATAAAACTATATTCTTGCTAAGGCGTTTATAAAATTTAAGAATCTTACAATAGACCAAAGCAAGGGTCCCAGACAGGACACTGGGCAAACTTAAAACCAATTAACCTATGGCTAATGTAGTTTTTCAACAGATCTTTTAAATAATCTGGGATAGGAAGATTATTTACAATAGACGCAAAAATGTACCAGTCTACTACATCAAAAGCACTGACGATATCAAAACTTAGAAGGGCACAGTATCTGTTATCAAGCAACGTCTCACTAACTAAATTCTTAATGGCAGCTAAAGCAGAAATAGTACTTCTTGATTCTCTAAAGCCATGCTGACCCTCATCTAAGAAAAAAGACGACTCCAACAAAGTGATAGTACGAATCTTGATAATACGTTCCAGAATTTTAGCCAAAATTAGCAACAAAGTAATTGGACGATAAGATTTCGATAAATTGGCTGGGCGATTACGCTTGCGAAAGAAAATAACTATTGCTTTTATAACTATTACTTTTATAAATAAATATTTATTTATTGACTTTCTCATTAGACTTTTTATAAAAATATGGTAAATCAAATCACTCAATTCATCGAATTGAATAACTGAAATTACACATTTCAGTACTATTTTACAATACATTTTTAAAGGAATAAAAAACTATCCATACCCGTATGCGAATTTTTAATCAATAACATTTTTTTAACATTTCTTCGCTTGCGGGAGAGGGGGGGGGGCGGTGTTATAGTTTATCGTTAATTTTCTAAACCTTTTGAATTTAACAACCATCTATGTTAACTTTTGTGTGCGTGTGAATCTATTTATTTGGGCCGAAAAATACAAAATATAAACGTTAACCCCATTAAGCATTGCATTAAAAATAATTATTTTTTTACATTTCTATACATAGTACATATTTTAAAAGCCCTCCATAATTTAATAGGTCCATTTAATTGTCTCCATCCGTATAATTTGTATTAAACAAAAATATATTAAAAGAAATAGGATCACTAAGTGATCTTACAAAATCAGAATTCATAATCGCATTAATAATCAGAAACATTTTTTAATATTCCTCGAACTTCGGGATTTTGATAACAAATTTTTAGCGTTTATTTTTAAAACTTTATAAATTTAGCACCTTTCAACTAAAATGGTTATTTTTATTAATATTCAAATTTAGAACAGATCTCCTATATATTGTCCAAAATATAAAAATCTATGACCATATGTCATTTAACAATGCATTAAAGGCGGTCTCTTTTTTTATTTTTTTTATTTTTTTTTTTTTTTGGTGTTATGCCCTTCCAAAAATGCCAATCTCTTTGACTCATTCACGATATATTTTTACACAGAAATGCATGAAATTTTTAGATATTACTATTCAAGTGCCAAACAATGGCACTGCGTTTTCCATTTTCCTAAAAATTTGATACACCTTCAGTTACAATCAATTAGTCGACTATGACGAACTTTTAATGACTGTTCATTGACTGTGCCTTACAAATTGACAGAATGTGCAATTCTTATTGCCCTTTTAGGAGAAGACTTTTCTATTTATCAGAAAACGGGAAAAGCTATCCAGTTTCTTACAACCGGAAATGAATATTGGCAAATTCGTATGCATTTGCGGATAAAAATAACCTCGTGAATATTGTAGAAAGTAATTACAGTAAACTCTGTCTAAGGCGGAATCGATCAGGACTGAAAAACATTTCCGTAGTAGCCAATATTCCGCGTTAGAAAAATTTTACTCTATGTCTATGGATTCGCAGGGATTTGAAAATCTTTCCGAGTTAGACAGATTTTCGTTTTACACAGAGCACGCCTTATAGAGAGTTTACTGTAGTTTGAATTTGAGAACAACCTTCAAAATTTCTGAGGAACAAAGAAAAAAAGAATTGTGAAAAAAAAATGTGAAAAAAAAAAAAACTTGTATTGTATTTCTATTGGTTGTCTCCATCCTTAATTTACTTAAGGCGATTCTCTAAAGAAGAATTCCACCATTAAACAACGCGAAACTTGCTGAATCATTTTTAAACATAAAAGCACGATTCTTCAGGTACGATTATTGAAGGGATTTTCAGTGTAACATTTTTTTTATTTTTCTGATAAATGAATTACATCTTGAATTATAAATTATTGCAGTCTCGGAAGGCAACGTTTCCCTTTTCTGCGGTGTCGCGTCCGGAAATTCGGTCCAATGGTTTAATATGTCTTGCACTTAGATAAAATATATTCATATATTTATGTATTTTAATATTATTTTACAATTTATAGAAAAAAACTTTCTATATTTTCAGAAGATTTTTAGTGTTAATTTTTTAAATTATGGAAATTTAACGGCTATAAATATTTATATTTTTCCTTGGGGGGGGGGGATTTTGAAGTTAAGGTTTAGAATCTAGCTCATACATATATTTGGAGCAAAATGTAACCATTTACTTCATCCGACATTACAGAAAAAACTTAATTTATTTCTTACACTCATGAAATGCATAGGAAACAAAATGAAAAAAAAATGTATAACCCCCTCTAAAATGTATATTGCTTATCTCCATGCACAATTTATTCTAAGGATGCATATATTTTCCATGAGCCACCGACATGGGGCAAACACAGGCACTTATCTATATTAATATTTGGAAAATTTTCCAGAGAGAAACATTCGCCTTGCATACAATATTTCAAATGAAAATCAAATTTCAAATTATTTTTGCTTAAAAGGCGCAAAGGCCAACCTAGTGAAAAAGATTCCCTGATTATACTGATGGCCCGGGTTCGAGTCCCGGCATGGAATCTTTTTCACTAGGTTGGCCTTTGCGCCTTTTAAGCAAAAATAATTTGAAATTTGATTTTCATTTGAAATATTGTATGCAAGGCGAATGTTTCGCTCTGGAAAAATTTCCAAATATTAATATAGATATACTGATGGCCTGGGTTCGAGTCCCGGCATGGAATCTTTTTCACTAGGTTGGCCTTTGTGCCTTTTAAGCAAAAATAATTTGAAATTTGATTTTCATTTGAAATATTGTATTCAAGGCGAATGTTTCTCTCTGGAAAAATTTCCAAATATTAATATAGATAAGTGTCTGTATTTGCCCCATGTCAGTGGCTCAAGGAAAATATTCCATCTTGTGCTGCGTTTGTAGCCTTGCCAACCTGTAATAGTGAGAAGTTCCAGGCTGGGTATCGTTCCATGTCGTTTAGTCGGTAGAGCGTCAGTGCGCTATACTGATGGCCTGGGTTCGAGTCCCGGCATGGAATCTTTTTCACTAAGTTGGCTTTTGCGCCTTTTAAGCAAAAATAATTTGAAATTTGATTTTCATTTGAAATATTGTATTCAAGGCGAATGTTTCTCTCTGGAAAAATTTCCAAATATTAATATAGATAAGTATCTGTGTTTGCCCCATGTCGGTGGCTCACGGAAAATATTCCATCTTGTGCTGCGTTTGTAGCCATGCCAACCTGTAATAGTGAGAAGTATCTTTTTCACTAGGCTGGCCTTTGCGCCTTTTAAGCAAAAATAATTTGAAATTTGATTTTCATTTGAAATATTGCATGCAAGGCTAATGTTTCTCTCTGGAAAAATTTCCAAATATTAATATAAATTATATAAATAGACATATTTCACGAAGTCACATATTCCGGATATAATTGTGTGTTTTAAAATGCATGAAATTTTCAGGTAGTCATGCATGAAATTTTATTTTCCAGTTCTATAGAATCGAATATCATTTTTCGTTTTCCTATAAATATATTACATTTTTAATTATAATCGGTCGCTCCACAAAGACGACTGATAGCAGAGATTTATTTGTCAAATACAGAGGGCAACTTCATTTAATTTTTTAACTCTTTTTTTTTCTCTCTCCTGTTTGGTATTGTACAGTAATAAGAACAAAAAATGATCTTCTAAATTAACATTTCACAAATTTTTTACCTTTAATCCCCTTTGCCACCCCCCACCCATTATATAAAATAAAGTTTTTTAAAATTTCCACCTTAATACATACGTACCCATCCTCCCAAAATTGCTTTGAATTTATATGCGTATTTGATGCATGAAGCATTATATTATGTTATTAGTATTATATTATGCATTATTTTTATGTTATTAAAATTACGACATAAAAATATTTTAAATGTAATTTTATTCGATGTTGTTGCATTAAAATATATGTTTCTTTTCAATTATTAAAATATAGCCCTTGGGAGATATTAAATATCAAAACTTAGTTACATTAAGAAGGACCGATCTAAAAAATTATAATATTTTATTAACTGATAATAAGTTATTAAAATAAATATATAAATAAATAAAATTAAATATTAAAACTTAGAAGAGTCGATAAAAAAAATAAAATCAGAGTAACTAGTAACAAATCAATAAAGAAACAAACAAAATTTTAATAGGCGAAACATAGGGAATCGAACCCGCCACCTTGGATTTACTAGACATGTACTTTAGCCATTACACCATATCATCTACGTCGGTTTTACGAAACGACTTTATTGCTCCCGAAATAAGTTCAAAGAGGATTTCGTGCTTGGCGATTTTTCATTCTTCGCCAACACCTATTTTGATTACTGATGACAGAAAAAAGGAAGAAAAAAAACTTGTGATTCGATTCTACTAAAACAAAGCAAGGATATATATACATTTTAGTCATAGAAATAGAAATAATCCAAATTATATATACAGTCCCTGGCCAAATTATTAAACGCACCGTTGTTTTTTACGAAATACATGTTTTCGGTGAAGTTTATATGCAGTTGTGTTATATTTAAACATAGATTTAATGAATTTTTATTCAGGAGATTT
The DNA here is from genome assembly GCA_963932465.1 of Maratus speciosus. Lineage (NCBI taxonomy): Eukaryota > Metazoa > Arthropoda > Arachnida > Araneae > Salticidae > Maratus > Maratus speciosus. The sequence continues at coordinate 212,020,757 of OZ010787.1, forward strand.
GTTATATATTTCCTATTGGTATTTAGTTTTAACGTATGGCAACAAAATGTGAACCAATGGACACACGGACGTAAACAAGTGGAAACCGGTTGCAGCCCGTTCAAAGCGACGCTCGCTAGTGCGTCACATGAGGATGTGTTTCTGCGGCGTTATGCGCTTGGTTTATTTGTTTCGAAGTTGTATGCTACGTAGTTAGTTTCTTTTTGTGTGTGCAGTGTTTAAATAAGCATGTAGAACATTTTCAGCATGGGTAAAACAGGTGATCTGCCACCTCGTAAAAAAGCTGAAGTGAAGGCCCTCGTGGATGCTAAAAGTTTTTCAAACCACGAAATATAACGAAGATTGAAGGTTTCTGAAGCTAGAGTACATCGCATAAAGAAGAAAATTGAGACAGGGGACGATTTGAGCCCAAAACAAAAGCGAAGATGTGGCAGAAAGCCCATTTTCTTCCAATGCCAGAGAGATGTTTAAAGAAAATTTGTGTGGAAAACAGATGGGCTACCACAAAAATTATAAAATCGCAACTCCGTGATGCTAATGTGAATGTTTCTGAGCGCACTGTTCGCAGAAAATTAACAGAAACAAGTTTTAAGGCCTGCCGTCCCGACAGGAAGCCCAAGTTAACAGCTGCAATGAAAGCAAAGCGTCTGAAGTGGGCCAAACAGTGGCGTGATAAAGATGTGGACTTCTGGAGATTGGTAAGTTATTATAATATCATCACTAGTCATACATTCAATATCATTTTCTATGCAATGACGCAAGATCCGCAGATGTTTGTATTTTTTTCTGTTTTTGACAGGTTTGCTTGAGTGATGAAAGCACATTTGAAATTTTGCAGAATAAAGCTCAGTTTGCGCGTCGTCGTCCTCGCGAAAACTTCCATCCTGACCGTGTCGTTGAGACTGCTAAACACCCTACAAAAATCATAATTTGGTCAGTCATCAGCAGCAAGGATACGGGACGTCTGTACGTGGTAAAAGGTACAATGAGGCAAGATCAGTACAAAGACGTCTTACAAAATCGGTTTATTCTGCAGCTCAAAGAATGGTTTCCAAATAGGGAACCATTCATTTTCATGCAAGATAGAGCTCCCTGCCACACAGCACGGTCTGTTAAAGCTTTTTTAGTACAGCAAGGTATCCCTCTGTTGAATTGGCCGGGTAATAGCCCCGATATGAACCCAACTGAAAACGTGTGGGAACTCATGAAGAGAGAAGTGGCTTAAGTTGTGGTTACAAACAAACCTCAGCTCTTAGAACAGATCATTCATGTGTAGAATCATCATCCTCAAATGCAGAATACAGTACAGTCTTGCATTGATAGCATGCCGCGCAGAATTAAAGATCTCATAGCGGCGATGAACAAAATATTAACTTTTCGTTACATTTTCTTCATTTTTGTTCAAGACTTAATAAATACATATTTTTTCTATAATGACGATGTTTTATTAGTGTTACAGATACTTACATGATTAATAATATAGTAAATATACATTGTATCTCGTAAAAAACAATGCAGCAGCACAGTATCACCTGATAATTAACATTTTCTATAAAATCTTATGGTGCGTCTAATAATTTGGCCAGGGACTGTATATATATATATATATATATGTGTGTGTGTGTGTGTGTATATATATATATATTAAAATATAACCAGAAAAAGTAAGAATAATGCTCGTGCTGACAGAATGAAAACGAAACTTAAGGAAGGAAAAAAAATATTTTTTCAAGAAAATCGCGAAATTCTTAGACAAAATTGTGTTTATATCCATAATATAAACATTTTTGAACCTGAAAATTGGTGTTAAAAATCTAAACAAGAGTGAAAATGTTATGAATTACATAAATTTAAAAACGCTCTATTTTCGTCCTGTGTAAAGTCTATGGTAACACTGCAGTCGATCGCCCGCGGCGGTTGAAAACAGCTTTGGACCAATAAGAATTCACTGCCATCATGTAATTTCTCTTACACATTGTAGGTTCTCTATCTAAAACAAGGGTTCGAATTAGTAGTGGAACAACCTGCAGGCAACTGACGCAGTATCGTTGCTTTCCTAAACCCCCCACCACCTTTCGTGTTACTGCGCGAGCATTGCTAGTGGCTTGCTTCGGCGGCGCGAGTTCATTCAACTTACTTATGGGACAGACCCTGTATATTCATCAAATGGAAGAGCAATCGAATGTACCATTTAGGAGCTAGCGTGCTGTCTCTCTCTCTCTCACACACAATTCATGACTACAATACATACTCTTTTACATTAGATAGAATTTACTGCTTGAAAGAACACGTGGAACTGTACTATTTAAGCACATTATTATATGAAAACACAATCTAGTGGAAAACTAAATAAATAATAATTCTTTACCATGGTAATGACAATTAATCCTAGGGACAAAATTAAAATGAGCACAATTAATGTAAATGTTTTTATGTTTTGTCTAAAACGTCAAATATATAAAAATAGAGAAATGAAAGCTATACAGATAATCGTTGCCTTTACTCTAAAGCTATCATTTTCTTAAAAATAAAGGTTTCAATTAATAAACCAGAAGTTTGGAAGAAGCCGTTGTAATAAAATTTACAGCTTTTCAACCTTTTTTAAATATAAAATTTAGATTTCTTTTAATGGGTAAACCAGTGCACAATGTAGTGCGTGAAATGAAATGTTGACAAAAAATTAAAACATTCATTATTGACTTGATTAAACACCCTTTTTCTATCCAAGGACACAAAATTCACCAGTATATGGGAATGACCCAGAAAGCTCCTGATACTGTAACTGATTACTATTGGATACAACCAAAGCTATACAGTTGTGATTCATTTATTATATTGGAATTCGAATATCAACTATTAAAATGCTAATACTCTTGATAATTTTGGGTAAACGTAAGCTATTATTTAAATGATTATTTGTAAAGCGATAACACATATTTTTTGTTGCTATGGTTTCGCATTTTATTATATCGTAAACCGGGACAACTTTGCAACTTTTTTTTTCCTACCCATCTTTTGCTTAGTCATAATGTTTAATAATTCTTCAAAATCGTCTTAAACCATTAGTCTTGAGCTAAAGTTTAAGAATATGTGGTAACTTGGTAACTTGTGTAAGCATTTCTATTATTTTTGTACGTAAAACCGTGTTGGCAAAGTTACCTGGGGAACGGGCCAACATTGCCAGCTGTCTAAAAAACAGTTCAAAAAATACCTGCCGGGCCGGCCTACAGGCAGAGGTAGATTTGAAAGTCAAATATACTAATTTCACAAACGAAAACTAAATCATGATTAGAGATAAATCCACTTTAACAATTTTATCTGGCCGCTTTTGACGAGTTTTTGTTTCATTTTTATATAATAGCTCGTTTTATCAGAATCATGTTAGGGCGGTATTAAAAAAAATACTTTTCTATGCTCAACAACTCGAAATTTTCTGGCATAATTCCAGATTCCTTTTTAATTAAAAAAAAATATGAAACTTGCTGACGTGATGTTTGAAGAGATTTATAAGAGACCTGTGTTTTTATTTTTTGTTCAATTAATTTTAAAACTTGATATATAAACAATTATTTTCGCAGAAGGACAATATTTTTCGTTTCTAATACAATAGCTTCGGGAAATTCCGTTCAAAATGCCCATTTTGACATCATTTTTTGAAATATATCCTGCCTCTATCAAAAAATTGATCATTACGGTACATTATATAGTTTCTGAATAAGCGAATCTACCAATTAAATGCGTTTGAGAGCAAAAATGAATTTAAAAATGAGTCAGAAAATAAGCAGTTTGGATTTGAGAGCATCCTTAATACAATGATTTTTCCAACACAATCCGCTTCGGTAAATTCGGTTCAAAATGCCCTTTTTAACAGCATTTTTAAAAATATATTCTGCCTCTATCAAAAAATCGACCATTACGGAACATTATATAGTTTCTGAGTAAGAAAACGTACCAATTGGAAGCCTTTGAGAGCAAAAATGAATTGTAAAATGAGTCAGAAAATAAGCAGTTTGGATTTGAATACACCCTTACTAAGATGATTTTTTTCTTCAACCGCTATGTATTTTTAATTTGTTTTTGCTGTAAGAATTGGTCCTATCCAAAACTTGTCTATATAGATGTTGTAGACAATATTAAGAATATATGTGATAAATTCATGGGGATTTTATATCTTTTGAATTGACGGAGTTATGGATATTTTTCTTCTTCAAACCCCCTTTTTGTTTTCGTTTTTAATTTTTTTTTTGCGGTACGAACTGGTCCTATCAAAAACTTGTGAGTATAAAAGTTGTAGATAATGTTAAGGAGATTTATAATAAAATTAATTGGATTTGATATCTTGAGAATTGACGAAGTTATGAATTGTTTTCTCCCAAAAACCCTATTATTGCGCTCCTTGAGCCCATTTTTAACTTTATCAAAAATCTGTGATACATAAATTTTTGGCCCTATTTTTAGAAGTAATAAAAACTTTAAACTGATTTGATATGTACAAAAATTAAGAAGTTATGGGGGGGTTTCTGTCTTTACAAAACCCCTCCCTATTTCCATCCCCTTGGGAATCCCCATCATTTTGCCCATTAACGAATTTGACCGAGATTTTATGCCCATTGATTTTATGTATCAGTTTGGAAGAGATTGGTGCAGAATTACGAAAGTTATCGTGCCCAGAAGAAAGTGATATATATATATATTTTTTTTTTATATACTTACAGCTTTAATTCATAATATTACGGTTTTTGATGGTGGTAGGTTATGTTTAATTATTGGTTATATATATATATATATATATATAGATAGATAGATATATAAAGTTTTTTACTGAGAGTGGTTTTGGGTTCTAGTGGTCATGATCGGTGTAGATCTGCAAAAATTTTTCAGAAATTCCAACATAATGATCCCAATAGGTAGTATTTCATACGAAATCTACATAAAACAACAACAATAACAACAAAAATACAGAGATATTGAATTTTATAATTCAAATAATGTATTTAAATCATGACATATATATTTCAATAAAAAATAAAAGAAATAGAACAGCAGTTATTAAGAAAAACTCGAAAATGTTTGTCAAAAAAAGAAATTTTTCCTCTATTTTCTATGTAAGAAGGTACAACAATGTATAGAACGGCTATGTTGACGGACGCCTCATTTGGAACTCTAGGAAAATGAAAACTTCACCCATTGCCTTTCATTTTAACAGTGTAAAAAAAAAAAAAAAAAAAAAAAAAAAAAAAAAAGAGGTATCCGTCAGTGTGCACGAATTTTTCCGTAAAATTTTTCTGAATAGTTTCAATTTTCTAAGAAAACAGTACAATTTCCGTAACTGACATTTTGAGATTATAAATCCGTATAAATCCAGTAAGTTATCCATAAATTTTACGGAATATTTCTGTATTGCTGTAAAAACAGTACAAGTTCCGTAAATGATGCTTAGAAATAATTACTGTGTTTGGAAAGCGAAGTAATTAATTCTTGTATATACTTGTCTTACACTGATATCAATTTAACACCATTATTGGATAAATGTGGCACGATATTGAAAATGTATCCAATGATTCCTCAATATTGACTAAATAGTGTTTTCAATTAGAACCGATAAAAGTTATGGCGCCATCTATAGTATGTATTTTAAACAACTTGCTATGATATTTTTCTTTCTTTCTTTTCTTTTCTTTTTTTAAATAAAAAGATAACGTATATTTACAATATTAAAAAAAAAAAAAACTTATTAATTCTTTTTAAGTTTGAGACCGTTGGAAAGGAAATGATAGTTTATTTTTTATTATGAATTTAAAATAAAGTTTATAGCAAACTAGTATTATTATTTTTAAAGTCTAAGTAGGATGTTTTAAAATGAAAAAATCCAGTTTTAATTTTAATATATTTAAATCTATTCACTTTAACAGATTCACAATAAAACTTAAAAATATCTGAAATATAATAAGGAAATTATTATAAAATTGACGTTTATCTAAGTTATAATAAGCAATAAAGGAAATTTATTTTAATACCCTGTCGAAAATAAATACATAGGGTAAGTGCACCAATAGTCGGCCACTTTGAGATAAAACGCGTTATGAATAGCTTATTTTTGGTTTCAAATGAAATATTGCAATCTCCCTATATATAGCCATCCTTTATACGTCATAAGCCATCAGCAAAGAATTGTAGGTATTTTTAATGCATTAGTAATCAGCCATTTTTTATTTAGTTGCGGTCGATTAATCGTTTTTGCTATTTTTTTTTTTTTTTTTTTTTTTTTTTTGCTAACCGATGACAAAATTTTTAAAAGACTAGTATTAATTTATTTTTTATTTTTTTGTAAAATTATAAGGCTGTTACTATTAAAAAGTTTAATAAACTAATGATTCTCAGTATAAAAATTAAATAAGTGTGTTTGTATTAATTAATTTTTATGTGGCCGACTATTAGGTATTATATTTACTTACATGTTCAGTAATCGGCCACCATGGTTGACTACTGACTAAAAGCCCATTTCACTTTTTTGAGTCTATTTTTTATAATTTGATTTTTTCGTAATTTGATTTTCGCAATTTGAGTTTTATATAGCCTTTTACTTTCATTTTATTTTATGCACACTATATATAAGTTGTCCTACTTAATGATTATGTATACAAGAAATACTATTTTAGCAGATGTCTATTCATAAAATGTAGTGGCGTGATTTCTTGACCAATGCCATTTGTACAAACAAAACGATGAAATAAAATGGAATAATGGCATGTAAATTGTCCTATTCTAAAGATACAAACTCTACAGCTTTAGAAATTGACAAATTGCTTTTACTTACCATTAATTGTGATATCAGGATGCAGTAATAATCATGTGATATTTTATTCTTCTGACATGAAAAAAATTAGCAGCATTTAGGACGTACAAATTTCTATTTATCTTTTTTAATTTTCAACAGTGACAATAATGGTCTCTCGTGTATAAAATAAAAAAAAAAAACAAATAAAAAGTTTAGTTCTGCCACGGAAAGAATCAACCGGGGTAATAACACTAGTGGATGGCGTTATTACCCCGGTATGCATTTTGCGCAGAATATTTTAAACTATAAGCTACCTCGCGAATACATCCAAAATCTCTCACAGCATTTTGAAAGTACGTGAAATACACTACAAATTTATGTAATAAACAAACTATTTCCTAACAAATATATAGTCTTCACATTACAGAACTTACATAAGAAATTTTAGATTGGGTGTTGACTCTTGCGAGCTTATTCCAGCGATAAGGTCTACAAATTTAACAAATTAACTGTTAGCGATTGTTTCTAATTCAGATGACTCAGAGCCTTTCAGAGCAGAAGCCGTGGTGCCATTTTCCGAATTCCTTCATAACTACGCCTAATATTAGCACTTGGCGTTATTACTCATCCTGGCGTTTATACCCAAGGACACCTGATATAAAATGGAAATGGGAATTTCGTTCCGGTTACTTATAACTTTATATTTTCTGAATATATTTCAATGGAATTTGCATCGTTAGTTAGATAATTTTTCAGGAAAGGTTTTAGTTTGTTGTTTATCATCCTACGTTGCTTAGTTATATCATCACGGCGGAAAGTTCTATAATTAGGTGAACTCGATTATGAAGTATTAGCATTAAAAAAAAAAATACGAGACGATTTTGATGAGATTTTCATTGTTAATTAGATAATGTTTTAAAGATGTTTTAGTATATTGCATTATATCGTTCTACCGTTATTTACTAATAATACTGTAAATGATCAATTTAATGATTGTTCAATGATTCTTAACAGCGAAAATTTTGTCTGACAAATTTAATCATACAATAGTGCAATGGTATTCGTATAGTTTACTTCAATTCGCAATAACATTTGAGACAACGGCTCATTTTGCTTTAAAATTTGTAATAACGGCGATGAAAAATATGTAAACTGTGAATTTAACTTTATATTTACAAGGTTAAATTCACCGATATATTTCGTTTGGGAAAATCCACCACCATGAAGCCTTCTAATATACTAATGTTATAAAGACGAAACACTTGTTTGTTTCTTTTGTAGGAGGAAATCTTTGGAACTGCCGAATCAATTTTAAGAGTAAAAGTGAAAAAATGATGGTGACAGTCTCTGCAGAAGCAAAACACGTTCTAAAATATTCCTTTTTTTTAATGCTGAGAGGATTAGATATTTGAAACATGACATGGTGTTTTTTAAAGAGTTACGTGCTCACTGAAAACGGTTTCTAAAAAAAAGCTAAATATAAAAAGCTGAACTGAGTAGAAAACATTCTAAAAACGTTGCAAATTATTATTAATATCAAAATGTTAAGGACAAAGACTTGAAATATTAAATGACAGTTATTTATAAAACGTAAATGTTGCGCATAATAGTTACGATAAATTTGAAATTTAAAAAGATAAATCAACCAAAAAACGTTTTACTTGTTAGGGATAGAAGTAAAAGTAATATAAATATTGGATTGAAACTCGGCATAACTGTTGTTTACGTGCACAGAACAGGTTTTTTGAATATGAAAATTTTAAAGTGTAAAATGTGCGGAAAGCATACTTAAAACGATGATTTATTTGGGAATTGCGAGGGCTATTGCTAGAAAATTGAAATTTTACATGGGTTTTACTTTTAAGACATAAATGCTCTCACAAAGTATGTTATAAGATATTCGAATTTTAAAGGGGTGAAATGTTTCTCACAATCATCTAACGGGTTATTAGGATGAAATTTCAACAAATTGCGTTTTAATTAATAATATTTAAACATTCTGCGGAAATATAACTTCTTCCTAATTTTAACAGGCTCACAAATATAGATTCTCCCTAATGTTATTAACCACACAAATATCATTTGCCATATTTCAATGACCACAAAGCCACGGATTTTGATACCATTTCAATAATATAAAATAAAACTGGTTGATTATCTGGTTGATTAACTGGTATTATCTGGTTGATTAACTCAATAGTCAGCAATGATATTAACAAGAGGCTTACTACTGGGTTTTAAAATCCCATCTTCTGCCTCTATGGAACTTAAATTTTAAAAAATGAAGCTAACATTGTTTATTTTCAAAGAAACTGGCACTTTAAAATATATATTACACAGAATATGAATAATCCATACAATAATCGATGTCTGACATGTTAAAATTTCACATCGAAACTCGATCAGTTAGTACCGCCAGAATGACGAATTGACGACCTATTCTGATCGTATCGTACCAAGATATCTCGAAGCAGATAGTAATATTTTTATTGTACTAATCTAAATATGCAACATATTAAAATTTCCTTCCGAAATTCGATGATGCGCTAGTAAAACTGAAAGGAAGAATCGGCGCCCCGTTTTTCTCATATCTTATAGATATATCACGAAACAGACTGAAGCATTTGAAATATAATAATCTGTAACTTTAATCATTAACATTCCATGCTAAAAATGTAAAATGAAATAGTTCCGCCAAAATAATGAGTTGGCGACCCGTTATGCTTGTATAATACTCAGATACCACGAACAGACTGAAATACTTAAATTGTATTAATGGAAAGAGACATATTGAAATTTCATTTCTAAATTCGATGACCAGATAGTACCGCCAAAATAAGAATTTGTGCCTCATTCTGCTCATATCGTTCAAAGATACACTGCTCAAAACAATTAAAGGATATTTGAAGTTTTATATAAAATAAAGATATAAACGAAATTTTTTTTGCCGAAAATAGAAGAAGAGAATCAAAAATGTAAATTTTTCTGGTTTTCAAACTGTGGAGTATGCAAATTTTGAGTTCGACGTCAAAAACGTCGCTTCAGCGGCAGCGAATGAAATTTGACTTTCAACTGGATAAAAGATAATGAAGACAAGGATGATCGGCATTCAGTGATTGCTTTGTTTCGATGAGTACGATGTCTCAGCGAAGTCATTTGACAGATTCAGAAGCTTTGAGAATTGTTGGTAGGTTAGAAGGGGGCCAAACTCAAGCCGAAGTAGCGCAAGCCATTGGAGTGTCACAAAGTGTCATTTCCAGGATCTGGAACCGTTTTTTGGAGAGTGGATGTGCAGGCCGAAGACCAGGGCAAGGTCGTAGATGGGCAACAACGCCCAATGAAGATCGGTATTTAGCGTTAACAGCTTGGAGACACCGAACCATGAACGCCACTCTTGTCCAACAACACCTTCGCTCGGCTACAGGCACCACGATTTCAACTCAGACTGTCCGAAACCGGCTCCATGCTGTAGTTCTGTATGCTCGCCGACCGATGGTATGTGTTAGATTAACATCAAGGCATCGTCGCGACCGCAGGGAGTGGGCAACCGAGCATGTCAACTGGAGGAGAAATGAATGGAGCAATATTCTGTTTTCTGACGAGTCCCGTTTTTCTGTGCATCCGGATAATAGGCGTATTTTCATCTGGAGAGACCGTGGCAGTAGGAATAATCCTGCGTTCGTGCACGAAAGTGTCAGATTTGGCGGTGGAGGAGTGTTGGTGTATGGTGCCATCTCCATTGACGGGCGCACTGAACTCTACATCATTCGAGATGGAGCTCTGACTGGTCGCCGATATAGGGATTAGATCCTCAGACCTATTGTAGCCCCTTACGCTGCAGCAATCGGAGATAACTTCATTTTAATGGACGATAACTGCAGGCCACATCGTGCAAACCTGGTGGAGGAATTCCTTTTCGAGGAAGGAATCGTTCGAATGGAATGGCCAGCGTGTTATCCAGACATGAATCCAATCGAGCACGTTTGGGACGCTCTAGGAAGACGAGTTTCTGGCCGCCAACAACCCCCACAAACTCTCCAAGAACTGGAAAGAGCTCTTCTGGAAGAGTGGGGCAGAATACCCCCAACTCGTCATTAATAGCCTCATTGAGTCCATGCCTCAAAGGTGTTCAACGTTGCTGGCCGCCCGTGGAAACCATACCCCATACTGAAAATGATTTTCTTTGAAGAAAACACCTTTTCTTATTCTTTTTTTCTCATATTCACAAATTGTGTTTTTTTCCTTTAGTACACAAATGCGCAATAAAATGCATTTTTTTCTGCCAAACATGTGTAATTTATTCTCATATAACCTACTATGTCTGTCGACCATGTATCAATCAGCTAAACAGTTTACCAGATACAAAATCCACCTAAAACTGCAATATCCTTTAATTGTTTTGAGCAGTGTATTACGAGGCTGACTGTAATATTTGTAATGTACACTGTTAAAAATTTTGCAGCATTCTGGCAGGTCATTCGACCGTTTTTTGAAAAAACGGTTTCATAACCATAATTTAACTATATTCTGACCATAAAATGGCTAATAATATGGTCAGAATAGTGTTAAAATTACGGTTGTGTAACCGTTTTCGGAAAAAACGGTCAAATGACCTGCCAGAATGCTGCAAATTTTTAACAGTGTAGTATTCGTGATATGCAACTTATTAAAATTACATTTCGAAACTCGATGACAAGATAGTACCGCCAAAAGGAAGAATTGGCACCGCATTCTGCTCATACCTAACCACGAAATCTCAAGACAAACTGAAATATTTTCATTGTACTAGTCGAGATATGCAACATATTAAAATTTCATCCCGAAACCCGATGACATGATAGTAATGCTAAAATGTCGATTTGGTGTTCCCTGAATCTAATATCATACCAAGATATGCATCGGCAAATTAGTCATTTATGTTCTATTAATATTCTTGTCCTACATCATAATTTCATTTTGAAACAAGATGACGTAATAACTTTTTCCCTTCCCGCCGCCTAGTCTACGATGGCTAAACACAAAATTTGAAAGGCCGATCAACTAGATAATTTGGTACTTTTAACTTTACTTTCCATAAGAAACAAGAATAAAAAATCACGCATCAAGAATAGATTACAAAAGCACTTCCTATGACTATCAGAATTCTTTAACGAAATTTAGCTGTTTAATACTGCAAAAAAGTAAACATTTTAGAAAAGGCATAATGCTTTTGAAAACCAGATTACGGTCCCTAACCGGAAAAGTAGTTCAATTCTTTTGTGCAGTCCAGTATTTAATCTAAAAATTTGTATATTATTCTATACATAGTATGATAAAACTTGGTATAGTTAGAAAATGCATAACATATTGAAAATTCACCTTCGGAAATCTCTACCACTGTACGGAAACATACTTAAATTATTTTACAGTGCCCTGTCTATTACCAACAGAATTTTATAAGCCGCACATAATAAGTTAAAATTTAATTCAGGCTAAAACGTGGGTAAAACTACTGAAATTACACTTTCACACATTATTATCCCTGGGAGTTCATATATTAAGTTTTTTGCGTGGCCCTGTATATGATTTTATTTATATTATACAAACATCTCTTAGTATACTAAATATAGTTCAGATTGAAAGAGCATAACTCAATTCAAAGCACCCTTTAAGCCATTCACGCTGACACTTCGCAAAGCTTACAAATTCTTTTGTGTAGCCTTGTATATGATCTATATCAGTTATAAAGACCGCATACTAAGTAAAGATCTAATTGAACTTAAAAACGCATGTCATAAATGAAATCACACTTCCAGCAATTATCGCTAAGAGAAAGATACAGTATCCGAATATTTTGTGTGTGCCTGTAAATGAACGATCAATGCTACGCACATAAGGTTATACAACAAGTATATTGTAGTAAGCCTCTGTAATGTATATCAATTTCATTATATTTGAAATAGTGTAGCAAAACTAAAATACGCTGCAAACCATTTTTACCCTGACACTATTATGTAAAGGAACTCTTTTGCGTGGCCCTATAAATGAATAATAAGTACTTTGGACCCCATATTATCCAGAATGCACATTTTAGTGCACGTCATAAATGCATATCAATTTCATTGTGTTTGAAATGACCAACATCATTAAAATAAACTTGCAGCATTTTTTTCGCATTGAGCGTAATGTATCGGAATACTTTTGACTGTCCCTGTAGATGAACTATAAATTCTACACACTTTATTTTCAATATCGATCGTGCGATTGCTAACGTCAATAATATACAAAAAATTCAGGGAGATTCGAGTATATTTACGACTGTTAGAGCTCGGAAAGTTTGGAGACAATCCAAATTCACAAACACTCTTAAACTATGTTGGAAAGTGTTAAAAACTATTATAATATTTTTAATTATTACTGAAACATTATAAGAAAAGTAAATTAACACATTTTATTGTTAAAATGTTGTTCCGTTTATAAAAATTATACTTTAAGTTAATTACAATGACAAAGCTTTTAAGTGGCCGACAACTGGTCCAGTGATGGCCGAACACTAGAATTGAGTGGCCGACTACTAGTGACTTTGCTATTTTTAAGTTTAACTTTTTATAAATAAAAACTATAATCAGTTTTTTAAAAAACAATAAGTGAAACAGTAAAATAAAAGTATATATTAACATCTGTCACTGTTAAAAATGGTCTATTGCTTTTTAAAATTCCGATTTGAGCTATATACTAAAAGAAAGCGCTTATCCCCTTGAGGGGCAAGCAATTACGTTTGTGAAATGCTGAATTCCCACCGGAATCTTTGAAAAATTCTATTTCAAAATAAGTAAAAGCAATTTTAAGGCTTTTTTCCACCAAAGTTAGAAGAGTAAAATTTAATAAAATTTTTCTGGTGTAAAACTTCATTAATCGTAGGTGGTATATAATATATATCGGTGCCCCTCAAGGGGTTAAGTGGCCGACTATTGGTGCTTTTACGCTATATACTGTATCTTTATTGAGTTTACAGTGGATCGTCACACAAATAATTTGTTAAAGTACATGTTTGATAAAAATATGTTACTATCCTTTCAAAATAAATAAATAAATAAATAAATATGAATAATATTACAATAAAATTTTAAAACTCTTGCAGAAAATGAAGGAAACATTACTCTTAATACATTCTTTCATGCACGTAATATTTTAAAGACTAAAATTTATTCTTTATAAAGCATGAAATTAAAAAGCTAAATATTCGAAATTATGGAAAGAAAATGTGTAAAACATTCAGAATTATATACTCAATAGAAAAATATTATCTGTACAAAAATAAGTCCCTTGTCATCTTGTCCCTTAACATCTCCCCTTTGCTTTATAAAATGCATCTGAAATAAGTAAAGATATTTAAAAACTTAGTTTGTGTAACCTTAGCTTAACGGTACAGTGCAACAAGCTAGAAGACCCCGGTACCCTAGTTCGATTCCCGTGGGAGTAAGTGTTATTTCTTCCCTGTTGTTTGAATTAAATATTAGTGTTTTTGACCTTGAGGTTAACGTGTCATTGAAGAATGAAAATCATAAAGATGTAAGTTTTCGTTGAAAAACTATTTTTGTCTTTCAAGAAAAAATTTCCGTTAAAATACTGAAATAGTACTGGCGTCTCGATTACCAATACAATTTCCGTATTTTAAAGGATTTTTTTTTTTTTTTTTTTTTTTTTTTTTTTTTTTTTACAGTGAATAGGTATGACACCCCAAACTCTCTATGTCTGTGACAATGGGTGATTTTTTCAGCACAATATTCCACACTTTTTTTCGGCAAGAACTTAACGATCACAAACATTCCAACCTTCAATTGTATGAAGTTCTTACCATCTTGGGCTAACTTGGGTCAGTTTCAAGAGTTTCTTGACACTATTGTACATTTTTTGTCTGTATAAAATACTTTATAAGAACGTCTCAATTCGTAATGTTGATATGACGATAATTTGTTTTTCTATGACTACATATTCTTTTCATTAGAAGCACTGAAGGGGGTCGATATTAACAGAGTTTTCATTTGTAGCGTTTTTAATATATCCCATAAAACTCTTTATTGTGCTTACTCAATTAACATCAAATAAACAGCCACTTTAGGCATAATATAAGACAAGTAACTGAATACATTCATACCCAAAATAGTTGAAAAACATTATTTCCGATTTTATAGGCTGAAAAGAAATGGCGGTGTCTATATTACTACCTCCTTCTGCTATTACTGAAGAAAATATTTCTTAATTTAAATTCTTAGAACAGATATTTAATGCATTTATTCAAACATACGTTCTTGAAATTCTTTGTAAAACTGAATTTGTTTTCATTTAGTTAAATGTTTTTAAATCGTGTATTTAAGCTCTATTTATTCTACAGGGTTGTCGCAATAAAACCGGACCGAACAGGAAAAGCTCAGTGATATATGAAAAGCAAAGAACTACGTAAATTGAATTTCGGGATTGTCTGGGCCATTTTTATTTAATAATGCTAGATATCGCTTGGTCACACTGACTCCCAAACCCTCTACAAGTTCACAATTATGCAGTTCTTTTTTTCATGTGTCACAGAACTTTTTATGTCCGGTTCAGTTTTACTTTCACCACCTTTTTTTTTTTTTACCGCACTAGAAATTATACTTTTGAAAAATATGAAAACACCACTAATAAACACGTGACATATCCGTGGGAATGTATACGATTTCAGATAATTATATTTTTTATTATTCGTTAAAAAAGACAAGTTATTGGGTAACATTTAGGATTGTATGTTACTCTACTCTACAGTTACAAATGAACCAGGAACAAGTTCAGTGAGCGAATGGAGATATTCATTTTTATGAATGAATTAAAATAAATGAACGTATATCTCAAAATTGATATTTCATATATCCTAGTTAATATTTGACTGTGTTCTAACATAAAGTTCCAAATATACTTCAATGCTCTGTCAAATAAAACATGTTTACCAAATCGTCTTCATTCACACGGATGTGCAACTTGTTTTAATTACTGGTGTTCTCATGCGTTTTCAAAGTGTTATGTAGTGTGCTAGTTAGCAAACGGAAGACTTATTGGCTGTTATATGACTGAAACATTTACATGAATACAAATAAGCTAAGTTATGGATGCAATTTTGTGATTTGAAGAGTGAAATTTTGAAATAATTTCTTTTTCTCTAAAAAAGAGTGTCCTCCTTCTTAAGAAATAAATTTATCCAAATGGCTTTATAGTATTTAAGTTCCTTCCATGAATTTCTAAGGTTTTAAGGCAAATTTATGGAATATCATCTATATAAATGTTCATAACATTCTTTTGGTGGAGATAAAAAAAAAAAAAATTAAAATAAAATGACTAAAAAAAAAGAAGTAAAGAAAGGTTCAGTTAATTTTTTAATAATTTGGGTTTCCTTCATCAGTTATGAAACCTACATTTGAATTATCAATTAAACATTTGAAAACATTTTCTTCTATTAAAAGTTTCCGAATTCACACATGTCTAACTTATAGAAAATGTTTACATGAGTTGATTTTTATATTGTAGATACTAACTTAAGAATGAAAATTTGGGATCTATACGCGTGATGCAAAGACCAGCAAACACACATTTTAAACGGACAAAACACATTGCAAAACACATTTTAAACGGATTTCAAGAATAGCATTTTTACAAGACTTTAGGATTTATTTATTAGAATATATAATACTCACCACAACTCCAAAAAATTTATTTTGCGTATTATTGCACTCATGGGTTTGACTTAGGTGCGTCTTGCTACTGAAAAAAGGTCATAAGTGTGGAACCAACATCCGGAAAACCGGCACATTACACTAATGTCACTTTTCCACCGTAGAAAGGGAGGGGGGAGAATTGTGTTGTGGCATAAATTTACTCAGTTCGCCCTCCCTTTCTCGTCTACGTTTTTATTCTTAAGTATTTTACACTTTTATGTACGCTTTTACATCTGCATATTATTTTATGTTACAGTAAAAAAAAATGCAAATCCTCTTTGCCTCTCGTGTAAAATGCAGTATTTTTGAGTTGCGTCAATTTTCCTGCGGGTGAAAGGATATGTCTTGTAGTGAAATCTGTATATAATGATAAAGTTGTCTGCAACGGAAATTACTACGTTCCTGACAGATTTTCTGTAATAATTAATGTCCCATTCTGTAATAATTAAAAATTAGTCTATAACGGTAATTTCCATGCTCCTGGAAGATATTCTAAGATAATGAATGTGAAACAAATCTTTCTGTAACAATCATTTTGCCTTTTTCAAAATATATATTTAGTTATACCTGTGAAACTTTGAATACTACAGAGCTTTAAACATATACTATGCATGTATGATATATATACATTTGAAATGTTTTTGTAATTGGAATCATACCTCTAACACTTTAGGAATTAGCTATTGATCAACGTTAAGTTTCCCTCTGTAAATAGTAAATAGATTATAAAACATAAAAAAATTAGGAAAAATATCCAGAATTAGACTAAAAATATTTTTTAATGATACATATTTCGTAGCTTCATTCTTTGCTTTATCACTGCGTTTCTTAAAATGGCAGTTTCAGAGATTAAAAATGAAACACTGTAAGCATGAATGGGTATCAATTTGTAAGTGTCATTTTACTTTTTTATTTAGGAAATCATCTAATACTTTTTTTGAGCGAGGAGAGGGCTGTTAAATCATGCCAGTTTGACTAAATTTTACTATATATACTGACGCATTTTGAAACATAAAAAACAACACAGCCTAATATTGCTGATTCCAGAAAAATAGAATATTAATTAAATGAAAAAATAGCGTAATGTATACTAGGAAACTTTTATCTTAGAAATTTATAATATTTGAAGAACTATGCAAAAGGATTTTCTTTTTTACTTACAAGAAGTAAGCCCGTCAAAGGTAATCTCCTAATTTTTGTGTGCAGAATGTGGAAAAAAAGTATACCCCCCACCCCCACTTTCGACTATTTCTGCCGCAAATCATGGTATAAAACATATTCTGGTTGCAACCAATTCCTAATAATGTCTACCATTAAATATTATGCTTGGATTAGGTTTGTAGGCCGTTAACATTTAAAAATTTGTACCAGCTACTTTTTTCAAATTATAACCGCCCAGTTTGCACATTATATTTGAGTTCTTTAGTCCAAGGTCATTTTGGAAAACCTCAAAGTTTATGCATGTTTTCTTAAATCTTCATATAACCAGAAGAGCTCAAAATTTGAGGATGTTATGTTAAATCCGTTTGACAAATTTTTAATTTATATCTTCCCCAAAAAATCACCCGATTGAAATGTTTCTTTTTTTTAATTAAAAATAAAATAAATGAAAAAAATATATATACTAATCTAGCATATTTTTTAAAAATTTTAAAACGTATTTTTTATTATGAAAATTACTTATAAATTCATATTAAAGCGTTTTGAATGATGACTTACATTAAATTTTAGCTAATTAAATTTTAAAACTTGGTTAAGTGAACTTAAATTAGTTTTTTGAGAAATGGAGAAATTTTACTTTTCGACAGAATAAGAGGAAGGGGGAGGGGGGATCGTCTGCTGTTATGTTAATCGTAGAAGATGAATGTTACCATTTGAAGAAAGGAAGTTGGTGTAATTTTTATTACGTAGACGACTTCAAACATTAATCCAGGCATAAGATTTCATCGTAGGTGCTATTACAAATCTGTTGGTACCAGTATTATTTTTATATTGCAGCGGAATTACTGCTGTGGGGTGGACATTATTTTTTTCTTTTCCAGGACTGTGCATACTTAATTTAAATAACACGTAAGTGCGGGAAACATTTAGTTTTCTAGAGTTAATGTATAACTGATACAAACCTCAGTAAAATAAACCAATATACAATAAGTTAATATTTTTTTACCTGTGAGTTCTTAAAAAATATTTAATACATTCCCCAACAAAGTTTATTTAATCTTTATATAGACATAATGTTAAAAAATCCAAAAAGAAAGTGGGAGAGTTTGATTTCATGTCTTTTACCACGTCATTCTATGAAAGCAATCAAATACAAGAAAATGTAAAAAGATAAATAAAAGCCTTAAGAAAGAATCTATTTCTCTTAATTAATAAGGGTAGTCCTTAAAAGCAGAAAAGGACGCTATTTTAGATAATATAGAGTCGTTTCTTTTACATGAAAAAAGCACTATTTCAAAACATGAAGGGTGCATTTTTTATTTGCGATGGGCAATCAAGACATATTTCGATTTTCAAAGGCCAAGCAGGATGTAGTGCAGTTTCACCCTTTTAAGGTGACCTGGGATTTTTCAAGATATTTCTGCATTTTTATCGAGTTTTTATGAAGAATATTGCAGCTGAAATAATTTTGAAAAACATTCTTGCACTGAAAATTTTATTTTCTGCACCTGAACCCTTAGATGGGCGCAGGTACAGTCGTGGAAAAGAAAAGTAAACACCCCCTACTATCTCTGCAAAAAATTATCGTAGAGAAAGTTACTGGTACCAAACGATTTAAAATACAGTCTACTTTTAAATGATGTATATAAAATTTGCTTAGGAGGCCATATACATATTAAAACGAACCCAAACTTCATTTTTTTCAATAGCAATACCCAGTTTTAACAAAATATTTCAAATCTTCGGTTCAAACTATGCGTAGACACCAAATTTTAAGTCATTTGAATGATAAGTTTTAGGTAGCTTTCATTACAAAAAGCTACCTATTGCAGCGGTTCGGAGGAAAGCGATTTCAAAAAATTTTGGTATATTTTCATCGATCATGACCACCAGACCCCGAAACCACCCTCCGTTCAAAAGTTGATACATATATATATATATATATATATATATATATATATATATATATATATATATATATATATATATATATATATATATATATATATATCCATATATATATATATATATATATATCTGATCTTTGTCATACTGTAACTCTCGTATTTATGAACCGATTTAGATGAAACTCGGTGTGTACATAGTACATACCAATGTCTCGACCGAGTTCGTTGGCCAGCTTCATCCGCCATCTTGTTTCAAAATGGCGGCCATTTAAAATTTTTTAAAAATTAAAAAATTTGAAATGGGGTACCAAAAAATTAAAAATTGAAAAATATTTTTTTCTTATGTATTTGACCTTGATACAAAGATTACGGAGCAGTTTTTGTTTTGTTTATATCTTAAAAAATGGCTGAGTTATAGCACTTTCAATTTTTAGCGTGGCTGTCATTTTGAAACGACCTGATATTTGTCATGCGATAACAGGCGTATTTATGAACCGATTTGAATGTAACTTGGTGTGAACATAGTACATACCAATGTTTCGACCGAGATCGTTGGCCAGCTCCATCCGACATTTTGTTTCAAAATGGCGGCCATTTAAAAAATTTTAAAAAAATTAAAATTTTAAAATGTGGTACCAAAAAATTGAAAATGGAAAAATATTTTTTTCTTATGTATTTGACCTTTATACAAAGATTCTGGAGCAGTTTTTGTTTCATATATATCTTAAAAAATGGCTGAGTTATAGCACTTTGAATTTCTAGCGTGGCTGACATTTTGAAACGTCCTGATTTTTGTCACGCGATAACAGGCGTATTTATGAACCGATATGGATGTACCTTCGTGTGTACATAGTACATACCAATGTCTCGGCCGAGTTCGTTGGCCAGCTTCATCCGCCATCTTGTTTCAAAATGACGGCCTTTTAAATTTTTTTTTAATTTAAAATTTAAAATAAGGTACCAAAAAATTGGAAAATGAAAAAGATTTTTTCTTATGTGTTTGGCCTTAAAACAAAGATACCGGAACAGTTTTTGTTTCGTCTATATCTAAAAAAATGGCTGAGTTATAGCATTTTGAATTTCTATTGTGGCTGTCATTTTGAAATGACCTGATTTTTGTCATGCGATAACAGGCGTATTTATGAACCGATTTGAATGTAACTTGGTGTGAACATAGTACATACAATGTCTCGACCGAGTTCGTTGGCCAGTTTCATCCGCCATCTTGTTTCAAAATGGCGGCCATTTAAAAAAATTAAAAGAAAATTTAATTTAAAATGAGGTATAAAAAAATTGGAAAATGAAAAAGATTTTTTTTTTATGTGTTTGACCTTAATACAAAGATACCGGAGCAGTTTTTGTTTCGTCTATATGTTAAAAAATGGCTGAGTTATAGCACTTTGAATTTCTAGCATGGCTGACATTTTGAAACGATCTGATATTTGTCACGCTATAACACACGTATTTATTAACCTATTTGGATGTAAGAAGGAATTTGGATAGTATATAGCAATGTCTCGACCAAGTTTGCTGGCCAGCTTCATCGGCCATCTTGTTTAAAAATGGCGCTCATTAAATTAAAAAAAATTATATTTAAAGTTAGGTGCAAAAAATTAGAAATTGAAAGAGATTTCTTTCTTAAGTATATGACCTTGATATAAGGATTCCAGAGCTTTTTTTGTTTTGTCTTTATCTAAAAAATGGCTCAGATATAGCAGTTTGAATTTCTTTATGTGGGTGAAATTTTGAAAAATCTGATTTTTTGCCTGCGCAGCACTCGTATATATCAACCGATTCCGATATGAGTGAGCATGTGTACAGGAATTTCTGCGGTCTCGACCAAGTTCACGGGTCGGCCTTATCCACCATGTTGTCTTAAAATGGCAGGCACTTCAAGATATCGCCGAATTTGGCAACCAAATATAAGTTACTTTAAATAAAAGCATATTGGATAAAGCTGACTAATTTCGCGAAATTCTCATTCATAAGGATTTAGTATAGATAAAAATTAGTATTGAATCTTCTATAATCGATTTCCACCAAATTGAGCTTCGTGTGTTTGAATAACATAGGCTAGCTTTTTAAAAATAAGGAATATGAAAGCTACCTCTTCCTCCCGGCACTGGCCGGAAGGACTTTTTGAATTGTAAACAATCAAAATTTAGTGCTTCTAAAGTTAAATTACATTTTCATATTTTTATTAATATCTCCTGAAATTATACTCCTAATGGGCTAATTTTTTTGTAGTAATAATACTAAGATACTCAAACATAAATATGTTGAATTTGCAATTTTTTATAATTTTATGATATGAATTATGAATTATGAAATTAATATTCGAAAAAATTATGAATTGCAACCTACAATTTTTTTGATGGATTCAGATGTATTAAGTCCTGCTTTAAGGAAATCCAAAATTTCACACTTTTCTTCCAAGTAGTTTTCAAATTATGCTTAAAAAAAGGCAAAATGATGGTTTAAGGGGCCGTCTATGACAGAAGTGACGAGATATTTTGAAATTCCTTATGCTATCCTGCAATCTAGCACTCTTCAATGACTGCTTGAGTAGCACTTAAGATGCCTTGATCAAGAAGGAGGCTCTCTCGGTCAACAATCGAGTATGGAACTTCAATTTGAATACAGCCCCTAAAATATGCTCGTTTTAAAATAATTAATTCCTCGGAAACTTATCGTACGAATTGCATAAAAATTCGTTTTTAGGCTAATTGAAGTGTGTAGAGTTCATTTATGCTGTCAGAATTATGTACTGCTTTTGAAAAAAACAAAGTTATGGTTCATTTTAATATGTAGATGTCCCCCTGAGCAAGTTTTATACACGTCATTTCAAAGTAGACTTTATTACCAATCGTGTAGTACCAGTAACTTCCCTCATAGCATGCATGGTCACGGTGACGTCGTTGTGACGTCACTGTAAGTCACAGTGGTCACGTCACATCTGTGACCAAAATACCACCACTCAGTGATGTCACATTGTGACTGAGATGTGAACTTCTTAGAAAACTTTTAAAAATTACGAAAATTCTTTAAAACATGTTATTTACTGTAAAAAATATATTTTTCTGGCAAAAAAAAAAAAAAAAAAAAAAAAAAAAAAAATGTGACGTCACTGTTATGTCACTGCTATGTAACATACGTCACGTCACATATGTGCCAAAAAAACCACCATATTGTAAATCACAATGTGACAAAAATATGAACTTCAAAAATCTTTGAAAATGAAGAGAAATATTTTAAACAGTCACGAGTTACAGCGGCATAAGGAATGAAAATATATTAGTGGATAGCAAATGGTAAATTCTGTCACTAAAGGGGAGGGGGGGGGGCATAATAAATAAAGTGCACGGATACAAGCATTAATAAACTAAATTTTCAGGCTATATTTTATCAATTTGATATCTGAGACAGTGAATGTATACTTTTTCATGATTTAAATTTTATCTAGCATTTGAATAATATATTTAGAATTAGGAATATTAAATTTATACACTTTACATATTTAGTTTGCTGGGAGGAAATTTCTTTCTTTCTTTCTTTTTTTACCGACCAGGATTATTCGAAACACTTCTGTGGTTTCAAACTAAAAATTTTCTATTACAGTTAAATCTGCACCTTTTAATGGGTACGTAGAAAGAGTCTTCAGAGTTTAGTCATCTATGCATTTCTTGCTTTAGAATATTTTTATAATTTGTATTCAAGTCATAAATTCTACTTATTTCAGACTTTTTAAATAAAATTAGCATTTTCCGAAAATAAAAGAAATATACAAAATTTGTACAAAAAAAAAAAAAAAAAAAAAACTTTACTTAAAAAAAAAAAAAAGAGGGGGGGAGGGGATCGTTATTACCATTAAATTTATTTTTATACCTTTTAAAAATTTAAACAATGTTTTATCTAATAAACTCTAATTATGAATATTATTATTATAATTATTTAGAAAAAAAAGAACTTTACAAATCATTTTAACTTGAATTATTTGGTACGGATAAAAGGAAAAGCTTAAATACATTGGATATTTCTTCAAATACAAAATTTTAATTAACGATACTTTCAGAAAATTACTGCACATTCATGTTCCAAATGTCTTGTATAGAAAAACAAATAATCTGTAACAAACCATCTGCTACAAAATCGTCTGCCCACAGAAAAATAAATATGAGAAGACGCGGGAAATAGTTCACTGTTTTTAGAACATCACCACGTCTACAACACTTTAAGATAAGGAAATGACCATTTTAGGATACACGGATATTAATGGAACGTATATGTAAGTCTTATTTAATTTAAATATTTTATTCCTGATTTGTATATTATGAGTTAAATAGTTTTATGTTATAATTGTAAGAGACTGATCTTTAACTGTCAGAAGCGATATTTTCCAATTCGATAACTGTAAAGAAAAATATCTTAATCTGCCATCACTTGAAAAAAAAAAACTGCGCAGAGACTGATTCATGCCTACATTCATACTGGAATTAATATAAACATTAATTTACTCTTACTTGAGATTGAAAATGAATGGAACGACAATGATTTGGAATTATTTTATCGGATTCTTACTATTTTTTTATTACTAACACTTATAGTTATTATTATTTTGGGGTTAAATATGATGTTCGATTATCATGAGATTACGGAACTGTTTCAGATTAGAAATTAACATTATACTGGGAAAGTGTATTTTTACATATTACAGTAGTGAAACATTTGAAAGAATTTTCTTTTAGTGCTAATAATATTTTAAATAATCTTTTAAAATCCTAAATCTTCAAACCAATGTTTTCAGATTTAACATTTGCCAAAATTATAAAATAATAGGAATTCCTTATACCATATGGAAATATTTTTGAGATATTGTTAAATCTAATAATGCATTTAATTTATCTATTGTAGTTTGCTGTTGTTTAATAGTACAATTATAAACACTAATTATTATTTTTAGTGTTTTTCAAATTGGTATATTTATTTTTTTAAATTGTATGTAAGCATTTTTTCTGTTTGTGATTTTAATCAAACATTTAATTATAGACATTCTGAATCGGTTATTAAATTTTCTTCTATTGTAAATTCATTTTCTACGTATATGATACGCGTAATTATTGGCACTAAAAAGTAAAATATGATATTTAAGCATCGGAATAAAGTGTTTTTCTTGCCTGATAGGAAGTTATAGATTAAACTGCTTTAGTATATATTTTTTAAAAGTTCATATAAAACAGGATACATAATATAGGACACAAGTTGAAAAGTACTTATGACTTCGGTTTGTCTCTCCGTCTGTCCGTCTAGCAGTCTGTCCGCACTCTAACTCTCGGAAATATACTCGGATTGCCCTTAAATTTTTGGTTGTTATTGACGTTTACCATAGCACGGTACCTATTTGTAATGAAGTTTGTAGCATGCTTTGTTCATTTACAGTGACAGCCAAAAGTTTTCCGTTACATTACGGCCTATGGAAAAAAATCGTTTCAAATGATTTTTAATGATTATACGCACGCTTTCAAACAGAATAAAATTTATATGCATTTATGAAGTGCATTAAAATATGCATTCTGTTGACTATGCGACGCAAAGTATACTTATTGTTCATTTTCAGGGCTAAAAAAGGAATTCAAATACATAATGATATAGGGGTGGAGGGAATTGTTTGCGGCATACTTTAATTATGTTAATCTATTTCATATATAATGAAATTTATATATGTCGCTGAGGTTTACATACTATAAATTATTTCATGTATAATACGAATAATACGTATATAGCATTTACAGGGACACACAAAATATTTCAGATACTATATTGTATCCGAAGTACTGTTCATTAGCGATGACTGCTGGAAATGTATTTTTAATTATGATATGCGCTTTTATGATTCACTATATTTATGCATAGTATATGGTGCATATAAATGCTATAATTTCTATACAAGGCTACACAAAAGTATTCGTAAGGATTACTGGGTATGGGCGCAAATTGCTTAAAGGTTGTTTTATATGAGTTATGCTTTTTTTCGCTGAACTGCATTTAATTTACCAAGAAATGTTTGCAGAATATAGATAAAATGATATACAGGGTCACGTAAAGTATTGGATACATGGCCGTCTATATATTATAATTTCTGGAAATGTGATTTCAGCCGTTTTAAGAGTGTCTTAGTTTGAATTAAATTTTAACTAAATAGTGGCATGTAATAAAGATTCTAGGTAAACTACAAGGCTGTACAAAAGTATTCAAGTATGTTTCCATACACTAGTATAAATTTCTGAAAAAGAATTTCAACCTGTTAGGCGTTTTCTTGCTAAACTAAATATTCCCATTATATAGTATATATACACTTAAAAAAATGGGTACTCAAAATTGAGTAAAAAGTACTCAATTTTAAATGCGTCACAAACTCAAAATAGCTCCGATTCAAATGTACTCAAAGTTGAGAAACACATGTACTCATTTTTTATTCCATGGTTTTAATCAAATATGAATCGTTATGTACTGCCCCCCCCCCCAAAAAAAAAAACAAACAAAAAACAACAACCTGAAATTTAAAGTAAAAATGTACTGACATTTATTTCCCGTTCAAAGTTGTCAATGCTTAATTGATTATTTATTAAGAAAAATAGAAAAAATCTTAATAAGATACTCAAATCGAATATTTTCATGACAAGAGCATTATTTCCAAGCACTTTTAAATTATTTTTAAAATACTGTGCATAATTTAATATTTACATAAATTAACATCATTTATGCCGCCATAAATGAAATGAACCATTACAGGGTACAAAACTATTCGTTTGTTTGGGTTTGATAACATGCGATGTTTCAAAATAGAGAAAGCATATAGGTTCATTTTTGATCCAAAAATATTCAATTTGATATGAGTACGTCGGTTTACTCATTTTTGAGTACTTCATATTTTTCAGTGTATCAACCTACAGATCAAATACAGGGCTGTTCAAAAGAATTGGGAAACATATTTGGCTATGGACGGTAACTGCTGAAATCAGTTTTTCAAATGTTTTATGCGTTTTCTAAAATGTTTACTTAGTTATCTTATTTACGTCATTTCCCTAAATTACGATGTCTTGTTAAAGCATTCAGAAAGTGTTGGAAAGTATTTTATAATCTATGCTTAACGCATGATTTTTCTTACTCGTTTTTTTTTTCTATTTCCCAGATCAGTCTTTTCCTATAAAACATACCAAATCTATTTAGCTCATATTCACAAAATACAATATACACGGGAATAAAAAATTTAAATAAATATCGCTTATCATGCCGCTCTATAAATAATAGTTGTATTAATATCCGTTAGTCTCCATGTTCGTATTTAATAAAGTAATGACAAATTACATCAAATTAAAAAACTTACACATTCTAAATATCAAGCTTGAACTCAATATCAAGCATAGAACTTAATAAAGAAATATGTCAGTTTATAAGCATTTTTTTTTACGTGGAAAAATTTAAAATGTTTTAGAAGAATAGGACTCCAAAATAGCGATATTTTGCTAAAAAGTACGGTAAAAAGATAAGATTTTATATTTACAGCAAAAGTTTATTTTAAAATTCATCGCTGTATTAATACTTAGAAATTTTTCCAGAGAGAATCATTCGCCTTATATACAATATTTCAAATGAAAATCAAATATCAAATTAATTGCTTAAAAGGCGCAAAGGCCAACATAGTGAAAAAGATTCCATGCCGGGACTCGAACCCGAACCATCAGTATAGCACACTGACATTCTACCGACTAAACCACATGGAACGACGCCCACCCAGCCTGTAAAATTTCTCACTATTACATGTTGGCAAGGCTACAAACGCTGCACAAGATGGAATATTTATCGTGAGCCACCGACATGGGGGTAAACACGAAACTTAATTAAATCCAGCATCGATTGAAACTATATTAATAATTGGAAAATTTTCCAGGGAGAATCATTCGCCTTGCATACGACATTTCAAATTAAAATTGCCTTTTAAGCAATTAATTTGAAATTTGATTTTCATTTGAAAAATTGTATGCAAGGCGAAGGGTTCTCTCCTGAAAATTTTCCAAGTATTAATATAATTTCAATCGATGCTGGATTTAATTAAATTTCGTGTTTGCATCATGTTGGTGGCTCACGCTAAATATTCCATCTTGTGCTGCGTTTGTAGCCTTGCCAACATGTAATAGTGGGAAATTTTCCAGCCTGGGTATCGTTACATGTGATTTAGTCGGTAGAATGTCAGTGCGCTGTACTGAGGGCCCGGGTTCGAGTCCCAGCATGGAATCTTTATCACTGTTTGCATCATTTAAGCAATTAATGTGAAATTTGATTTTCATTTGAAATCACAGTCTTTATGACAAGTACGTCACAAATGACACATATTTCACAAATTGGTCACAGTGTGACTTCAAAGCATTGTCGCTTTCGTCACAAGGTCGTCAAAAAGTTAATGGCCAAAATAGTCACAAATGACACACTTTTCACAAATTTGTCACACCGTGACTTCACAGAGTAGTCACAATGTGACATCACAAACGACCTCTAAAACGGCCATAACGACCTCGCATTCTAGTCTCTATCACGTCACATCGACGGTCACAAAATCACAGTGTGACTTCACAACGACGTCGCCGTGACGTCACCATGCCTTACGGGTTTCTTTTACGATAATTTTTTGCAGAGATAGTAGGGGGTGTTTACTTTTTTTTTACACCACTGTACATTATTTATAGCACTTAATTTTATTCCCCAAAAGACAAATTTGCATCAGAATTTTGGAATAAAATTTTGTTTTCATAATGTACAGTGGTGGAAAAAAAAAGTAATCACCCCTACTAACTCCTCAACAAATTATCGTAGAAGAAAGTTACTGGTACTGACCGATTGAAAATAAAGTCTACTTTTAAATGATGTATATAAAATTTGCTTAGGGTGTCATCTACATATTAAAACGAGCCATAACTTTGTTATTTTCTTTTAATAGCAGTACATAATTCTGACAGCATAAATGAACTCTACACCCTTCAATTAGTCTAAAAACAAATTTTTATGCCATTCGTACCATAAGTTTCCGAGAAATTAATTATTTTAAAACAAGCGTATTTTAAGGGCTGTATCCAAATTGAAGTTCGGTACTCGATTGCTAACCCAGAGAGCTCCCTTCTTGATCAAGGCACCTTAAGCAGTCAATTAAGCTTGTTAGATTACAGGATAGCATAAGAAATTTCAAAATATTTAGTCACTTCTATCATAGACGGCCCCTTAAACCTTCATTTTACCGTTTTTTAAGCATAATTTGAAAACTACTTGGAAGGAAAATGTGAAATTTTGGATTTCCATAAAGCAGGACTTAATAAATCGGAATTCATCAAAAAAATTGTATTTTGGAATTCATTTTTTTAATATTAATTTCATAATTCATAATTCGTATCAGAAAATTATAAAAATAGCAAATTCAACGCATTTATGTTTGGGTATATTAGTATTATTGTTACACAAAAAATTAAAACATTAGGATCATAATTTCAGAAGTTATAAATAAAAATATGAAAATGTAATTTAACATTAGGAGCACTAAATTTTGAATGTTTATAACTCAAAAACTTATCATTCAAATGACTCGAAATTTGGTGTCTAGGCATAGTTTGAACCAAAGATTTGAAATATCTCGTTAAAATTGTGTATTGCTATTGAAAAAAATTGAAGTTTGGATTCATTTTAATATGTAGATGGCCCCCTAAGCAAATTTTATATGCGTCATTTAAAAGTAGACTTTATTTACAATCGTTCGGTACCAGTAACTTTCGTCTACGATAATTTGTTGAGGAGTTAGTAGGTGGTGTTTACTTTTTTTTCCACGACTGTACCTGAAGGAAAGTTTTTATTTATTTTCAAATAAATTTATTGAAATTTTGGTGCCATTCAATCATTTGAAAATTTTAACGACAAATGTTCATCGCTTCTGAAACGATTAAAATTTGCTCCTGAAGCAACTCCAGTTTGTTTAAATACTTAGCTAAATCTTCTTCATTTGTTTGATAACTGAAGACGAGAGCAGAAGATGATGTTACTACTCCAATTCAAAATATTAGAATAATAATAAAAAGACATTCCATTGTCATACAAAATGCATAATATCTGAAAAAATAAACAACGGGGAGAAACGAAAAAAAAATGTGTTTCCAAAAGGCTGATGTACGATATTTTGTTCATACTTGCCTTAAGAATTCATACAAATTTTTTAAAAAATATTGAATTTTTAAAAAAAAATTAAAATATTTCCAAAAATGTGTTTCAAAATATAGAATATTTGCAAAATTTTGCGATTGGTCAGCTGTGGCGGTAAATTTTGCATAAATGGTATCTCTGTAGAGGTCGTACGCATATAAAAGCTTGTTTTACCTCTAGCTTTAGTTAGCTAGGGAATTCAAAATGGGGTGGACGAAAGACGTACAAGACTATACAGGGACTGCGATTGTCACTCTACACAATGAAGGGTTTACTCAACATATGATTACCGAAAAGGTGAAATTTTCTCAAGGAACTGTGAGTAAAGATCTGAAATATTATTCTGCAAATCAAAAATTAAAAAATAATAGTGCAAATATTTGTGGTAAATGAATAACCATACTAAAATAAGACAAATACTGAAACGTATCGTGAAGAAAAACCCTTCAGGTGCCTGATATTCAAAAGTAGAGAATGGCGAGGACAAGGACAGAATGCCTCAACTTCTACCACACTTCGACGAGTCCACGAACTTGACAAAAAGAAAAATGCATGTTACAAATGTCAAAAAACTAGTTATTTTATAGGTTTGTTATCTAAGGTAGCTAAAATACTATTTTCATGAATTGAACTTTATCTAGCCATGCACATTAATATAATAATCCTTCACTATTCTTTATTATTACAAAACTGCTTCTCGGAAAAACGGTACGTGGTAAGGCAATTTGGATGTCATATTTAGATTTAGGAATATTAGTTAGTATACAGTTCAAATATTTACATTGCATGGAGGAAAACTTTAATTTTTTTGGAACCAGAGTTTTTATTGATTTATTTTTCTCTTTAGTAGCATATATTTAAAATGTAAACATGTAGTAATGAACTCGCTCAGAAAAATTTACTAACACTTTGATATTAAATGTTAAAAATTATCAATTTTATTTAATTATTAAATTTAAAAAATGGTAACCATTTAAATGTAATATCTCAAATCTTCAAGACTATTGGGAATGTTAATATTTTATCTTTATTATATGATTGATTACATTATAAAATCCTAATCCATCAAGTAAAACGAGTTTTGATAAAAATATAACGTAACATCGTCTTTCACTCAAATTGTCAATTTGTTCCTTTTCCTAATCTCATAAATTTTTAGTTTTAATCTGTACAATATCGGGGGAAAAACGTAATTTTCCAACATCATTGCTTATTACAATTTAGTTTTATGATTACATCTGTTATGTTTACGAAAAATAAACTCAATGTCAAAATAAATAACTGAACAAAATCTTAGAATTTTAATTTATACTGATATTTTTTATATACTAATTTATTTTAAGTGTCCATATAATTTTATTATTTTTTAAACAATGAATACTTGTGAAGCTTTTGCTGATATGTTTCTCTCAATAATTTTTAAATACTTGCAGTTTTTAATCAAACAACGTATTTTAACGAAATATAAGTGTGTTATGTCAAAAGCATGTTCCAAAATCTTTCGCATGATACCCCATTCGTTGTTGTGGGTTTTGTATGTTTAAAGAAAATAAATATACTATAAGAGTATATATACATATTGTTTAAATTCGGAAGATTTAAACAGTATTTGATATTTCTATTCGCAAGAAGTAAACAAGTGAGTAGGCGGTAGGTTTATTCAAAATTTACAAATTGATTTTACAGTAACTTTCACCTTACTACCGTATTGAAATTTTACTCAACCTGGATAAAAACATTTCAAACCAGAATTATTATTTAAAACTATTTAAGATATTTATTTAACTTAGTTCTATGTGGCTTTTATTCAACTTATTTTATGAAGAAATTTCTGGTTCGAATCGAGTGAAATAAATTTTAGAAACGGGTCAATGGAGCTTATGCACGCGTCCTGAGGTCGAGGCTAAAATTCGTCTGCTGGCAGTATATACTCTTAAACATTAGCGTAGCAGTCTATGGAGTGTGAGATATTAATGTTTGTTTATAAAAAATACCGCAAAAATTCTTTGTGCTAGTAGCAGATACTTAACATACAAGGTGTCCCAAAAGTCTCTGACACATTTTAAAATTCAATATAAAATCACGTAATTGTCGTACAGGAGCGCGGTTTGGACTAAAATGCTTTTCACGATGAAAAGGTTTCTTCAAACGAATTAAAAATAGTTCCAAAATTTGAGCATAGTCGGCGACATGTGTCCGTATGTTTGGTTTCAAACATGCGTTTTTTTCTGATTTTCAGATTAGTTTCGATTTGGTTTCGAAAACCTACACAATTAGTTTTTCGCTGGAAGTCGTCTTTTCTGTGTCACAGTGTCAAAACTAATTTGAAAATCAGAAAAAATGCAAGTTTGAAATCAAACATACGGGAAAGTGGTAGCATCTATGATCTAAGTTTGGATCTAATTATTCATTCTCTTGAAGAAAACTTTTCATCATGAGCAGCATTTTAGTCCAAACCACACTCCTGTATGACAATTAATTGATTTTATATTGATTATATATTGATTTTATTATTATATTGTCAAGGACTTTTGGGACACCCTGTATTTCTTGTAATATAAATTCAAAATATTGTTCTGTATGCGGGAACATTCGCTAAATTTGTGAAATTTCTTTTAAAATTCATGCACTCAACCTGGGTCGAGGCTAAAGGTCGTCTGATGGCGACGTTTGTGCCTGCGCATTAAGGTGGGTCGAAAAAAGCGAAATTTTTCAGATCAATTTCTAACAGCGCAGAAAAGTTGCCTTTTGTAATTAGAAGAATAACGCAAAAAATATTTTTGAAATCTGTTAATATCTTTAGGTCGCGCATTGCACTTGAATTTTTTGAAAATATGATGGAAAGTGACGATTTTTGAAATTAACGATGAAAATTAAAAAAAAGTCCTTCCGGCCAGTACCGGGAGGAAGAGGTAGCTTTCATATAACTTATTTTAAAAAAGCCAACTTATATTATTCAAACACACGAAGCTCAATTTAGTGGAAACCAAATATAGGAGATACAATACTAATTTTTATCAATACTAAATCATTATGAATGAGAATTTCGCGAAATTAGTCAGCTTTATCCAAGCTGCTTTTATTTAAAATAACTTATATTTGGCTGCCAAATTCGGCGATTTCTTAAAGTGCCTGCCATTTTAAGACAACATGGTGGATGAGGCTAACCAGAGAACTTGGTCGAGACCTTAGTAATTGCTGTGCACATGCTCACTCACATCGGAATCGGTTGATATATACGAGTGCTGTCGCAGGCAAAAAATAAGATTTTTCAAAATGTCACCCATATTAGAAATTGAAACTGCTATATCTGAGCCATTTTTTAAGATAAAGACAAACAAAAAATGCTCTTGAATCCTTATATCAAGGTCAAATACTTAAGAAAGAAACCTTTTTCAATTTCTAATTTTTTTGCACCTCACTTTAAGTATATATATTTTTAATTTAATGGCGCCATTTTGAAACAAGATGGCTGATGAAGCTGGCCAACGAACTTGGTCGAGATATTGATGTATACTATCCACATGCCTTCTTCCATCAAAATAGGCGAATACTTGTGTTATCGCGTGACAAATGCAAGATCATTTCAAAGTGTTATGCTAGAAATTCAAAGTGCTATAATTCAACTATTTTTTAAGATATAAACAAAAGAACAAATTTTTAGAAACAAAAAGTGCTCCAGAATCTTTCTATCAAGGCCAACCAAATAAAAAAAATCTTTTTCATTTTCCAATTTTTTAATACTTCATTTTAAATTTTAAATTACTTTTTTTTAAATGGCAACCGTTTTGAAACAAGATGGCAAATGAAGCTGGCCAAAGAACTCGGTCGAGACATTGGTATGTACTATGTACAGACCAAGTTACATCCAAATCGGTTCATAAATACGCCTGATATCGCGTAACAAAAATCAGGTCGTTTTAAAATGTCAGCCACAATAGAAATTCAAAATGCTATAATTCAGCCATTTTTTTAGATATAGACAAAACAAAACCTGTTCCGGAATCTTTGTATTAAGGTCAAACACATACAAAAAAAATCTTTTTCATTTTCCAATTTTTTTGTATCTCATTTTAAATTTTAATTTTTTTAAATTTTTTTAAATGGCCGCCATTTTGAAACAATATGGCGGATGAAGCTGGCCAACGAACTCGTTCGAGATATTTGTATGTACTATGTACACACCGAGGTACATCGAAATCAGTTCATAAATACGTCTGTTATCACGTGACAAATATCAGAACGTTTCAAAATGTCAGCCACGCTAGAAATTCAAAATGCTATAACTCAGCCATTTTTTAAGATATAGACGAAATAAAAACTGCTCCCGAATATTTTTATCTAGGTCAAACACATAAGAAAAAATTATTTTTTCAATTTACAATTTTTTGGTACCACATTTCAAATTTAAATTTTTCTTAAAAATTTAAATGGCCGCCATTTTAAAACAAGATGGCGGATGAAGCTGGCCAACGAACTCGGTCGAGACATTGGTACGTCCTATGTATAAACGAAGTTACATCCAAATCGGTTCATAAATACGCCTACTTCCAAATCGGTTCATAAATACGCCTTTTATCGCGTGACAAAATTCAGGACGTTTCAAAATGTCAGCCACGCTAGAAATTGAAAATGCTATAACTCAGCCATTTTTTAAGATATAGACGAAACAAAAACTGCCCCGGAGTCTTTGTATAAAGGTCAAATACATAAGAAAAAATATTTTTCCATTTTTAAATTTTTGGTACCACATTTCAAATTTTAATTTTTTAAAAAAATTTTAAATGGCCGCCATTTTGAAACAAAATGGCGGATGAAGCTGGCCAACGAACTCGGTTGAGATATTGGTGCGTACTATGTACACACCATATTACATCCAAATCGGTTCATAAATACGAGAGTTACAGTGTGACATAGGTCATATATATAATAATAATTGACGGTGGTAGGTTATGTTTAATTAATGGTTATATATATATGGATATATGTACATATATATATATATATATATAAATTTTGAACGGAGGGTGGTTTCGGGGTCTGTGGGTCATGATCGATGAAAATATACCAAAATTTTTTGAAATCGCTTTCCTCCGAACGGCTGCAATAGGTAGCTTTTTGTAATGGAAGCTACCTAATATTCAGAGCTACTTCTAATAGTGGGTAAATGTCACTTTTTGGAATTAGAAGAATAACACAAAAAATTATTTAAAATCGTTTAATATCTTCAGATCGCTTCATCGCACTTGGAATTTGGAAAACATTGTCAAAAATAGCACATTTCTGCAATACAGGAGCCGGGTTCAAAATACTTTAGTCATATAAATACTACAGTTGGAACCGGTACAGATAGTTTTAGAAGTGTTGTTTATGTATATGAATATATGACCAAAATTGGCAATTTTTGAAATTACATGATGAAAATTTAAAACTTATTCAGACCTACATCTAATAGTGCGTAAAAATCACATTTTGAAATTAGAAGAATAACATAAAAATTAGTTAAAATCGTGTAATATCTTTAGACCGCTTCATCGCACTTGAAATTTGGAAAACATTGTCAAAAATAGCACATTTCTGCAATATATGAGCCGGGTTCAAAATACTTTAGTCATATAACTACTACAGTTGGTACCGGTACAGATAGTTTTAGAAGTGTTGTTATATATATATCTGAAAAGAACATCTCCTTAGATGAAGTCGTTGCAGCTGGATGTGACGGCACTTCTATCAATACGGGATAGAAAACAAGGGCTATTTGAAATTTAGAAATGCTGATAGTTAGGCCCTGTCATTGGTTTATTTGCCATTTGCCTTTCATTGAATTACCTTTTAGACACTTCTTTCAACATATTGCTGGAAAAAGCACAGGACCGGCATTATTTTCTGGTCCTATAGGTACATAGTTAAGAAATTGCTGCAAACTACCCAGTCATTCGACCGTTTTCACAAGTAACAGTTATTAACCATATTTTTTTATGATCTTGATCATAATATGGTCAATAATATTGTCGTAACGTTAGCAATATTGTCAAGTAACCGTTATTTACAAAAAAAAGTCAAATGTTTAAACAGTTTGTTGCTGATTTTTAACAGTGTAAGCAACTCCCTGCTTTTGTAAAACTATTTGTTGTCAAATTTCAATTAATCAATTGCAATATCCCAACAATGACTGTTAATAAACCAAATGATTTCAATTAAGATTTAACATATGTATCTTCTGTAAATATTCAAATCTGTGCGACAGGCTTCTGTCCTGGGAATCTTGCTCTCCGTAATCTAGGGCTGATTTCTCACTAACGACCGCAAACAGAACTCTCAGACTATATGGATCCATTGAAAACCCTATCAATGAATTTGAACGGTTAGTTTTATACGCCATGTAGACATGTGCGTGTATATTGTTTGACATTAATAGGACTGATTCTATTATTCCAGGAGAAATGTCTCTGTTCAAGACAATAACAATATCGCGTCGATTACCAAAAATAATTGGAGGAGGTTATAAACTCTGTTACTGAGCGTAATGGAGTCTTTGCTCATCCCAAAAACCTGTGATTGTCAACGATTACAGATGAAAGAGTACAAAAGGGGAACTGGGATTCAGACGGATTTAGAAAGCAATGCAATCTGTGACTGGTCTGAGAGAGTTTTTGAATCAATGAGAGTAAAAATGCTCTCTGAGCTTGTTCTGTGCAATGGGGGCGGTGAAGTAACCTTGCAGGTAGACCAGTCATTAAGTTATGACTAATCGTGCACTGTAAAAAAATCGTCACTTTCCATCGTATTTTCAAAAAATTCAAGTGCAATGCGTGACCTAAAGATATTAACAGATTTCAAAAATATTTTTTGCGTTATTTTTCTAATTACAAAAGGCAACTTTTCTGCTCTATTAGAAGTTGATCTGAAAAATTTCGCTTTTTTCGACACACCCTAGTGCGCATACTGGCATTCTGGTGGTAGAGTCGCTAGAATAACGGATCTCCATGCCGCCAGCTCTGGCGTCTGACGTCACGTGTATAAGGTCCATTACACCCATTCAGGGTAGGAAGGTTAAAGCTAATTTTTGATTCAAATCTTATTTCAAGAAATAGTGCTATTAAGTGTTAAACTATGACTTCGCCCTTTTTCGAGTAAAGGAAATAAAATTTTATTTCTGTCAAAATGAAAGAAATATTTATTCAAAATATTTACTTTAAATTGACAGGCAACAAGCCAATTCTTGAATGCAAGAAGTCTGGTTGTTTTTAAGGAATTCACTCATCAAGCCAAATTTTGGTTTCGGCATAAGTACTGAATCCAATTCAAGAAGGGTGCTTTGCATGGAATGAAACAAATGATGATCTTAAGGATCAATATCTGGTGAATACAGTGGTGAAGGAAACATTGCAAAATGTTTCTAGAGTTTAATAGATTGAGACTGCAACTTGTGGGCAGCATCTATCAAGTCATGTTGGAAAACAATCTTGTGCTAACTTCCGGCTGGACGTTTTTACTTTAATTCGTTTTTCAAATTGATTACTTATTGCTTTTAATAATCACCATTGACTGTCGGTCGTGTTTGAAACTGTTTATATCAGACTACATCCATTTGTTTCTACAAGATACACAACGTCAACTAACAGCCATGGATGCTGCTTAAGAACTGACGGACATGGTTCACCTGGAAGCCCATTCGTTTGAGATTGTCGTAATGAACTCATTATTCATCTTCCATGGGATTTACATATAGTAAATCTTTTTTACTTTCTTCTATCTATAATAGAAGACATTTTTGTAATCGAAATTTTTTTCGAATTCCAGTTTTCTTCGGTTGGTTGTGTTTATGACGGCCAATTATCAGCACGAGGGATATAGGCTCAAAGGGGGAGGTGCCTTCCGTGGGGGTCTTTCTTAGAGAACCTAACTCGTATTTACGTTTGGAAAACCAAGGTTCGAAGAAAACCACGAAAACTCCGAACGATTAGGCCGATGGGCGCGATTGGGATCGAACTCAGCGCTTTCCGCCTACCAGCTTCGAGAACAGAACCTCTCGGCAACTGGTAGGGCTCAGTTTTCTTCGGATTTACACTTTTGTACTAAATGTCTGTCTGTCAGAGTGTCTGTGTGTCCTCTTTGTACCATCGAAAAATGTATGAAGGTATACATAGAATAGAACTAAACTTCATATATAGGCTTTCGATTATGGCAAGCAGGTCCCAGTTGGACATATGAGAAAATTGAAAGCTATCACAGCGCCCCCTTCTGGCGCAGTGGTTGCGATTTTATTGCTATTTTTCATATTGTATCATCGGAAAGTGTAGAAAGTTATACATACAATTGAACCAAAATTTATGTAAGGTTAGTTGGGGCAACTGGGCCATGATTTTACAATGTGACTCTGGAGCTTCTAACAATTCAGCTTCAAAAAGCTAATGTTCATTTGAATTAAAGTCTGAACTTCTGTAAATGTTCAGTTAGGTTCCCTCTATCAGACAGAAATGCCCAAAATTACTTTTTAATATTTAAAAATATAAAAAATATGCAGATTTCATCTTTCTTTCCTCATGGGTCCAGTTGCCCCATAAAAATGGAGTAAGTGGACCAGGAGGGTCTATGTTCCACACGCGTTTATTTATTTTTTTTTTTTCATGTGGGATATCAGGTCCTGTTTTAAAAAGTGTAAACAACTTAAAAAAATTTAAACCAGGCAGCCAGGCAGCATTGCATATAATGTAAATTATATGTCAATAAAGAGCGTTTTAAGGGAAACCTTTGCTATCAGTGTGTCTAAAAAAAGCATTAAAAGTGAAAGTATTAGATTTATTTATACAAAAACATAAAAATTAAGTAATTACTTATGTACTTTAGTATAGGTAATAAGTATAAATTCACATGGGTCACGACAAAATTGTCGATTTAGATGTAAATGAGGATGTATAGGCCGAGGTTTGTATAACATTTTGTAAAAAATCGACCTGAAAGTGACACTGTGATATCGAAATTTGTTCGATTTTCGGGACGGGCGGGGTAGCTGTTGGGAAAAAAAATCATACTGTATCACCCAATTGTCCGATCTAGGTTTAGTTTGCATATATGTAATAAGCAAAATATTTTACGTTTCTTGATATAGTTCTTGCTGATTAGACGTAATTTCAAATTTTCTCCCTTCCTTTCACACAAGGTTTTAAAGCATTTGTTAACAAAAAACTTGATTTGTAATAAAAAAAAGTAAATGACAGATCTGTTAACTACTCATTTTTTGTTTCTAAAATATATAGTTTAAAATAGTGCGCTTTTTGAAGTATTAACATGTATGAGATAGAAGAAGTTTTTGGATTGGTACATATTGGCACCGACTGCGTTTCTTTAAAGCAGCAGTTTATACACTGCTCAAAACATTAGGGGAGCACATGGTTTTAACAAAATTACGCAAATATTTACACCGATAAGTAATGTAAAATAAAACATCCATTATTTAAAGCGTAGTAGAAAACAGATAAAAAAAATTCACATGCAAATTAAAGTTTATGACATCAAAAAGTGGAAAAAGGAGATAACTGTAGATATTGGGATTTTGCAGAAACGTTTGTTTCACTGTCTCAGTTGTAAAATTTAATTGCTCAGATTGTGTTTTGAGAAAAGGTAACTTGCGATTTAACAAAATCCATGGTTTGGCGTGTTATCGGGACAGTTGAATCTGGGGAAACATAACGAAGTGTAGCAGAAGCTGTTGAGGTCGCAAGAAATATCAATGCAAGGCTGTGGAATCGATTCCAAGACACATGGAATGGTAGACATAGACAAGGGCAAGGTCGGCCGTTTGCTACCACAGAAACTGATGACCGTTATATTCTGTTAACAGCTCGTCGAGACGGAACGGGCAATGCCGCTTTGCTGCAAACACAGTTGTTCTTGGCCACAGAACGAAGGGTGTCCAGCCAAACATTCCGAAATAGACTTCATCAGGGTGATCTCTACGCACGTAAGCCAATGTTCTGTATTCCGTTTATCTCAAGCAACTGTGCGGTTCAAAGAAAGTTGGCAACTGAACATCGGGTTTGGAGGCAACGTTGTTGGAGTCAAGTTATGTTTACAGACGAGTCCCGATTCAGTCTGGAAGTGATATCTGAGGTGTTTTGGCATGGACAGAAAGAGGCACTCAAAATAATCCCACATTCGTTCGTGAAAGATCACATTACAGACGAGGTGGGTTGATGCTATGGGCTGGAATCAGCATAGTGGACGTACGGACCTGTATATCATTCGGAATGTCACTTTGACGGTCCGAAGTTATACAGACGAGATACTGAGAACTCATGTCTTATTTTATATTGCAGCAATTAGTGATTTCTTTTTTTCCATGCATGATAATGCAAGACCTCTTACAGTTCGTCTTTTGGAAAACATGCTTGAAGCTAAAACAATACTGCGTATGGAATGACCAGCATGCTCTCCTTACCTAAATCCAATCGAGCATGTTTGAGACGTACTCAGACGACGCATTGCTGCGAGACAAAAGCTTCCTTTTACTATCCGGAACTTGGAGATTGCAATTCTTGAGCAGTGGAACAGTATTCCCCAAAGTCTTATCGATAACCTCATCGCATCAAATTAAAACAGGTGTGCAGCAGTCTTAGCTGTTTGAGGAGACCACACGCCAAATTAAAAATCTTGCATCATTTCTAAACAATACTTTTTTTTATCATTTACATGAAACCAAATTGTTGCCTTAAACAATCCTTTCATGTTCTTTCCATCTTTTCAAAGATTAAAAGCTCCCTTGCATTTTTTTTGCGAGTTTTTTTTTCTGTATTGCGCATTGATGCACGTGTACTATCGATTTTTTGCCCCTACATGGCTGTCTTGCACTGTTCTCTTCAATTTTTTGCTTGCTCCCCTAATATTTTTGAGCAGCGTATATTATTTACCGTGGTTTTTGGAAGTTCCATGACGTTCCAGATTAACACGGGAGCCTATATCCTTGTTTCTGAATCAGACAACCTGCATGTAGACATTGCGATGTGCATGGTAGTATAATAAACAGGCATTTCGCTACATTTTTGATGCAACTGCCATTTCAGATTGTGGTTGGCAATGATCTTTTTTTTAAAACGGAGTCATAATTTCACACCTAATCAAATTCACAATTATACACTATATGGCCAAAGGTGACCGGTCACTTGCTATTTTAGACGTTTTGTTAAATATCTAGAAAAATACACGAGGATTTAACCTGAAACTGCAGTTGTGTAAACAGTTTAGTGTAGGTCATATATTTCCGCGAAGATTATTTTCCAAAACCCCATAGGGGACCGTGAACAAATTGAAAAAAAACCCGAATATCTTTGGATAACCCTGTAAAAAACTAATGTAGCAAAAACGTTCAAACACGAGATTATTAATATGTGGCTTATTGTAATATAACGTGTTCATTTTTATGAGCACACTCGTAGAGAAATTGAGATTTTTATAAAAACAGTCCCAAATTTCGCCAAGTGTTTTTGCTTATAATTTGCAGAGTTCTTAATATTAAAAAAAGATTTCTTTTCAGAAAATATTACAAACAACATTGTACACAATATTCTGCAATCAGAATTAAAAAATAATAAAACTTGGATGAAAAATGAGCAGGTTTACTAAAAAATGTTTCACTGCGCATGCTCGAATGCAATCAAAATATAATGTGCATAATGTATTATCTAAGTATATAGAGCAACTTTTGTGAAAGTCTGAAAATCATAGCTTGAAAATTCTGAAAATTATCGTCGATAGAATAAGCTTGAAATCCGTTGTTCCCAAAAGGAAGAAAAAAAGATGAGGGGCTGTATCCAAATATAGTAGTACGTGCAATATTGTGTACGCTATCTTGGCACTAATCAACAGATATTTGATACAATCCCCCATCTTTTTGCATCTTTCTGGGAACAACGGATTTCGAGCTTATTCTATCTACGATAATTTTCAGAATTTTGAAGCTTTGATTTTGAGACTTTCACAAAAGTTGCTCTATATACTTCGCTAATACATCATGGATATTATAAAAAGATTGCATTCGCGCATGCGCAGTGAAATTTTTTTTAATAAACCTGCTTATTATTTATCCAATTTTGATTATTTTTTAAATTCTGAATACAGACTATTGTATACAATATTGTATGTCATATTTTCTGAAAAGAACTTTTTTTTATATTAAGAACCCTGCAAATTATAAACAAAAAACTTGGCGAAATTTGGGACTGTTTTTATAAAAACCTTAATTTCTCTACAAGTATACATGCTATCCTCATAAAAATGAACACAGTTTATTACAATAAGCCACTTATTAATAATCTCTAGTTTGAATGCTTTTTCTACATTAGTTTTTACAGGGTTACCCAAAAGATATTGGTTATTTTTCAATTTGTTGACGGTCCGCTACGGGGTTTCGGGGAAAAATTTCGCGGAAATATATTACCTATACTACACTGTTTATAGATTTGCAGTTTCAGGTTAATTCCTCATGTATTTTTAACAAAACGTCTAAAATCGCAAGTGACCGGTCACCTTTGGCCATATAGTGTATATACAGGGTGTATCTAAACCCTTGGGCAAAACTTTAAGGGGTGATAGTACACATAAAGACAAACACTATTAAATAGGAAACTAAGGGCCCCAAACGTCTTCCGAAGGAGATAGGCGCCTTTAAAGTTTAGGGTGCAAAATTTCAAATGATTATAAAAAACGTAAAAATTAGTCGATTTGTTTGCGGTTTTCACTAAAACCTATCTTTATGTCAGTATTTTCTGGAAAATAAATTTTAAAGATACAGTTCAAAAAATGGCGATAGAGGGCGCTTTCGACTTTGGAGTAATCATCAACTATTTTTTACCGTTATTTTTTGTATCTCATTACATGCTTTCAAAAGCTTAGACTTAAACTTAAATTTTGAGCTCAAAATTTGAATCGTTGGGAGTCGTTAAGTAGCGCAAACTGAACTGTGTTTAGTAGTAAAAATTTCAAATGATTATAAAAAACGGAAAAATTGGTCGATTCGTTTGCGGTTTTCACTAAAACTATTCTTTATGTCAGTATTTTCTTGAAAATAAATTTTAAAGATACAGTTCAAAAAATGCCGATAGAGGGCGCTTTAGACTTTGGAGTAACCAACAACTATTTTTTACCGTTATTTTTTGTATCTGATTACATGCTTTCAAAAGCTTAGACTTAAATTTTGAGCTCAAAATCTGAATCGGTGGGAGTGGTTAAGTAGCGCAAACTGAACTGTGTTCATAAGTTGAAATTTGAAACCCCCTCCTGAACGCAGTTCAGTTTGCGCTACTTAACCACTCCCAACGATTCAGATTTTGAGCTCAAAATTTAAGTTTAAGTCTAAGCTTTTGAAAGCATGTAATGAGATACAAAAAATAACAGTAAAAGATAGTTTTTCGTTACTCCAAAGTCTAAAGCGCCCTCTATCGGTATTTTTTAACTTTATCTTTAAAAATTATTTTCAAGACAATACTGACATCAAGAATAGTTTTAGTGAAAACCGCAAACGAATCGACCAATTTTTCCATTGTTTCTAATCATTTGAAATTTTGGTCCCTAAACTTTAAAGGCGCCTATCTCCTTCGGAAGACGTTTGGGACCCTTAGTTTCCTATTTAATATTGTTTGTCTTGATGTGTAATATCGCCCCTTAAAGTTTTTCCCAAGAGTTTAGATACACCCTGTATATATTGTTAGATATGGATCTAAATCTACTGAAACTTTATGTTTTTTTCACAGATTATAATGTTAATGTATTTTTGTTCGATAATTATAAAAAGAGGTATAAAGGTTGGCCAATTATAAAAAATAAATAAATTGAAATGTAGAAAACACACACATAGATACTCATAAGAA
The DNA here is from genome assembly GCA_963932465.1 of Maratus speciosus. Lineage (NCBI taxonomy): Eukaryota > Metazoa > Arthropoda > Arachnida > Araneae > Salticidae > Maratus > Maratus speciosus. The sequence goes on from OZ010787.1 coordinate 212,064,429, forward strand.
ACAAAAAAGATAACAGTGGTCTTTATTGAAACATTTTTTCCATATACATGTGCACTCACATTTTATTACGTGATTCGAAGACATTATATATAGATGTAGAAATGTATATACATTCCAATTCATACGAAAATCATTCATAACGTAATCATTTAATATAACATCCCAATTTTTGTTTAAACTTAAGTCTTTTCGTTTCTTTTTCCTCTCTTAAATTTATAAATATTTGATGATACAGGGTCTATATAAATGAAGATATGTGACTAGATTTATAATTTATATTGGATAAACGTTCGAACACTTGTGACAATGAAGACAAACTTTCGATTTTTTAAAGAATGCATTACCGTTATTAAAATTAGGTCCTTTCATTTTCCTCAGTAAATCAAATTTATCTTATTTTTGAAAAGTATAAAGTAGATGGGCTTTAAATTTGTTTAAATTAATTCTTATTTTTTCATGTTGGGCTCTTTGGAAGTCTATAATTCTTCTCTTTCGTTTCACTTTCAATAAAGTGGATTGTATTCTTTTTATACGGTTTTAAATACATTTCAAAAGTTCATTGTTATTCATCGTATCATTTTAACTGTACTAAATTTTTAGCGCTAACTTTTACCAAAAATGTCCATGAAAGAAACCGCAAGGTTGGTTTGGTAAATTCTTGTACTACATGAAGGTTTATCTTAATAAAGGAAGTGCCTTTTTGCGGTCCAACAAGACACCATATCAAAGTTTTAGCAACTTTCAGCATATTTTGATTGAATATAGACTGGGTTCGCAGCGTCCTATATTTTTTATATGTATGCTACCACTATTTTCAAACTATAATTCTCGTGGATGATTCCTATTGCATATATTCAAGAAAGGTACCATGAAGTTTATAGTTTAAAATTCTAATACCAAGTAAGAAATCGGGGGAATGAATGGGACAAGGGATGGATGGGACATTCTAAATATTTTAGGTAATAAACATTCTTTTATTTTGCTTCCTATTCACATATATGGCACTAGCATAGCGTGCTTTAGAACCAGAAGGAAAACCACATGGCTGTTTTCATTTTTCTTCAAAGTTGCATTTCCTGAAACTCTGCTTAAAGGTAATTTTTCTTTACATTTGAAGTTGTCAAATATCTTATACAATGTAAAAAATTAAGATGTGCTGTAGTTCTTTATTTGAACGTTCAATATTGGTAATAAAAATTAATGAATATTAGCCATTGTGACAAAATAATTTCTCATGCAAAATGGCTGACAATTGAATATATACATCATGGGGATGATCAGGACATTTGCAAATGGGGATGAATGGGAGTCTCATTCACCTCTAGAAATGTTAAAAAATTTATTTATTAACTAAATAATATTATATAGGTCGATAAATTAATAATTTATGTTAATTAATAGTATTAAACAGCATTCGTATCATATAAGGTTGTTTATTATTAAAAATTATATCGATTATTAAAAATTATCTTAATTATTGTATTGTAATAAAGGTTAACTATTTTATGAAAAAATTTCATTTAAAACTTTATCAAAATAGATAAAATTGTTAAAGGTAGTATATTTTATTGATCAAACGTGGGGAAATTATATTGAATTTTGAACTTTTGCTTAAATAAACTCCACTCCCCCTAACATAATTTCAGTTGTGCATGATATCTAAGATACATTTAATTAATATTAATTAATAAATTGTGAATGAAAATTATTAGCTAAGCCGTATTTCAAAGAAAGCTTTCACTTTCATTTCATATCTAAAATATCTCGTAAGCGGACAGTCAAAATTTGGTTATTTACAAGTTAGACAAGTTAGAACTGCAGTAAAAGAAGTGATTACGAACGCTGAGATATAACAGCCATATTATAAGATCATAAATAACAAATAAAATTACATATAAGTTTATAATTTAAAATTTTTATTAAGTAACGTTGAACACAGGGGGGAAATATTTTAGTCCCATTCATTCCTATTAGTTTCCCATCCATACCTGCTATGGGGATGATTGGGACAAAGATAAGCTCTTTTTTATTTTATATTTTACTGTATAATAATAATTTAGAATAAATATTGCGCATAGATATAGTAAAATATCTTATGTATGAAATGTGATATATAATATTGATAATAAATTAAAAAAATTATTTAAAATAAATATTTTTGTTAAAATGTCTCATTCATCCTCCACCTCCCTACATAAGAAATATAAGATGCTACATAATGTAAAAATTTCACCAGTGCAATTTTTAAAATTCAAATTGAAGCCTTTATTCAAATATTTTGTTTCTTATAACAGAGCAATCCTAGTAAGATCTCGTACATTCCGAAACCTACTTTTCAAACTTTTTGTCTATTTCCTGCACGAATTAATTAAGGAGTTCGGTAAAAATCACGGTATCTGACATTTCTGCAATTTTCTGTTTTTCTTCTAAAATTCTTTAATTGCATCCTAACATCATTTAGAAAGAACGAGGTTTATTTACTACCGAATAGACTCTATTACAATCAAAGATAAATTTTTGAAAGTTGCAAAATTTTTTTTTATTGAAATTCAAATGGTCCAATAAAATAAAATTTACTAGGCAGAAATTGTTGCACATAGTTAACTGAAAGTTCTGTCTTAACAAATGAGTTGTTTTATCGGAAGTAATCATACTTCTTCTGTTTTTGATTTTTTTAGAGAACTTGAATTCTCAATATCTCGAAACTTGTATTTTGTTAGTTACCTTGTGTCACACTTGAGCCCTTCAATTATAAAATAACTTGTGCACTTTAACGCTGTTAGCAAAAAGTGGAAGTAATATTTATACGAAGTGAAGTAACGTGTAGTTGGAACGTGTGGTGGCATATTTGAGAAAGAAATGTTAAATTCAACGGTCTTCATTTTTACTTATTTTTTGTTTTCTGATTTAACCCCTTAATTCTCGCTCTCGTGATATTCACGGGAGTCACCGTGTCTTTTATTCAGATTGTTTGATTCCCACCTGTTTTATAAAATAGTTTAATTGGCGTTATTATGGTATCATTTTACCTGTCATTAAATAAGGTGAATATTTCTTTTTAAAAAAAGTGGTGCCAATAAGCAATTTGAATATTTAAATCGTAATTTAATGCTACCTTTAAGGGATTAATATATTTTATTTTATTTTATTTTTTATTTTCTGGTTTAAAATATAGTTTCATGCGTATTTAAATTTATTTTTAATGTTTTCATCTCCAAATTTTAATTCTACATCCATTTAATAATTTAAAAATAATATAATAATAGTTATCACAGCAATGACTTTAAATGTACAAGAAAAAATAAAAAATGCTTGCAAAAAACTAAAACCTTTCGTTCTAGTGTATTTTATACAGGTTTCTGATCTACAAAAACCTAATATTTGTACTAGACTAAACATTATTTAAAAAACTTTTAATTGCTCTGACGCAGCATTAAACAAAATCGAAGTAAATTAAAGAATAACAAATCCGGTGTTTCTAATTACCCACATGCTCCTCCACTAATTTTTCACATGGTCATCTACGGCTATTTGTCATGAAGTGACAGGTCTAAAATATAAAATTTTGTCATGATTTTATATTTATTTTCAGTTTAATGTCCCAATCTATTTATGCATCTTTTACAAAATTTTTCTACAGTGCTTCAAAATGAACCAGCAAATTTCAACTTATTGCATTAACTTCAATAAAAAATGCTTGTTAGTAGTTAATAATATACATTTCTCTTAATTTTACCACGTAATCACGCTGCATCAAATAACATTTAATATCTTACAATATTAATAAATAATTATTTTAAATATAGACAGTAGATATAAGCACATTATAAAACTCATTAAAAAAAATAGGTATTTTTGAAAGAAATGCGCTTTGTAATTTATGATTTTTTAACAGAAATCAATTTCTACAAGCTTCGAATAAAGGGCTCACAACCATAGTAGACAACGTCCATTAAAAAAAATGAGGCAGTCCATTTAGAAGGTGCATAAAATCTGTTTTATTTACTACCACTGTGAACCAAGCCTGTTTTTCCATACTTTCTCATATATGGCATCTGTTTACAGACTTGGTTCACTATGGGAGTGAATAAAACAGATTTTATGTACCTTCTAAATGGACTATATCATTTTTCTTCAAAATGGATTTGGTATGGTTGTGAGCCTCTCAAATATTCGAACGAAAAATTACAGCTCATTCCGTCAAGCAATTTTTGAGTTATGCTTAAAATACTGCTTTGAATATAATCTGTTTAGTAACGATTACAAATGAATTTAACCCTCAACTGATGTGACACAAATTGTCCCATGACAATTGTGAGGGGTCTCTGAGACCGCTTGATCGAAGCATGAATAAAAGGTTCGTTGTTGTAATTATAACGGCCAATTATCAGCACGTGGGATATAGGCCCTAAGGTGGAGCGTGCCCTCGGTGGGGGCTTTTCTAAAGGTACTTAACCCGTATTTACGCTTGGAAAAGGTTCGAAGAACACCACGAATAGGAGGTTCGATTCACTCTTAGGATATTGTTTCTGTACTAAACTTTATGTACATGGTTATTATGATTAAAATTCACATATTAGGAAGTTTCTATTGATGGTACTAGAACTCCAAACGAAACACAATTTCACTAGTATCTAGAGTTAAACTATGAAAACTGAATAAAGCTGCGGTCTGTGAGATCGCCAACGCCAGTTAAGGGTTAACGTTAGGTGTTCCAAACTTTCAAACTGCATAATTCCTAAATTACTTCAAATTTTGTATACTAGGATAAAATTTGCCGGTAAAGCTAAATAGGATGTCAAAATATGATGTTAGGTTTGTATTGAATTAGGTTTGATAGGTTAGTTTTGTATGCTGTTGAGTTTTGTATAATTTCTTAATGAAGACGACCTAAACGTTTTTTTTAAAACATAAAAAAAAAACAATCGCCAGTCTAGCGGCTATTTCTGGGCTAATTTTGTGATTAAAATGTATGGGATGCTCTTTTTTTGCAGACAGTATATATGTATAGTCCTTGTAAGGAAAAAGTTTCCTATAAAACTCCCTATTAAATCTCCAGCAAATTATTGTATTGAAATGTGAATGGTTCCAATCGATTAGTAGTAACGTATACTAATAAATGATTTACATTTTGCTAAAGAGGTCGTCTACATATAGAAATTTTAATAAACTTTAAAATTTTCAACACTTAGATTCTTCAGTAAATTTTACCTTTGGGTACACAACAAGCAGTCATTCGGTAGAGTAGTTTAGGCGTTATGAATGTTTAAATTTTGGAACTCCTAATGTTAAATTCATTTTTAATCGTTGAAATACTGATTGAAATTCTGATAGCTTTCTTAATTATAACTCAAAAACTACTAGGAAGAATGAGCTGTAATTTGGATTCGCATATTTGAACGTTTTAAAAGCTGATTTTCTGTTACATAAATCATAGACTATAATTACTATATTTTTGGAAAAATAATTTCGATTTCTTTTCGAAAAAAAAAAAAAAACAAACACATGAATTAGCCTATGAATTATTTACAGAAATGAATTTGTAAAAGCTTGAAATATGCGAAACCAAAATTACAGTTCACTCCGCCCAACAGGTTTTGAGATATGCTTAAAAAACAACCCTCACTACAATCTGTTTTGGCGATGGTTAAAAATGAATGTAACATTAGGAGTTAAAAACTCAAACTTCGCAGAGTATCGGAGAAATTTTAGTGATTCTACCACTATTTTGAAATTATTATCTTCATGATATATTTATCTACATGATATATTTCTATTGCAAATGTTAAAGAAATTTATTTTGAGATTATTGGGGATACGGGTAAAAACAATAATTTTTACCCATGTGCTGCGAGTCCTCCAAATTTTTCAATTGCGTAATTCCTAAACTAGTCGATCGAATGACTTCCCGTTTGGTAGGCGAAGGTAGAATGAAGGAAAAATCCAAGTTTGGTGTGAAAATTAGGTGTTTATTCTGAAAATTTTAAAGTTTGTTACGACTCCTATAGGTAGACGAACCACCAAACAAAATTTAAGTGCAGCGTTAATCAATATACGTTATTTTTAATCAAGTGGCACCAGACAAATTTTTATTCTATGACTTTCGGCAGTGTTTGTAGGGATCATCACTTTTTTTTCTGGGTCATCACCTTTTTTTGTGGATCATCACCCTTTTTTCACCTTTCCCCCCCTGAACCATCGTCGTATACATATGTATAACAATATAAAAAAATTAAGTTTTTATGTTTTTGAATATTTATGTTTGTTGTATCATTACTTAGAATAACAATTTTTGCAAAAATATTGTTTTTTATATAATATATGATATAATAGGAATAAAAGAGCAAGTGCAGAAGTATTATTATCTTACTGTTACAAGTACCTGTTAAAATTAACTTTGTAACCGAACTTAAAATTTATCCTTTTAAAGAAAATGGTAAAATATACGTGTTTTCTAATTTTACTTGTAACATTGAAAAATTCTGATACTTTTAAATAATATACTGGTTTGAAGCTCAAAATTTTCTATTACTTTAAATAATACATTTATATTTAAGTATACATTCTTCACATAATTTTTCTAAAAAATATCAATCAATCATTCTTCTATAGTTCACCGTCCCCTCTTTCTCTGCTTAAGCATCTTGATGTATAAGTAGTAATCCTACAAACTTTTTACAATTCATAAAAACAACTTAGCTTTTCTAAACTCAGATGACATTTTTCACGTAAAAAGAGGGAAAAGTCTGTCAACATTAATTTTTTTAAACAAATCCTAGAAATTCTGAATCAGAACGAAAATATTTGAACAATAAATTACGCTGAAGATAAATGGTCATGATTTAAGACTCAGTATTTTTTCTTAAATGTACAGCAAGAAAAAATTTAAGCGTGGAATAAAAGGATGAACACAGTTACTAATATTGTGGGTTTTAGAATCAATTGATATACTGAAGTAATATTTATACCATTCAAAAACTGTGTTTTATTTAATTCCGTTATTTTTCTGGCACGATTACTCAAAATTTTCTTTATACATTGGTTCTTATATTTCGTTGCCGAAAGAGGGTTGATCAAATATAAAACATACATAAAAAAGGACCGTGTCACTCGTCTTGCCAGCATTTGTTTTGATCAACTGTAGAAGTTCCGTGATTTTCCAACAGGGAACGTTATAATTAATTTTAGTTTTGTCCAAACAAAGTTCTAAACTAAGTAATGTAAAACAGAAGTATCTGCAAGGCGCGCACCCGTTTTTGATTTCGAAAGTGATAACACCACACTGGATTCTGCGATTAAGTAAGTCGAAGATATACAAGAGTAAGAGATCACTATAGGAGTTATATTTGAAAAAAAAACTGATTTTATATTTTTATATTCCTTGGAACTCCAAGGAGTGTACGCACGATGTATGTAGCAAAACGAATATATTTCTGTTTTTGTAGTGTTTGTTGACGAAGAACGATTTAACATTCAAATTTATGTAAGCATCGGGCTACGACATAAAAAATTAGCTACAAGAATGTAGAACTAGCTATAAATAAATTAACTAAAAATGTAATAATGATTACAGGGTGACCAGAAATAACGTAACACTGATTAGAAGTAACCTCACGGTTGATCATTTTCTTACTACCCAATTCTCAGAGTTTTTTTCACTTATTGATCTTTGTTGTAACTCTAATTTTTTATAATGGGACGACAAACAAAGGGAACACAATTTTGGAGCTTCACCGTCAAAGAAAGCGTTTGTGTGAGATTGCTCGATTGCTTCAAGTGCCTCATCCAACTATTTTCAAAGCAATCAAGAGATTTAAAGAGCTTGGCATGAAGGAGACCCACCGGGAAGAGATAGAAACACTCCCAGAAACCAACAATTAAATAAGAAACGCGTATCCCAAAAAAAACCAGGTGTCGATGAGAAAAACGGAGAGGAAGACAGGGATTGCTTGTGAATCGGTTCCACTTATGGCCAAAGAGGATCTGAATCGTCATCCTTACAAAACCAAACAAGCGCAACTTCTCACCGATGAAAACAAACGAGTACGGATGAAAAGATGTAGGAAGCTGCTGATGCGAGCTGCAACTCCGCACCGGAGCAGATAATGTTTTCTGGCGAAAAGCTATTCTCAGTGGAATAATCGTACGATTGCCAAAAGGATCGGATTTGGTCAACAACTTCTCCAGGCAAGTCTTCCACGGTTCAACATTGTCAAAAGTCAAAATCTGTCATGGTGTAGGCAGAAATTTGTGCAACAAGTAAAACGCTTCTCATTTTCATGGATTCTGGAGTCAAACCGAATCCGAAGGATGTGTACTGAAAATAGATTCTTGAAGATGTGATGCTTCCCTGTGCTCAAAAACACTTTGGAAGCGAGGTTTGGTGGTTTTGGCAAGATCCCGCGCCTTCTCGTCGAGCGAAATCCATAGAGGACTGGTGGCGGTCCAATTTTCCAGACTTCATCTCGGCTCAATAATGGCCTCCAGTCCATACTCGTGTGACTTCAATCCTTTGGATTACAGTTTGTGGTCGATTTTTGAGACAAGGGCTTGCGCAAAAGCTCAAAAAAGTTTTGAAGCCCCGAAGCGTTCGTTGATTTTGGAATGGAAACAAATCACTCCGGCCAAGCAGCGGTCAATTGCTGAAAAATTGACCAAATGCTTGGGTTTCTGCATCAGAGCAAAAAGAGGTCACTTTGAGGAAAAGCGATTTTCATTTCTCTAATACATTTTTGTTAATAAGTAAAGTGTTTGTTTGTGCAAAAGTTTTTGTGTTTAACTAAGTCAAATTAGACCGTTATGTTATTTCTGGTCACCCTGTATATGAAGTACAATAACAAAAATATTGTTTTAACTCTTTGTTAGTTTCAAAAGAATTTTGATTAGGATAGTTAATTTTTTATCAGTTTCAGTTAAAAAGAACTCTTTTAATTTTTAATATGATCTTTCTCAACGAGTATCATGAAATTATTATCATAACATTTTCAGGCTTTATAACAGACATTTCAATCAAAACTGCGTGACAACAGCATTGTGAGACTGTCTAAGCAATGTTTTACAGTGTTATGTCTATGAGAATGTTATAACAACCATTTCCTATAAGAGAAAAAAATATGATACATATACGACCTTCCGTATCAAAATGGTCGATTTGGTTGATATGGAGTTATGCGAAAGTTCTGGGTTTATATTTTTGATCTAATTCCATTTCTTTCTTTTTTAAGAAGTTGGTACGATGAAAAAATTGCGAAGTTTTGCTCGTTTAAATTTAAATCCGATAAAAACTATACTAAAACAGATTTCTCGTTGGATGTCAAATAAATAATGATTTTAATGCATCAGTGGTATTGAAAACTTGGAAAACTGTCTTTATGTTTTTATTTTAATCAATGAAATCAAACTCAGAAACAAACAAGCACGAAGATCCCGAAAAAATGGATAATAAAAAGCAGGTCCGTTTTGATATGCAAGACCGCATATAATGTTCGTCTTCCATTTAGTTTTCTTTAATAGACATTACTCTGAAAAATGAATAATTATTTTTCTTTTTCTGTCCATGGGTAAAACAGTGGACTGATAGCCTTACTTCGAGATTAGTATTAGGTGGGGGGAGTGGGCAATGAGCCATGGTTGTAAGAGGTTGGAAGACATTCTTTGGAAGTAAAATGTATCAATCTCTGAAGAAATCTTTTCCACTATGTAACGTACTTGTCAGATGCCACGAATAAAATTTTGTTGAATTAAAATATGAAATCCTAACTCATAAGCATACGGAAGGCTGTACCTCTTTCACTATTATAGTTAAGGTAATGGTTTTTCATGTACGGTATTTCTATGTGTAATTGTTTATTAATTATTTTACCGTTAGTAGTATTTATTCTTTGAGTAAGAGTAGTAAAAAATAAAATATCATATATGCTGTTTTTAGTTACTGTACAAAGCAGTTTGAATAAATACATTTTATAGCCATACTTAGACAATACGACGCCCATTTCAAATGTTTTTTTTTATGCTAGAGCATGCTTAACCAATTGAAATTCTAAATATGTTGTTAAAGATTAATTATATATCCTCATATTGTTAAATTGTATTTTATTACGCCAGAGTCATTAACAGAGTTTTCATTTATAAACTGAGACTAAAGCTTAAAAGTATAACGCTTTTAAGAAAATTTTCAGTTTGAAAAAAAATCACTGGTATTGAAAATATCACATAAGCTACCGATGGCTGATTCTGAAATGTCTGTAAAATGATAACATCAGTCCGTTGTCGATTGGCGTCAAATTTCTATCTCAACAATACTGGTTTTCATTAAATAACAATTGGAAAATTTGTAATAAATACTATAAGTTAAATCTTTTTGATTGAATAAAGAAACAACATAAGCAGTAAATTCATTTCAGCTTGTTTTCAACTATTGTCTAGAGTTTCGCCTCTTTCTTTTATTTAATTGTAATATCTTGGGAAATTTTTCTTGAAAAAGTTAAATAGTGAGTTCTATGAATTAAGACATTCAGGTAGATAAAAATGGCTAAAAATACAATTATGCAAATTTTGTTACATTTGATAAACTCTCCTTTGTAAGCGTTTAGAATGTCATTTATCAAGAAATATTGTTCCTTCGGTCTTTCTACTTGTCTAAAATAATTTAGTGTGTGCCACATGATTTACACTGTTTAAATTGTCACACATTAAAAAAGTATTTGAACTGTTTCATAGCCAACATATTATACTAATGAGTACCAACATCAAAAACATTTTTCGCAGAGGATTTACATTTGCCATCTTTGAATGACGTGAGTCTGATGAGCAAGAATCAGTTCCGTATGTATATAACACACAATGTTCGTTGATTAATGAACCTGACATCCGATCCATGTGCCGTTGTAGAAACTGACTTGCAGTTGGGCCACAGTCTCGAATGACAAATTCATGCTTGCAAACGGTAAAATCTTTCAGAGCACTACAAAAAAATACAAGTCAAAGATATCATTGTAAATTTTTAATAATAAGCATGATACATAGAAAAACAATATAAAAATAATTAAATAATACTTAGGCGAAAAATAGCGAAAAAGCTTAACTTTTTCGCTTTGGCGTAAACTTAATCGCCACTCCTCCAATAAAATTGAAAGATCTAGTTAGTGCCAAAATAGACCCGATTCCGAAAGATGATGTTTCTGGAGTATATGTAATTCCACTGAAAACAGAAAATATTTTTCTCGAATACATAACTTAAAGATCGTATTAAAGAACATTTGAGAGATTTGAAGTACAACCGACCAACAGCAACCTTGTCAAGACTTAACCAGAAGCAGAATATACAAGTTAATTTCGAAGATACAAAAATTATATGTCTCTTAAAGAATTACCATGATTTAATTATCCGGGAATCAATAGAAATTATTACTAAAGAAAATACTGTTTGTAATGACGTTTTATCCAACAACATACATAGAATTTGACTCAGTTTGCTTAAAGAATCATAAAACACATAATATTCCACTTCCCTCTATATCCAGAATTTTATTTTCCCAATGTTTTCTGGATCTAAAAATGGACTTTCACTTTAACTCCTTTCGACACCAACTACGTGAAATTTGAAAATAAGGCGCTTGTATTTTTGTATTCTCTGACGAACACAATACGTATAGTTAAAGTACTAAAGATATTAAAGTATTTTTACATCTTTTTATATATTTTTCATCTTTTAAGTAATTTGCACATAGTGTGATTTTAAGTTTAACTCTTTAAAGATGAATTTAGCATTCTATTTATTTATTTAATAATCTTTATAATGTTTTAACTCAATATTGTTATCTCTGTGACATCTTTAACAATTCAATAAAAACCTTGAGCCTCTGGGTAGGAGTAGAGTACTTAAAAGGCTATAGAATTCGAAGTACTTAAGATGTTAAGATTTAATGACGTGCTTTCGAAATGTTTAGAACTTAGAGATTAAAACGACATATTGCTTTAAGGGGTCATTGGAGATTTTCGGCTTGAAAAATAAACGTATTTTATGAAACTATTGACGTCAAAGAAGAAGGTAAATATACATATGTTTTTGCATAAAAATATATCTATATCATAAAGAAAAACAAGTCCGTGAGGAATACAGGCGGCATATAGACGATGACAACACCTGAGCAAGAAATTTCTCTTTTACATAACATTTTAAAATTTTAAACATCGCACAATTATAAATTTTTCACCATCGAATAGTAAAATATATGTCTTTAAATGAAATTTGTTTAAAAACTGTATTTCAATTTCCTGGTTTCTTATGGTTTTAAAATAATTTTCAAGCATTTTTCTTAAAAAAGCTATGTCAATTGCGTGCATCCGATTACAAAAGTTGACACTTAAATAATGGAAATACTTCAGGATATGTTTCCGGCTAATATTCCAAAACGAAAATAAAACTTCATCTACATTTAAACTTTAACCAAGTGTAATTTAGCTTCTTACTTCTTTGCCGTGTATTGATTGGCAAAAAAGCACAATCGTGGTAAAAAAAGTAAACACCCCTTACTAACTCTGCAAAAAATTATCGTAGAAGAAAGTTACTGGTACCACACGATTGGTAATAAAGTCTACTTTAAAATGATGTACATAAAATTTGCTTAGAGGGCCATCTACATAATAAAACGAACCATAACTTTGGGGGTTTTTTTTATTAACAGTACGCAATTCTGACAACATACATGAACTCTACACACTTCAATTAGCCTAAAAACAAATTTTTATGCAATTCGTACGATAAGTTTCCAAGAAATTAATTATTTTAAAACGAGCGTAATTTAGGGTCTGTATCGTTGCCACCGAAACACTCAAGGCCTGAGGACACGAGTTGCGACGTCATGACTAATCGACCGACTTCTCACTAGTGTTGGAATTCACACCGGAAAATCTTTAATAGCAATTTTATTTTATTTTATTTGTGGAATAGCTATCATCTTATAAAACAATAATAGATATTTAAACTTACTGGTGAGAATTCGGAATCCCTAAATTAAAATTCAGCCAGATGCGGAATACCTCAGTGTTGCCGCATCTGGTTGATTTTTTATTGGGGTACTTCAAATTCTCACCAGTAAGTTTAAATAGTTATTATTGTTTTATCAGATGATAGTTATTCTACAAATAAAATAAAAGAAATTTTCTATTCAAAATTTTCCGGTGTGAATTCTAACACTAGTGTGAAGTCGGTAGATTAGTGATGACGTCACAACTCATGTCCTCAGGCCTTGAGTGTTTCAGTGGCAACGGCTGTATTCAAATTGAAGTTCGGTACTCGATTGTTGACCGAGAGAGCCTCTTTCTTGATCAAGGCATCTTAAGCGCCACTCAAGCAGTCATTGAAGAATGGAATATTACAGGATAGCATAAGAAATTTCAAAATATCTAGTCACTTCTATCATAGATGGCCCCTTAAACCATCATTTTGCCGATTTTTAAGCATAATTTGAAAACTGCTTGGAAGGAAAATGTGAAATTTTGGATTTCCATAAAGCAGGACTTAATAAATCTAAATCCCTCAAAAAAAATTGTAGGTTGCAATTCATAATTTTTTCGAATATTAATTTCATAATTCTTAATTCATATCATAAAATTATAAAAATTGCATATTGAACGTATTTATGTTTGGGTATTTTAGTATTATTGCTACACAAAAAATTAGCACATTAGTAGTATAATTTCAGTAGATATTAATAAAAATATGAAAATGTAATTTAACATTAGAAGCACTAAATTTTGAATGTTTATAATTGAAAAACTTATCTTTCAAATGACTTGAAATTTGGTGGCTAGGTATAGTTTTAACCGAAGATTTGAAATATATTGTTAAAATTGAGTATTGCCATTGAAAAAAATTTTAAGTTTGGGTTCGTTTTAATATGTAGAAAATTTAATAGTAGTAGTACATTTAATATGTTCGTTTTAATATGTCCCCCCTAAGCAAATTTTATACACATCATTTAAAAGTACACTTTATTTCCATTCGTTTGGTACCCGTAACTTTCTTCTACGACAATTTGTTGAGGAGTTAGTAGGGGGTGTTTTTTTTTCCCCACGATTGTGCACGGGAATGCCTGTATAAAACGGTGACGTACATTAAACACGACATTCTAGGATGAGCAAAAGTACACCGTGTTGGATGATACTTTCAAAGAAAAAATGGTTACTTCTTTCGAAGGATAATCACTATGTAGTAAAACTGGGTTCGACTGTATACTACACATGAAGTAACTATCCAATAATATAAAACATGCAACCTGGGAAGAGGACTGTGATAATGATATCCATTATCGTGCTGGAAATTTAGTGAGTGACAATACACTACACTGTATCTGTATGACTATTAAGACTTTTTTATTCTGCTTTTCTCCGCAGAACATAGTATATGCTACACACATCATTCAAGAGAGTTTTTTGGTAATGATCTATTTTATTTTTTAGAATAACGAGGGAATAAACCCGTGCTTCCCGAGTTATAGAATATAGTTGAAAACATTTTTTTTTTTTTTTAAATGATAGGTTTTTTATATTTAATATTTATTTTTTAGAATGGCCATTAACAATAACAAAAACCATATTTTTATGAAAAATAGCATTATGCGATCAAATAAAGTTTTTGAAATTTATTAAAAGCGATACTTTCGTATTGGCCTTGCACCAGGAATTAACAGTCGAAGAAATCTACAAAGATCTACTTACAATCAACCTTTTTGATTTAGATCATTTCAGTAGTTTAACCGCATAGTTTGACTACATGTTCTAAATTTGTGTTTTAATTATATTTTATTGATTTATTTATTGATTAATGAATGTTTTAATTTCGTTATGGAATAGGGTAACTCTAGAATAAATGACCATAGAAGAGAGATGGTCAGTCTAAATATTTCCAAAACTTGATCGTATATTGCAACATAAACTTTGTTCGTATGAAATAGTTCAACAATTTTATTTATTGTGACATGCGGTTGTGTTTTCCGATTATAAAATGTAAGTGTAATTTTAATGTTTATTTAAATTAGTGTTCGAATATTTTTTTTATTTAGGTATCTGAATGTTTTACAGTACTTACGTTATATATATATTTTTCACTAAATGGGCATTTAAGGCACATATATAATCTAATCTTTACTTTTAAGCCTAAACAAAGATGTAAAATGGCTATAGATGCTTTAAATTGAGCGACCATCAGTCCTTCAATTTCAGGAGATATGGCCACCTTTAATCAATACTTCAAAATTATACGGAGTTATGATTTTAGCTAAATATAATTAAATTTATAATAAATATATAACGTTTATGTTTATAAATATATTAATTGATATAATATTTAAATTTTAACTAATATAAATGTTTTAATAATGATAATATAATAAGACCTAACAATTTATTTGTTTCAGAAATACTGAAAATCGTCAGAAACTTTCATAACAGAAACTGATAAAGTTGATAAATAAACTAAATTATCGTAATAAAACTAAAATTAACGCCATAAAAAAACACGACACTTCCAGTAGCCAAGAAAACGAAATGCATTTAAATTATGAGATTATACAGATTATGAGTAAATAGAATTGGATTAACCCTTTATCTACTGACGGTACTTATAAGTACCACTCACTTTAAACTTTTATACCATAGTGAATATTATTAATATTATAATGGTACTTTGCAAAAAACGTTCTTTTAACTCCACTTTATCCGACTACATGGCATCAGTAGTTCTAGGTTTGTTATTTTAGAGAGGAATGAGGCTATCTTTGAAGCAGACGATGTGTTTTGTGCCAACCATTTGTACAGATTGCCACGCTCCTCTTTTCATTGCTGCAAACACAGTAAAGGACATAAGATAAGTGTTGGATTTTTTTTAATCTGTTCATCATGGTCTTAGAATACAATTTCATAAGCTATTTTAGGTGAACGGTGTAGGTATTTGATTTAACAGTCGAATTACTCGGTGGTACTTATAAGTACCGTTAGTACACTGGGTGTTGGAGAAAAGCTTCTTGTTTACTTTTCGCCTGTGTAGTTATCCATCTTTTTCATCGGCTTTAAAATGTAATTACTAAAATGTAGTGTAGTAATGATTTCCTTGGTATTTCCTTTCTGTTTCATTGTTATTTTTTTATAGGAAATCGAAAAAGTCGTGTCACCGGCTCGTTTTTGCTATGCTAGAAATGACATATGTAAATTCATATATTGCATATTTGGAGATGCGAGAGAACATGTTGTCCCTGGAATATTGACGTCGCACAACTAAAAGACTGCTAACAAGATCGAAACCTAAAAAAATAGTTTTATTTTACCCTTTCAGGAGCAAAGCATTTTCAATTCTAAAGTGTTGAAATAAATTATTGGCACCGGAATTCGCCAAACGATTTATTTGTAAATAAGCCTATAGTTCACATAATTATTAAATCGAAAATATTTTCTG
Organism: Maratus speciosus; assembly: GCA_963932465.1. Taxonomy (NCBI): domain Eukaryota; kingdom Metazoa; phylum Arthropoda; class Arachnida; order Araneae; family Salticidae; genus Maratus; species Maratus speciosus. Next base: position 212,080,882 of record OZ010787.1, read on the forward strand.
GTGCCAGTTGAAATACCTTGTGGGTTTTCTGTTACGATATTTTAGTCATAGTGTACTGACGGTACTTTAAAGTACCACTTTAGTTAGTTACCTCTAAATAATTAAATTTCTCACGGGTGAGTATTTTTTTATGTTTATCTTTTAATTTTCATTGTAGTAACAGGAAAAAAAAAATATTACATGAAAAAAATTGCAGTAGATCATAATGCCGTAGATAAAGGATTAAGATCCCTATGTTGTTTGTGAAAAACAATATAATACCACATCCAAAAAGGATGTCTGGATACAATGCGTACCTGAAGTGGTTCCATGAAACGTGTACAGATTGTCAAGACCTTTGCCAAACATGTGGTAAGATTTTACAAAATGTGAAGTATTGAAATTATACTTCAAATTTTGTTTATTCGAGTTTTATTCACTCATTTTCCATCATATAACTGCATCTTTACAAATTGCTGTATGTTTTTCATAATTAACTATATGAAATGTGTTATTTTTTTGCTATTTAACTTCACATTTTCTTTCTTGTATCGGCATCTCTCCTCGGCTTTAAGGAGAGATGGCCATCTGCCATTTTAATTTCAATTTTATTTAACACTTTTTGTTTTCAGTATTTTATTATTTTTTGCATAAAATTTTATGAGTATATGCATAAGAATTTTAAATATACATTAATGATTCTTGTATTTGCATTTTAAGAATTTTTATTTCAATCCTTAAAAACTATGACCATCTATCCTAGAGTTACCCTATAAGTTGGAAGTAAATGCTGAGATACTTATATTAATTTAAGTGCAAACGGATTTATCTTTCCTAATCGTTTGCCCGCAATAGAAATAGATTTAGAAAAATATTCATGTTTAAAAGTTATTTTAAAAACTATAAAATTTGAGTAAATCTGAATACAGTTTTCAAACAACTTTCGATTTAGTTTTCAAAAAAATTACATTTGAGAGTATATTTTATTCCCTATTCGACGTTAAAATTTAAATTTAGTGGTTTGGTATTGCCACCGTCAAAAGTGACGTCAGCGTTACGCATGGACACGTTTATTTTTTGTAATATAGATCGATATGCAGGCTCTTACTCTAAATTCTGTTTTATGATATCTCACTCTAATAGCGATTAAAGGTTCTGGAACAGTTACAATTCTCACCTTATACGCCTTTCTGAAACTAGGATATATTTAACAAAATGAAAGAACTACTGTGAGAAAATCGTTGCAGCATAAAAGAGAAGATCTGAATTTTAAGCCGCCCTGTAGATAATGAAGAAACCCAGACTGTAAAAAAAGACAAATGTTTCTTAATCTACTAAAATATAATATAACGAAAAATGGAAATATAGACTAACATCTTCCGAATTATCTATTAATTTTATAGCGATTTAATCAGTTTTCCTAAAAAGGAATATCGAATTGTAAGATTCCATTAATTTTCAATTAAAAATTTTCAGCCATATATGAATTTATACACACAGAGTGTAACAAAATAATATTAATTTTAATGCCAATATTAATGCTGTTAATTTATCATGTTTGTCGATAAAACATGTATGTTGAACATGGAAATTTTTACTTGAGAATTGATAGCATCTGAAAAATATTTTTTCCGTGTGGAGTAAACATATAAATATACTAAAAAACTACTAACATTTTCGAAAATCTTTGGTAGCAAATTGTTTTTATAAATTCTTTTTTAAATCTCAAAAATATATTTGTTATCAAGGTTTCTAAAGATAAATAACTCTTTTCGGATTCATGAGTAAATAGGAAAAGGTTCTTGTATATTTTCCTTTATCGTTATATCATATTGAATCAGAAATTTTATTTAAAAAATAAAGTTAAATAAGTTTGTCAACAAATATATGTGTAATACATGGCACTGCAATAAGTTACACATAAAATATTTGATTTTAAATATGTTTGATTCATCCGCTCGTTATACGGCGATATATAGGGTAGTTTGAAATATTGATACACCTCGGCAGATATTTTTTAACCCACAAGAACAAAAATTCTTATATAAACCTGAAAGGAACACCCCCAAAAAATTAATGTTTTTTAGTGAAATACAATTCATTTACCGACATTTTTGTTCATACAGTGCATTGAAAAAATTATGAAAACAAAAACTATGAAAGCTGTATATCATCATTGAGATTTGAATGAAATAAATCAAGTGATAATGATGAAAACACGAGGCAAAAATATCTGTGCTTCAATTAAGTTTAAAAGGGAGATAATTGCAGATGATTTATTTCCAATAAAGTGAATGTTTAATGCAAAATTATAGGGCTTAAAAGAAAATTGAAACAAATAAATCTTAATTGCTGTATTTTAATGATGAAAGATTTACCATATTATTACCACTATTTCCTCATATAATAATTATAGAATATGTTAGTGGATAATATACAGTATGTTATTATTATCTATTGATAATTATAGAAAATACTTTATAATTACTAATAATTTCACCAATTTTCCAAAGAATCAATTGATATTTTGTATACTTAATTCTTCGCATAACTTTACTCATATTGTTTTGAGTTCTACAATTGAGTCCTCAATTTTGTTAATTAATATTAGGGATTTATATTATTTATTGGCTGTAATACCTAAAAGAATGACTTACAAATTTAAAATCTTACTTAACGAAATTTTCTTTAAATGCTTCCTGTTTCACTTCTGTATTTTACTATTAAAGATGGTCTGTATTACTAAATGGGAATTAATATGAATACTTAATTGTCCTTTTGAATTTATTATTAGATAAAGATATCGTGGCATCATAAAATTTTGAAATTTGATAAAAGGTTAAAATTTTAAAGCATTTAATTCACATTGAATAGACTTTAAATATAATTAGCAAGTTTGGAAGAAATTACTAGCTGGTGCACTGTTGGAAATAGAAGTTCTAAAATCTCTTGTGCCTAATGAATTTTAAAGACAGATGATGTGACCAACAATATAGAGATAATTTCGAAATTATAGTTTATAATCAATATTCCAAATATCAGGAATCACCAATTTATTTTGATAGTTATAACAACATATACCGAATTATAAAATAAGAACAGATAGATGGTAAAATGACATAAATGAATCATAATGAGCATTGCTTCATGTGCTCAAATGTGGTTAATTGATGTATTAAAATCAGTGAAATGTCATTCTTTTGAGCGAAAGATGGGTTGTTAACACACTTGTTCTGAAATTGACGGAATTTTTAAAGTAAAGCGTAGACAGTTCTCTTGTCATTGTGCTCCATACAGTTCTACATTTAAGGTACTCCGTATTTATATTTATTTATATATTATTTTTTATTTATGTAATATAACAAATTTTAAATATTCAACACATTTACCTAAAAATCACCTTTGAATTATTTGCCTAAACGAATATTTTCTTTTTCTTTTTATGCGGTTTTATCAGCAGAACGTAAAGCTCCAACAGTCAACAAAAAAGACAACCCGCCATACTTAAACCGCTCTTGTCTGACACATGATCAAGATAGGCTGAAAAAAATTGGTAGAGTACCACTGCTTGTCTCTTTCGTTGGCTGCTTTTCAGCTTATTCGACCAGTGGTGTAAATTAGTAATGTTCTTAGCTGAACTTATGCACGAACTATGCCCATGTGTATGTCAACTTCTTGATATGGGTTTTGAAATAACATTCTGCAGGGTATCTTTTCTATTTTTCTCAATAGCATACTTCCATGGAATAAAAGCTATAGAGGTTCAATAAATTACGGCGTAAATAATCCCTGTTCTTATTTACGTATTATCCGTCATAAAACATTAATAAAACTAATAAAAAAAAGACTAACAGCGAAAACATATAGACATATCTAACTCATTTAATTTAACCTTTGAGTGAGAGAGTTGTGGAAATTTCTCTGACAAACGTTAATTTTCTTAAACTTTGTTATCACAAATAGCACCGAAATTAAAATTCAGTTTTTACTACCGATCTGTATAGTTGCTTTTATAATATGTATCTTATTAATATTATGAAATATCTTGTGTTTTTATACTGTAATTTCTGTGCGTAACAAATATAACAATTAAAAAAATCAAAGCTGGCTCATTGAAAATAGAGATACTATTAATAGAAGTAATAATAATAATAATTAGTTAATAATTATGTAAGAATATTCAAGAAATTCTGAAAAGCTCTTTCTATTATACTTAAAAATGTAGTGTATTAAAGTTTCTACATTTTGCTTCTTTTCTGTAGAAAGGACAATCCCCTAACTCTTGAATACACAGAGGCCTTCACGATAAAATGATAGTTTTCAAGAATGAACTTTTAAATCAATTTGTAACATAATGATCCCTGAGGCGACATTAAGGAAACAATTTAAAGACAGTGTAAAATGTGAAGAGAGAGTTTTCAATTTAATCTTTTAATTAAATCATTTAATGGGCATTATCCAATAAAACTCCCATAAATGTTTTCCATTTCCTTCTGAATCTTACTATAATATAAAAATCATGATTAAAATGAATGCAAAAGGAGAACAACCCGACACAAAATTATGTTTCTCCCGCGATTTCATTTTCTCTTGAGCTATTTTTTTTCACTCCCACATATTTAAAAAGCCCACCTAATGTTATTTAATACCGCAAGAGACAGCGAGGAAAAAAGAGAATATATAGTTTAATTAAAAAACTGTCTGGTTTCACAAATGACTTCTGAATTCTCACTACAAAATTAAACAGTAATTATTTTCCCTGATCCGTTTTATTTTATTTTTCACTTCTCTAAAAAAGGGCATTAAAAATGAGACATACCAGCAAACAGACTTGAGTCCCGTATCTTTATCTTCATCGTTCAGTTCTTGAGACAATTTAGCCATCTTTCTGTATTTAGGCGCACATTTGTTTGAATCGGTTGAGATGTTCTTGAAGCACGGAGCGTAGCGTAAGTAATCTGTAAATAGAAATAAATTGATTTGGAGTTTGTGATGTCAGGATATGAAACCTAGATATCGTATGGCCGTAAATAATAATAAAAGATTTAAAAAGAAAGTTGATGTGACTTATTGGCGTGCTTAAATATATTTATGAATTTAAATTACATAAATGTACGTGATTATTCCAGTAAGTTTTTTTTTTTTATTTAACCAAAGTAAGGAAGAAGTATATAGTTATCATATCTTTAAATATATGGCTTCAATGAAGTAAATGTAAAAAAAGATTAAATCAAAACAGATAAAATAATGATTGTTCAACTTCCTTGATGTGATAAAATATATCATAATTATATGGAAATACACTTTTATTTAAAAGTTTTATAGATGTAAATATTGTGTTAATATTATTGCATTTATAAAATTAATACTATAAATGGAATATTAATAATATGCCTCTTAACAGGTGACATTTTTTTTCAGAGATAGTAAAATTGAAGTTCGGAAAAATATCTAACATTTTTTTTTAATGTTGCACGTAATAGAAATTATATTCGAAAAATTGTTTCAGATATATTATGAAGTTACAAAGATAAAAAGAAATGTTTAACGAGATTAACAGATTTAAAGTATATCTCAAACATCCTAGATGTGTGATAAATGTATCTAACATACGCCAATATACACAAGGTATGATGGAGTAATTAAAATAAAACTAATGATTGAATGAAAATCTATGCTTTTGAGCAAAAAAAATTCAACCTGTGAAATTTTATGCTGCTATTATATTCACGAGTTTCATGCATATTAACATAAATACTCCTATTTCAATTAGGGTAGATTGGGTGAAGATGCCAGAGTTCTTGGCTTAATTTTTTAGAAATCGCCTGTTGTTTATATTTGTTATTCATTGATTTCTTGTTAAAGTTTAGACTCGTATGTATGATTTAAAAACTTATTTCATTTTACAGATGTTATAGAAAGCATAGAAAATTTTGCTTTTGTAAACATTTGCATTTCGGCATCTTATCCACAAGTATGGGTAAGATGGCCAACTATCTAGGGGTAAGATGCCTTATTGAGTTTAAATGTAAACAATAATTTTTGTAAAGAAGTATAAAACATAATGGGACGAATAGAAATAAGTATTAAAAGAACTTCTTAAAACACCGTCAAAACTTTTAAATGCGCACGTTTTAAGAAGTTCTTTTAATACTTATTGTTTCACACCAGTTTCAAATTATTGTCTTTGAATAAAAGTAACTTCAATATTTTAGACATACTAAAGCTGTTAACTTACTTAATATTAGGAAATTACAAAAAATGTGAATGTAACAAACGTTGGCAATATAATAAAAAAAAACTAATATTTATTTGCTATATAATTATTTATGTTATGTTAATATATTTGTTTGTATAATATTTATTAAATATATTACGTTCTACTTAACATTTAAAAGAATTATGGCTCTTAAGTATGCCTATTTTTAAACATTATAGCAAGTTTAACTACGGTAAAGCCACTGTGATAAAGTGCTTTAGAGTCACGCATTTTTGTTAATGTTTTTCATTTGTCACTTTGTTCTTTTTAGCAATATCTCAGGTCTGCCACAAACCGCACATTTGTTTAGGAAATTTGAGCAGTTATTATAGAACCAAGAGTTTCACTGACTGCACTTGATACCATCACAATTTCCCGACGTTTTATTGCACTCTGCTAGATACTCTGAACAATCATTCTCATTCACTAAAAAAAAAAAAAAAAAAAAAAAAAGAAAAAAAAATCCTTGCCTTCTGAATCTTAGGAGGAAATTTAATCATCATCCATATCATCGTCAGTTCAAGATTCTGTCTTTCTACCCTTTGACTTCTTATCTAATTCCTTTGTAGAACGGCTGGAGGCACCTGAAAATTCGCGGTTGCTACTGTCACACCGATTTAGTTTGGCTTTTATAGGACTTTAAAATTATTTTAAAATGAGTAAAAGAACTTTGGTGAAAATTGCGTCATATTTAAAACGATACATTTAAAATGTCTAATTTAAAATAAATTTCTTATAGTGTCTTTATAAAATTGTTCACTTAGTCATTTTATACAAGCTAATTTTAAATTGTTGGGTTTATCTTATTTAATCAATCACGAAAGTAGCAGTTAGCTGTCTCGACAGCAATTTGTTCTGTCCTAAAATCCCTCAGCGAAAGGAAAATGAATGGAAACCTGATTACAGGAGATCGCCACTAGTCGTTTAATTACGATTTAATCGTTTAATTACGACGAAATCTTTTCAAAGCAGATCAAATTAGCGTGTTTTTAGAGACTGCGGTGTCTGGATGGGGGTTGACGAGCTTAGTTCGTAGGGGGCTCAAACCACTAGTTATCTAAAACTATATTATATACTAGAGACATTTACATTTATAAAAATTATTTATAACTGCATTTAACGTAATTTTTTTAACAATGATTAAAATTAATAATTATTAAGTAATTATTTATAAGGCCAATAAAGTTTATTTATAAAGCAGATTACATATAGAAACCTTTCAAATTATGTTCACCTAAGATTTTAATATTTCTTTATGTCATTTTACATATTTAGAAAATTTATAACTTTAATCAATGATTTTTTTTTAACCAGTTGATTGAAATCACGATTTAATCACTGATTTAAATTATCTGATTAAAATTGTTGGCAAGTTAGATAATAGCCAAAAGTAATTTAAACAATGAAGAAACAACTAGGCATTTGACCGCAACGGAAAATAACCGGCATCTTACCCCAAGGGAAAACAACCGGCAACTTACCCCCCAAAATTTTCGTCGACACACCCCAAAGTATTGGGCAAGACTCCGGTGCCCTCCACTGACGTGAAAAAGCGGGAACCGGCAATCAATTATGCTTTGCAGAAAGGCCAGGTACCAGTACTCTCTAAAAACATTAGATTTATTTCTCTGGCGTTTAAACTAAGACGTATATAGGTAAATAAGGAAGCCACGTAAAAGATTTTGGGCACTTACCAGAAGTGTTAAGACGAAATAGCAGTAAAAAAGTACCACTTAAAAATAAAAAAAAAGAACGCAAATGGATATTAAAATGTCCCTAGGAAACCCTCTTTCTTACAACTGAGCAGCGTTTGCCTACATCGCCTGCGCGTATGTAAACTACGTGATACGGCATCTTGTACAACACGGCATCTCACCTCAAGTTACCCTATCTGAACAACAAGGAATGTGTCAAAGAGATAAATATGTTTAATTTTAAATTTTATGCTTTTGTTTTATAAGCATCCATTGCATAGACGATGCTTGCTTTCGTAATAGTGTACACTTAAAATAGAAATGTAAAATATATATATATATATATATATATATATATATATATATATATATACAGATACGAGTATACATACTGCTCAAAAAAATGTAAATGATATTGAGGTTTTGGATAGCTTTTCCAGATAAATTAAGAGTTTGGATGGCTGATACATTATCCATGTATTACTTACTTTAAACTATATACAGGCTGCTTTGGACGGACATGGAAATCAGAGCGTCAAAATTATGTGTTACCGTTTGAGTAATGAATGTTGATAGAATTTTAAATATGTAGAAAACTCCTATTTTTAAAAATTGCATTTGTAGTCGGAAGGAAACACAATTCAAAACAAAATGACATCTCTCTCATATCGGTGCGACAATTTGGTGATAAAATAGCATGGGCTGGTGCTTCCCTTCCCCCCAACGATTGCACTTAGACAAGTTAGGATACGGCTGAAATATCAAAGAGATGGGTGAAGGATAAGAAAGAAAAAGTCTCATTAAAGGAAGTGAACAAGTAAAACAATATTAGATTACTGATTTGATTTTATATTTACATATTACACTTCCTTATATTAAATAAAGCAAAATATTGTTATCGAAATAAAATAAAAACTTGCTTAAAAGGTGCATTTTTATACAACAGATGTCTCAATATAAAAGATGTTAACACATATTACACTTTTTAAAAACTTAAAAAGAGTTTACAAATATAATATACACGCCGAGCGCTTTCGATCAAAACCTTGATCATCTTCTGGGCCGCTTTGAGTACAACTGATACGTCTCTAACGCACTTTCATCCTCGGTCGGACAAAAGTGCGTTAGAGACGTATCAGTTGTACTCAAAGCGGCCCAGAAGATGATCAAGGTTTTGATCGAAAGCGCTCGGCGCGTATATTATATTTGTAAACTCTTTTTAAGTTTTTAAAAAGTGTAATATGTGTTAACATCTTTTATATTGTGACATCTGTTGTATAAAAATGCACCTTTTAAGCAAGTTTTTATTTTATTTCGATACATTTTCAAGGTGAATGTGACATTCCCAACAATATATGATTATTCATATATATATATATTTATAAAATATTGTTATTCATGCATATATAATTTTAGTTAATTTTTCAATTAATTTTCAGCGGTGAAATTACGCCCGAAATTATTGAATATTAAATAATTGAATTATCACATTGCTAACTAAGCTTAAAACCAACAGAGTGAAAAATGTCCAAGCCAGGAATCGAAACCGCATCCTTGGTATAATGCTCCAATGCCATTTGAGGTACGAGGATGATATCCAGCCTGAAATCTGTCACTCGCATATGTCGGTAAGGATGCATCTTGTGCTGCGGTTGCAGCTTTACCGACATGTAAGGGAAAGATACCAGGTGGGGTATCGTACTCGTATCTCAAATGCCACTGAAGCATTATTCCAAGGATGTGGAATCGATTCCAGTCTTGGATATTTTTTACGCATAGTTAGCAATGTAATAATTCACGCATCTAATATTCATTGTTATTCATTTTTTATTTAGCGTGTAACACTTCTAAAACTACTATTTATGAAAAGTTTAAAACTGAACAATTAATTTTTATTCCTTCAGTATGATTTTTTCAGATTTCCTTATACCTAAAAGACATTACCGAAACTGCCGTATGCTATATTGGCACTAATCAATGGATATATGGACATAGCCCCTCATCTTTCGCGAGGCACTGCAACGCGATTTACACATTGTTTGTATCGTAAGTAAATGGGTCTTCAGCGGCACCGCAAGCTCAGCTTTACTGAAACTCGCGTTTAGCATTCCCTGTTGTCTGGCAAATAGAAAGTTACAACAAAAGTGTCTGTCATTTTCAAAATATAATTTTCTAAGCATAAATATTATTCCGTCTCAATCTCAGCGTGCCTCAAATACGTTTTTTCGGTAGTTGTAAAATACAACTGGGCACGCGTCTGGCACAGTTTTTGGGCCGACCAAAGCGTCTTGCTTTTAAGCTTTTTATTTCATTAAATACTATATTTGAAGGTAATAAAATTTCAAAATGCCTCAAGGATATTTTTCAGCGAAAATTTTGGAAATTTAACCCCTTAAAGGCAAGTAATTGTGTTTCTGTAATATCGAATTCACACCGGAATCTGCAAAAAGATTTATTGCAAAATAAGGAAAAGCCATTGTACGAATTATTTCCACCAAATCTAGATAAGTAAAATGTAATAAATTTTTTCTGGTGCAAATCTCCATTAATCGTAGGTGGGATAAAATATATCCCACCGCCCCTCAAGGGGTTAGAAATTCATAGGTCGGCTAAGTAACCACGATCATTCCGCCAGACATTCGATTTTATGTTCAGACATTTCAAAAGAAGTGTTACACGAATTTTCTTGGTGCCTCAAATGCCTACCCTAAAATGTTTAACAGCTCTCCTGCTATTATTAAGTGAGACGCGATCGTGTAAACTGATAAAATTAATTTATGACACTGTATATTGACAAATTCTAAATGGAAGAAATGCTACACAAGCGTGTCGAAATTTGATGAAAGTTTTTTTCCAGTTTCGGATAAAAAGTGTAGTAGATGGTTCGAAATAGTTGAAGTAGGGTGATTTCGACCTTAATGATAAGCCACGCTCTGGACGGCCATCTTTGATCGAGACTATGATAGAGCAAGATCCTTTTCTGACAACATCTGGGATTATGGAAAAGCTTAAAGCAATTTTGGACCATATTCGGAAGTATGAAAAATGCATTGTTTTCTTTCCCTTCTCAAACTGGCAGATTTTTCCGGTACACCTAATACATGCTTTTATTTTAATTAACAGGTATTTTACAGGTATTATACAAAAATAGAACAAAATAAAGAAAGTATCTTTAACTTGCTCATATTAACTGTTTAAAATAAAATATATGTACAAAAAAGTCAAAATAAAGTCATTATTATTTTATGAAGAAATCCAAATTAAGTTATTCATATTGAGGGCCGGAAAAGGTACCTGTGTCTATTCGGGGAAGTCTTACACATTCTGCATGAGCATACTTCTTGCACTTGGAACAAAGACTCATATCTAAAACACGATTTTTTGGCACATGAAACAATACCAAATTAGGGGACTTTTTTTTTTTTTACATATTTCACTTTTAAACACAAACAGTACTAAAAGACAGAATAGTTCAAAATACATTCTAAAATATCATGAAAAGACTATAAAAGCGAATCAATAATTTACGCTGCTTTCATATGAAAGTTTACTTACTGTTTTTAACAACGACTTGTAGAGAGATTCAATCGTGCGAAAATGACGGCGGAGGCCGTATCGGTTGTGGTTGAAAATATACGCACGTATCAAGGACAAACAAACTGTCATGTATGTGCTGCTGTATATGAATCCGAGAGACCTTTCTCAGCAATATAAAAGTGATGGCCTTATTAAGATCCATGGCCTTAATTGTTACAGCTACCACTTCCTGTTATTGTTGAATAACGATTTAAAATCTATGCCTGATGCATGACTTTTTTGTTCATAATTTATTGTATTATGATAATTTTTATTGCAGGTTATTTTAATTTTAATTCGTGTTCACAATTGTCAATTGGATAAGCATATAGGCACTAAAGAAAACTCGCGTGCCAGATTTTTCAGAAAAGAAAGTAATAAGCAGTAAAATTTAGAACGTGCGAATGACATTTCGAGAATCTAATGCGGATGAAAACTGGGGTTGTGGACCAAACAATCTCAGATAATATGAACGTAATACGTATTTTGCAGAAAAGTATGACTATTGAATAATAAGGTTACGAAATGTTTCATTAAAAATGAAAAATGTTAATCTGAAATTATAAATGTTCTAGATAGTATATTTATTTTATTTTTACTTTTAAATACATTCATGTTTGACCAATGTGCGTACTTTTTGGAATTTTCAAGGAGTATGGCATCAATATTTCAGATTATAATTTTTTTTTTTTTAATATTAGAATAGCAGAATTTGTAATCGCTTTTTTAAATCGCAGAATTTGTAATAATTTTCTGTTAAATCAAGGCAAGATATTCTACACAAAAATTGTATTAGAACAGTACGCACCCTGTTGACGGACTTTCTTACAGTTAATCTTGTGTCAAGAGCTTCTTATCTTCTTCTTTTAAACTTAAAAATGTAGAGCATATTGGAATACTTAATAAGATTTTCAATGCGTAGCTATTACGATACTAATCCTTATGATTATATTTTATGCGTATGTATAAAAAATTCATTTAACATTTTCCTGCGTTTTAGCTTGATAATTCACTACTGTAATTTATTGATATATGTTCTTAAGGAAAAAAGAACAGTAGAAAAATACATAAAGGTAAGAAACATCAATATATCTGTGGTATTAGGATATCTATTATTATTCTACATTATCACTGTGAATAATGGTATGGCAAAAAGTAATTTTTTTAAAGCAATCTTGATATTATAGCTATCTGCAGGCTTTAGAAATTGTGATATTAAATGCCATCTAGGCTTCATTTTTTATAAACCTAAAGAAAATAATAGGAAATGGAAAAATTTGATAAGTATAATCTTTTAATAAATGAGTCTCAAGAGTGCCATTTTGTTAGGAAGAGATGATTGCTTCGTTTATTTTTTTATTTTTTTACGTTAAGTAGAAATCAAAACAGATATTTTAAATTAACTCCCGTTTATGTAAATGGACAAGGTGTTCGATACACTGTTTTAACACGAGTGCTTTTATTAAAATGTATAATTTTACAAAGATTAAGAAAAGAAATATTTAGTTTATAAACATCCCATGGTCAAAACATTTTATTCTTTTTACCCAAAAAGCGCGTAATAACTAATTTCTAGTAACGCGAGCATTTCTTTTTTCTTTTATATATTTTCCTTTTATTTTAAATAAAACAATTAAATTACGTCCTGTCAAAACAATCCATCAGGCAAGATTGTAAAAGAAATAAATTATAAACAAAGTAAAAATTTATATAATTATAAAACTTGACAAATAATATAAATCCAACTTTGTTGAATTACAAGAAAATATTTCAATTAATTTCAGGTTCACCAGGCATTTGTGGTAATTCAAAATGTCTAAGATTCCTATTCCTAGATACACAACTTTTAAGGAAGTTTCTAAACAAATTACTGAACAGAAATCTTTAACAGAATTACAATAAACAGTATTCACAGATTCGTTTAAGAAAAAGACTGTTCTAAACATCTGAGAATTTATCCAAAAGTAATATTTTTTAAAAGCAATATTTTTATAAGTTTGTGGTTAGAAATATCAGCATTCATTGTAAATTAAACATATCAAGGTTCAAATTATTTATTATACTACAGTGATACTTATTTGAAGATGCAAGCAAAAAATGCACTACGCTTTTAAAAAATGAATAACTTTATATGCATGGAAAAATATGGAGTAAGTTGGGGTTCCTGGGATCCTGGTATACTAGCTGGACCCTCTCCTTTCCCTCAAAAAGCTTTTTAACACTTTCGGGTCTATGCTCGAGCTCTACTCGAGCACCATGTTACTCTGTTTAGTAACACTTCATCGTGACTTTACAGCTTTAAAATTCAATTTTCCCGTTACCTACTCGAGCGCAGACTGCTCTAATAGATATTAGGTGAATATTTTTTTCTGAAATAAAATATAGAGGGAAGCACACGTCCCATAATTTTTTTCGTTTTTGTAGGATGTTCTTTTATATGTATGCTGTGAGAATCAGTTAGCCGCCATTTTTTGAAATTGCATACTCCTTCTTTTTACGAAAATGTCTCGACGTTCTGTTTGTTATTATGATGTTAAGATTATTATGATGCAGTAAGAATAATGTAAAAAAACAAATTATTATTATATTTTATTATTTTTTGTAAAAATGTAAGTAATTTCTTTTATCGCGATAAAATTTTATTGTTTATTGTTTATAAAATTTTTCTAACCCAAATATCATTTATTACATTATGTAGGTACATATTTTCAAAATGAACGGTTTGAAATTTTAGATAAAAGAAAAAAATAGGATATTTGAAGTATAAGTATTTAATTTTTTTTTTAAACATGTAAAATTCCTCACTCTACTGTAGTCACTACAGCAATAAAAGGTCAGACAGGAAAGTGTTAAATTAGTCCTGGATCTATGAGGTGAGAGTATTGAAGTGATTCATAAACACTCTACAGGTAGCATCAGTAACTAGTAACAGATGACTGATATAAAACATTTTTTATTTGTAGCCCTCTGCTGACTGTCTCCTTGGGTCCAAGTAACCCCAAATTATGGTACTATTTTTAATTTTTCAAATTCGAAGTACAATCTAAAGATAACTTAACAAATAGATTACATTATATTCATTGTTATAATCTTCGAGATACAGCGTATAAAAAATTATTTTTAATATAAGATTTTATATATTATTTTCATCTAGATTTTTATTTATTTATTTGAATGAGGAAATCTAAGATATTTATAGCATTATTGAAGGTCAACGACATTTCAAGGAGCAGTTTTTAAACTAGATAAAGGCAGTCTCTTTCGTACTAGTATCATAGTTCAATATTTTATTTGAATATCTTATCTAATCAGCTTTTAAAAACTGTTAAGTGAGTTTCTACAGTAGCTAAAATATTTGGTACTTGAAACATTATAATGACTTCAACGAAAACGGTAAGCACATCAAAAATTTAATTTAATTTCCTGCATTTTGTCCTAAATAAGTAAAATGTTTAATAATTATAACCTCATTGCATATACTTCCTTATAATAAAACAAACCTCTTCTGTAAAGATATCGCTTTATCCTTTTTAAAGTTCTTCAGTTTACTTTTGGCGTCAATTTACATTTTATTCACGAAGTTTAGACATAGTTCTGAATTTCTCTTTAAAATTGAAAGTGCTATCATACTAGACTGAAAGACTCATCAGAGCAACAGTATTTTACTTCTGACATTACATTTTTATGAGACTGTTCTACTTTTCAAGACAATCTTTTGCTATTTGGTTACTTAGTTGGATATGAGCCAAAAACTTAAGTTAAAGGTTACAAAAAGGCAGGTTATGAAATTCGTCATTGATTTATTGAATAAGAGTTTACAGAAATGGTCGTCTGATTTAAGTGACATTTGTCCTCATTTACTTCACTACCCTGCTTAACCTTCAGCTTTTCCACAAAGTGAGATAAATAAATTGTGTTCATTTAATTGATTTACAGCACAATTTGTATTGTAGAATGAAATAAATGATAATTTCTGAGAATTTATTAACTATCATTGAAATGTTTCGAAACAAAAGGATGGTCCAAGTCTTTTGTTAAATTTACAAATGTTTAACTGTCAACTAAAATAGGAAAAAATATGAATTGAAAAAATAATAAGAAATATATGATTAACGATTTTAAATTTGTAAAATAGTTCATCATTTTTCGATATAAGGGAGAGTGAGGATAAATAAGGCATTTTCTGTTTTATTACTTTCTCCTGAAAATATTCTAGTATAAGTTTGTATCAGAGATTATTTTTCAAAAGTTATACGAGCTGAATAAAAAATAGTCCACTGGAATGTATAGGTACCAAAAGAAAAGGGTTAAAAAATAATTTAACGTTGATAAATCTGCTTTAACATGAAACTTTGTAAAATATAATTAATGATAATGGACTTCGAAAAATTTACTTTGGATAGTTCAGAAACGAATCTTCTTTTAACTTGGAGACAGAACAAAAAACATTAAATTTGAAGGTATGGTCTGAAAAGTAATGACACTGACCTGCAAAAGCATAAACTATTTACACATTTTAATTGATGGTAACAAAAAATGAGCCATTAATCCCCACCACACATGGTTAGACCAAAATAGGCTTGAACCATGTGTGATCATAACGTAAAAAATGATTGTATTAGTTTACAGCTCAATTAAATAATATTCTTTAATACTGATGAATTTGGTGTAGCAGGTAAACTTTGTAATATAATTAATGCTAAGGAACTTTGAAAAAAAAAAACTTTTTTTAGTCTAGTCAAAACTCAAATACTCTTCTAACTCGGAATCGGAAAAAACAATCAAATATCTAATTTTTATGCATGAATTGAAGAGTAGTGAAACTTCAAAAGTAGAAATTATTTACTTATTTAACAGTGCACCATTAATCCATACTTTTCCTGTGGGTGAAATTAATTTTACTCTAGATTTTCATATTCACAACTTCACGATTTAGGTTTTAATTATGTACAATGGGCAGGGCAGTAATGTTTTGGTACAGTCTAGTGATGGCGATTATCGATAATTTTACAATCGATAATAATCGCCATCGTAGAAAATAACAATAGTACAGTCATCGATTTGTTCCCAAGCTCTACAATTGATTGTTTCGCCGAGAAGCTAAAAACAGCAATTTCAAAACTTAAAATATTTCCGGCAGGAAATTTGATCGATGTGACGGGCGATTACTTGATAATTCTGTACTTGTAATAATTTGCCGTTGATTGAGGTTTTAGAGGAAAAAGTGATGAGCTATTTCTTGATTTTCTATCCAAAAATAGGTTACGGCGAGGCCGCCACAAAGCCAATTGTTTCTCATTGGAAGGAACAGTTAAGAAACGCAGTGAAGTAGAGTTATACGCACTTTGGCCGATTTTCTTTCATTAGACTCGAGACAGGACGTACTAGCGCTTACATTTTTTCAGCAGACTCGGGCCAATTTGGATAAGATTTTATTCGTTTCTAACCATGCCGAGCTGGTTTTTTCTTTCTTTTCTTACCTCTAAAAATTAATAGTGATATTGTACTTTTGTTAATGGAATCTTTATAAATTAATTTTTGATTTAAAATGTTAAAGAAGAATCGTTTAAAAAATTATTTTTTTTTCTTTATACGAGTAATACTTCAAAATAGTTATCTTTTTAATCATCATTTTCCTTCTTCAAAAACTGCATGATTTATTTATTTATATTTACTCAGTCTCCATTTGTCTGCAATTATCTAAAAATAATAATTTGAGTCGTTCTTTCCCGTTCAATGACTTGCAAAGCTACTGTACGTTAATGTTTCCGCACAAATATGTATGTATTATTATTTTAAAGAATTCTAATTGTAGCACAATGTTTGTAAAGATATGTTGTCATTTTTTATGAGTTGAGCCTCGCCGTATCAGGCTTGTTTTCATTAATTTTTAATCTTGCCTGGCCATGCGATGAATTCTGAAAAAATAAACTGTCCGCACAAGCCAACCTAGTTTTCATACAGGCTGGAACGATACTAGCCATGAAAATTTTGTCCGCGTGGTTACCTCTACAGGGAATTTATCAGAACAATAGAGTGACATTTAGCACGATTATTGGTCTTAAAACATCGTGAAAGTACTTTAAGGATTTTTTCGAAAATCCTCTCTTCAGACTGGCAGGAGAGGAAGAAGCGCGGCAATCAGAAAAGGAAATTAATACTTCGCAATCTATTAAGACGATGTAGGTAAACACTGGTGGGTCTCGGCATATAGGCAGAAAGAACTTTTTTTAACTTGCTTTTTGGAATTTTTTTCAAAAACTTTCACTTTCGGGGTGCGTGCAAAACTGTATCTCGGAATCTATCAGAGCTGTGGAGTGAAATTTTGTATGTTGATATTTCTTAGAACATATTAAGGAAGATACTAAAAGGAAATTTTTGAAATTCATCTCCATCACTGCTGCTATTGGGGCAGATAATAGATCGGAGAATATATTAAATTTTTCGAGGAATTTTTTCGGTATGAAGGGTTTTCGGACATAAGAAAAATAAACGAAGGAATTTTTCGACAATTCTCCCCTATAACAGGGGTGCAGGGAGAGGTTGAAAGACCATATGTCAGGATGTATGAAAGTCTTAGAGAAAACAATTTCCATGATTATGGTTCTCAGAGCATAGTAAATTCGTGCACAGTTATTCGTGCACATGATTCGGGTTACAGCATGATTCGGGAAAATTCTATTTGAAGTCAACATGAACACGATAGATTTCGACCGGGAAGGAAGGAAAATTAATCCTTTTTTATACAATTGTGGAAAAATAATCTACAATTGCACGTTTAATATGAATTTATCTTTTATCTTAAAACAAGCATATAACATATACGTGGTAGAGTACAGCGCGAGCCGGGTTATACCCACACTGTGGCTGCAAATTCTATTCCAAGCAACCGCCAAACCGACCGAAATCCGACAAAGAAAAACCCGTCTTCATGGAAAAGGACCTCGGACCCAAGAAAATATTTTTTGTCGCCCCGAAATAAAATTTATTCCCAATTTAATGGAATTATGCAAAGTTGCTATGTAATCATATCTCTAATATCATTTTTTTTAAATGTAACAGAATGAACATGTAAAAACTCATTCGTATTCATAGCTATATATGTATCGTCAGAAACATTATTCAGGGCTTTTTTTTTTTCAAAAATCGGGTTATACCGTATACGACCGACGCAGAACAATCTGGTGATTCAAGGAAGAAGTTATGGAGATTACCTTTTAAACCGCTGATCATTAAAACACACTTCCAGTTTCAAAAAGTATATAAATCAAGTACAGCTTTTGGATATGACAAAGTTTGTTTTCCGAATATACACATTGGAATACACATGTAATGTTCTGTAACACAATACATTAAAGATTTTTCTGTGGTGAACATAATACACTTTTTTCTAATAACGTTTTACATTTTTGAAAAGATAAAATTATTTTACAAAACAAGAATACATGAAAATACAACTAAAAGCCATGCGAATTTTTCTATTAAGTATAAGCAGTTTTTATTTGAGGTATGATGTAGCCATCACAAGATTTTTTATACAACCTGCGTTTTTGTAATATATTAATTCCACACCAACAATTACGAGGTATAGTGCATAACTTGAGATAAAAAATTTAGTATATTTCTACACAATAGAAACAGAGATATAGCTGTAATATGTATCCCAAAATAGCATAGCAGCGCCTCTGCAGAGTGAACAAAACAAAAACTGAATTAATATTACTTTTTAATAAACATCCAACATAAAACATGCAATTTTTAATAATGCACAATATACACACAAACCTAATCAGCATTTGTTTATATCGAAGTCTAATAGTATATTAAATTTGGTGAAGTTCCATTCCGTAGGTACAGATGTATATTTAACACCGAAATAGTAAAACATAATGCAGCAACACAAGTTAATGGGCGATGTACATACAGATATAATCAGCATAAATTTATGTGAAGTTCTAACAGAATATGAAGCTTAATGAAATTCCATCTGCAGATGCCGAGGTATAGCTATCATAGCAATTGTAGAACCATAGCATAACAGCAGCACCTTTTGGGCGATATATACTCAAACCTAATCAGCACCAACATAAGTTAAGAAATAAGAGAATATAGAGTTTGGTTAAATTACGTGCATTAGTTTTAGGTAGCTTTCATTACAAAAAGCATATTGCAGCCGTTCGGAGGAAAGAGATTAAGAAAAATTTTTGGTATATTTTCATCGATCATGACCCCCAGACCCCGAAACCACCCTCCGTTCAAAATTGACATATATATATATCTGACCTTTGTCACACTGTAACTTGCTCACTGCCGCCATTTTGTTTCAAAATGGCGGCCATTTAAAATTTTTTTAAAAATTTAAAATTTGAAATGTGGTACCAAAAAATTGAAAATGGAAAAATATTTTTTTCTTATGTATTTGACCTTTATACAAAGATTCCGGAGCAGTTTTTGTTTCGTCTATATCTTAAAAAATGGCTGAGTTATAGCATTTTGAATTGCTAGCGTGGCTGATATTTTGAAACGTCCTGAATTTTGTTACGCGATAAAAGGCGTATTCATGAACCGATTTGGATGTAACTTCGTTTATACATAGTAAATACCAATGTCGCGACCGAGTTCGTTGGCCAGATTCATCCGCCATCTTGTTTAAAAATGACGGCCATTTAAATTTTTAAGAAAAAGGTAAATTTGAAATGTGGTACCAAAAAATTGAAAATTGAAAAAATATTTTTTTCTTATGTGTTTGACCATGATAAAAAAATTCGGGAGCAGTTTTTGTTTCGTCTATATCTTAAAAAATGGCTGAGTTATAGCATTTTGAATTTCTAGCGTGGCTGACATTTTGAAACGTCCTGATTTTTCTCACGTGATAACGGGCGTATTTATGAACCGATTTGGATGTACCTTGGTGTGTACATAATACATACAAATATCTCGACCCGAGTCCGTTGTCCAGCTTCATCCGCCATCTTGTTTCAAAATGCCGGCCATTTAAAACATTTAAAAATTTCTTTAAGTTAAAATGAGATACCAAAAAATTGGAAAATGAAAAAGACTTTTTTCGTATGTGTTTGACCTTAATACAAAGATTCCGGAACAGTTTTTGTTTCGTCTATATCTAAAAAAATGGCTGAGTTATAGCATTTTGAATTTTTATTGTGGCTGACATTTTAAAACGACCTGATTTTTGTCACGCGATATCAGGCGTATTTATGAACCGATTTGGATGTAAAATGGTCTGTACGTAGTACATACCAATGTCTCGACCGAGTTCGTTGGCCAGCTTCATTAGCCATCTTGTTTCAAAAGGGTTGCCATTTAAAAAAAAAAATAAATTGAAAATTGAAAATGAAGTATTAAAAAATTGAAAATGAAAAAGATTTTTTTTTTATGTGTTTGGCCTTGATACAAAGATTCCGGAGCAGTTTTTGTTTCTGAAAATTTGTTCTTTTGTTTATATCTTAAAAAATGGTTGAATTATAGCACTTTGAATTTCTAGCATGGCTAACATTTTGAAACGATCTTGTATTTGTCACGCGATAACACACGTATTCGCCTATTTCGATGTAAGAAGGCATGTGGATTGTATACACCAGGGGCAATCCATTTCAAGTGGTACAGAAAATCATCAATTCGTTGCTTGACCATTTTTAAAAAATCTGAAATTTTTTGTACAACAACCCTAACATGATGGAAGTTCAAAATGACTATTATTTTAATTTTATTAATTTTTGTTTGTGCATGGCGATCATATTTGTTTCATCGTCTGCAGCAGTTTTCTCACAAGAAGGCTTTACGGAATTGTAAATAATTCATCGTTTATTTATCCAATTCAACTGCGGATTAAAGCAATTTGTACAGAATACACTGGGCTAAAAATTTGGTAATGGAGTATTTTCCGAAACTAACTGCTTTTTGGTAAAATTTAAGCATAAAGTTTCAGTTTTTTTCCAAAATTTTTCCGTTTACAAGAGGAATTTTTTCTAGAAAGAAATACTGTCAACATGACATAATTTTTTTTACAAATAGGCCGAAAGTACTTGTACTTACACGCCGATTTCCAGATCTGGGACTTGCTTTCTCTTAGCTAAAAAAATCCCAAATTTTTCAAAAATGACAAAAATCGCACTTTTCAGGCTTTGATATCTCTGGTGGGGCACGAGATAAAAATCTGATTTTTTTTTTAATAAGAGTATTTTATGGTAGTGTTATGCACAAGAAATTTTAGGATGGAGATTTGAAAACAAGCTGAGATATGGCAAGGGCAACATGTCAAAACAATACTGCCAAACTATTGTTTTGTTGTAGTCACAGCGAAGTATTTATCTCAGAGTGTCATTTAAATTAATGTTTTTGATTACCTTTAAAGAATAGTAACACAAAATAAAGCCCTTTGAAAAGCTTAGCAATTAATTAAAAAATAATTATGCCTAAGGCCATACATTTTGTTTCGTTTCAGTAATTTTTGTTGTAAGTAATTTTAGAAAATAAAGAAACCTCAGCACTTTTACATAAAGAAAAAAAATATTTTTATACAAGACTTGACACAAAAACAACATAGGGCAAAAGAAAAGCTGTTAATGTTGTCATACTTGTTGAGACATGATGAAACGTGTCAAAACACATTCTTGCTTGTTGGTTCAAAAACCACAATTTTGATCTTTTTCAAAATTTTATTTGTGGGAACCAAGTCTTGTCATCTCTTGATAACTTTATTGAAGATCTTGGCCCTGCTGGCTCATAGAAATATACTTTGAAATCACTATGTGCAAGTTTCAATTCATTAATAATTCCTAGCTTACTTCTTATGCAAACATGTGATTTTTCTGCAGTATAAATTTGGAAAAGGCTTTAGGTATCTTTACTTTCTGAAAATTACTTGAGGCTGATGCATGGTAACATCGCATAATGTTTCATTTACAGGAACATACTTATGGTAGGAACAAATTTCAGGGACTGGCAAGCAGCATTAAAATTGTGGTTTTTAAACCAACAAGCAGGAAATTGTTTTGACACGAGGATCATGTCTCAACAAGTATGCCAACATTAACAGCTTTTCTCTTTCCCCATTCTCTTTTAGGTAGCTTTCATTACAAAAAGCTACCTATTGCAGCTGTTCGGAGGAAAGCGATTTCAAAAAATGTGTGTATATTTTCATCGATCATGACCCACAGACCCCGAAACCACCCTCCGTTCAAAAGTTTATATATATATATATATATATATATATATATATATCTGATCTTTGTCACACTGTAACTGTCGTATTTATGAACCGATTTGGATGAAATTTCGTTTATACATAGTACATACCAATGTCTCGACCGAGTTCGTTGGCCAGCTTCATCCGACATCTTGTTTCAAAATGGCGGCCATTTAAAATTTTTAAAAAAAATTTAAAATTTGAAATGTGGTACCAAAAAATTTAAAATTAAAAAATATTTTTTTCTTATGTGTTTGACCTTGATACAAAGATTCCGGAGCAGTTTTTGTTTTGTTTATATCTTTAAAACTGGCTGAGTTATAGCACTTTGAATTTCTAGCTTGGCTGGCATTTTGAAATGACCTGATTTTTGTCACGCAATAACAGGCGTAATTATGAACCGATTTGGATGTACCTTGGTGTATACATAGTACATACCAATGTCTCGACCGAGTTCGTTCGCCAGTATCATCCGCCATTTTGTTTCAAAATGGCGGTCATTTAAAGAAATTTAAAAAAAAAATTTAATTTTAATTTTAAATGTGGTACCAAGAAATTGGAAAATGAAAAAGATTTTTTTTTGTATGTGTTTAACCTAAATACAAAGATTCCGGAACAGATTTTGTTTCGTCTATATCTAGAAAAATGGCTGAGTTATAGCATTTTGAATTTCTATTGTGGCTGACATTTTTAAACGGTCTGATTTTTGCCACGGAATAACAGGCGTATTTATGAACCGATTTGGATGTAACTTGGTGTCTACATAGTACATACCAATGTCTAGATCGAGTTCGTTGGCCAGCTTTATTCGCCATCTTGTTTGAAAAGGGCTGCCATTAAATACAATTTAAAATTTAAAATGAAGTATCAAAAAATTGGAAAATGAAAAAGATTTTTTTTAATGTGTGTGACCTTGATACAAAGATTCCGCAGCAGTTGTTGTTTCGTCTATATCTTAAAAAATGGTTGAATTATAGCACTTTGAATTTCTAGCATGGCTGACATTTTGAAACGATCTGATATTTGTCACGCGATATCACGTGTATTTATTAACCTATTTCGATGTAAGAAGGCATGTGGATAGTATATAGCAATGTCTTGCCCAAGTTCGCTGGCCAGCTTTATCAGCCATCTTGTTTCAAAATGGCGGCCAGTAAATAAAAAAATAAATTTAAAGTAAGGTGCAAAAACTTAGAAATTGAAAAAGGTTTCTTTTTTAAGTATTTGACCTTGATATAAGGATTCCGGCGCATTTTTTGCTTTGAATTTATCTTAAAAAATGGCTTAGATATAGCAGTTTGAATTTCTAATGCGGGTGACGTTTTGAAAAATCTGATTTTTTGCCTGCGACAGCAGTCGTATATATCAACCAATTCCGATGTGAGTGAGCATGTGCACAGGAATTACTAAGGTCTCGACCAAGTTCACTGGTTAGCCTCATCCACCTTGTTGTCTTAAAATGGCAGGCACTTCAATGTATCGCCGAATTTGGCAACAAAATATAAGTCATTTTAAATAAAAGCAGCTAGGATAAAGCTGTCTAATTTCGCTAAATTCTCATTCATAATGATTTAGTATTAATAAAAAATAGTATTGAATCTCCTATAATCAGTTTCCACTAAATTGAGCTTTGTGCGTTTGAATAATATAATCTGGCTTTTTAAAATAAGGAATATGAAAACTACCTCTTCCTCCCCTCACTGGCCGGAAGGACTTTTTGTCTCAGTTCTTCTATATATATATATTTATTTATTTATCTAAATGTGCTGAGGTTTCTTTTAGTTACTAAAATTATAACAAAAATTACTGAAACCATACAAAATGTAGGCCTTAGGGATAATTATTTTTTAAATTAATGGCAAAAGGCTTTATTTTCTGTTACTAATATTGAAAGATAATCTAAAAAAAAAATTAAATGATACCCTGAGATAAATACTTAGCTGAGACTAGAACAAAACAATAGTTTGGCAGTATTGTTTTGACATGTTGCCCTTGTCATATTTTAGCTTGTAGTCAAATCTCCATCCTGAAATTTCTTGTGCATAAAACTACCATACAATACTCTTATTAAAAAAAGAAATCAGATTTTTATCTCGTGCCCCAGCAGAGATATCAAAGCCTGAAAAGTGCGATTTTTGTCATTTTTGAAAAAATTGGGATTTTTTTTAGCTAAGAGAAAGCAAGTCCCAGATCTGGAAATCGGCGTGTAAGTACAAGTACTTTCGGCCTATTTGTAAAAAAAAATTATGTCATGTTGACAGTATTCTTTGCTAGAAAAATTTCCTCTTGTAAACGGACAAATTTTGGAAAAAACTGAAACTTTATGCTTAAATTTTTCCAATAAGCAGTTAGTTTCGGAAACGACTCCATTACCAAAATTTTCGCCCAATGTATTCTGTACAAATTGCTTTAATCCGCACTTTAATTGGATAAATAAACGATAAATTATTTACAATTCCGTAAAGCCTTCTTGAGAGAAAATTGCTGCAGACGATGAAACAAAGATAGCCGCCATGCACAAACAAAAATTAATAAAATTAAAATAATAGTCATTTTGAACTTCCATCATGTTAGGGTTGTTGTACAAAAAATTTCAGATTTTTTAAAAATGATCGAGCAACCAGTGCTGGACCACTTGAAATGGATTGACCCATCAATATCTCGACCAAGTTCGCTGGCCAGCTTCATCAGCCATCTTGTTTCAAAATGGCGGCCATTAAATTAAAAAAAAATTATATTTAAAGTGAGGTGCAAAAAAATTAGAAATTGAAAAAGGTTTCTTTCTTAAGTATTTGACCTTGATATAATTATTCCGGAGCATTTTTTGTTTGTCTTTATCTTAAGAAATGGCTCAGATATAGCAATTTCAATATCTAATGTGGGTGACATTTTGAAAAATCTGATTTTTTGCCTGCGAAAGCACTCGTATATATCAATCGATTCCGATGTGAGTGAGCATATGCACAGCAATTACTAAGATCTCGACCAAGTTCACTGGTTAGTCTCATCCACCATGTTGTCTTAAAATGGCAGGCACTTTAAGAAATCGCCGAATTTGGCAGCCAAATATAAGTTACTTTAAATAAAATCAGCTTGGATAAAGCTGACTAATTTTGCGAAATTCTCATTGATAATGATTTAGTATTGATAAAAATTAGTATTGAATCTCCTATATTCGGTTTCCACTAAATTGAGCTTCGTGTGTTTGAATAATATAAGTTGGCTTTTTTAAAATAAGGAATATGAAAGCTACCTCTTCCTCCCGGCACTGGCCGGAAGGACTTTTTCAGATAACGCGCCCACAATATTTTTATCACATACAGACAGACATTTTCCAAAAATAATGAAATCCTGTTTAGGACATCCCAAAGCGCATAAATTCATCAAAAAATGGAATTAAAACATTTTTACGATTCCAACTCATTCTTCATGCGATATAGAAAAAAGTAAAAAAGAAACAAAATACTGATAAATTGCAATATCTATTTGATCCTGGTTGTGAAACGACAGTTTCCTAATGTCTTAAAAGTTATTATATAGCCTATTCTAATTAATATTAATATTTACAGTACCAAAAGTAACTATATTCGTTTGATTTCAATAAATGATGTTTTCGTTAAATTTCAAGAAACGTTAATTTTCGACATTTGGATAGCTACTTTTCATTTTGTAAACTTAAAAGTGTTTTTCTGCCAAAGAAAAAAGAAAAAGAAAAAAAATAACTTTAGTCAACAAGAAACTATTGACACAATCGAAAACAGTCGAGGTATTTAATAAATCCAGATTACCGATTAAAACAAATCGGCATTGCCAAGCACTGATCCATGTCGCAGAAAAAAATAGTATATTTTAAATTTAATCCAATGTTATCTCCAATTTTATTTTTGTCTTCATATAGACTCATTTTCCCATTTTTAAGCCATCAAATTAAGCTGCCCAAATAACTACGTACAAATTTAAATAGACTATATTTCTAAACATCTTGAGTAATATAATATTTATCTGTTTCAATTCTATTAATAGTTTTAATAGTTAAGAAAATCTGGTCTGATTAATTAAAATATTTCACTTCTTTACTGAATTTAATTAAACATATTTCCTAGAAAAATGTAAACTCTCTTACTACGCTTCTATTTAGTAAAGTAAATAATAAGAACTGCACCCTTAAGAAAGAATTACTAGAATATTTAGCAAAACGCTTCCTAGAAAAGAAATCTGGCGTAACTTTCATTTTTCTCATCACTTGTATAGGATTTAAAGCGATATCTCCAGTGTTTGCGGTAAGTGTATGTTTTCTTTGTAACTATCATTGCAACTATCAGCCAAGTTACAACTATCGTTTTGCAAGTTGTTTTAACGATACAATATTCTTTCAAATTTTATAAAAATAGGTAAAAAAGTTTACATAGAGAACAAATTTATCTATTTGTATACATTTATTGAAGATAAAAATTTCATTTATAAAATGCAACATCTGCTACAGATAACCTCTGTTACAGATGTTTTGCATTTGTTACTCCAAATCAACTTTAAAAGGCTGTATTTTAATTTAAAAACGAATATTTTCATCATGACGCATTTCTTTGGAGATTATATATATAGTTATACAACATTTCTGTTATTCAGTAAAATGCGTATCTTAAAAAAGATGACTTAAAATATCGTGAGAAACTCAAGTAAAATTACTGTCATCCATATGTCTGATCTGTAAGAAAGTTGAATGGAAATATAGAAGGGAAATTTCATAAATGAACATAACAATAGGTAAATATTACATACAAGCGTAGTTTTATGTATAAGAATCTTTATTTAAGTAAGTGAATATATGAATAAATAAAAATGCGATAAATTAACATATTGAAAGGCAGACTTAGATGAAATGTAAAACTGTTTGCGAAATCAAATAATTTCTTTGAAATTTTCTGCAAAAAAACGCCGCGTTCCTCCCGAGTCCTATATTGCCGCCAACAGCAAAAATGAAAAGTTATATACAAGCACATAAACATTCGCTAAAATTTCCAACCAAATAAACTTTATTTAAAAAGAGATCAACATTTAACATTTATTTTTTTTAACACAAAATTTATTTTTAATCTGTTAAATTAATCTGCAAAGCCTAACATAATCTGCAGCACCCCCGTCGGTGCTGCACTGTTTCTGCTAGCGGCACTGGCAGGAGGGAAAAAAAAGGAATTGTACCCGCCGTTCCGGCATAAGCACCGCACTTACAATATTTTTAAGTTTTTAACTCGTATGAGCCGCGGCGCTTCTTCCAAAAAATACTGTACTATGGTACATGGTAAATACTTTCTAGCAAACTTTTTTTTTCCTCCAGTTGAAAAATAGTCTACAGACCTTGCCAATAGTCTACAACGTGCGTTACACCGATTCTCCGCCTGGGGTCTTGTTAATTTCTTTTTTTAAATAAAGAAACTTGTAAAAAAAAAAAACCCATCAAAACTGTCTGCAAACTTTGAAAATTTTGTGCGAACGGTTTTCGCGTGTTCGTCTATATTATCTGACTCTGTTGAAAGGAACGGGAAACTTCAACGTGCGAAATCAAAATTAACTGCAACGAAAATATGTTGGTCAAATTATTAGCCATTGAACGCATTTCTGAAAATTGCATTTGGTATTACGTCAGTTTGCAGCAATACATGAAGCATTTTATACTAATCGAAAAATTATGCAACTTTCGCGATTAGAAAAACCTCGATGTTACCTTAAACTTTTGTGACCGGTGATTCCAATTCGAATATCTAACATTATTTAACTTCAGCGTTCCTTTATAAAAATTTACAACAGAGAAAGCAGCTGATTTTATTATTCTTAATATTTACAAAGGCAATTAAAATAGAATGTTATCTCTAATCTAATTTTTCTTCTCGTATAGATTCATTTGCGCATTTTTAAGGCATCAAATTAAGCTGCCCAAATGACTACGTGCAAATTTATATAGACTAAATTTCTAAACATCTTGATCTAATAAAATTTTTTTAAAGTTTCTTCACTAGGAATTATATTAAAATAATGTAAAAGCCTTTAAATCTATATAATTTATTACCCTTTAATACCTTTCTTGGCATTTCCTTAATTTTTTGATAGTGAATGTTTTCATGTATTTATATTAGCACATTATGAAAACACTGAATTGGTGAAACATGAATTATTTAGTTTATACAAATAAGTGTTGAAAAGAGTTTTGTATTCAATTATAAATTACGCAATTAATTTCATTATATGAAATATTATTATTGTTTTGAGAAGTATTACTTTATATCAGATGAAAAGTGATAACTGTAGAAAGAGGGAAATTTTACGATAATTAAATACAGAAATTTCATATTTTGTTATTTATATACAAGAAATTGAAAATTAATAGATTATCAGAAATGTCGGCTTTTGTCTTAATATGATGGTAGTAAGAATTTTTAAACCTTAATTAAATTATAATAAATTAAACTGTACAATATGTTCTACATTTGTAAACTATTCTTATGCTAAACTGCTTCCTATATATATATTTTTTTTAATGATTTTTATTTTTGAATAAATTCTTTTAACCACAACAAAGTTTAATTTTAAGGAAATGAAATAATAAAACCATACTTGCCAACCTCCCGCTTTTTTTTTAAACGAAGAAGCATACTTTCAACCAGAAAATTTATTAAGCTAAATGTTTCTTGTTTCGATGTGATAGCTATCCGAAACCTATGCTATTTCATCTATTAAATAAAATTTCTGGTCTAAAGTGTGTTTTGTTGCTTTAAAAAAAGCGGGAGGTTGGCAAGTATGTAAAAATAACAACAATTTTTTAACGTATTACTTTTTTTGCGAAATATTCAAAAGTATTTTCTATAGATGTAAAAACATAAAATAACCCCACAAATTAGTAAAATGGTGCTATAATTACGTCATAGTTTTAGTTTGTCTTTAAACTTTCTTAGATTTGTAAATGAAAACTCTTTATGTCAAAATGCCAATTCCGTTTAAAATAGATATAAATATATTCTCTTTGGAGGACATAATTAATACAAATATTTTTGTAGTTTTAGAAATATTGTATGTAAAAAACTAAGCAACAGTTTAATTTCATATTTAAATAAGAACTAAATGAAAAATAAACAGCTTATCAAATTTAGCCTCTTCTAAGATATTCAGTAAAGTTTTATACGATAAGCTTTCATGCTGTGATTTTGCAGTGGATTTTCTGTTATGGTTCTCTTTGTAAATCCACTGCTTTATAAAGATTAATTGAATGTGTTGTTTCTTATTTGTTGTACATATTTCTTACAAACTCGTCCTAAAAAATACTTTTGAAAACTAACTTTTGGTTCATTAAGTATTCTAATAGCATTGGTACTATAAGTATCAATGACCATTTTCAGCTGCGATGGCTGGACACAAATGAGAGGAACTATATTTTGCCATTATAAATATATTATAGCGATTGCAATTTTAATATATATTCCAAAGAATTTGTTCGTAGTAGTACGTGGAGACGTAATTTTATGGCAATGTGATGCAGGATTTTCCAAAAAAGTCCGCGGGTAGATCGTTCTGTTCTCAACCGTTGTTCAAGAAAACAGTTACTCGGCATGAAATACTTAATTAATGGGGACGTGACGTGTCTATTTATTCTCATATTCTTATAATTCGTAACTGAGTGATTTCAATATCATATCGAAAATAAAAGAGCCACTGCGATGTAAGTCGTTTCGATCTTCAGAAGACATTGTCCACTTATAGTAATAATGTCTGAATTAGATCACACATGATGAAGTTACTGATACTCAACGGCTCCCACTTTCTTGCAGCGTAATATGGTCAGCCTTTGAGTATCATAAAACAATAATATGTTTTCTGTTTTTTTTCTTGTAATAAACTCATGTAAAACGACGCAAGAGTCTTTTTTACATGTACATAAACATTTCATGTTTTTTCATGTTTAAATCAACTCGCATTTTTCAGCTTCTAACATTTCACACACTAACTCCTTCCATTTGTCTGTTTAACATTTTCGCGCATTCAACGAAATTTTGGCAGAAAATATAGTTTCCATGATTTATGTCTCAACCGCCATATTTTAAATTAACTGCAATTTCCAATACATAACGTATTCATTGCTATGGCTAACACTAGAGTGTGAATTAGAATTTTATTTTGTTGAAGAATGTATTAACGTTCCCTTTTCTGCCTGACCACTTTAAGACACCAAACCATTATATGGAATATTATACGAAATTTTCTAGAAATATTGATGTTTCAGTTTGTTACATTTTGCATAGTAAGTGAGTAGAAATTCAGTATTTTTCATTACTTTACTTAAACCATTAATAAAGTTATCGCGTGCATACCAATCAAGCAAGACTAATAATAATATTAAAAAAACTATATTGTTTGTTCTCTCTGTGTCCAAACTAACATAATATTTTTTATAATTTTAAAACTAAATATTTTGCATTTATTTTCTTTTTATTCGTGAAAAAATGTTCTTACTATGATTTTCCTCCAATTATCAACAACAAAAAATTTATACTTTTTTACCAATACTTTTCTTCTAAATGAAAACTTTAACTTTAATTATGATTCTTCGCTTTTTCGTAATATAATTTATTTATTACTATAACATGCAGCTCACAAAAACGAAGCCAATTAATTTTAAATCTTTCGTCATATCGTTACAATTTGATGTTATAAAAAGAGCACAAATTAAAAAAGAAACTGTATTGCAGTTAAAAAAAATTCTTACTATGTTATAAAACCATTAATTAGTTGTATAGCTCCGTTCAATGTCTCAATATCTTTTAAAGTCAATAATACATTAAAAATATCTGTAGCTTTTTGATAGTATACAGTTTGGAAGTAAAGCAAAAAAGAAGGCCCAATCAAAATACATAAGAATTGTTTGAAATTGTTTGAGATTTTATTATAATAATTTTTGCATTAAGAACAAAATTTTAGTTACACGCTTTGCAAATAATTGGACCTTTTGAGTAAGAACAAAAACTGTAAGAATTGATATAATTTATATAAAGTATTATCTTTGGTAAAACTTCCAAATCTTAATACTTAAACTAAAATGAGTCAGTGACTTAAACATATATTTTTTATAATGTCATTACTAACTATTTTGAAGAAATAAAGGTAATATCGAGTATTGCTGATATACGGATATACGTATGTGTTACAAATACGTATCTCAGTAATTTTCAATATGTATACGTTTATAATTAATTTATAAACCAATGCCATTTTTTAAAAGAATTGAAAATGAATTGCACAAAAACGGTATTTAGTCATCCGCCGAAAAAAGGGAATTAATTTCTCTCAATTCATTGTGTAATATTTTCAATTTATTTTCAGATTAGATTAGAAATGAGAGTCGATATTGACTCGACAATTGATTTAACGGGTCAAGAGAGAGAAACGCTGATAGTCAAGTACATTTAAATGATAATTATTCATCTTTTTTTCCCTTTTATACCAAACTTTTACTTTGTTTTTCAAAAGTCTTCCATTATTCTTTCCCCTTTATACCCAACTTTAACTATGTTTTTCAAAAGATTGCCTTTATTTTTGCCTGCATACAACTTCTCAGTTGTAAAAAATAAATTGTGCAAAGAAGAACCTGCACTCGGAATTGTAATAAAATTGCTACTCTCTAGCTGACTAAATTTTATACATTATTTCATCCTTTTCTCCTTAACTCAAAGCTTTTTAATAAAAAAATTTCCATTCTAACAATAAAATTTTTCAAAATGAGTAATATAAGGATTCTAAGAATCTAAGGATAAGATCCGTGCATATTTGGACCATGTTTATTAAGTCAATTGAACAATGTGAAAATGCAAACGAATATTATGCAAAAATGTATAATCTGCACAACTTCTGGTCCCAACGAATGCAATATAAAGATAGCCTATCGTATATTATGTGGCTTCAGATATATTTGGCAATGCTTACAAGGCAAGTTTAATGATGTGTAAAATGTGATTTATATAATGCGAAATTCTATAAAACGCACAATCTCTCGCCATGAGTTGTGCGCTATAAAGAACATCTACGGTATGAAAATAAAACGATTTTATTTATAGCAAAACTAAACAGTTTATTTTCATTTTATTTGAAGGGAAAACGTGAAAAACTGTTGATCGGTGAGTAATTTTTATTAATGTTTTGTTAAATGAAGAAAATTAAACAAGAAAGAAAAATCATGAGCCAAGCATCGATTACGAAATACTCTTCACCTTCTTCAGAATACTGTTAACAAAACTGCAGTTTTTAATAAGTTGAAAGATGATGTTTAAGTAAACAAGTTCAACTAGGTAGGGAGGCCTACCTAATGTCTAAAGCTCTACTAGTTCCACCCAGCGATGCACATGAAACATCTACCACTATACATCCCGGCAA
Source organism: Maratus speciosus (assembly GCA_963932465.1). Classification (NCBI taxonomy): domain Eukaryota; kingdom Metazoa; phylum Arthropoda; class Arachnida; order Araneae; family Salticidae; genus Maratus; species Maratus speciosus. Next base: position 212,114,009 of record OZ010787.1, read on the forward strand.
AGTTTTGCAAAGTCTTACAAAGCGTTACGTTGCTAAGCAATTCTTCTGAGCGAGCATAAGAGATATACAACAAATTAACCGCTAAAATGGCTTCCATTTCAGGCGGGTTTGAAGGTACTGTTCTGAATGTGACATTAAAACTTAATATTAATTAACTGGAAAGTGTTAGCTGAATTAGCACAAATAACAATAATAAAATACATAAAATGCCCAAAAAACAACACTCTCATATAAAATACGTAAAAGTAAGAAAAATCCAATTTACTCTAGTACACTTTATATTGCCAAATGCAATGATGTAAAAGTTGTAATATACAGGGGGATTCAAAAAAGATGGGAAAAATTTTAAGAGGTGGTAGTACACACCCAAACAAACATTTTGTATCAAAGAATGCATGGTCGAAAACTAAACGTAAAAAAGTTAGAGAGCGCCAAAAGTTATGTTCTTATAAGAGGCAAAAACACACAATGAACGATTAAGTTAAGTTACGAAAACAAATTTAATGGCATTTGATTACAATAAGTGCTCAAAACATTGACCGGCAGCTGTTATGCACGCAGTACAACGGCGAAGAACAGATTGGCGAATTTTCTGAAACACACCAGGCATATCGCGAAATTCCCCTACAGCAGCCGAAAGCTTGGCGACAAGTTCTTCTGCGGATTCAATGGGAGTCTCATACACAAGAGCCTTTAGCTGTCCCCACAAAAAAAAATCGAGACATGAAAGATCTGGCGAGCGCGGTGGTGCCTGGTGTGTTTCAGAAAATTCGCCAATCAGTTCTTCGCCGTTGTGCTGCGTGCATAACAGCTGCCGGTCAATGTTTTGAGCACTTATTGTAATCAAATGCCATTAAATTTGTTTTCGTAACTTAACTTAATCGTTCATTGTGTGTTTTTGCCTCGTATAAGAACATAACTTTTGGCGCCCTCTAACTTTTTTACGTTTAGTTTTCGACCGTGCATTCTTTGATACAAAATGTTTATTTGGGTGTGTACTATCACCTCTTAAAATTTTTCCCATCTTTTTTGAATCACCCTTTATATACAATCTAGCCGAAAATCTCATGCATAATTTTACCTCGCACCCCCTCAATAAGAATTGAACTTCAAGATTCTATTACAAAAGTTATAATAATAAGACAGAGATTAATTAATCTAATTATAGGCAGCACCAAATGTAATATTGAAAACTGATTACAAGTTTGTTCCAAGAAAGGAATTTGAACAATTCGGAAAATAGTATGACTAAAATTTGAATATTGCCAAATACAAAATAAGTACATTAATAATAACCGAAATGTGAAATATGCATATTAAGTTTTCGTGAATATATACAATGAATGTTTACAGACTCTAGAACCCTTATATTTAAAATATTGAAGATTAATATTCCTTCAAAAACATATTAGAAAGAAAAAAATTAAGGCACAAGAAATATATATAACTATACTGAATTATTCTAAAATTAACTATAATAGACCAGAGAACTTAATTTAGACTAAGAATGCGGAAAATATATGATACAGAAAATGTAAAAAATCAATTAAACTAAGTGTTTGATGACGTCAATGTACACAATACTACTCATACACTGAGTGAATGCAGGGCATTGAGTAGTAAGCTTTTTTAACTCAATGTTGCAGAAATACACAATCTCTGCACAAACGTTGCATTTACTACTCTGATCAAAAAGTACCCGGCATAAAAACATAGAACAAAAGGGATTAATTCAAACATTTATTGAATCTCCTTCAAAGTAATTTCCTCCGACTACAATGCACTTCTGACTACGTTTTTTCCAATCATTAAAGCTTGTCTTAATGTCGTTTTTGTGAAACCCCTTCAGAGTTCGTAGAGAATTTTCTTTTATCGAAATAATGGACTCAAAACGGTGACCACAAAGAGAAAATTTCAACCGTGGAAATAAGATAAAGTCACACGGTGCTGTATCAGGTGAATGCAGAGCTTATGGATCCGTATTTGTTGAATGTTTAGTTAAAATCTCACGAACAATTGCACTGTGATAATGCACATGACGGTGGTGCAAAACGAGAGTTTTCTCGCCCCATTTCAGGCCGTTTTCGACGAATTGCTTCAGGCAAACGTCAGAAAACACTCAAATAATAATTTTTTTTGACTGTCTGGCCAGTTGGTAAGAATTCATAATGCACAACACCACGGCAATCAAAGTAAACTGTCAGCATTACTTTGATTTTTGAGCGACTTTGACGTTGTCTTTTCGGTCTTGCTTCACATATCAAGTACGTTTGATTGTTTAGCTGATTCTGTGTCAAAAGCATATATCAAAGTTTTATCACCGGTAATAATGGTTTTTGGAAAGGAATCGCTTCGCGAAAATATCTCTCAGGCCATTTGAACACGTTGTCTCTTTGGATCAAATTCAAAGTTCTTGGAATAACTCGAGAAAAGAAGCGTCGTAATCCTAAGTGGTCTTTTAAAATTGCTGGATAAGGAACCAAATAATAAAGCAACTTGTTCAATAATAATATCTTATTCTCACACGACGATTACCAAGAACCAATTCTCTGACCTTTTCGATATCTTGATCATTAATCGAAGTGGATGATCTATCAGATTACGGATCATCAACGACGGTTTCTTTACCATCTTCAAAATTTTTATACGCATCAAATACTGTTTTTTTTTTATAAACAGCTTAAAAGCTTAATAGCTTTAAAAGCTTTTTGAAATATTTCAAATAATTTTGAAGGAGAAATTTCATTGCGAAAACAAAATTTAATGCGTGTTCGTTGCTTAATAACATTCGCCATTTCCCAATGAACAGAGTGAAAATTCTTATTTCATTAAAAGAAATATTTTCAAATGATAAAATGAAGTAAATTCCTGACTATAGCCAGATGTTTATAGAAGTCATAAGAATGTTTGATAAAAGTTTGCAGACGGTATTTGCTATAGATGTATTTTAAGGGAAGCATTCCGGATACTTTTTGATAACAGTAGTAAAACTTCAGTAATGCACAGAGGTACTATCATTACTTTCGTTCTTAATCAGAGCCGAAGAATTAACATAATGGAAGGGAGGACATGACTAATGGAAAATATGTGCAAGGTTGTCAGCAGAAGTAAATTGATATTATTGAGGATTGCATTGTATTCGGAGAGTAAGAATTTAAAACATTCTCATTAAGATTAGTATAACATGAAGCTAAGCAAGCTCACATTGAACTCAAAATTTTGATTGTAACACTAACTAAAAATGTTGAGCATAAAAACAACTGAATTAGAAGTTGCACAAAGATAATCAAGAACACGCAATAACACACGGTTTTGGTTAGATAACCTATTTGGAATTAAGTTAACTTTTTTATAGTAGTAGTAGAGCCCCCATACTGAGTGTGTTTTCTTGAGCTTCTTTAGGTAGACATTGCACGTTTTGCAATTACGATTACAGGCTGCATGTTGCAGGGACTCTTCTACATCGTCAAGTTTACCACCTCTGTATAAGAAGACTTCTTAGAAGTTTTTGTAACAAGGTTCGTTTTCACAAGTAGACACGTGGCTGTCTGTTGAATCATGGAACTGTGCACAGTAAGCACATATTTTCTCTTTACGGCATGCTCTAGCTACACGAAGGAGCCTCTGGCAATTGTAACATCCCAAGACTGTGACATATTTCCTAACTGTGCTGCAATTAAAACCAAGATAATTTTTTCGTGAGATCAGGGAATTGACTGACCACTCAGGTACTTGTATGATTAGGTTTGTACCTTCCGGAATATTAAAGTTCTGTATAATTTTAATAATTTTGCAGTGTTCGCCTGCGCGAAAGTATCTACTGATTGCTGGCTGGAGTATGATATAATTGTAATCATTATAATCCTGGAATGCCACCTCATCCACATATTTAACCTCTTGTGTGATTTTGTCAGTTGTTTTCTCTAGCAAGGAGGGGCCAATGGTGCATCGAAGATAATTATTTTCGATAATTTCTGTTTTTTAACCCTTATATCGAGTATTTTATGAACGCTCTCTATTTATTTCAACTTTTCTTCCACCTTCAGAGTTTCAGCCTTGTTTACACAAATAATCTCTATGCTCCTATCCCTAAAAAAGCAATCTGTTAGATTTCGAAGAATATTCATGTTGATTGTGTTCAATACGCCTCAGACTTCTTGCATTTCTATTTCTGTATTTTTGGTTCCCTGTAAAGTGATGCCTTCAACGGGGCCTATAAAAGAGGAACAGCCATAAGCTCAGACTGTTCTTTTTGTTCCAAGACTGTTTCCAACAGGTTTAGTGTGAACTCTTTCATTTCGTTTATTTATTACTGAATTTACCTTAGTTACGGGACGCCAATTTTTTCAAGAGTAGATTTTAGTAGCCCGAGTTCCTCTTGTGTTTTGGCCAGTTCATCCTACAACTCTACAGAAGGTTTCTCTGTTACCTTCAGTTTCTGCTGGATTTCCTGTTGTCTACGTTGAGTCTCTTCCAGTTCCTATGTTATACTTTTCTGGTCCTGACACTTTTGTTTTAGCTGTTCGTTTTCTCTAATTATATACGCTAATTTCTCTTTAGTGTCGTGTTCATTTCTTGGTCTTGGGTTTAGGCCATCTTTAGCCGTGTTGCCAAACTTTTGAGTTCATCATTAAGATTTTTAATTTCCTCTTCCTTCTGGAATAACTTTTTTCTGGGATAATTTTAGCTTCAGGAACTTTCTACACTTTAATGCCACTTCGGCATCCACGTTTCCATTACGTCTTATATAAACCATGGTCTGGTTTAGTAGCTCATTAAACGTCAAGTCTTTAGCTATTTCTCATTTATATGCTAGCAGATGACTGGACACTTCTTTCTGTGAGTACTTTCTTTTCCTGCGCGTGCCTTGTCTGTGAATTTGCCTGATGTTTTGTATAACTTTGCTTGGAAGTAGGATCTTGTTGTTTTAAAAATGAAGAATGTTAATTCCGTTGAAGTTGACTCCTCGAACGTGTTTTAATATAAATTTATATGTACGCATTGTATAACATTTAGTACGATGTACGATAAGCATATGTTAATGATTCGGAACCGGAATAACACGATAATGAATAACACGGAAACTTCCGTGTTAAAACATACTTTCATCATATAAATGCTATAGTTATATATCGGATGAATGAAACTAGTTCTGCAGTTCGCAGTCAAGTCCAACAAATAAGAGTTAATTATGTCACCCTGGTATCGTCGGGATAGCCTGACAGGTAAGGCATTGGCACGGCACGCCAAGTATCCAGGTTCGATTCCTGGTCTGAACATTTTTCGCTCTGTTGGAATAAACTTCAACTGTGCTACTCCAGCCTTGGATATATTAAATGTGTTATGAATTTTTAAGTAATTTTAATTCAGTGACTTATTCACAACAAGTTGGGTAGCCCGTTGGAACACTTTCCTACGGGTATATGATAATGCTCCCCCTCTCCTTTAAACTATAAAATTAGCACCCCAAAATACCTTTGCATCAATACATTTTTGAAATTTCGAAATGTATTTTGTATTTTAAATGTATTTTGAAAATACATGTCTTTTGTATTTGTATTTTTCTAACTTTGAAAAGTGTTTCCTAATTTGTATTTTATGTTTTAAAACCAACGTATTTTGTATCGAAACTGGCTTTTCGGTGTATTTTGTCCATCTCTGCACCACTCCCCAATCCGGAAAAGCTGTAGGTGCATCACCTGTACTGCAGAAACAGGCCACAGAAGGATGTCGAACTAGGAATGCTATAACTGTCATCATGCAATCTGCCTGTCCCATGCAATTATGATCTGCCAAGGCTGCACCTGAACGGGTCAACGCACCTCCACTGTTCAATATTCTGACAGTGAATCCAACTAAGGCTAAGTGTATTCTACTTGCATTTTGAGTTTTGTTCATAATTGGTTTTTTTTGTTGTTGTTGTTGTTTTGTAAAGAAAACACAAGGCAATTTGGTGCTGGGTTTTAAATTTCAGTCTTTTATGTATTACTTACTTTTAGTGTAATAAACGAGGTTTTTTCATTCAGATTTGAAATATTCTCTCTTTGTACATCTAGTGAACGTCGCTGATCACTTTAAGAGCGTTAGAATTGCGTCAAGTAATTGCTAATGACGATTTTCTAACAGGCACCTGTCAGACATATTGCGCCCGAACTCGGTCGTCTCGGTCGTCGAGTTGAGACCGACGGAGGGTTAATTGAGTTAGAAAACGTATACCACAGGTGAAAATTCCCTTTCAGAAATTCCCGTTAAAAAACAGAAATATACTGGAGTTCTTCTCTGCACCCTGTATAAGATCTACAGAATTTACACACACAAAGTAATATGAGAAAACAGTTAAATTTAAAAACGCATACCACAACTGAAAACGCACTTCCAGTAATTATCTGTCATAAACAATACTGTAACCGAGTTCTTTTGTGTGTCCCTGGAAAGGAATGATAAATGCTATGCACAACATGTTCTACAGTGAGCATTTTGTACTGCACTCAGTCTATCAACGATGCATATGATTTTCAATATATATTTTGAATGGTGCTGTAAACGAACTATAAATGCTACAGACTTATTTTCAATGCCATTTTAAATCTAAATAACATATATTAATTACATAACAATCCAAATATATTTCCGCGAGTTAGAGCACTGTCAGACAGACAGACAAACCGATGTTATAAACACTTTTGAACTATATTGCAAAGTGTAAAGAAAGAAAATTTTATGAAAAGCACCGTACATTCATAAGCAAATTTAAAAAAATTATGAATATTTAGGAACAATAACACTTCTGTCAATTATGCAGAAGAATTTTTAAAACTGCTGACTGATAAATTGAAAACGATGATTCAAAAGTGGTGACTTTGTGCCTGATACTACAAATTGAAAAAAAAAAAATAGCCAGTGACGAAAACAATCAAAAAGTAATTTTGTATTGATAAAAATTAAATTTTAAAACTAAAATTGGTATATTAATTTTAATGAAAATACATACTCTTTTAGCAACTGTTCATCTATACTGAAGGATCGTCTTATTAGACATCAGGAATTTTCGGTGATTCAGACAAGTATTTGGAATTTCTGCTGCACTAATATAAAAATGATGTGCTGAAAAATCCATGTAAGTCATTTACTGAGGTTTTAGCTGAATTCCACTCATATTTTAGAGAAATAATCCAAAACAAATAGTAAATTGAAAACGTAAAAGATTTACAAAAATACTGACATGCATTTTCTAACAGCAAAACACTGATTTAAGTATGGCAAAAAAGTATAAGCACGTTTGTGACATTTATGCAAATTTGAGATATTAAATAATCACATGATCAAATGAGCGTTCCTTAACCCTTAAATGCCGTATGTTGCCAAATGGCAGCATATCCAATTTAGTCTTCTACAGTACTATTAGAATAACATTGAAGCTTTAATGCCTGATGTTGCAATAAAATATACACTTATAATATTTTTAAATCAATTTTAAACATGTAGATGGCAGCACTGATGTTGTTTAAGAATAAAAAAGTTTTATTTTTTCAATAGTTGCTACATGTGCTGTTTGTTTTGTTTAGAAGCTTACGAATTACCCTATTTTATTTTGCAGTGAGCAAGTAAAATATCATAGTTCGTAAATTTCATGTGTGTTTAATATTATACAATTTTATTAAGGAAAATTGCTTTTTCAATTAAATCCCAGTATTGCCGATTGGCAACAACCTGTTTTTAAGCCATAAACCACACTTAAAACAAAATATGTCTTTTTTAAGTATTTTTCCCATGATTTATTTAAGAAATGAAAGGCAGAAAACCTTTTTAAATTGATTTTTAAAAAATCAGGCATTTAAGGGTTAAAGTTGCTATTTAATTTCCGAAGTAACATTGAACGCTCAGAAAGATACCTGGGTGAACGAAATTTATGATTGTCGACAGCTTGAAGATTTTAATAATGAAACCGAATGCTATATAAGTTACTGATATTTCTCTCGCATTATACCGCTCAGTGCGAAGTACTTACGATTTGATGTACCTCAAGTAATCAACATACAGGATGATAGACAAATACGAAGACTGGCGTAAAATTAAATATTCTCTCTATAGTAAACTAAAACTCTGTATTTATGCGATTTTCAAAAGAAACCATGCGTAGAAAATTGCAGAATCTGGGTATTTTATAAAAGCAAAAACTTAACGCAAGACATGCTTGCAGCTACATCATAAACAGGCAATTCTGCACTGGAACCGATACTACATGTCGTACAGTGACGAATGGCTTTAAATGATGAAAAGGAATGGAGTTTTGAGCGTCAAGATTATGTGACAGATTTTCGCTTTATTATCCATTTGCATGATATTCATAAATTATCTTTAAGTTAGTCCAGCTGCGTCAAGTTGAAGTTTTAGGACGGATTTGACTACAACGGACAAATTTGCTTAGAAAAATATAAGATTACAGTGCATATCAGGCAACTTTTAAAACTGACGCAATATCTTTTAGTGAGCTTTTAAGTGGATCAAATTCGGTATTCCAACAAGATAATGCGTCCATCCCAGCATCCAAGTCAATAAATCAATCGTTGATGCCCGAAAATATTTCAGTTTTTCGTAAGCCAGCCTTAGGTTATGATTGTAACAAAATCGAAAATGTATGGAACAGTCCAATGAATATTGTGTATGTGAGTAGAAACCAACATTTCCTGTTTCAGAACTAAAACCGAAAGTAGTAGAGGCATGATTAGTGCTGAATCAAAAACTATTCTAAAACTTGAGATACTGATGAAAGATGTGTTTGATCGAATGGAAAATCTTGCTAGTTTTATCGGTTATTAAAGTTGTTAATTTTTTTATAAATGGAATTTTAATTTATATTGCGGAAAGTGCGCTACAGATGCGCTTTTACCTTTTCCTTTTGCAGATTACATGTGTCCATAATTATTATTAATAGAAATTATTTCCGAGGTCTTAATAGTTATTTAATTAAACTCTAATTTTACGTTCTTCCTAAACTTTTGTCCAGTTCTGTGCCATGGGACTTAACAAGAAAATTTTAGAATTTAGGAGCATTTTTAAGCATAATAATGGAGAAAACTGGAACATGTGCAATTTCGGAAGTAAAAATTAATTTCTTAAAATTTAAACGGAGTGTAGAAAATAGGCATTTACAATTTATAAAGTTAAAAGCTTTTACAGCAGTTTCTATGCTAAATAATGTAAATACTCAATCTATTAAAGCCAAAGTATCTATGTAGCTTTAATAAATGCGCTCCGTGAATAATGAGAAGTTAAGTGCCACGAAACATATTGAACGCCTATAGCTTACTAGTAAACATTTAAAATTGCAAAATTTGTGCTTAAAAAGGTATTACGAATTGCATTAAATATTTCAAAATGTAGTTCTTACAAAATGCTAACTAGAAAAATAATTGATTCGCAGATTCGGGATATTTTATTCAAATTGGAAAAAGGTAAACAAAAAAAATTAGGTTATGCAAAATACGTTTTTCTGAATGAAGTTTTCTGAACATCATTGGTAATAAAAAATTACATTGAATTACTCTCCACTGATTTGAAGGTAGGTGTTTGAAGTGCTGTTTTAACCAGTGCAAAAAGGTAAATGAACGGCATATATAAAACTGGATTTAAGCATGGTCAATATAATCTAGAGCCACAGGACGTCAAACGTTTAGCACAGTGAGAGAAAATTTGATAATGTTGATTACTTTTGTAGAGCTGGCAGAATTTAAAATGCAAACTTGAAAATAATTTACTCACGCAAACAGTGGAAGAAGGTATATTTATTTTAAATATATGTTTTCCGGGAGTAATAATTTTTATTATGCAATGATTGTGACTCAAAAATGAAATATTTAAATTTTCGAATAATTGAAAATTTATTAAATCGGTATTTGACATTTTTAACTTTTTCCAACATAGCCGAAAAGAGTTTAAGACTTTGGTTTGGTTGCCTGTATTTTGCCTACTCTCTGTCCACACTGTAACTCTCGCAAAGATTATCATGATATTGATATATGTAATTAAGGTCTCTCATAGTATGTTTCCTATTGAAGGTGAAATTTATTAGTAAAAGTAGTAATTGTTATAATTCGCTTACAAGGGCACACAAAATAATTTCGTTACATTATAGTCAAAGGATAAATTCGTTTGCGGAGTATTTTTAAGATGTTACGATACTACAGACCTAGGCGACTAAAATGGCTCCCAGTCCAAAGTGTGAGGTACAGTGATGATGGATGAATGGCATCTGGGATATACGATGTCACTAACGGTCCCCTTAAGGAATCAGGTGGAACCTCGTTGACTGTACGCCTTACACTTGAACAGGAAGGCTATGCAGGTGTGGACCTTTGTTCCTCCCACTTCTCCGGTCCATTTATGGATAATAAAATCACAAAAAAGAAGAAAAACCCGCTTAGGTTCTCCCTTGGGAGGTACCCAATCAACTTGTAAAACGGCTTCTTTGAAGCTGGGTCCTAGCACCAAGGAGGAAACCAGCAACCCAACTGCTGATGAAAGGGGAGATGCGAACAGTAGCTTGTAACACACTAACACTACAGTTGGGGTAGGGAGTATTCACAAAAACTCAAGAGTGCAATAGGCAATTTTTGGCTTCTTGAGTTTTAATTTACTCTTTTTTTGTAAAGGTTTTTGGCTTTTTCCCCCAGAGTCATCTTCAAGCTGCCTTTTGTTTGGTGAACTGCTTAAAACTTCAGACCTTCTGCTCCTCTTACTATAAGATCGCAGTACAGATGACTGTGGATACGGTGACAACTCCATTTGTTTGACGTAAGGTGAAGTTGTTGAAGTCGAAGCTATACCTTGTGAAACCGAAGTTGGGTTTATTTCACAGTGAATGTGCGTCTTTTCTATACATATCATTTTCTATTGAAAGCAATGATATTACGTTTAAAATGGGGAAATTACTGAGAATAGATAAAGTTGAATTATAATAAGAAAAGCTATTAAACCAAACTGTAAGTATTTAAGGCCCATTTTATAGCTCAGTGTATAAGTGACAAGTAAAATAGATAACATATATACTGGACAAGAGTGCGTACGCACAAGCCACTGCGCACCTTTGCACTATCGTCACGAAATAACATTGAAACATCAATAATGCCATCTATTGCTGAGCAAATCCAAATCACTTAGGTGACAGTTAGTCCAATGATAACCTAATCGAAAGAAACAAAAAGTTAATTACCTTTGTAATATTTATTATGATCATGTTTTAAAAAACCGCAAATATTATAACCGAGAACGCCCAGATCACTTTTTTCTTCTAAATTTCAAGAAATTTCATCAAAATACGCAGATTTTCTTCAACATAAACTTGTCATGTCATTACATCGTTTAGATATGTATAGCTAAACGCAAAACTCTATTTTCGGATTGAATAATCGCTCTGTGTACTCTTGTACACCGCGCACTCTTGCACCACCTTACCCGATCGTATTCGTAAGCCTTTAGAAATTCAATACGTTTTTAATACTCTCCATTCATTACTATCGCACTGATAATATCACTTTATGAGTTAAACTCGTAAAGTGCTGTTATCGTTAAAGTGTTTTGGTCTCTGAAAGATAAAAATCTAGTTGATATGCAACAATTGAAGTTACTTTAGATAATGCAAAGCCTTACAGCTGAAAACCGGATGATGTATAATTCGAATTTGTACGAATCTCCACAGTTGCATTTTCCCCGGTATTATTATAATAACTAACGGTATTATTATAATAACTCACGGTAATATTATAATAACTAACGGTAAATACTATGGTGTGGGTTATCCCCACAATCCCCCCACCCCAAGAAAAAACTTGCTTTTGAATACAGCATGCAAGGCAATTTCCCCCCTGGTGGTGAATTTTTTGAAACTTTTTTCCTTATTTCATATTATAAAATCTTATGAGCTCTTTTATACTATTTTCAAGTTTGGTATATTTTGGTGATTAGCTTTTATTTTATAGCGATTTCAAAATGAAACTTCAATTAATATCACTCTGTGTTATTATTGAATAACTATCATTGAATTTGGATTTTTTTCACTTTTTTTCATTTACCAGAGAAAAGGTTTACTATAAATAAATGGATTGTTGCAAATTGTAGCTCTGCAGACTGCAAAAAATAGTTATTGGGTGCCACATCAGGCCTGCGGGCAGCCAGTTAAAAATTCTTGCTCTACAGGTTGCTGGCATGGGAACGATTAAAAAAAAAAACCCTTTCCGGCAAACCTTTCAAACATTATCCCAAAAAAATCTCATAAAAGGAGGGTGGTTATTGCCTTTTGACGTCATTTATTATTTAATGAGGGGCTGTAATCATAGTTTACAAGCATATATTAGCGTGAGAGAAAGCCATATTCCTTATTGAGATTAATTTGGCATTCAAAAACATGGTCTGCAGTTTTCCCAATATTTTCGTTACTTCTTTCTAGGGTTTTAAATTGACATTTGATATTCTTTTGTATGCAAGTAATATAGAAAAAATAGTACAGACAATTTTTCATTCTATGTCATTGTAAACTTTAGAATGATTTGTTGCAATCATTTCGGATTTTTTACCTCATATTGACTTTCAAGTTTATCTCTCTTTTAGGGTAATACATGCAACAGCTAGTAGTTGTGTATCTAACCTCGGCGATTTTTAGGTACAGAAAATAAGCACAACTGCCAATCATGTATGATTCATCGCATGTTTTAAAACTGTGATAATCATTAATATCAAAGAAAGAATGATAGTTTTGACTTGCCTTGATATGTATGAGATTTCCAAAAATCGTGCATTCAGATTTAAGTCTCTTGATAGCGTATTTGAAAAAAGAAGGGAGAAAAACTGAAAAAATATTTTGGAAATGAGGAAAAACTTAAACTGGTACTCAAATTCATATGGACTAAACGCAACAAATATTGCTTTGAACCATGATAGTTATGTTTTAACCTTATATGTATCTTTCGAAATGAAGTGAAACCTTGTAGAGAAAAGGATAAATCTTCTGATGTGGCGGAAAATACAGTTAACTAATTTTCCAATTTTGTCATTATTCACCAAACGGATGTTAGAATTGACTGAAACGTCGACATTAGTGGAATTGGTTATTAGTAGTACTATTTTCCTGTAAATAATTTTAAATCAAATGTAGACCTTGAAAATGTAAATTTGCCCTTTTTTATGGGATTATTTAAAATAATATCATATAGCTATATTTGTGATATTTTGCGCTATGTAGAAATAAATATATAGGTAAGTTTGATCCTGATCTCTCATAATACTTGTTGTGCTTACTTCAATAACGTTATTTCAGGTAAATTTTTTAAAATATCAATAAAAATACATTATACAATTAATGCTTAATTGTATTTTTTTGTATAAATGAAAATAGAATGAAAAGAAACAGAAAGCTAATCGAAAGTAAAATTATTTAGTTTTATTTGTAAAAGTAAATACATTTATTTTTAGTAATACATGCTGAAATGTATTACTAAAAAAAATGTACTTACTTTTAGTAATCTTTCATTTTAAGTAACAAAGTTATAATAACGTAAAATTAAATTAATCGATTAAAAATTAGATTAATACATTGATTTTCTGCTTAACTGTTTCAAAATTTTAGTTGGTTCCTAACACCGACATACAACATTCCAGGTGTAAGTCATACATGCAAAACGTATTAATTACATTATAAAAAAATTCAACTATTTTGCAGCTTTCACTATTAACATATTAAAATATACCAGCTGTAAATAAAAGGGTAGTTGCATTTGTGTATCATTATTTTTTTATTATTCAGATGATATTAGTTAGCTTTTTCATTAGATTTCTTTAGTTATTTATTAAGACTGTATATTCTTTAAATTGCCTAACATTGTCAGTAAGTATGATTTATGTAACTAGTTCATAAATATACTCTAGAAAAACGAATATAAAAAGTTCAACATCTATAACAATTTAAATTTTGGGGTCTCCTTTGTTTTCGCATGTGAAAAATGGCCTTAGTTCTATTAAATAAACCGCTAATTATCATGAAGTACCAAATTTTGAGTTTTATACATTATTTACAATTCATGAAAATATTGATTATACTTCAATTTAATTTCTATAGTCTAAAGAAAAAGTACTCGAATATAAACAATATAGAACTTAATCTAAAACTTGAAGGAATGTATTTGAATGGTGAAAGATTCATGTTTGTGTAGAAAAATAAGTTAATGGTTAATTGTAATTTGTATGAATAAAAATAGGATTAGAAAGAACAGAAAGTTAATCGAAAGTAAAATGATTTAGTTTCATTTGATATTAAAATCCTGTGAAACAGTAGATTGTAAAACACTTATTAAATCAATAAGTTCAACAAAATATTTCATTAACATCATGAGATAATTATTTACTGTAATTTTTTGAAAGTAAAAATTTATTTTTACTGTTAGTTTTAACAGATATTCCCAATTAGCAATTTTTCTGAAAAATTTGGATTTCGATTTTGTTTATTAGTATATACCGGGTGTCCTAAATAGGACTGACTGATTTTAAAATTTGATAACTTGCAAACGGTGACAGATATTTAAAAAATTCTTGCAGGAGGGTTATGCATGAGGTCAAAAGTTTTTTTACTGTGATTTTCGACTTTAGTTCGAATCACAAACAATAGATGGCGCTGTAAGCAATAGGCGCTAAATACAGGTTCGATTTTTTGGCTTTTCTCTTCTTCCATGCGGAAAATGGAGATTAAAATATATTGACTGGGCCTCGAAGTACATAATATCGAGCCTGAATTTAGCGTCTATTGATCACAGCGCCATCTATTGTTTGTAATTCGAACTAAAATCGAAAATCACTGTAAAAAAAACTTTTGACCTCATGCATAACCCACCTACAAGAATTTTGTAAATATCTGTGACCGTTTGCAAGTTATTGAATTTTAAAATCAGTCAGTCCTTTTTAGGACACCCGGTATATATAAATTCAAGATAATTTTATCCTTTTATTAAGAAATTTGTGTTATTGGTTTTGGGGTAATAACAATAAGATGCTCAATGAAATATTTATTTTGTGATACACTAGAGAAAAATCTCATGAAAGCATACAATATAATATCATGCATTAAATGAAAGCGAATTTCTCCATGACGTTGCATTATTCAAACGATTTGAAAACCTGTTTGCATTTTTGTTGTCATATATTAAGACTGATATTAGAAAGAAAAATGGACAAGCATTTCTAAAATTTTACGTAATCATGTGTGGATTTTTATCGTTATTTTCTACTTTAAATATTTATTTATTGATTTAATTATTTTCATTAAATGGCAAATTCATTTTAAAGTTTTGCAGTGTTCAAGTTTCTATGCACTTTTTTATATTCGACATGATTAATTTATATTGACGTATTCATTTTTTTTTCTTGTTTTTAAAAAGAACTTCATTTGCTACACATTATTTTTATAAAATAATATTTAACTACATATACTTTAAAATTATATTGTACTGTTACATCAATTATATTATTAAAAACTTAATTAGTTCAAATGAAAGTAAAAATTACGTTTTATGTATATAAATAAAGGTCTTGTATATATTATAGTCAAAAGATGTCAAAGAATCAGTCAGGCAAAAAATAATGATGGTAGTTTTATGCACTCTGGACGGATAAATATGAAAATATTCCATTATCAAGAGTGGCCAATACATATAAATAATATTTGTCAGGAAAAAAACTGTTTAACGCATATGATTAAAAGATATAAAACATGTGAAAACAAAGCAATAAGTTGCTATAATTATATACCTACACTTTATTCCGAGATTTTATAGGGGACCGGGACACAAAAATCTTCAAATTTTCTAAAAAAAATTATTGCATTAAAACTTTCTCTGTTTTTTTCTGCTTCAAATGACGTTTAAATCATGTTTCTATTTTAATTGGAATTGGAAATATAAATTTTTTGTTTTGGCCTCTTTTCAAAATCTAGCTTCAATCAATGGTTGTCGCAGAAACGACTTCTTGTGAAAAGAAGTTTTTCTTTGCGACGGGTTTTTCCTCATTTCTCGTATTTAAATTGTTATAAGTCAAGAACCATTAAAGATAAGTGGTTCAAACTTGGAACATGTCTCTTTCAATTGTTTTACTTTAATTTTGATTCAGAAAATGTGAAAAAAGTATTTACTTTTGAAAATATGATTTTTTAAATAAAAGTTACATAATTTTTTTAAATTTTTACTTTAAATATTTTAAATTTTTATTAAAATTAATATTTTTAACAATGCTGAATCAAAATTAAAACTTACGTATTTATGTTTAATTAAATGAAAAGACTTGAAATTCTACAATTAATATTTCGAGTTATAACGATTTTAAATTACCCCACTTTTAATGAATTTTAAATTTTAAATTGAAAATGTATATATATATATATATCAGAAGTTTTATCATGTGATTTCGTTTACAAATGATATGGTTAACCATAAAAAAAAAAAAAAAAATTCTAAATTTTAACTCAAAAAATAAAAATTATTTTAAAATGTGTCACCGACCCTTTTAAACAGGAATATAAAAATTAAAATCACAAAAATAAAAATTGTATTTGACGTTTCAGTTTGTTTTAAAAACTATCCTCAGGAGTTAACTTTCTTAAATACAAAACGACAAAAAGTTTACATGCTACATTATCGAAACTATATTCCAATTATTGATATATATCAGGAAGTTGAATATAACTTCGATAATGCAACATGTAAATAATTTTTTGCCATTTCGTATTTATCAAAGTTAACTCCTGAGGATGGTTTTGAAGATAAACCGAAAGGTGGAGTAATTTTTATTTTTGTGATTTTACTTTTTACACCTTTGTTTAAAATCTCGGAATAACGTGTATGTTAAATAGCAACTTATCGTTTTGTTTTCATATTTGAGTGGTTATACAGCGTGAAGTCCTCATTTTTTACGATATAAAACATTCAGATTTATCCTGGGAAAACACAAATAATGAATGATAGATAAAGAGTAGGTAACAGATGGAAAGAAAATTTTTAAAAATCAGCTTTAGTCACCTCAGATTAAACCAAGATACAGCGTCTAGAAAATATAGTGTGGAAATCTGCTATTCAAACAGCGCTAAAAAGTTGTGTACCTTAAATGTGCAAAGATGCTAAAATCCAGGGAGCCGATCTCAGCGACATCTGCGATATATTTTAAATTTCAAAGTAAACATTGTATTGTTACAGCGTCTAGACCAAATCATCTTGGAGTTTTAGAAAATATCCTGCAGATGTCGCTGTGATCGACTCATTGGATTTCAGCATCGTTTGAGATTTAAGGGATCCAATATTTTAGCACTTTTTAGCTCACAGGCTATGAAAGCCTGAGAGCTAATGTGCCCGCCGGTTCTGTATGTATGTACGTTGGTATGTATGTAACGCGATAACTCTTGATAGAAACTTTTTTCTAGGCCCATTCTGATAAGGCGCTTCCCCGATTAGTTTTGAGAGTTCATTGATTAAGTATAAAGGGGGTTAGTTCCACCCTTAATTTAGATAAATGGGTTTTTCATGCAGAATTATTCGATTTGCTCCAAATTTCGCATACCGGTTTATTATGTTAAGGAGCTTCCCTGACTAAATTTGGAGGTTCATTAGTTAAGTATAAAGGGGGAAAAGGGTGTTAGACCCCCTTAATTTAGGCAAATGGGTTTTTCATGCAGAATTATTCGATTTGCTCCAATTTCGTATGCCGTTTTATTATGTTAAGAAGCTGCCTTGTTTGGAAGTTCATTTGTTAATTATAAAGGGAGAAAAGGGGGGGATCTAGCCCCCCCCCCCTTAATTTAGATAAATGGGTTTTTCATGCAGAGTTATTCGATTTGCTCCAAATTTGGTATACCGGTTTATTATGTTAAGCAGATGCCTTGATTAAATTTGGAGGTTTATTGTTTAAGTATAAGGGGGGTAATCACCCCTTAATTTAGAAAAATGGTTTTTTTATGCTGAAGTGTTCGATTTGCTTCAAATTTGATATACCGGTTTTTTCTGAAATGCCGCTTCCTTCATCAGATTTGGAGATTCATTGGTTAATATAAAAGGGGGAAAGGGGGGCAAGTTCCCTCCCCTTAATTTAGATAAATGGATTTTCATGCAGAATTATCCAATTTACTTTAATTTTTTTCCTATGTTAATTCTGATAAGGAATTTTCCTGTTTAAATTTGGAGGTTCATTAGTTAAGTATAAAGGGGGGAAAGGGGGTTAGACCCCCCCCTTAATTTAGAGATATTTTTTTCATGCAGAATTACGTGATTTGCTTCGAATTTGGTAAACCGGTTTATTATGTTAAGGAGCTTTTCTGATTAGATTTGGAGGTTCATTTTTTAAGTATAATGGGGGGGGGGACGGGGGCTAATCCCCCTTCATTTATTTTTTGAGGTGCATTATTCTTTCAAATAAGCGTATAATATACAATTAGAGTGAATAGCCTGTGAGCACAATGCCATCAGTTTAACTGGGCACTTTTCTATTTATTTAAGTATTACTGGGGTAGTCGATTTCTACACCATAAATTGTAGACGCTGAAACCTAGGTGTATTCAAACAGATTAAAATAATTTACTGTTGTGGGTTTCCGTCTAACGTTAAAATAATATCAATGGATATAGATCAGATTTCAGTTATGATTAGGGAATATTGAGGTTGAGTAAGTTGAGGTGCGGTTAAGTAAGTATCCTGAGAAAACATAAATAATGTATGATAGATAATGAGTAGATAACAGGTGGAAACAAAACTTTTAAAAATCAGCTTAAATCACCTCAGATTAAACCTACGTGGATTTAAATAATTTACTATTGTAAGTTTCCGTCTAAAGTTTAAAAAATATTAATGGATAGAGTAGGTGGGGTAACGATACGCACGGGCCAAATATACGCACTTGCTGATGTAATATGAAGCAACATTTCTACAATGATGTTTGCTAGGTGGCAGTTTGATTTCAAGTGAAGTAATGGTGTGTTCATACCTTGTCAAAAAAGGAGCACTACGTGCCAAGAAAATGAGATAAGTTTAAATTTTAGAATTTTGATCTGATATTTTTAAAATTTCACTTTACTGTTTTGCTGCCAATAATTCGAATTTTTACAAATCCAAAAATTTTGTAGAGAACGGAAACTATTTAGCTTCTAAATGTCCTGTAGTTTACCTCGATCCTATTCGTTTAAACTTGTAGATAGCCGGTTAAGCAAAATACTGCAGAATGTGCAGAATGGGGTAAAAGTACGCATCCGTCTTGGGGCAAAGATGCGCACAAGTTCAAGATGCGGGGCTTTGCCCCATCGTTTAGTCAGATGCAAAGCTTTCGACAATTACGTTGTGAAAACGTTATATTTTTCTAAGTTAGCATTCTATAAAATATAATAGCTACTATTTCTTTAAGTAGTTAAGTACCTTTTCTTTTTAAAGTTTTTTAAAAATATAGAACGTAGATCCTATCCACTTTTAAAAATCAATATTCTTTTTTCATGAAACGCTTTTGTTTTAAGCCTCATCCCTTAACTCTTGTTAGCGGTCTCACAGTTCGCTGCTATATTCAGTTTTAACAGTTTAACTTGCAATTTTCAGTTTAACTATTTTTATCTTTTTTTATCTGGACATAATAAAAGCACAGTGATGAATGAGTTATTTTCCGAAAGAGTCTGCATCCGGCTTTCGATAGTATACTTATACAGCCACTCAAAAAAGTAATGGGGTACTTGGCAAATATCAAACGTTAAACTACTTGTAAAAATATTAATAATATTAACACCAAAACAACATTAAAAATGAAATGATTTAACATTTGGTAAACATTATATATAAAAAAATCTTAAATATTTTATAATTCCAATTTGTTCTAGCTTTATAAATACTATACAACCTCAAACAGATCTCAAAAAATTTTTGGGACACTTTTGAAATAAAAAGTTAAAAAATATTTATCGCATCAATGAAAATTAATTTACTACCACTATACTTTAAAGTATATTTTAGAGATTAAATTTCAGCATATCATGTCTTTCATGTTACAATGGGGAGCAGGAAAGATATCTCTGTGGATGTGCGAAATCTGATTTTAAATCACTGGGAAAATGGGAAATCAGTTCGTCGTATAGGAGAAATCTTAAAATCGAGTAAGTCTAGTGTGTTTAATATTATCTCCAGATTCAAGGAAATATAATAAATAATGTTGAAAACAAACAAAAATCAGGGTGTCTAAGGTTATTTAGTCGCGGCTGCCACTGGAGGCAATTTTTCTATTCTATTCCCACCACTATTTAAAATAAATAAATTTTGTAGTAGAGTAGGTGGGAGTAAATATACGCACGGGGCAAAGATACGCACTGACTGATTTAACATGAAGAAACATTTCTACAATCATGACGGCTAGGTGGTAGATTGATCTCAAGTGTAGTAGTTGTATATTCAAACCTTGTGAAAAAAGTAGCACTCCGTGCAAAGAAAATGGGGCAAGTTTAAATTTTCGAATTTTGATCTAATATTTAAAAATTTTCAGTTTATAGTTTAGCTGACAATACCTCGAATTTTTACAAATCCAAAAATTCAGTGGAGAACGTAAGCTTTATAGCTTCTAAATGCAGTATAGTTTACCTCGATCGCATTTGTTTAATCGTGAAGGTAGTCGGCTAAGTAAAATACTGCAGAAAGTGGTAAAAGTACGCATCCGTCTTGGGGCAAATATATGCACAAGTTGAAGATTCGGGGCTTTGCCCTATCGTTTTAGCTAAATACAAAGCTTTTCACAATTACGTTGTGGAAAGTTTTACTTTTTATAAGTTAGTATTCTATAAAATATAATAGCTACTTAACTAATATAAGCTAGTTAACTACCTTTTAATTTTTCTAGTTAAGTTTTTTTTAAAATAAAGAACGTAGGTATCTACCTACCTCCTTTTAAAAATCAATATTCTTGTTACATAAAACGCTTTTGTTTTAAGTCTTAACCATTGACTCTTGTTAACGGTCTCATAGACCGCTTCTATATTCAGTTTTCATAGCTTAACTTGTAACCTTCAATTTTACTATTGGTGTTAATTTAATTTTGATTCGTTTAGAAACTCAGTAGTATCGCCAAATACTTCTAAATGAGAATTTTTTTATTATAATAGACCTTTGCATAAAGTTTAGAGCAAAAACAGAATCTTATGAGTCAGTCAATCCTTTTATTCATTCTACGATCAAGGGGACTTTGAGATCGCTCACAGTATTTATGCAACAATTTTTGTCACAGTAGTCAGAGGTTAACTGCTATTTGCGATCTCACAGACAGCAGTTGTTTACTTTTTTATCATGGTTTAACTTACAATTTTCAGTTTAATTATAAATACTAGTGAAATTTACTAATGCTTTTGCATAACTCATTCGTTTTATTGGAAATGGGGCAAAAAACGACTATAATAGGGCAAAAATACGCATTGCGTATCTTTGCCCCACCACTGCGTACTTTTACCCCAACCGATGGAGCAAAGATACGCAGAGCAATGCTTTTGAAAAATTGCAATTTCTCACAGAATTATAATTTGACAGAATGTCGGCTGATGCTGTCACTTACCCAAGGTTCTAATCTAGCATTTTAATCACTCATTACATGCGTTTAGTCCAATGTGTGCTTAAAAATCAAAATGTATGGAAAGTGCGTATCTTTACCCCCACCTATTCTACCCTTTACGCAAATTGGTCAATCAAAAGTTTATTCCACCCTAGAAATAGCAGGTGGATATTAGTACATCCCTATCCACCATAAAGATACCAAAAAGTTTACATTAGTAACTACGTTTGGCTTTTATGATGATTGTATTTACCTTTTGGATTCAAAAATGTCTCTAAAAATCTTAATCATACCTCCAGTAGAAACCTTAATAAGTATAAAATTAACTTTGTATCCATTTTGATGATATAATTGTATTTTTCAAAGATGAGGAAAAAAATTGCGACATTTAGAAATGTTATTTTACAGTTTCTTTTAAAGAGAACCTATAATTAATAATATCTAACTGTAATTTTCTGAAAACTAATAGGAATTTCTTTATATATGAATTTTTAATGGTTGTATAACCCCAGACAACCCAAATATTAAACTTATAACTCCTAATCAATGTAAAACAGTTACATCGTTTTGGGCACCCAAAATTGTATATAATAAGTTCTTGGCTAACTATGTTAAAATTAGATATCCATTAAAAAACTTGCTGAAGAAAATTTATCCCCTATATATGGGGCCAAAATTGTCAAAATTCCTTTAAAAAAATAAAAAAATATTTTAACTGAAAAGCAAATTTTGAGATTGTTCGATCCAAAAGCAACTTATCACTTATTTGCTGATGCATCAAGTCATGGAGTGGGATGTGTTGTGAAACAGCATTGGAACTACTAATAAAAAGGAATTGACATATCCCTAAAATAGTAAAGCTTCAACTGTAACCGTTTCCGCAGGGATGACTGTAGCCAGAAGAACTTCCCCCAGTAAATTTAAATAGAAATTTTCTATTTATTTAAACTGCCTATTAATTCAAATTTTCAGTCATAAATAATGGCAGAAACAACTTTTCATTTTTACTGGTGGAAGTTTACTTTGGCGGTAGTCAGGACATGCGTTTCCGCCATATTGTGACAACCTAGACAACCTCCTGTCAGTATATCAATGAAAAAGATTATAATACTTGGATTAACTGACACCAGTAAAAAAATATATAATTTTTTACATATTCGTAAGAAAATATTTCTATAAATAAGGCTGTTAAAAGAGACGGAATTTTCTTTTCAAATATACTGGTGGGAAGTTTGATCAGGCAAATCAGAAACTGTTGATCGGATAAAAAAAAACAGCCACCATCTTGTGACAACTTCCTCAGTTACTTCACTCGCTACTGGTAGAAAATACACTAAATGTCTCCTCCTCTTAATTCATAACTCCATTGAAACAACTGGTAAAATGGAATTTTACGACCTGTAGCATGTGATTGTAGAAGTACCTTGATTATGAAAAAATATGCAGTTAAATGCGAAAAATGCATAAAAATGTTGGAATATTGTGGTTTCCTTAGATAAATTCTATCATTATTTACTCTGTCTAAAATCTGTCATTCATACTAACCACGAGGCTCTTACTTCATAAACGTTAAAAATTTAACAAGACTTCTGTTCTGCTGATTCTTTAAACTTAATATGTTTCACTTTTGACTATGGAAATAAATATCAGAAAAAGCTCAGTTTTGATTGTGCTGTTAATTTTATTAATGGACTTTTATTTTTTCCGTGGAAGGCGAGTTTGGAGAATAGTTACATTATTAATGGCTGGATTTAGGACTTTTGATTGGCATCCGCATTTTTCCGTGCAGAAACTTCCGGGAAATAACTCTTCTATATCTGAATGCAGAAAGAGGCGAATCACATTTATTTCATCACCTTTTCCTTTTAACCCTTTGTAACTCAACAACTCCGATTTGAAATATTCTCACAGAGATTAAAAAATACATCATTTTATGCAAGCAAAAAAAAATTAGAGCAGAAAAATAAAATTTTATTAGAAAAAATGGATTTGTTGCATATCTGCAACATCTTGCCAAGTGGCACAAAAACTGAACATATTTAAAATTTTAATTTACATGAAAATTTTTTAAACAATTGTTAGTTTTGTTGTAGCAAAGTTCCACATCATATTTCTCTCAATCAGTTTGAGTAAAGCTTTTAAAATCGGTGTATTTACAACATATTATTTTTTCTGCCCTATATGACCGGCGCCCAATTTCATCTAGGCGCACTTCTTTTGGTGGAATATGTTGAAAAGGCGCTCTATGCTTTTTCTGTTGAATTCTTTTTTCTACGAGACCTTTCCCTTTTTTGCTAGCTTTGGACTTATTAATTATACAGAAAGGAGGGGGGTCCCTAACTTACACTAGAGCAATTAAATAATATAAAAACAGACTAATGTTCCCATTTTCAATAATTTTGCTCTTCTGAAAGAAATGCAACTTAAATAACCATTAGAAGAAATTTTCGATGCTCTTTCGATATTTTAAAAAAATCCATTACAAGAAAAGACATGGCGCGTTGTTGCAGATCTGCAACAAACAAAAGTTTACGTTTATCTTATACATATTATAAACTTTCTAGCTCGAAAATGGTCTTTAAATAAAGAATTTAAACTTACCTTTGTAAACAGTTTACTTGTAGACGTCTGCAGACTTTTTTAACTGCACTATTTCAAATTTCAAAGATTAATTCAGAAAAAATCACGTGTGGCTGATCAAGCAATAAATCAAACTTTGGCACGGAAAAAAAATCAGTATCGCCATCTGTTGCGGATTTAACGAAATAATTATGTTAATAGTAGTAGAATAGAATAACAACAATCAACAAAATCGTCTTTTGAAGTTTACTATTGAAATAACAATGACGTTTTGGTTATGTTGCAGATCTGCAGCACGGTGATACAAAGGGTTAAAGTTGTTTAGAATTTGAAGTCTGGATTGGCCTATAATTGTTAGGCTGAGTAAAAAGAAAACTTATCAGGGGAAGATTTAGCTTTGAGCATTACAGTTTAACCCTTAATGGGGCAGAAAAATTCTGTTCGTAAAATGATGAAAGGATTGACTGACACCAGAATTTACAAACGAATTTGTTTTTCTAAGCTTTCATTATAAAAGGAAACTTTTATTAAAATATTCTTGGTGCCGTTTGTCAGTTTGGAATTAATATTAGGTGGTCACATCGTGTGACTACAGCCCTTGAAAAGATTAAATTTGGAAAAAATTAGAAAATAATTGTCAGATAGTCTTCAATGCATTCGAATAGATATTTTGAAGTGCCCTTGAACGAAAATTTTTAACTAATCGTCCAGAAGTTTTCGCGCAAACGCACACACAAACAAAAATACAATTCCTTTTAATTTAAAGATATTTAATTTTACCTTGTTGTAATTCTCCTTCAACGCATAAATCTTCAATTACTTGTCTGGACTCCGATACTACTGAATCATATACTCTTTGTTGTGCAGTATTGAAGCAACGTGAACTATGTTCATCTATACATTTTACACCTTGTTGTAGTTTTCTGAAATTAAGGGAAAGAGAAAATCAGAATAGATTACATTGATAAAAATTGTTTTAAATGTTTAATTTTACACGCTGCTAGAAATAATAAAGTAAACAAAATTTCTGTTATGAGTGAAAGAGAGATATACATACTTTATATTTTAAAATCCCTGCTGGCTTGGCCTACAAGCGGAGGTAGATTTCGAAGTTAAGTACTAATTTCACCAACAAAAACTAAATCAAGATTAGAGATAAACATAGTTTAACAATTTTTTCTGGCCGCTTTTTGCGAATTTTTAATTTCATTTTTCTGTAAGAGCTCGTTTTATCAGAATCACATTAAGGCGGTATTCAAAAAATATTTTTCCACCCTCAACAACTCATAATTGTCTAACACATTTTCAGACTAATTTTTAAAAGTAAAAACATGAAACTTGCTGATGTGACTTTTTGAAGAGATTTATAAGCGACGTGTGTTTTTATTTTTCGTTCAGTTAATTAGAACTCGATATATAGTTATTTTCTCTGTACGACCATTTTTTTAGTTTCCAGCACTATCGCTTCGGGAAATTCGGTTCAAAATGCCCACTTTGACAGCATTTTTTGAAATATATTCTGACTTTATCAAAAATCAAGCAATGCAGCACATTATTAGTTTCTGAATAAAAGAACCTAGTCCAAGAGCCGACAGAACTAAAACCTATGCTATCAAGCACAAGAAAAAAACCTTATGGAAGAGTAGAAGTAGGGTAATCCAATGATTCATGTCTGTTGGGAGTGAAATGGTGTATAAGCCAAAAATTAATACCATCAGTAGGTTTATCATGGTAGGTTTATCATTGTGTTTTCTTGCTCTCAGTCCTCCATGTTTTCATACCTTTGTTTGTAGGACGAACACAATAATAAACCTACGAGTCAACCACTGGTGATATTAATTTTTGGCTTATGCACCACTTCACTTCCGGCAGACATGGGCCATTAGATTCCCCTACTTCTACACTTCCATAAAATAAAGGTTTTTTTTCTTGTGCTTGATAACATAGGTTTTTGTGCTGTTGGCTCTTTGACTAACCTGCTAAGGGAATGCTTTTGAGAGCAAAAATGAATTTAAAAATGAGTCAGAAAATAACCTGTTTGGATTTGAGTACACCTTAATACGATAATTTTATCGTCAACCCCTATTTTTGTTTATTTATTTATTTATTTATTTTTTTTTGCTGTAAGAGTTGATCCTATCAAATACTTGTAGATAATATTGAGAAGATGTATAATGCATGTAAGCGGATTGGATATCTTGTGAATTGACTTCACACCCCCCCCCCCCCACACACACACACACCATTTTTCTTCATTTTCATTTTTTTTTTTTTTTTGCAGTAACATGTTGGTCCTATCAAAAACTTGTCAATATAAAAGTTGTAGATAATATTAAAATTATTTATAATAAATTTAAGTGAATTTGATATCTTAAAAACTGACGATGTTGTGAATTTTTTTCTCCCTAAAACCCTATTTTTTTCGCCCTCTTAGCCCATTTTTAATTTTATCAAAAATCTATGATGCATAAATTTTTAGCCCTTTTCCTAGACGTAATAATAACTTTAAACTGATTTGGTATGCATAAAAATTAAGAAGTTATAGAGTTTTTTTGGTTTTCACAACACACCTCCCTATTTCTATCCCCTTGGTCCGATTTTTTCTATTAACGAACTTGATTTTCTACTCCTTCATTTTATGTAGGAGTTTGGAAGAGATTTGTGCAGAATTAAGGAAGTTATCGTGCCCATAAAAAAGTTATATAGATAGATAGATAGATAGATAGATAAAGTTTTTTACTGAGGGTGGTTTTGGGTTCTAGGGGTCATGATCGGTGTTGATCTGCAAAAATGTTTCAGAAATTCCAACATAGGGGAGATTGCACTAGGTAGTATTTCATACGAAATCTACCTAAAACTAATGCACTTTTGTGCAACCTTCCATTCATATTGACATACTTCTATGCAGTAATATTTTCATGTTAATCACGTATTTACAAAGTTTCATTAGATGTTTCATATAAATTTAAACGAATTGATTTCTAGAGATAAGGTTTTTGGTTTTACAGATTACGCAGATCGGTGATGAGAAAATTGTCTGTAAAGCAAGTTTTTTTTTAATGGTTTTATGGATGCTTATTACAGGAAAAATACTGAAACGTTTCCATCATGGACAGTTTCAGCCAGTGGTGTAGCCAGGGAGGGGGTCCAAATATTCTTCATACCAGTAATATCGTAAGGTTTTCTTCGCCTAGATTAATAGCAGAAAAATCTCCGATTAGATAAGATGAACAGAACTTTATAAAATTAGTGGTATCCAGAGCATCTGTACCTCCACTCTGGCTACGCCACTGGTTTCAGCACAAATTCGGTCTATGTTTTACGAATTTAGTATATAAATTCTTATTTATATGAGTTCCCTAAACACTTTAATGAACTTAGAATAGTAAATTGGTGTATTGAAATAGTAATAAATAAACGTGATATAAATTAAGAATATTCTTTAAACTAGTGAAATTGCCTGAGAGTGAACTTGATTACTGTAGTATTGTTCCAGGTTTCATAGCAGATTTCACATCTAATATAAGATTTTTAATGATTCGACAAAAAGAGTCTGCAAACAGTACTGTTGCATAACGGAAAAAGAGCATGCTGTTGTAATTGTTGCGCCTTGAGTTCATCGGAAAGAGAGCAATAACGATCTCAATTGATTCTCAATAACTTATGATCTCAATAATCATAATTCTCATTCAGATCGCAAATAGGCCATTTGAAACAATATGGAGGTAATTTCAATATTCTTTGCTGAACAAATTTCATGGATTTTTATTTTGGTGCTTGTTTTTATTTTGTAGATTTATTTGTAGAACCAGATACGAGAAAACTGATGAAAGATGAAGTATTTTAAAATGGAAACAAGTGGAAGAAACCCCCAGAGATCTTTCAAACTAGTTATCACTAACTGAAACTAGCTTTTTACAAAATAAGAAGAATCCAAAATACAAAGCTATCGCAGAAAAGATTCTAGAAAACGTCACGATTATACAATGTATTATCAGCTAGCAAGTTCCTTTACTCGTAGAATAGTTGAATGACACAACTACATTTAGTTTTAACATTTTCCAATGTAGTTCAATAGTATTTATGAACTCAGTTTGTTTGACATCTGCTCATCTATCCGTCTGTCCGCGCTATACTTCTTATAAGTAAACTTGGATTGCTATGTAATTTTTATATGTTATTGAGATTCACTAAAAAATGTTAGCTATTGAAAATGAAGTGTGTAGCCTTTATAGTTTGTAAAAAGGATACACTAAGAAATGGTCAATGAGAAAAAATCTTTTGAAATTAATTTTAATAATATTACGTGACTTCAAACATAATTAAATGAATATGTATCGTGGAGGTGGACTATAAAATTCTTTTCGTAGAGTATAGAATAAGTAGCATTTATAGTTTGTTTACAGGGACAAAAAAATTACATTATATTATGATGTATGGGGGGGGGGGAATTGCTTGCTGTGCATTTGAATAATTTTATGATACTTCAAACATAATGAAACTGCTACGGATCACTGAAGCGCACTACATCATATCTTCTATGGATTATGGAATGCATAGCATTTATTTTTCATTTATAGAAGAAAACAAAAAAAATTCTGTTGCAGGACTGTCTATGACCGATAAACTTGAAGTGTGTTTTCAGCTTTAGTAAACTTAGTTAAAACTTAACAAATTTTTAGTATTAATTCTGGATTTAATTTTCACACATTTACCGGACATACTTTTGCATACATTAGTGGTCATGGACAGAATTGCTGAAAACGTGTTTTTACTGGGTTATGTGTTTTATAAACTGCTTATTTAGATATCATATTTAACTGTGTAAAAAATAAATTTTCTTAACATTATATTGTTAACGTTGATTTTTTCATAATCTTTGCCTGGTGCGTGATTTTTCTTTCTTGTATTTTTATGTTTCTGAAAGAAATCAGAAAACATTTTGAAAGTTTGTTTCCGAGATCTTGTATGAAATAAAAATGCAAATTAATAGTTAAGTAGAAATTAATTATAAATTTACTATACAAGACTCTTAGAAAACATATGATAAAATTTCAATTTATGTACAAATTATGCTAATCTTGACTGACTAATACTTAGAAATTTATTGGGCGCAGAACGCGCCTTATATAATGTGAGTATGAGAAAGTAATGAAAAGCATCATAATAGAAAATTTTAAGATGAAAATATTTATTTTAACCATTGATCATAAATTTGGGGAGAAAAATAAAGGTATGTTTGTAGCAAAATAAAGTAATAAATATTCTTGGCAAAATAAAAACCTTGTGCAACCTGGGTATTTCATACCCATCGGGTGTGCTTCTGATTAATAGATGATATCAATTACATGACCCTCATCATAATTTAATATAAGGTATAAAATGCATTTAATTTAACAGTTTCCTGATAGTTAAATCTGTTTAAAAATTTTCACTGAATTACAACTATTTTAACATATTATTTAATGTAGAAACATTGCACACTTAAATAGATGTTACTTTACTACTTGACACTTTCTACTTGTAATATATATAAGTTTTAAAATAGTATATTGGAAAGCATATACGATGGAAATTTAAAAGAATTGATTTCAAAGGTAGAAATTCCAAATAATTCTAAATTATAGTCATTTTATCATGCTAAATCTAGTAATTTTCCAATTAAGAATTGTATTGATTATTTATTCATTTTTGATGGTTATATTACTATAATGTCTGGCGTATAATCCTCAGAACAAATAAACTTGTTATGTACCAGAAATTGTATTTAATGAAATAAAACTTATTCATATGTAGTACATATTTTATGTAATTTATTAGATAAAAATTTTAGATATTTATGCAAAAGATATTTATTTGTTATGTAGATTACACGCCGGAAAATACGATAACGTAAGCATTAAAAATGACATAAACGATAATAGTTTTCAAATTATAAATAATGATAAATTGGATGATGTCACAGCTGATAAAAATGATCTCGAATATATTGAAACTATATAATTCTGCAATGGATTTTGAAGAATGGTCTAGAATTATATAAGATAAAAATTCTTTAAAAATGTTTATGTTAACATAAAAAATGTTTTTTACAAATTATTGTGAATTTAATTCATAAAGCATTTTCAACTGCCAATCGTAGATGCTGATTTAATAACAAATTATCTTACCTGCATACAAGTTGAAGGTCACGTTTGGTGGTAGCAAGAGCCAAATCATCACTTTTTGCAACAGATTGTAAGACAACTAAACACTTTTCTAATTCACTGGGTGCACAACTTTCAGTACCTAAAATAACTAAAAATGAGATGAAATATTATAAAACGTTGAAATGTTTTTTTTTAAATCAATATTTGCTTTATTATTGAGTGCAAACAATATATTTTCAAAAATTATATGATCCCAAAAGTTTTTCATTAAATGGTTCGTAAAATATGTCGTGTCAGAATCACTGTCAAAAAAGGGAGAAATCTAATTTGAGGTAAGATAATAAAACGATAAAATAAAGTTTACCAATGCATACTCATAATATAGTCATTCTTGATGAATACGGACAGTGATAATTTTAAAAAGTTGAGATTACATTTGAAATACATTTTCTCATACAATTACAATTTGTCTTCAAAATTATATTTTTCATATCATCAATTCAATATCATCATTTCAGAAGTATCACTCTAATATGTTTCTCTCTTCAGATTCTCTGTCAGAATCTTAATCTACATGTATTTATCTATTTACCATACAGACGATGTCAGTGTGTATAATTTCTGAATAACAGTGTTTTAACGACTGAGACTTGAGTCACGCAAATTACATGCTACCATTCTATCACTTGGATACTGCAATTGCAAATTCTTATAAGTAGGGGAAGAAGGGGATATATTGGTATGCGATGTATGTATACACATGGTACATGGAGTCGTCGTTATACCTAAACAAAATGCAGTGATAGATCATTCATGAAATCAGAAGGAGGAGTCGTCGGAACCAATCGTATGCCAGCATTGCGGCCACGGTCATTCCTTGAGTCGCGTTCGACAAGCATAAACTTGTTTTCAAAGCTAGAAACTAAAATATTGTCTTCGTCTTTGGGTCTAATTTTCTACAACAAATTTCATATTGAAATTTTTAATTAAAGTTATATGATAAATATATATCCTTTATAATTTAGTAACAGTTGAAATTTTAATTAGTTGTATGCTACGTAAAAGTGTATATATTATTTTAAAAAGGTAACTTGGGCACATTAATACACCAATCAAGATAAGACATTGATACGTATCAATAACCCTGTCTGGTGTATGATTTATAACTTCAGTGGAGGAGCTAAAATTCAGCTCTGGGGATAGAGGTTTAGTTGTCAATAGTTATTTTAGAAATCGCCATTTATTTGAACCACTAATTAATCAAATACATCTTTTTAATAAATAAAATTATAATGATATTTTTCCGTATATTAAAATCAGTAGCTATGATGTTCATTTAAACATCGTTTATTGTATTAGACTTACAAAACATAAAATGCACCATTACAATAATATAAACAAACTTTAGATTTATGCAACATCTTTCAGAAAAGATGAGACAAACTTTAAGATGTGCACAGAAAACCAGACTCGATATCCATTTGTTCAAACAAAAATATGGATTGTTTCTCACAGAAACCCGAATTTTTGTTCATAGAAGAGTTATTCAATGTCAAGTGGCCTAAATTTAGATACGGTTCCTGCTCGAGCCCCTTCAACTTGGATGAAATCAGAAAAGAACATACATAAAGGTCTAAGATGTACATATAAAAGTTGCCAGAGTTGAATCAATATACAGATGGGTGACAAAATAATACGAACACCCATGAAAAAAGCATGGTCCATTTCAAAGAAGCAGAACGCGCATGTCCCTTTGCACTCAATTCTGCCACCTAGGGGTTATGAAAGATAAGATATCAGTCGCTTAACATCAGCCATAGGTGTTGCATGCGCTTACCATAGTCTCAGTAAAACTCAATAATGACTGACCTGTCAGAGTTCGAAAAAGGAATAATTGTTGGAATGCGGTGCGCTGGTTGCTCCGTGATGGAAACAGCCAATAATTTGTGGCGTGCAAGGAGTACTGTGTCAGCCGTTGTGACAGCGTACACGAAATGCGGTAACGTCTACGGAGTACAACAGTGGACGGAAAAGAAAGCTTTTTGAGAGGGTTAAAAGAGAGTTGACCGCATAGCGGTCAGGCAGCGCAGGTAATCTTTATCCCAGATAACGTCAGAAATAAATAGTTATCTCCAGAATCCTATTTCAGCAAGTACTGTCCAAAGGGAACTTCATGCTTCAAACATTTATGGAATAGTTGCAATTCATATGTCATTGGTGACATCACTTCATGTTTTTCAGCGGCACCAATGGTATAAAACACACAAAAACCGGACTCTACAACAGTAGCAACAAGTCATTTGGTCTAATGAATCAAGATTCACCACATTTCAGACAGCTGGACGTGTGGAGAAGGTCCACAGAAGCATTTTCTTCTGACTGCCTCTTGCCGAATGTGAAGTATGGAGGTGGTTCCCTTAAAGTACAGGTCACGATATCTTGGTGTGGCCTTGGGCCGCTTGTTACTCTGCATGAGAAGGTTACAGCTGCTCACTATGTCAATATTATGAGGGATCAGGTACATCCTTTTGTTCAGATTTTATATCCAGGAGAATGCCCACTTTATCAAGACGACAATGTTCTATCCGCACTGCTAAAATCGTCCAAAAATGGTTTGAAGAGCATGAGGACGAAGTAGAACATCTTGCTAGGCACTCTCAGTCTCCTGACTTGAACGTTATTGAACATTAGTGGGAATATTTGGAGTCAAAACTCCGTGCTTGATTTCCTCCACCATCTACGCCTTTGGAATTAGAGACTGCTCTCCAGGAAGAACGGCTTCATATCACTTTAAATGTCGTTAATGACCTGTATGAATCCACCCCGCGTCGCATGCAATATGTAATTAAGTCAAACGGTGGTCCAACTCCCTATTAATATAAGTTTTCTCCTATTTCATAGGTGTTCGTATTATTTTGTCACCCATCTGTAGTTGAGTCACCAGGGTTCATTCTGAAAAGGTCATTATTGCACAATCGCAGAAAAATTACACTGATAAACAAGAATTTTTTTCTTGGATACTTTTAACAGATTTCAGCAACCATACCATTGGGAATTTAGGAAATATTCACAAAAAGTTGAAGTTGGTTTTCGTTTCAGAAATATCTGTCTTGAAATATATCTCATTATGTTATTTTATTGCCTTTTAAAGTACTTTTTTTCTACAGTCTAATGACCCTGATTGTGAACAAATATCTGCTACTTATAAAACATCTAGGTTCCCATAAGATGTGCTTCGTTTATGAGAAAAATACAGCACAGCAGCGCCACCTGTTGGGCGATTTACACCAAAACATAATCAGCCCCAATTCATGTGAAGGTCTATTTTAACTTTGTATACTTTTTACAAGGGAAGGAGAAAGCAGAAATAGATATATATATAGATAGAATAATACAGGTTTTGTACACATTTCTTTAAATAAAAATCAAGGATATTTAAGGATTTCAAGGACCAAAATAAAAAAAAATTTAAGGACCTACAGATTGAATAAACTAATAAATTATAATATGCATTTTTTAATAAAAGATTTCATTTTTGTAAATACAAGTTTTAAACATTCGAAATGGCTGGGAAGGAGGGGGGGGGGGGGTTCAGCGTGTCGCAGTAGAAATTTAGAAAATTTTAAAATAACAATTACAGCAGAAGAACAAACCAGTCGGATGTGCCAATCCCCGAACTTTCTTATATCTCATACATGTTAATACTACAAAATTCACTTTGAGAGTGCCAACGTTAAATGGCAATCTCTGCCCATCATTAGGCTTCTAAAGATATGAAATTCCGTGCATTAGTTCTTGAGATATGACTATTGCTAAAATAGTGTAAATCCTTTAAAATGCAGCATAGAAGCGCCACTTGTTGGATGATTTACACTAAAACCTAATCAGCAATTACTTGTGTGAACGTCTGACTGAGTCTGAAGTTTGATGAAAATCCGTGCATTAGAATTTGAGACAGAGCTATTGCAAAAATCGGGAAAATATGCACAGCAGCGCCATCTGTTGAGCTATTAACACAAAAACCTTATCAGGAACAACTTTTGTCAACGTCTAACTGAATCTGAAGTTAGATGAAAATTCGTGCATTTGTTCTTGAGATAGAGCTATTGCGGAAATCATGAAAAATTCAGAATAGCAGCGTTATCTGTTTGGCGATTTACACCAAAATATAATCAGCTCCTATATTTATCAAGGTATACCTGAATCTGAAGTTTGATGGCTTTCATTCAAGGACTTTGTGCATAATGTTTTAGGGAATAACAAAGCTAAAAATTACAGGTGTATATTTCAAAATACGGTAAACAATTTTATAAAGCTAAATTGTTACATGTGATTAAATCACCATTTCTTGCACTCTCACACTGACTTTTTCCCAGATAATATGGGAGCAATTAGCGACGAGCATGGTAAATGATTTCACCAACAAATATGTGCTGTGGAGTCTCATTATCGATCGCAATGGAATGCAGCAATGCTTGCCGATTACTGTTGGTTCATCAAGAGAGAAGATACTGTTTATAAATATAAACGCAAAAATAGGTAGAAATGTACTCAAATTAATGCAATCAAATTGTGTTCAAATGCGTAAAATGCGTGGAAAATATGTGGAAAAAGTGTATAAACAGCGTACAAGTATACGGCTGGTAAATTTAACCTTTATGTATTATTATTATGCATTATTGTACAATCTCCTAAATTGTGATATATCATAATAACCTATAAATACACATCCTTCGTTTACAAAAAATAAGAACCAAGTAAAAATTTCTAATATCATTTTTATTTACTGAAGAGTGTATATAATTGAAATATTAGCTTTAAATTAAAGAAAAAAATAAAAAGTCAATTTTTGTTTATCAGTGCTATCAAATCACCAAGTTTGTTACCTTATTACTTATGATACAACAAACCTTGCTTATTGAAAATGTGTGACGTAGTACAGTTTTGTGCTGAAAAATATAATTGAAGTATTAAAGATCAGAAATCAATAAATTCATTATTATTTCGCCTCAAATTAAGCCATACCGTCTGTCGCGATGAACTTGACCTGTACTTTAACAATCTGTAACTACAGAACAAATTACTTTAAAAATTTGTCACTTTGCCAATTAATTAGCTATGAATACGCCGCAATAGTACTGCTTAAGTTGTTTCTCTTTCTTAACTATTTATTATTTTATTCATCTTTAAATTCCCTTAAATTATTTTTATAAATTCAATCCCATTTTCAGACGCCCATATCTCAGAAGGGACACATCTGATTTGATTACCGTTACTGCCACTGGAAAGAAGATACCTTAATTGAGAAGAAAACTTTTGTTTAATTTTAGCCTTTTTGGTATACAGTAAATAAATCAAGTTTCAATACATCTAATTTGTGTGAGATTCGCAACTATATCCGTCGTAGAAATTGATTTAAAAAATGTCTCTGGAAGTCATAAAAATAGAGATCACTGTGTTAGTTAAAGAATAATACAAAAGTATATGAAATAATTTAATTAAATTTTCAAGTACTTTTCAGCAGTGAAATTACGCTTGACATTATTGAATATTAAAAAAGTGAATTATCACTTTGCTGACTAAGTGTAGACAAACAGTGTAAAAAATGTTCAAGCCGGTAATCGAACCCGGGTCCCTGGAATAGCGCTCCAGTCCGTGATAATTCACACCTTTAGTGTATGAAATAAAAGGATCATTCCATGTGAACTAACCTAAGGGGTCCTGGCCCGATGTCATCATCTGAGTGCAAAGTAATGGCCCGGCACCCTCAAATATATCTTGAATGGAAAATGCTTGAATATCGTAACGAATATCTGCCTAGAGTATAATGAGTATGCGCCATCATATGAGAGTGGTAGAGGTCGATCCGTAGTGACGAAATTTCGAAAATATCGACCTTGAAAAATATGAGACAAAGCGAAACAATGCCGAATACAAAATTGTAGAGCATCCTCGATTTAGTATGAAACTATGCCTTACATGTAAAAATAACTTTATGAGATACTCTAAAAACATTAAAGTGAATAGAGGCGTAGTTCAACTGGTCATTAGTTATCGAGAAATTAACATCTCAAAATTAAAAGGGGTCGATCAGGTGCTTTTAGGCCAATTGAAAATGGAATGACCGAAATTTAACAATAATGCAGCTACTTTAACAAAATTTTGAAGAGACCATGACCAAACAGCATGCAATCAGGCACTCCATATTGCGGAATAAAGTTGACATTAAGGTAAGGTGATACAGGACTGGACACTATAGCTACATAACGCATACATATAGCTCGTTAAATAACAATAAATGAAGAGATTTAAGGGATCGTGTTATAATTTATTTATACTCTTATATTATTAAGCTAACAACAAATTGCATTAATAAACTTATAAGAAACATTTTTTGTATTATTTGAAAAAAAAAAAGATTATCCTACTGAATGCGCACTCTTATACAGCCAATAAGAGCAAGAGTGCGCAGTCAAGTGTGAAAGAGTGCGCAATAAAAAAAAGAAGTGCTTCATTTGCAAACGTCATATTTGTAGTAACCACGACCTGTGTAGTCACTACTGCGCATTTTCCGTGCCACCAGTCTCTGCAAGAATTGCACTCGATCCATGTCCTCTGCGATCGATTCTTTATAGATTTCAAAGCAGTCTGGACATATCTACATTTTTTTTCTTTGGTGCAGCTTTTCGCTTCATGGGTTTACTTTTACACTTTTTTGGTAAAGGTTTTTTGACTTTTTTCCTCAGCGTCATCTTCAAGTTTCCTTTTGTGTGAGGAACAGCTTCAAATTTCATACCTTCTACTCCTCTTACTAGGAACGCCACACACATGACTGTGAATATGGTGACAATCCTTTTATTTTGACGTAAGATGAAGTTGCTGAAGTCGAAAATGAAGTTGAGTTTATTTCACAGTGAGAGTGCGTATTTTCTTTACATAGTTTTTCAACCTTTTCTGAAATTTTATTTTCTATTGAAAGCATGCTTTCAAGAGAATTGCAATTCTCTTTCCTCCTCATTTTCAGTGTTCTGTGGATATACTGACATATGTGGTAAATATTAAACTCTAAGTATTTAAAACCCTGTTTATAGCTATAAGTGACAAGTAAAGATGGTAATTGATAAGTTGGACCAGAGTGCGTGCACATTCTTGCACACTTTGGAATTACGCACTCTTGTTCTATGGTCACTAAATAACTTTGAAACGTCATTAATGGCATCTATTGTTGATCAAATTCAAGGTGACAAGTAGTTCAATAATAATCTAATCGAAAAATAAACGGTCAAGTGCGAGTATTACTCGCGCTCAAAGGGTTCCGTACAATAAATATATGAATTATTAACTGTGTTATAAAAATAATCTTTGCTAATAAGACTTTGTAAAAACTATACAACGTAGGGTTGGGTGTAGCTGTATATACTAGAAAAGTATGAATGTGTATACCATAAAAGTTCAAAGAGATATGAAGCCTAAATAATATCAAATACTGCTATTCTGTATAACTCTTTTTACTTTCTTCTATCTTTACAAGAAGAAAGTGTTGGATTCGTGAAATTTTTCGCCTTTCGATTTTTGACGGATTTACAGATTTAGGAGTCAGAGATCCTGAAAAACATGTTTTTACAAAATGTCTGCATATGATTCTGTCTGTCTGTATGTGACACAAATTTGAGAGACTAAAATATTACAAAGTTGAAAAAAATAAAAATGTTAATGTTGATTTATGTAAAAATGAAAAAAGACTAATTTCCTAAATAATAACTAGATCAAGGCTGAGTGCACTTACTTCATCAAATATTGTAACAGATGATTGTATTAATAAATGTTATAAACCTTGTCATATTAATTTTTTTGTAAATACTTTAATCAACGTTTGCATGTTTTAGACAATAATTGAATGTTCCACGCGCGTAGCACAATTTTATACGAACTCCAATTAATTTTTTGTAATGATACGTAGACGAAATTTATTCTAAATAAGGTTCTTAAATAGACAGTGAACGTATCCGATTGTTTACTTTATTGTTATTGTCAATCTGCCTCACTTTTCATCCTCCTGTGAAAAAGTCGTATCAAGGTGCCCCAACTCTTCCCTATATGATATTGCTTTATACATCGAAATATATATAATACATGTTCCAAAAGCATTAATTATTCATTATGAATTTGATAGCTCAATATTAAAAATCTCTGCACTGTAAAAAAAATTCCGCAACGTTCCTGGGAAAAAATGGGCAGCTGAGTTGCCCATTATTTCCAAGAAACATTTCTTGAAAATGACTGGAACTTTACTGTATATGTTAAAAACTTTCTACAGAAATGCCAGTAAGTTTCCTTCGAAATACCAGGAATATTTCTGTTGACAGCAAAACATTACTGACATTTCACAGCATGCGGGATCCGCAGACGATTTTTACATTTCCAGTTGACAATTTTCGCTTTATTATCATTATTTGTTAGAATGAAAAAATATTTTGAAATTGACATCAAAATTATTATTTATAATTTACACGAAAAAATAAATTTTCAGTTAAAATTCAATAAAGTAAATATATATATGATATATTGTTTCAGAACTTTGCTTAAAATATAAAAATATATAAATGTAAATAATAATTAGAAAAAAAATCTCGACATAAAATATTTTGGATTTTCGTTAGTAATTATGTTAGTTTACAAGTTAGATAAAATACATATGAATTTTCATGAAAAAAAAAACCTAAACGTAATTGTATATTTTTTCCGAAAATAAAAAAAATCAAATTTGCAGCAATTCAAAGTGTCAAATATATATCAA
Organism: Maratus speciosus; assembly: GCA_963932465.1. Lineage (NCBI taxonomy): Eukaryota > Metazoa > Arthropoda > Arachnida > Araneae > Salticidae > Maratus > Maratus speciosus. The sequence goes on from OZ010787.1 coordinate 212,153,123, forward strand.
ATTTAAATCAAATTGTAATAAAATGTTAAAATATAAAATTAATTTAAAAAAAAAAAGTCCAGAGGTAGCATCGAACTCGGGCCGTACGGGTGGCGTGCGAGCTTTCTGCGTCCACACCACGAAAGACACGTTGAGAGCTACAAACTAATGGGTATTTGAAACGTATGCTAAACCTCGGCATCTAATTTCTGAAAATCTAAGTCCCATTTGAAGAAATCCTTTCACAAGAATAATTAGAGATAAGAACTCTAAAACATACTTTAAATTAATCAAAATCGGTGAGAATCATGTTTGATGGTCCCCTGGTTAATGGAGATCCAAATAATAGGTGTATTTTTTTTACACGGTCTGCTCCTTAAACATTCCACAGACAAGTACGAGAAATAATCTCTTAGCGATGTCACGGAGGTATTGTATTTTCATCTGAATTGTCTTGACAATAGATACGTAAAGGATTATGTCGTCTATTGATTTATTTGCATTCCATATTGATTTTTTTTTTACATTCATTTATAGAATTCTTTTTCGACACTCGCGCGCGAGCAACGGATTATAGCAAAAAAATAATAAATGGCGGCCGCAGCGTTTTGCTGTTTCCAACTTTTGTTCAGGAACGTTTCAGATAAGAAAACCAGAATTTCACAGGAAAGAGCTAAATTATTCTGAAAACCTGAGAAAAGGCGAAACGTTCCTGGATTTTACATGGAACGTTACCATTTTTTTTTACAGTGTGACGGCTCGGCAGATTTCGAAGTTAAGTACTAATTTCACCAATAAAAGCTAAATCATGATAAGAGATAAACCCACTTTAACAATTTTATCTGGCCGCTTTCGACGAGTTTTTAAATTCATTGTTATATAAGATCTGTTTTTATCAGAATCATGTTAAGGCAGTATTCAAAAAATAGTTTTCCATGCTCAACAACTCAAAATTTTCTGATACATTTTCAGATTAATTTTTAAAAGGTAAAACATGAAACTTGCTGACGTGATTTTTAAAGAGATTTATAAGTGATCTATGTTTTCATTTTTTGTTCAATTAATTAGAACTTGATTTATAAACAATTATTTTCTCAGTAGGACCATATTTTTTGTTTCCAACACAATCGCTTCGAGAAATTCCGTTCAAAATGCCCACTTTGAGATCATTTAAAAAAATATGTTCTGCCTCTATCAAAAAATCGACCATTACGGCACATTATATAGTGTCTGTATAAGAGAACCTACCAAATGGATGCGTTTGAAAGCAAAAATGAATTTAAAATTGAGTCAGAAAATAAGCAGTTTGGAATTGTACATCCTTAATACGATAATTTTTTGTCAACCCCTATTTTTGTTTAATTTGTTTTTGAAGTAAGAGTTGGTCCTATCAAAACTTGTCAATATAAAAATTGTAGATATTACTAAGGAGATACATAATAATACATGCGGATTTGATATCTTGTGAATTGACGAAGTTATGGATTTTTTTTCTTCTTAACTCCCCCCGCCCCCCTGTTTTTCGTTTTTAAATTTTTTTGCGGTAAGAATTGGTCCTATCAAAAACTTGTCAATATAAAAGTTGTAGATAATATTAAGATAATTTATAATAAATTTAATTGGATTTGATATCTTGAGAATTGACGAAGTTATGAATTTTTTTCTCCCCAAAACTCTATTTTTTTCACCCCTTGAGCCCATTTTTAGTTTTATCAAAAATCTCTCATGCATGAATTTTGGGGGTTTATAAAGTTATGGGGTTTTTTCCTTTTTTCACAAAACCTGTCCCTATTATCCTTGGTCCGATTTTGCCCATTAACGAACTTGAACGAGATTTTATGCCCATTGATTTTATGTATCCGTTTGGAAAAGATTTTTGCAGAATTATGGAAGTTATCGTGTCCATAAAAAAAGTGATATATACACTCATTGCCAAAAAATTTGCGCACCAAGAAATAATTCTGGGATCGTAACGAAACTTGGCATGAAGGTATATATCAGGCAGATATGCAAATGTTAGAAATACAGCGTGATTGCGCATTGCGTAATGCCACTGGAGGGCGATGAACTTCGTCCTCCTTGGAGTATAAAACTGATAAGAAGAACTTGACTGAGTGTATCTTTTCTTTTCCAAAGAAAACGCTGAGGTACACATGCCGTTACGTAGCCATCGAAGACAATATGAGAAGCTGTCAGACTTTGAGAGGGGAAGAATCATAGGGATGATGGAAGCTGGGTGGTCAGCTCGGCTAGTGGTTCGTCAAGTAGGCCGTTCTGGCTTTACTGTGAGGAGGTGTTGGGACCAGTGGACTGAAGAGACGTCATTTACACGGCGACCAGGCTCGGCACGCCCTCTACAGACCAGTCGTCGAGACGACCGTCACATCATACGAAACGCACGCGTAGAGCCAACTGTCTCATTGGCCGCTATCCAGAGACTTTCAGCACCTTCACTACGGACCCCTGTGTCTTCCCGATCCATCGCAAGGCGCCTGGCTGAAGGACATCTGGTATCGCGGCGCCCATTACGTGCGATGCCATTAACACCCATCCACCGACGCCTCCGTTTGGAGTGGTGTCGCGCATGACCGGATTGGACTTCAACGGAATGGAACTAGCTCGTCTTCAGCGACGAGTCTAGATTCAATTTGAGCAGCGATGACAATCGTGTTCGTGTGTGGAGGCCCCGTGGTGAACGCTTCAATCCTGCCTTCGCTTTACAGCGAATCGCCGCTCCCACAGCTGGTGTGATTTTACATGGTACCATTGCTTACGATACACGGTCAACCCTAATATTGATCCGTGGCACAATGACAGCCCAGCAGTACGTCCAGGATATCCTTCAGCCACATGTGTTGCCACTCGTGTCAGGGCTCCCAAGAGCCATTTTCAGCAAGACAATGCTCGGCCACACATAGCAAGGATGTCACAAGCCTGTCTCCGCCACATTACCACCCTTCCCTGGCCTGTTACATCCTCAGATTTGTCACCAATCGAGCATATCTGGGATCATTTGGGACGGCAAGTTGGACACCCTACGAGAATGGTTGAACTCGAGGCGAGTTTACAGCAACTGTGGAACGAGTATCTCAGGACATCATACGGAACTTATATGCCTCAATGCGCGCTCGTATTGCATCGTGCATTCGCGCTAGAAAGGGTCCAACAGAGTACTAAAATTTCCGTTCATTTGTACTTTTTTCTGCAATAAATTATCCTTTTTCTTTGGTTTTCTACTCAATTACTTATATCACAGTAGTACTTACGCGTGTAAAATTTCGTTTCATTTGGACGTCTTTTTCTTGGTACGCAAATTTTTATGGCAATGAGTGTATATATATATATATATATATATATATAGATAGATAGATAGATAGATAGATGGATAGATAGATAGATAAATAGATAGAAAGTTTTTTTACTGAGGTTGGTTTTGGGTTCATGATCGGTGTAGATCTGCGAAAATTGTTCCGAAATTCCAACATAGGAGAGAACTCAATAGGTAGTATTTCATACGAAATCTACCTAACATCTGCTTATGAACTTCAGAACAGACTTAACTCTTTTGTTGCAGGTCCAAGTATTTCTATTACTTTTTTTTTAAATATTTCATTTAAATACGATAATTATTATATTTTAAACTTTAATAATAATATACAAAATGTCTTCATACATGGAAAAAATCCGGAGTTTGGGAAAAGTTTCATGTAAAAATAAATTACTGGCTTAAATAATAATTTTAATGAAATATATATATAGAAACTTTGTAGCATCTGGGAAATTTCGAAATGCAAAGTCATACCTTTCTTGTTGTATCAATGATGGATATGCATATTTATTTTTTCCTTTATGGCATTGCAAATTAATCAATAGAAAAAATAAAGATTTATTTTAAAATGTTGATATAAAATGAGATGAATTAAGAATATACATATTCCATACAGAATATTTTCATGGATTATCCAATTTTTTAATATTTTTACCTATATATATATATGTATATATATGTATATATATATATATATATATATAAGGTTATGGTACTAAATATAGACTTCCATCTAAATTTAATGTAAATTCTTTTATAAAACACTTTACATATGATATAGATATTTTTATTTAAAAAATTTCAGTCTCATACAATAAACCTATTGAATATTTTAATCAATGGAAAACAATTATTGAAAAAATAACTAAGGCTTTAAATTTAATATTTCGGATTTGGGTACTATTAACACAAAGCACTTTTTCCAGCAAAATAATAAATTACAAAAAAACCATGTTATTACATATGTAGACAAATCTACTAATAATTAAGCAATCGTATGTAAATCTTACTATCACTGACTTCTTACATAATGTATTTCTTCTAATATATCTTTTCAAAAAACTAATGAAAATGTAATAGTAAACAATCGTAAAATTCAAAGTTATTATAAACTATTAAATATTTTCTCTACTATCATTAATTATCCTTATTTAATTGTTATACACAAATTTCATAAGAAACAAATTAAATTTAGGACTGTAACTATTTCATGTAATACATATAATAATATAGCCAATAAACTTCTATTAAAAATTCTCAATCAAATATATATACTGACAACAACTACTGATAATACACATTGTATAAAAAATAGCTATCAACTGGTCAGTATTATGAAAAATCTTAAATGTGTAAACAATATAACAACATATGATTTTAAAGATCTTTTTAATAATATAGATTTGTTAGATCTACATAATATTATAAATGCATTATTTAAAAAGTATCATCATAAACTAGATTTACCATCGAATATAGATAGAGCATATTTTAAAACTCTAACAAATTTCATTATCTATAATAATTATATTTTGCAAGAAAACACATTATTTTTACAGAACGTCGGTATACCACAAGGCAGTTGTACATCCAGTTTATTATCTGACTTATATCACTATGAACGTACTTTTACTAATAGTAATCTTCATTTATATCGTTGTATTGATGACATAATTTTAATTGCCTCTGATCAAACTAATATTTCTCAATTTCCAGTTGATTATCCTACTAATTTAGAATTAACGGGAAACCTCCTATCTAACAATACAATTCACTTTTTAGATCTTAAAATTACAATAAAAGAAAACAAAACAATAACTGATCTATATGACAAACGTAAAGAATTAAAAATCAAAGTTAATACATTTACTAATTTTAAATCTTGTCTTCATAATACTGTATATCATAATACAATCCTTAATCATTTATATAGAATGAAGTGTTAATGTTCTTCTCATCTAATTAACAACAATCTTAAAAAGACTAATTTATGATGCATTAAATCATGGTTTTCCAAAAAAAATCATATAATCTTTAATATATAATTAGTGCATAAATGATCTTAAAAACCAAGTTAACACATAAAAAATTATTATAGGACGGATGGGTGGGTAGATGTTAGATTACGGAGTAGGGTGGAGTTGTCTGAATTATACGCAATGGTTAATTTTTAAAAAGGGAGGGATTTGATTTATAACTACGTTCCTAATACACATTTTATAATGGATGTTGATTCGGCACTTTTATATGTATAATGGAGTAGGTATATTTTTATATTTATGAATTAATATTAAATTTATTCATAGTCATTAATATTTAATAATGTTAACGATTAATTTGTATTTAAATTTTAGCAGACTCAGGACAATATCATATTAATTTCTAATATAATGTATACTATCTTAAATGAGAATAAAATGCATGTTTAATAATTTTATTATTTGCTCTTCCCTCTTCCCTCTCCCTTTAAATTATGTGTATTTAATCTTTAAGTAAGTTTGTAGACACATTAAATGTAACTAATTAATTTCAATTTAATTATTATTAATATTAAATCCTTAGCATCTTAATTTTAATAATTTTTATTTATTTTATAATTTTATTATTAATTAATTTAAGTGATGATGCAATGTTGCCACAGGAATTTAAATTGTGATATGATATAGCCAGGTATAAATAGTTCTGTGAAACCTTAATAATTACCATTTTCACCCAATTTCATCATTTTACATATCATTTTGATTTAATATATCAGTTACTAATCTTTTTTCTAATACAATTGTATTTATTTATTAACATGTTTTTAATTATTATTTAATTATCATATATCTATTTCTAAACAGTATTTGCTTTAAAACTTAATCCATTAATAGTTATAAATAGTCTTTATTATATAATAGCTTCTATGTTACTAATAAATCAATAGATGGCAGCACCAAACCTGATTCCTTTTAATGCTTGGAACAGTTCATTCTCAATTCTAAAGTATCTATAGAGGGCACTGGTTATATGTAATAGGAGTGTGCTTGGCTATGCTGTATATTGTTATCCTTGGTTCACCATCATATAAAAAACATTTTGGCAATATTTGTTGGTGATCTCCAATGATTGTATTATATTATGCCTCATGCTAAAATTGTATGGATTTCAATTTGGTAATTTGTTTTTTATTTTTCCTCTATATTTTTTAATCTTGTTTTATTTTGAACTTAATCGATGTTCAATGATTTATTTCTCTGTTTTATGTGTGTTGTTTCCTCCGTGTATCATAATTTATAGTGAGAGGGCGCTGCAAGTGATCTGGACTGAAATGGGCGCGGGCGAGAATTTCCCGCCAGAAGATGATGTGATTTTAGACGTAAGCGCAGTGCATCAACCACTGCCAGTCCCTTTTGAATCTTTTTGTAAATAAATGCTTTTATTAAGTTTGCAAATCTGGATAATCCATCGAGTACGAAATACAATCCATTTAGTAATACAGTTCACATTCCGACTAAAATTAGAGCTATCACGGACAAAGTTTTTGACCCTCCGAGCCGCAGCGCTAATTTAGAACACAGTTTGAAGAATCAACGTCTTTGGATACAGTAAGTTACCTAGTTTTAGAATTTGTAGATATATAATGTCTGTTACTACTTCAGTGATTTCAGGACCTGTGGTCCTGAATCAAAAACGAGGAAATATACGTGGCCAGGTTACAAGAATATGAAATGCATTGAAATCGAAACTCGGCCATAAAGAATTGGATATGAAATTAAATTCTCTTCAAATGTTAAAAGAGAAGACATGAATTACGGAATGAAGCATATTCTATTATAGCCGATGAGGATTTACAGGATTTTGAAAATTCCTTGACCGAAATTGAAGAACAGTTAGAAGCTATCGAAGTAAGTCTTCTTGATTTAATAAAGCCTAGTATTTCTAATGTCGAAAGTCAAAATAATAGTAATGATAGAGGCAGTTCTAATGAGACAAAAATAAAATTGCCGTCAATTAATCTACCCCAATTTTCGGGTCGTTACACAGAGTGGATGAATTTTAAATTACAATTCACCACTTTAATTGATAATAACATTGAGCTAAATGATGCGCAAAAGCTGTACTGTTATTTACAATCAGCCTTAACTGACCCTGTGAAACAATTACAAAATATTGATGATTCTTATGCTTCCTTATTCGAAGCTTTAAAAAAACGATTTGAAAACAAAAGGTTATTGGTGAATAGTCATATTTCAGAGTTATTGAGTAATAACAAAATAAAAATTGAAAACGTGAAAGAAATACACAATCTGGTAGATAATTTATTGAGCCATTTGAGAGCTTTGAAACAGGACTGGAACATAACAATTTATCGGAAACCATTTTAACGTATTTTGTTTTACAAAGAATTGATGATGAGTCAAGAAAAGCTTTTGAAATGTCTCTTAATTGTAATGAATTGCCTGAATGGAATATTTTTATTGATTTTTTACTGAAAAGAGCTCAAGCTTTAGAAGATGTAGAAAAAACAGCATGGTTACGAAACCTAGGTTTGAAATTACCCATACGCAAAAAAGTTTCGTTTTACAAAATGACAAACTTAACTGCGAATTATGCAAATAACCTCACTTGATTTTTCGATGTAAAAGTATTTAGATTTTCTGGTTCAAGAGAGATTGAATCAAATACGAAAATTACAGTTATGTTATAAATGTTTATCTAATCATAACGTGAATCAATGTAATAAATTAAATAACAAATGCAAAATTTGTTTCTGTAATCACCACAGCTCACTTCATAGTTGTATTTTTTCGAAATCTTCTTATGAAAATAAACAAAGTAATTATATTATGAATCAATCTCGGTTGAAGAATGAAGATAACGTAAATACTAATTCAGTGGAAATTATTTCAAACGCGAAGACCTTGAACTGCCAAAATAATTCCTATCAGAATCTGTCAGGCGCCAGCTATAATGCTTTAATTTCGACAGCTGTGATTTATTTAAGGGGAAATGATGATTCCTTTTTTTCCCTTTTATTGCGATATTGGATACAGCCAGTAACGTGTCTTTAATTACTTTTTCTGCAGCAGAAATGCTGGGATTAGAAAAACACAAGGTAAAGTCAGTGATTTGCAGATTTAATGATGCAGTCTGTAAAATTAATAACAGAATACATGTCGAAATTTCAATCAAAGATAGAACATTTAAAAAATCCTCTAACATGTTTTTAGTTCCTAAAATAACAGATTTAACCCCTATGAGTGCCGTAGATTTTCTAATCTGCATCTACCGCAGAATTTAATATATGCGAACCCAAGATTTTTTGAACCTCAGCGAATTCAGGTGCTATTGGGGGCAGATGTATATTATGAATTGTTATTAGCTGGTGAAATAAAAATTCCTGATACTTCTATAATTTTACAATACTCTCATTTAGGATGGATTGCAGGTGGAGTTGTACATGTTAAAAGTTAAACTAAATATAATTGCCATTTATTAGAAAATCAAGATGAATTAGGTTTTAAGGCCTTTTGGGATTTAAAGATATTAGAAATTAGGGATGACCAAGATAATTTAAAAAATGAAGATATCCTAGAGGGATTTCGGGAAAAGGTGCGGTTTATACATAACAGATATGAAATCTGTCTCCCATGGAAATGGAATAGGGAACAACTAGACAATAATTACAAGATAGATGAAACAGCTCGCTAGTCTCGTAAAAAGAATGAAACGCTACAAAAGTTTATATGAAAATTATCGTAAAATTTTAGATGAATATTTAGAAATGAAAATTATTGAAATTGTTCCTGAGTCAGAAGAAAATTCTAACAACCCGATTTTTTATTTACCCCAACATACGGTATTTAAACAAGACAGTGTATACACAAAATGTCGCATTGTTTTTGATGCGAGTTCCCATGAAGCAGGACAGTTATCACTAAATGACTGTTTGGACGCAGGCAGAAACCTAAATCCGAACATTTTCCATTTATTGATTTTTTTTAGATTAAATAAAATTGAGAAGGCCTTTTTACAAATTTCGATCAACAAAAAAGACAGGGATGTTTTAAGATTCCTGTTTATGGATGACAATCCTGTCAACGGTGATGAGTTTAAAGTTATTACATACAGATTCTTACGCCTACTATTTGGTTTGAACTCAAGTCCATTTTTACTATCAGCCACCATCAAACAACATCTTGATAAATTTAAGAAGGAATATCCGGTAGCAACCGACATACTCAATAGTTATATTTACGTGGACGATCTCATAACCGGTACCGACACTATACAAGATGCACTGAACATTTCACAACAATCACACAGAATTATGAAGGAAGCTATTATGACGTTCCGAAAATGGATATCGAACAACGAATTAGAAATGGAATCGTGGGAGAAGAACGGGTTTAATACTTTACCTGATCCCTTTGAGGAAAATAAAGCACATAAGGTATTAGGACTGTTGTGACAACCTAAACAGGACATGTTGATGATGAAAATTGATAATTTATTAGAATTTTTGTGCAAAGCCAAAAATACAAAGAGGTTCTCTTTGCAAGCAGCAGGCAGAATTTTTGACCCCTTGGGTGTCATATCGCCATTTACCATACGAAGTAAATGTCTGTTTCAAGAACTATGGAGTAGGAATTTAACATGGGATGAAGAATTGCCCCCGATATTTCAAGGCTGTGGGAACAATGGTGTTCCGAGTTACCCCAATTAGCACAACTAAAGATTCCTAGAAATGTTCTTCAGTTCCCTGAAGACTCTCAATATGAATTAATACTTCACACCTTTGCCGATGCCAGTCCCAGGGCATACGGTTCTGTCATATATCTACAAACATATTCCAAGACCCAATCTTCCATTAATTTTCTTACATCAAAAAGTAGAGTGGCACCATTGAAAAAGGTGTCATTACCCCGGTTAGAACTCTTAGGTGCGTTACTAGCAGCGCGTTTAACTTGTGAGGTGAAGAAGGTACTAGATCGAAAGGGACCATCTTCTATGTTTCTATAGACAGACTAGCAGATTGCCCTTTATTGGATCAAAGGGTCTGCAAATAGGTGGAAATCATTTCTGTCCAATCGTGTAAAAGAGATCCAATCGCTGACAGAGCCATCCAGGTGGTTTCACTGTGCGGGGTCCGAGAACCGTGCAGATTTAATGACAAGAGGTATAAAATCGGAAAGTCTTATTCAGAATCACAAATAGTGGACTGGTCTAGAGTTTCTGAAGGACTCATTAGCTATGTGCAACAACGAATAATCACTAGTAGTTCCAGATCAGGAGATCTATATAACTGAACTAAAAAGAGACATAGTGAACAATATTAACGACTTTACCACTTTATCTATTTCCAATGACATTTCTATAATTGAAAACATTTTTCATTAATTAATAATTTTATGAAATTAATACGCATAATTAGTTTTATTTTTAGATTTTATAATAACTGTCGCAATCCCCAGAAAAGAAGAAGTGGAGCGTTAAGCCTTGACGAGGTGAGGCAAGCAGAATTATTTTTAATTCGGTCAGCGCAAAAAGGTGAGTTTCGCGACGAAATAAAATGTTTCGAAAAAGGTAAGCCTGTTCAACACAAAAGTAGATTATCTTTTTTAAATGTATTCCTAGGAAATGAAGGGTTAATTAGAGTTGACGGCCGTTTCTCGCATGCCGATTTGCCGCTTAACTCTAAATTTCCAATTGTGTTTCCTGCCAATCATAAGTACGGATATTATCTTAAATTATTTCCATTTGAAGCATTTTCATTTAGGCCCACAGGCCTGGCTTTTCCATGTTAGACAGAAGTTTTGGCCACTTAATGGCAGGAATAATTGCCGGAAAATTGTCCACAAATGAGTAACATGTTTTAAGAATAAGCCAGTTGTCAGCTCCCAGTTGATGGCCGATCTGCCAAGAGAACGTGTGACACCAAATTTTGTATTTTCGGTGACTGGTCTAGATTACTGTGGGCCCTTTTCTATTAAATTTAAAAATCAAAGGAAGGGCGTATTGAATAAAGTTTATGTAGTAGTATATCTATGTTTATGCAACAAAGCAATACACCTGGATTTTGTTTCAGATCTCACAACTCAGGCTTTTATAGCTAGTCTAAAATGTTTCTTTGGCAGAAGAGGAAAATGTGGAAAAATTTTATCTGATAATTCAAAAACGTTCATCGGAGCTGACATCGAGTTGAAAAAATTGCATAACCTGCTTAGTTTCCCAGATGAGTAATTGTGTAACTTTTTAACCCAGGAAGGTATCAAATAGGAATTTATTCCCCCCAAATCTCCGAATTTTGGTGGCATCTGGGAGGCAGCAGTAAAATCATTCAAGTTTCATTTGAAGATGGTAATACGGGTTCAAAAATTAACTTTAAAAGAATTTCTAACGATACTAGCGGAAATTGAGGGAGTTTTGAACTCCCGCCCCCTTACCCCACTATCCTCAGATTTTGAAAATTTTGAAATTTGACATCATTGCATTTTCTTATCGGTAGGCCAACCACTTCGATCTCAGAACCGCAACTAGATGATATTAATGAAAATCGATTAGCAAAATGGCAGAGAATCACCAAATTTAGTCTACAAATTTGGAAACTTTGGAACCGCGACTATTTGAATAATCTCCAACAGAGGGGGAAATGGAAGTTTAATTTATTCTTGCATTTTTATTGTGTATGTAAATTGTTTATATCTTATAATATTTTCTTGTATGATTTTTGCAAATTTATATGTTAATGTATATTGAAAATTGCATTTCAATCCCTGGGGGAGTGTTTCCTCCGTGTATCATAATTGATAGTGAGAGGGCGCTGCAAGCTTTCTGGAGTGAAAGGGGCGCGGGCAAGAATTCCCCGCCAGATGATGATGTGATTTTAGACGTAAGCGCAGTGCATCAACCATTGCCAGTCCCTTTTGAATCTTTTTGTAAGTAAACGTTTTTGTTAACTAAAATTAGAGCTATCACGGACATGTGTGGAAGTCCTAAACTCATATTCTTTAGCTAATTTATGGCTAATATGAAGATGAAAAAACACATTTTATTTGTGGAACTTTAGGCATTTGGGACCCAACGATTCTGTCTAAGTTCTACAAATTTCCATTATTTCATTTCTGTTATTCAATTTCTGCTGTTTTTTTACTATGTTTTTGGAATCTATATTATGTGTGTTGGGGGGAACTGTATTTTTCTCATGCCATTTTATTCATAATTTCACAGTTTTTTGGGTGGTCGGTAATGTTTATTTAATGATTATTTATACATTGTGTTCATAAAATTAAACGACCCTACTTTAAAGCTGTCTACAGACAAAACTATTGGTCAGAAAATTGTGAAATTTTTTGACGGACATAACGAAGGAATGGGAATTTTTTTGAGAGAAAAAAAAATTAGTTAAAAATTTCGCCACCTAATGGCTTTTTTAATGAATTACACAGTTTTAAAGTTTTTGCGCTTTATTTTTCTCAGATTAAATAAGACAAATATACTGACCGCCCCCTGAAAAAAAATAAACCGTAAAACTTTTAAAAATTATTGGTATTCGAATTGAACGGGCTGTACAAACTTTGAAAAAAAGAATCGACAGCCGCCATTTTTTTCTCATAGCTCAGGCCTAGTATTCAGTGGGCGGTGACTAAATGTGTAATTTATTTAAAAAACCGCCCTCTGGTGTCGGAATGTTAAACTAATTTTTTTCCGCTCAAACAAATTCCCATTGCTTCATTATGTCCGACACAAAATTTCACAGCTTTCTGACCAATAGTTTCGTATTTAGACAGCTTTAAAGTAAGGTCGTTTAATTATGGACACCCTGTATATATATATATATATATACGAATTAAAAGAAAGTAAATTGCCTTTTAAAATATTCTGTAAAATAAATAAAAAAATAAAATGCAGTAATGGACGCTACAAATGACTGTAAAAACTATTAATGTATTAATATAATTGTTCTTATGGAAATACATTAGGAAATGTAACGTTTAGTAATTTTGGTACGCAGAAAACTCTTTCCATTATTTAATATTTTAAGAACTTAGAATAATCTAATTCAATAAATCGATTGTACAGTCGCTCAAATAGCTTATAGTCATATTTGTTTATATACAGTAATGATTTATTACATTAAGGATAATCAAATAGATAACTAATTGACTGAGTGAACTCCTAGAAATGTTAGAAAATTTTCTATCACAAAACTATTTGTAAAATATAATTATTGAATAAGTACGAGTGAAAAAAATTATAGTCAATATTTAAAACCCTCCGAGCGTCTTGCAAAAGGGTAAAATTGTAATGTTGTTTTCTTTGCATTTGATTTTAAATGCTAAGAAAATATGATTCTTTCAACATTATAAAAAAAACTCAATTACAAATATGAATGTAATCCTTGAGAGTATTAATCATTCTTCAATGTATTTAAAACTCATGAAATCTATAGAATTACATTATCTTAAATATTGCTTGTATTGAAGTGAAGCCTGGAGCATAGTGAACGGAATAATACGCCCCAAACACTTAGAGGGTTAAGTCATGGTAGAGACTTAAAATAAATGATAAAAGCTGGGGGTTATATAGACTATAGGCTTAAACCAAATTTACCACTACTTTAACAAAACTTGACAAAGTACAGTAGAAATAATACACTACAATTAGAATATAAATATATTAAATATTTGATAAAAGATGAACAATGGTATAAAATAAATTTTAACTGTGCATGCGTAGAAAATAACAATTTTTTACGTATAATTTAGTAGTCAACTATATAAGACAACTCATATACAGGGTGTCTCAAAAGGTCGTTTACAAATTTAACATGCTGCTCTATCATATCATGATAAACAAGATTTACATAGGAACTTGTGTTCGAAAATGCAAACTGCGACCACTAGAGGTCGACGAGCGCAGGCTTAGGGGAGAGTGGGAAGCGTAATAATTTCAGGCGAGGACGTTGCAGGAGAAGGATGAATCGCTTTAGTAACACTGAATTGGCCGATATGCATTACGTATATGGCGCAGCGGATGGAAATGCACGAGCCGCAGTACGGATGTACCTTGAACGCTTCTCAAACAGACGTAAGCCAAGTCATGTTTTGTTTAGACAATTGCACCGCAGATTGCGTGAATTAGGAGCTTTCCAAGTACGTAGCCACATCGGTCGAGAACGAACTACACACACGCCTGTCGTAGAGGAAACCGTGCTACGGGAATTTGACAGGAACCCACAAAAATGTCTCCGAGCAAGCGCACGCGTCTTGGGTGTGCATCGTTCCAGCATTATGTGCATATTGCATGAGGACACGCAACACCCCTACCACTTACAAAGAATAAAGGCATTGTGCATTGACGACTATCCCAAACGCGTTGCATTCGCACGCTGGTATTTGCAACAACGGGTCGCATAGCCGGATTTTCCATCGTGTATTTTGTTTTCGGATGAATTCAGCTTTACACAGGACGGTGTCCTGAACCTGAACAACATGCACACATGGGTGTATGAAAACCCAAGTTCTAAACGTGCCCAATCACGTCAACAACGTTTCGCCGTAAAAGTTTGGGCTGGTATTATCGATGGCATGTTAATTGTCCTTTCCTACTACTTCAGCGCCTTGACAGGAATACCTATCGCATTTTCTTAGAAGGAGTCTTGCCTGATCTGATAGGTGACATTCCTGCCGATACACGCCGAAACATCTGGTTTCAGCAAGATGAAGCGCACAGTGGTCCCAAATAGCGATTTTGTGGCCAAAAATCAGAAAATCGAAGTTTCGTATTTCGAAATGAAATAAATTCCACAGTATTTAGAAATATCTTAAGATTTATATTCTGTAATATTTTGGATTTATAAGCTCACATGAATTCGCAGTGATTATGTGAAGTTGGGAGTTTTAAGCGTTTTCTGTTTTTGCGTGAATTTCAGGAAAATTCGCTGCATTCACACCCTAACTAAGACCTTTTCAGTTAGTATGTCGTTTTTTTTCTTTGCACTTCTATGAAACAACATTAAATTACATATTTAATTCGATTTTTCCATTGCAAAAATCTCTTAAATTAAAAACGGAGGATTTTTTTTTTTTTAAATACACAGTTTTAAGGACTTTTTGTACATAAAAAGTGATATATAAAAAAAGTCCTTCTGAGTTCCTCAGACTTTTATAGTACAAAATGTAGAATGAACCTTCTAAAATCATATCCCAAGAGATTTATTGGGACTTTGTGAGAACCAGTAGTTTGAAGTTGGACATTGGTTATTGACAGTATTAGTCCAAAATCAGTAATCGGGTTTAAAATCAATCTAATTTTCGCACTGACCCAAAATTGTCAGTGTGTATATAACGCAACATTCTAATTAACATAACATTGTCAATTTCATTTTTTTTAATTCGCGGGGGGGGGGGGGGCTTAAGATTTGAGGATATTTTTTTATTTATATATATTTGTTAATTTGTTTTTAAAATTTTTGCCTTTCTTTTTTCATTTATATCTAAATAATACTAAAACTTGACCTTATTTTAAAAAGTACATATTTAAAGTTCAGTTTATACATACATATATATATATATATATATATATATATATACATATACTAAATTCTACCAACATGCATGTATGGAAAATTCAATCAACTGGAAAACATCATTTAATGTTTTAAATTTCCTGATTATTTGAAAAGTATATTTTACTTACTTACAAATGAATTTTATTAAATATATTTTTTAATTTTCACGTACCGTATTATAAATCTATTGTAATTCTTTTTTTTATCAACGGTATTTTTTTTTTGTCATTTTATTATGTGAATGTTAATTTCATTATATTAATTTATATTCACATTTAAATTTTAAACACTTATTTATATTGATTTCATACTCATTTACATTCATTCTCATTAAACAAAAAATCAATCTTGTAATACTTTTTTTAAAAATATGTACAGTTCACCCTTTGCGCTGTTACTATTCTAGAGAAATGTGTTGACCTGAAACTCGATAAGGGTCTAGAAGTAAAATCACCCCACATTGAGTAGTCAATGGGCTCTCCTAATTTCACACCCTCGCTATCCCTATCTCTGATGTTCATTCATCTCCCACCCCCACTTCCTGTGGAAGGGAAGAGATTCCTACACATTCTCTGAAGAAACCAACCAACGTCTGTAATTTCTTTGAGAAAACATTAAGAAACATTAGGAAGCGGAAATTTCAAATATACTAGAAAATTAGATAGGTAATTATTTACTTAATTTTACCAAAATGAAGTAATGAAGGCAGATTCTTCATTTTTTATTGGAATTTCAAAGGTATTATTCTCTGTGTAATAGTGAGAGGCAAAATAAGAGGTTGGGGGGGGGGGGGGGACCGAAAATTTTGAAAGTAATCTAATTAATGGATTGAATGATTTTATTATTAATCCATAGTAAATAGATGTTGAAAACTTAAAAAATAGTAATAATATTTTTAGATTTTCCTTGCTATAAGGGCAAATGAAAAAAGGGGAGATTTCACGTGCATGTGTGTGTGTGTGTGTGGGGGGGGGGGGTGACAAAATTTAATTGATTGGTTGTTTATGATTTTTATTGATTGCTCATACTCTTTATTATTACATTGTAATAACATTAAAAAGAGAAAAAAAATACGATATTAACCTGAATATTTTCAGGGAGAGAGGGGAAAGGGTTAAAATTTTAGGGGAGACTGAATTAGATGATTTGTCTTAAAAAAGTGAAAATTATCTCCCATAATCAAAAGTGGAAAGTTCTTATTCCCGTAAAAGAAATTCCTGTAAAAAAAGAAAAATTTAATTTAATAAAAACTTGCCCCCTCTATTGCGCCCTCCAATCTCCTAACCCCGGAACCCCACTTACATTTAGTTTAAATTCACAATATAATATTATTTAAAATTAGGGATGCACCGAATAGTGATTTTGGCCAAATACCAATAATTTGCCCTACAGGCGAACCGAATACCGAATGTTCGGCCAGCCGAATAGTAACTATTCGGTCGGAAGCCGAATATTCGGCTTCTCGAATACTTTTATATTTCAAAGTTTAAAGGCATTAAAATGTTAATTTTAAAAAATTTTACATAATATTTAAAACAGAAACTTTTATTTTGATAAACAAGAGCTTTTTTCAAGTAAACTTTATTCTGAAAAAAATCTGCTTTGAGTTATTTAAGAAGATGATAGTTATAAAACTTTTTTAATTAATAAAATTTTTAATTTCATAGATTCTTCTGTGAATTAAAACAAATGAATAAAATTTTCTTAAATTCTAAAACAAACATTTTAAAATCAAAGAGAAATTGTGAAAAAATTGTACAGGATCATATATTATTTGTTTGTCAGGAAGAGACTAAGTAAAAGTAAATAAATAATACAATCTATTCAAATTTTATAGGGTAGCAACTCAACAAGAATAACTGTTCTACTCCCTTTTTGATTAAGCAGGGAAGTTTTTAAATGCATCCTAGATTAATGTCTGGAGTAGGCGATCATTTTCAGAGATTGTAAATGTTGTTCTTAAAATCTTAGGAAGAAATAGATTATTTACTTGACAATGTTCAGTAACTTGCATTTGTACATAATTAATTCCTATGAAAATCCTCGTGATTGGTTAATTTTCTTAAATAATACTTAACAAACAACAAATAAATAATGTAAAACCATTCTCTTTTATTTAAATATGATTCTGTTTCTAATTATTCTGAATGACTTTATAAGTTGGCTGTTAAACGCAGAAGTTGTATAAGGTACTTAAAAATGTTTTAAAAGTTTTTTTAAGCATTCGGTTTGGCCGAATATTTTAATATTCGGCCTAATATTTTGTTATTCGGCCAACCCAAATATTCCGAATACCGAATAGTTTAATATTCTGTCAAACCGAATATTCGGTAACATGGCCTAATAGGCCGAATACCGAATAGATGCCTAATATTCGGTGCATCCCTATTTAAAATGTTATAAAATTAAAAATGAATCATATACTACCACTAGGATAGCAAGAAATGATTTTTGGCCACTTGATCGCGATTTGGGACCGCTGTGGAGCGCTTGCTCAATTTAGCTACACTGTGCGATAATACTTCGATAGGACATATCCTAATCGCTGGATTGGCAGAGGCGGATCAGTCGCATGGCCACCGTGATTCCCCGACTTGACTATCCCTATATTTCTATCTGTGGCGACACATGAATTCCATGTTGTACGAAAAGCCTGTAACATCGGACATGGATCTCGTCACCAGGATAGTGGATACGGCGGCACGTATCCGTGACACACCTGCCCATTTTGAACGAGTCCGTGAATCCATGTTTCGACGTTGTGAAGCATTCATTGTGGCGAATGGAAGGAATTTTGAAAGTCTTCTGTAAATTAAACCATGTTCTTTAATAAAAGTCATATTAATACCTCTTTCGATATCCTTTCTTTCTTCTCCTCCACACCTGCGTTCATCGTCCTCTAGCGGTCGCAGTTTGCATTTTCGAACACAAGTTCCTATCTAAATCTTGATCCTCATGATATGACAGATCAGCATGTTAAGTTTGTATACGACCTTTTGAGACACCCTGTATACATAAAAACCCAGTTGCATAGAAATTACAACGATACATCTTGTGACAACAGTCATCGTAAAAAAATAATTGACGGACTAACGGCCACGGAACAGTCCCCACTCCAGTAGTTCACAAGCCTTTTCAAATAGCTCGCAACAATGTTGCATAAAATCGTGATAACATACATTAGGTTCCAATGGACTGATCGTCAAGTGCGCATTCACGTATCAAAATAACATACGAAAAAAGGAATTATACCTGTTAAGTGATGAAAACCAATTATAAGGCTCACAGATTAAAGACCACAAGAAGTCAACCCACCAGCAACAATTACGTAAAGTGACAAAACCTCAAATTTAGACAAACATCATGAGTAGAGCCATAAAGGAAAACACCTACGATAGATACAATCATCTCATGAAATGTGAGAAGCATATATTCAAGCAAGGGGAAAAAAACCACAAGAATATGCCAAAATAATAAAAAAGCAACCATCACGACAGTGACCAAATACTAAGACAAGGAAACCTCCCCAGAAGAACTAGACCACTGAGTAAGATACGCACATATTATACTAGACAAATACCCTCATAGCTAAGTAGTAGAATGCCAATTCATAGTTAACCTGCCATAAGATATTTTTTTATCATGATTCTACCATTAGAAATAGTTTAAAATATAAAAGCATTTTTAAATAGCCAGGAATTATTTAAGTAATCTATAGTAATTTATTCTGGTTAGTTTTATCTGACCTAGTGCCTAGGATAATACTACTAGGTTGAGCAAAAAGTTCTGGGAAATTTGTAAAAGTTGCGTTGTTATGCGCAAATTAACAGCAAAAGCAACAAGGACTACTCTTTAAAGTAGAGGTCATCATAATCCACGACTTTCTGCCACCGTTCTGCCAGATTCCGGATTTGCTGGCTAAGTTTGACGCCGTTACCAGTACCTGGATCCTCATTAATCTCATCGACGGCTTTCAAAATCGTTTGGCCTTTTCTCTAATAATGCCGGGTCAACACACGCAAATCATACTGTTCAATAGGCATTTTGGAGCCAAAGTTCCTGAACTCCTATAAATATACCACTAGTACTCCTATATACGATACAAATTCTGGTAACTATTAGATTAAAATTTCCCAGAACTTTTTGCTCAACCTAATAAATAATAAATGATAGTTAAATAAATAACTAAACGTAAGTTTTGAAGTGTAAATAACACGTACAAACTAACCATTTTCTAATTTAGTTTTTACTTTGCTGCCATCTCTTTATTGGCTGCACATAGGCTATAGCCTGCACAAGCTACCGGACCCGCTGCAATTGGAAGCATACGGAGCCAGCTTTTATGCGGTGGGGTATGGTAGAAAGGCAGGGTCTCATATCCCCTGTAACGTTGCATTTCCGAGCCTGTCGGCCCAAAATAACTCACGGTGTAACTTGTCTATCTGCGGCTCCCCATTCTTTGCTTCCCCCCCCCCTCCTCAAAAAGTACCCTTTTCATATGACAAGTCTGTACCTACAATTAGGCTTCAAAACTCCAGGTAAATCCATTTAGATCAGCAGTGGCCCAGTTGCCAGAGCAGTGAACTCGCAGCTGAAACGATGCGGGATCGAGGCTTACCGCCGGCTAAAATCCGACATATACGCTAATGACGCCTGGTGCATGTAAAATCCGTCGTGTGCGCAATATCCTCCAAGTTACCTATGAATTAAACCTCTGGAGGTGCCTTGCCAAGTAAAAGTCTCGTCAACTGACCAAGGTTCTAAATTACGAGATCAAATGAGTGGCAATGTGCAGGTGCAAAAAACAAGATATAAATGTTAAGTAACCGGCATAACAAAGTTCACAACTAAGCAGTAGGCACTGCCGATACGATCTAGGCGCTAGTCAAGTTGAATGCCGCTATGGTGTGATTAGGCGGTCACCTGCCCCGATACCATGTATCAAACCCGTTCAGCTATGGCTGCCCGACAGGTAGGGTGCTGGTCATCGAAAAGAAAGAAAGAAAGGCAATTCAGAAAGATATCGGCGATACAGTGAGATTAATTTTAGTTGCTTTCTAAAAGTTGCGCGATGATAAGGGTTTTTTCACAAATTGTCACTTTTTATTCAGTGACTTCTAACAATGACTTCTTCAACAACGAATGCTTTGATGTTAATAATTCTGTTTTTATTGCAGTTGTTCTGATGATTCTTCCAAGGAGAACAAAAGTATCAATACAAAAGTTTAAAAAAAAACAATTTGTAGAAATTTCTTTATCATAAAGCTACTTTTAGAAAGAAACTGAAATTCAGTTCAATATATCGATCATATCTTTTTGAATTTTCACTATATTCGACTGGGCTTCATACGAGTTATACTATAGAGTTTACTAAAAAATTGCGCAAACAAAATATACTTCACCTATGCGCAGATAAAAATGATTTCATAAGAATACTAGGAATATAAATATGTTAAATATTTCATGAAATATATCAGATATTTAACTTATTTATATTGTAATATGAGTATGTTTTTTCTAATATGCTTTGTTAAGTTTCTTGAAAGTTACGTTAAATTAGGTGCAAAATCATGCATTAAAGCAGCTCTGCCATGCTTGCTACAAACAACGAACATGCGGAAATTTCTTGAATATTCAAATTTCTTCTTCAATACTTTTAATTTGCTCTTGAATTTTTTTAATTTCTTTATATGTTATAAATTTTTTATAACTCCAAGAAATTACGTATAGATCATTAAAGTATTTTATTCTTCTTAGAGTGATCGCAAATATTTTTTTTTGTTTAATTTGTTGTTGGTCCTCTAATCACTGTCGCGATATAACCTTTTCTGAAAATATAAGGTCAAACAAGCTCTTTATATTCCGGAAGTTCCAGGACAATTTGTCGAGCTTTTAAATAGATATTCAATAAAAGAGTGACGTTTGGCCATATAGTATATGCCTTTAAGATCGAAAATACCTTCATTTTTTTAATGTCATTCAACTTCCGTTTTTAATTACACACTGACCCTACTGGCACTGAAAAAAAGTAAAATATATCTTGTATCTTCTTCAAGCATGATAGGTATTACCTATTCAGATGTGTGAATTAGTCTTGTGTTCTAAAAATTTACAATAAGGATTGGGTTATCTTAAAATAATTTTTGGGCGATTGCTGAGGAGAAGGACAGTTATAAAAGATTAAAGTTCAAATTTCAAAGCCATTTTAATTATTATAAATAGCAATAGAAGTGTTAAGCTTTGAAGAGTCTTTTAAAAAGGTTTTTATTAATTTTATATATCTAAATTGTGTTTTAAAGTGTGTTTCGTTAAATGTTTTGTAAATTTAGTAAAGTTTATTTAAGTGCACTGCTTTAAATGTTTTGTAAATTTAGGAAAGTCTATTAAAGTGTATTTCTTTAAATGAATTGTTTCCCAAATTTAACCTAACTGTTTTTGTACAATTCAAAATCAAATTGCAAATGTGCATTACTTATAAATTTGAGAGTCTAAAATATTTCAAAACGCGAGGATTATGTTCTCCTTTTTTCTCTTTGCTGGTACCAGGCATATATACGGAGTATCAAATTTAATGTGCCTATCTTAAATTCATGTGTATTCATTATGAGGGTCATAAGGACATTAAATTTGGACAAAAGGCACTTCAAATACTGCACTTGATATTTATTTAAATAACTGTACAAAAACTCGCGATAGGCACCACTGTATACAGGGTGTTTCAGCATAGCGGTTACAAAGTTTCAGGAGAGATAGAGTACACCTAGACGATGGGAAATCACATAGCAATCCATGGTCGGAAATGCTTTCCTGGCGCTGTAGTGACAATACAAAACAAATAAAATGAAGGGCATGAAACAGGGTGAGAAAACATGTTTATTATTCTTAATACCCCCAAAAAGGCTGGGACAATGCTAAACAGTGCTGAGGAGTTTGAAGCTGAGGAGCTCTGCTGAGGAGCTTATTTTTGAGAACCTTAGATCTGCCATGGGCCGGAAATGTTAGGCATGCATCACAGCCCGGGGACGTAATTTCGAACACTTTCTTTGATGACGATCATTGCCTTTCATTATGTTCTTATTTCTTAGATTTTGCTGTAGAAAGAATAATAAACATGTTTTCTCACCCTGTTCTGGTCTATCCTTCTTGTGCTTTGTGTTGTCAGAACCGCGCAAGGCAAACGCTTCTGACCATTCATTGCTATGTGATTCCCCATCGTCTAAGTGTACTCTATCTCTTTTGAAACTTTGTAACCGCTGTGCTGAAATATTCGGTATCTTACTTGATTTGCATAAATCGAGGAATTGTGTTAAATATGCAACTGGCGAATAGAATGAAAAAAATATGGAAAGACGGGCATTTTGCACAGCGGGAGTTTGCAGTTCGCTGAAGCATAATATCGATCTTGAAAGACATATTCATATATATTTTTTTGAAATTTTTTTCTACTAGAATCATTTGAATGTCACTGCTGGTATTAGAACGTTTTAACTGCAAAAGATTTTACACAGAATATATTTTATTACAACTTTTTTTTATTAAATACTATTTTATTGAACTTTTAAAATTAATCTTGAGTGCATGATATCTTTTGTCTTAATTACAGGTCATTATGGCGTATGTTACTTCCTACGCAACCCTCTGAGTTATTTAATTTGAACTATTTAATTTCTAAAGCTCTGTTTTGATTATATATTTTCACGTTTCATGAAATTTTTAACTATATATTATTTAATTATAAGTTATAACTATACTTGCAAATTTCAGTTTATCTAAAAACACTACTAAAATTTTGCTTCGTTTGGAACTTTAGTACCAACACCAGAGACTTTTGAATATGTGAATTTTAACTATAACACTCCTGTACAAAAAGTTTAGTACAAAAACAACATCCTATAGGTTAATCGCGGCTTTTATTCATCTTTTGATGGAGCGGTCTCACAGACCGCTTCACACTAGTTATGTGACAATTTCTGTGACATCAGTAAAGGTTAATATATGACATAAAAGGTTAAATTACATCACGATCTAAATATTGTAAGCATTTTCATTCACATGAAATTTAGTGATAGTCGAATAAGCATGAATTTAT
This sequence comes from Maratus speciosus, assembly GCA_963932465.1. Lineage (NCBI taxonomy): Eukaryota > Metazoa > Arthropoda > Arachnida > Araneae > Salticidae > Maratus > Maratus speciosus. Next base: position 212,177,075 of record OZ010787.1, read on the forward strand.
AGCAGCCATCTAAAAGTAAGCGAGTGCAGATCGCAATGTTTAATAAAGTTATGCATTAATTGTTTAGCCATGGGTATCCAATGATTTTGCGCTCTCATTTAAGGGGGGGGGGGTCCGACAGTTGTGAAATCACTTTGAAAAAACAGCTGACATTGTTGTACTTATGTCTCGGGAAGTATTGGACCGATTTCTATACTTTGTTTTTAATAGTTTTGGCAGTCGCTAATCTACAAATTGATCACTTTTCAACGAATTAAAAAATGCAATAGTACAGCAATTTCACAAACAAAAAAATGTCACTTGTAAAACCAGTGACATTGATGTGTTTTTTGTAATAGAACTACGAAAGTGAAACGATTTCAATTCTTTTTTTAAAGTTTGACAGTGCTGAGCTATAAATTCATCACTCAACAAGAAATAAAATTAAAACTACCATAGTTACGCAATTTCGCAAACATAAGAAATCTAATTTTTTTATTTAAAAAACTATTACATTTTTTATTTTTATTTCTTGCTGAGCGATCACTTATAGTTTAGCTATTGCCAAAACAATTAAGAAAAAGAGTTCAAACTGCTTCAGTAGTTCTTGAGGAAAAGTTACATCAATGTCAGCTGTTTTACATGTGATTTCGCAGCTGTTGTCGCCACCTTAAAATTCATATATGTTAAAGTTTTAAAAATGGGGGCATCGTGATATATATAAATTCTAAACACGAAAAAGAACTCGTTAGCTTTGGGAATAGAACAAAGCCTAATGTAGATGTAGTAAAACAAGTATTCCCTCGTGGATTGAATGAAATCGCACGTGTTTCTAGTCAATTTGAAAAAAACAGACTGTAATATAAACGCACATCTATAAATACAAATTTTTTTAATAATCTTTTGCATTTCCAATAACAAACTTTTTGCATAGCAGACACTTCTTTTAAATTTCTACCACATTTTAAGATTCTTATCATATCAGTATCTCTTTTTGAATGTTTCCTACAGACGATTTTAAAACTGACGCTTTAGAAAAGTGAAAAACATCTTTTTAATTCATCAAGAAATTAAATCGTGAAGAAAAGAAATTATAGAAAACTGAGACAAAAATAGTGTAATCTTCAGTTAGCTGGCTCGATAGCGCTCACTTTACGACGAAGGGGATTTTTCTTAAGCCGTTCTTAAAAAGAATAACTGCCTGAATGTCTTTGTTATTAATATGCTGTATTCTTTCAACTTTAAGCATGTTCTCCACAAGACGAGCTGTATGCCGTCTCGCATTATCATGCATGGAAAAAAGGGAATCACCAAATGCTGCAACGTAAATTATGACATGAGGTCTTAGTGTCTTGTTTGTATAACTTCGGGCCGTCATAGTCACATTTTGAATGATATGCAGCCCCGTACGTCCACCTATGCTCATTCCAGCCCATATCATCAAACCACCTCGTTTGTAATGTGGTCTTTCATGAACGAACGTAGGATGATTTTGAGTGTCCCTTTCTCTCCATTCCAAAGCACATCGGATGTCACATCCAGACTGAGTTGGGATTCGTCCGTAAACAGAATTTGACTCCAACAACGTTGCTTCCAAATTCGATGTTCAGTTGCCCATCTTCTTTGGGCTGCACAGTTACTTGAGGTCAACGGAATACAGACCATTGGCTTACGTGCATAGAGACCATCCTGGTGAAGCCTATTTCGGACTGTTTGGCTGGACACCCTTCGTCCTGTGGCCAAGAATAACTGTGTTTGCAGCTGAGTAGCATTACCCATTTCGTCTCGACGAGCTGTTAACATGATATATCAGTCATCAGTTTCTCTGGTAGCACATGGCCGACCTTATCTTTGTCGATTTCTACCATTCCATGAGTCTTGGAATTGATTCCACAGCCTTGCATTGACACTTCTTGCGTCTACAACAGCATCCGCTACACTTCGTTGTGTTTCCCCAGATTCGACTGTCCCGATAATACGCCAAGCCATGGATTCCGGTAAATCACATTCTTGTGACATTTTAAAGTCACCTTTTCTCAAAACATAATCTGAGTAAATGAATTTTACAACTGAGACAGTGAAACAGACGTTTCTGCAAAATCCCGATATCTGCAATTATCTCTTTTTTTCTAGTTTTTGACGTCATAAATTTTGATTTGCATGTGAAGTTTTATTCATATGTTTTCTACTACGCTTTAAATTATGGATATTTTATTTTACGTTGCTTATCCGTGTAAATATTTGCGTAATTTTGTTAAAACCAAGTGCTCCCCTAATTTTTTTAAGCAGTGTATATAGGCTATACAGGGTGATTCTAAATTGTTTTTAGAAAATAAGAGGGATTATAGTACCCATCGAGACGAGTAATAGTTACCATAGAACATGGGGTCGCAAACCACTTATTGAGTTACAAATACATGGTGTTTCACCCTAACTGAAGTCGGTTTGTCGGTAAAGATTTTGCGAAAAATAAAAATATTGCAATAAAAATGTAACGATATGCACCTTATCTTGTATGAAATATGATAACATCACAAAAAAATGGCAGAAGTTTCCATTATACGCGCCCGCAGTATGCATTTGACGCTCCACATTTTTGACTGTGATTATCAGTTCATGCGGTATCATCGATTGTGTGAGTACCCTGTTTTTCCAGAACTTTCTGTGATGTTATCACATTCACACAAAATGAGGTACATATCGTTACTATTTTATTGCAATACTTTTATTTTTCGCAAAATTATTACCGACAACCGACTTCAGTTAGGGTGAAACGCCTTATATTTGTGACTCAATAAGTCGTTTGCGACCCCATGTTCTATGGTAACTATTACTCGTCTAGATGGGTACTATCACGTCTCTTATTTTGGATAAACAATTTAGAGTCATCCTGTATATTAAAACTATATGTATAGCAATATATTAAAGATACAACTGCAATGGCATAAAATAGAAAAAGCCAAGCGTTCAAAACCGAAAGAGTTGTATATTGTGAATATTTTTCCTGGCACAAAAAAGCTTTCTAAAATTATAGAAAATCGGACCATTTTTTGAAAATAACATAGCTTTTTGTGAAAATATTCTTATCTTTGTCTTTTTTATTAAACCATGCTTCATATATATATTTTATGAGATAATCTAATTGTTTCTTCATTAATAAATGACTCTTATAATCTTTAAACGCATGTTTATAGGTATATTTTTCTGATTGCAGCTATTTTTAAAGCTACTTAATTATATTAAATATTATATAATTGCTTTTCTATTGCTTTTCTAATTTACTTCTGTTATAGCTATTATGAAATGTGTTGCATTTGTAACAGCGTAATTAAACAAAATACTTATGTCTTACAAATTGTTACGCGCGCCCGCTGAAAGGTTAAAAATGAAGGACACCTAGTCATATTAATCTGAACTATTAGGGGATAAAAGCCCTCTAAACTTGAAATATTTTTAAACTGTCCCAGAATCTCATGTTAACCGGTTGTAGAAATTGAACGCCTAATACCACTCAGTTACAAAGACAGTTTCTTTTCGCAAAAGGATAAAGGTCCGAACAGTCCAAAATACTCCAAGACAGGGTAGCATCTATGCACGTAAGACAATGGTGTGCATTCCTTTGACTTCAATACACAGTAGTGCTGCCAGAAGAAATTGGGATCCTCAACTTTGAGATTGGACGCAACGCAATTAGTGTCAATGGAGTCAACAAGTTCATTTCACTAAGGAGTTCCAATTCAACGCGTCTGGAATGTGATCTCAATGTAATGTGATATAGAGAGTATGTCGCACAGTCCAATGCCTTTGTTCACTCTCAGAGACTTGTGGATTACACTTCTTGAAGAGTGGAACAGAATTACTACTATAGTCTTATGACAACCTCATCGCACCCATGGAAAACAGATGCGCAACAGCCTTAGCTCATCGAAGGACTCACACAACATATTAAAAATCCTTCATGCTCTTCAAACAGCACTTTTTGTTTCATTTATAGTTATTTAAGTTGGTGCATTGGACCGTCTCTTCATGTTCTTGTTGCTATTTTAATAAATTAAAATTATCATGTTTTGATGTCTTGTTCAATGTTTTTATTATTCTTTAATATACAACTCGTCTAATTTTATGCCAATTCATAGTTTTCTTCACTTTGTTTGCTTGCTCCCCTAATATTTTTGAACAGTGTATACTATATTTACTTGGAGACTTTCTATTTGAATCTGCTGGTTTCATTTTACCTACGTTGAAAGCATGTAAAATGGCAGAGATATAAATAAATTGTGCATACAACCTCATTCAAACTATGACTGTCTGAAATTATTGTAATACGAATTTTCTTTTTACAAATGATCCGTGTCTATAAGAGCAAACATCATTAGCCCTTTCAGTTGATAAAAAGCTATTTAAAACCTTTTTACATTTAAAAAGAAGTAAAATTTTCAATTACTTCGATATTCTATGTTGTCTTATATTTTTTTCTTCTCCTACACCGTTTTTACTTTAACGATTAATTTTATTACACATAAGAGATAAAATTCCTTCCTTCGGGTAATTGTATCTTTTTTACATGAAAAAACGAAAAGACATATCTAATAAGGGGGGAAAGAATAATTTTACGATCATTTAGAGGTCGAATTAATTAGTGGAGGAAAAAATCGCACAAAAAGACTGGAACTCCTTTTAACTGTTCCAAGGAAATAAAAAACCAGCGTTAAGCAGTTAAAGATAGGAATCAAGTTAAAATATAGATTTAGTGTTCATGCGAGTTTTTTCGTTCTCAGGCAAAACCATTATGATTTTTTCCCTTGATAAGAGTAACGATATGAAGGCATTTCTGTTTTCATATAAATATGTTTTTAATGAAAAGTTATATATAGAATATTTTGTGAAAGGAGTTAGATGATAGAAATGGAACGAATATTCATATTATCAATATTATTTCTTATTGCAATGAAAGTAGAAGTAAATATGATAACGGATTCTTTTTAAACCTTATTACCTGGAAGCCAGGAAAAACGAATTAAGTTATAAAATTCATGATAAAACTTTTGTATAAACTATTTTCTCTTTTTTAATGTAGAATTATTAAGAAAGCGTTTCAAAACATTGTACGGTATTAACTTTTAGACAGTAATATTTATTTAACATTCCAGTGATAACGCAATTGCAAAGTTTACGACAAACATGATTTATTTTAAAATTTTAATACCGAAATTAAAATTTAGTTTTTGTTACTGGTGTGTAATCTGTGTATTTAAAACTCAAAGCCGAGTGTTTAAGACCTATTTCCGTATAATGATGTAAATTGCATTATATTTCATATGGAAAAGTTATAGAATTTGTTTTCTTTCTTCTTATTTTAAGTAAAATTTACTAGCCGAATTTTTTTTTAACCCTCCAAACGTCTTGAGGACTTTTTTGCATTTTCATAAAAATGCTTATAAAAATAATCTTAATTAAAAGTTTCTTTCCCTGTTTGTTTATTAAATACACTTCATGCACCTTTATTTGATATACATCTTGAAACACGGTTCTGTTTAAAATATTTTTGTCTACAACAGATTAAAGTTGTTTTAGGGAAACGGAAAAATATGGGCAAACCGCACAGAGGGTTAATTAATTATTTTGTAATAATTAAGGAATTTACGTTGTAATATCTAATACTAAACAAAATAAATGTTGCTATCTAACATGTACTTCATTCATAAATTTAAAGCTGATGTAAATTAAAAACCAAGTTTATAAAAAGCATTTTATTCATGAGTTTTTATTTTACATAATCTTTAAATTTATGAATAAAGTATATGGTTGGATATCAACACCTATTTTGTTAAGTAATGATTTTGTATTTAAAACTTTAAATGAAATGCTTTATCATGTAATTGTCGATAAAATAATTTGAAATAATTTATAATTTTTGGTATATTTTTTACTACAATTCATCCATAAGGCATATACACTAAGAAAAGTAGGTGATTTTTATTCGAAAAAAAAAATTAAAACTATATATTTAAAAAATTGGGGTGCGATCTATTGGTATTGTAATCTGGTTAAATGTTTATATTTGAGAAAAGTAATAAAATTTTAACTTGAAAAATTTCATTGTTTCTAAAATGTTTAAGAAGAAAAACCTAGAGTTGCTCCTTTTAACATTTTCCCAGAAAGTTGAAAAGTGTTTATGCATTCGGTTTGTCTGTCCGTCTGTCCACGCTCTATCTCATGTAAATATGCTCGGCTATTCATGCAATTGAAATATGTTAATGATGCCTACCATGGCATTTTCGGTATTGTATATAAAGTGCGTAACATTAATATTTCATAAACAGGGACACTCAAAAGAATTTCATTACATTATGGTATATGGAGAAAAATCGTTTGCGTAGTATTTTAATGACATTACGCTATTTCAAATGTATTCAAACTGATATAAATGACTGAATTTCACTACAAGAAGATTACGATAAAATAGAGCATTCATAGATTTTATCGTTCATTACAGGGACACACAAAAGAATCGGTTTCAGTTCTGTCTTTGAGCAATGATTGCTGGAAGTGCGTTTTCAATTTCTGTATGCGCTTTTAAATTTAACTAACTTTTTGGATGTTATATAAATTCTATACCTCGTATACAGGACTGCACATAAGAATTTACATACCATTCTCCTTATTAACGAAAATTGCTGAAGGAGAATTTTCTACTGAGGTATGTATTTCCTTACTGAAATAAATTTTTGCATGCATGTTGTTAATCGATACAAATCTATATATCATATACAGGGTTGCTCAAAGAATTTGTATCATTTTCCGACTGCAGATGAGGACAGCTGAAATTAGGTTTTCAAATGTGTTATGCGTTGACATATGATTGAATTAGACATAATATTTAAACATATTGAAATGTGCAGTTTTGTTACATTACTCTGAATGTGTTGGAAAGTGTTTCATAATCTATGCCTCACGCATGATTTTTTTTCTTTCTTGTTTGGATCTGACAACAAGATTATCTCAAACATGTTCTGTTGTCGGTATCCGTGCAGACAGAGTTAATATGTAGCTGTTCTCCAGCCTGGCTATAAATGAAGAGGTTTTAAATTATTTTAACTATTGTTAACAAACATTATGGAAAACTTCAGACATCTTAAGGCCCCACCAGTAGCCGAGAGATTCTGATCTCGAAGCTGGTAGACGGGAGGTGCTGGGTTTCCCATTAATCTTACCAGTATCCGATAAGATGGAGCCACGTTAGGCTTAATTTTGATTTGAGATGTGTATGAGAAAACTTATCTGCCTAAATACAAATCTTTTCAACCTGAAATTCCTTCTGTCCAAAATAATTTTCTATAAAAGGTTCAAAACTAACAAAATTTCAATGATTTGCGCAGAAATTTCAGAAAACAAACGTAGGGCACTCCGTGCGTAAAACGTAAATAAGAAGCTGTGGTAGAGAGTCATTCCTTTTGTGATTCATTGAAAAAAAATTAAACCATGGAGCTATGACGATTAAAGGAGGCGACATAAATGACATCACTTGAAGCTGTCCTGTCCACACCCCTGTTGCGTGATGTCAGCCGCGGGCAAAACACCAATAGGCGTGAAAAACACTTTAACACTACTTCCCCTTCGTTCTTTCGGATGGGTTTCAACCCGAGATGCTTATTTATTAATCAATATACATATAAAAAAAGAGGGGGGTAAACGATAAAAATACAATTTCAAAGTGTTATTAAAAAAAAGTAGTATTATTTCAATAGTTGCAGCAGACTGTTTTAATTACGCAGTTTTATTGCATATTTGTTAAATTTTTGTTTTATTAAGAAATCTTAATTTTGTTATAATATATTAGCCGAAAACCCTGGCTTACCCAGAAATATTGTAAATGCTAACTGTGTGTTTATTAGAACATAAACTAGCCGAACTTTGCTCATCTAAATGCTTCCACATTGTCAATTATTTTTTATCAGTTTTTCAAATTGTAAGTGAAAAATACAATTTTTACCCACCGTCCTAGGACGGGCATTTACACTAGTAATAAAAATAAATATATGGAAAACATCAAAATGAAAATACCATGTAATCTGGATGATATGAATCATAATCATTTTAAAGATAGATACGACAGAGAAAATTTTAAGTGCAAAAGGATTTAGTCATAAAAAAGTAACACAATTTAATAAAGAAAATGAAGATGAAAAATCAAAATCAAAATCAAAACATACGTAAGTGTTTAATTATTAGTTGGCAAGAAATGACACATATCCTGGAAATACACTATTTTATATATTTTATATAACACACCGGCAATAAGCTTAAAAGGTCCATTACTTTCCAAGATAATGCATTGAAAGAACAAATAATTAGGAATCCAAGAATATTAAACGGAAACGATTTGTACTCACATTCCAAATGACTTGTTGAAAAATACATCCAATACTGGAATCATGGAACATTCAAGATAATTGATTACTACAGTTACAGTTAGGACTTAATACAAACGCTTAATACATTAATGTATCTAAAATTATAAAAAAAAATAACTATTACTAAGTAAAACTTAATAAAATACAATAAGAAAACTAAATATAATTTTAAGACCTTCAATCTATAGGGAAAATTGTATAATTCAAAATTTACTCTAAATGAGAATACTATTATAAGTTTTGTGCTGCCTTTTATAAACAATTAAACAATACAACAATTGAAAAAAAAACTGTTATACACTTAGTCCTTCCATCTATTATATTATCTATTATCGTAAAAATATCTTAAATTAAAGTTGCATTATCGATTTTTACCATCTATTATCTAATAATTATATTAAATTCAAATTAATATATTTTCCAAGCATTAATAATACATTTTAATTCTAATTTTTAAAGACAATTTTATACCAAATTAATCAACTACAGTAGAAATCCAATTATCCGAACTCCGACTATTCGAATAGCTGATTATCCGAATCGCTTTCAGAATGTCAGCAAAAAAATTAAGACGGATACGTACTGCCATTCGCAAAATAATGATTCAGTCTACACGTGCTATTATCCTTCTCTCTGAGAAGCTAGTGTAGGAGCAGCGCGAACATTATTGGGAGGATGAGTCACCGTCTCATAGTGCAGTTAGATTATTGGCTGTCGTTCGTCGCCAGATGGCCGTACCGGCCCACCTGTCATTATTCGTTTTGTCAGTCAGTGTGACGTGACCTGCTAGTTGATTACTTGACTTGCTACTGTGACGGTACTCTTTCGCGTTGGTGCGTTGTTTTGTTTATGATTGCGTTTCGCGTTCACCATGGCTTCTAAAAGAAAACGTGTTGTGTTATCGTTAGCGAATAAACTAAACATTAATAACATTATAACATTAAATCAGATAAAGGAGTTACGGGTAAACAGTTGGCTGAGATGTACGGTGTTGGACAAACAAATATTTCAGACATTAAAATGAGTAAACCTACACTTTTAGGTAGCTTTCATTACAAAAAGCTACCTATTGCAACCGTTCGGAGGAAAGCGATTAAAAAAAATTTGGTATATTTTCATTGATCATGACCCCTAGACCCCGAAACCACCCTCCGTTCAAATGTTGATATATATATATATATATATATATCTGATCTTTGTCACACTGTAACTCTCGTATTTATGAACCGATTGGGATGTAACTCGGTGTGTACATAGTACATACCAGTGTCTCAACCGGGTTCGTTGGCCAGCTTCATCCGCCATTTTGTTTCAAAATGGCGGCCGTTTAAATTTTTTTTAATTTAAAATTTGAAATGTGGTGCCAAAAAATGGAAAATGGAAAAATATTTTTTTCATGTGTTTGATCATGAGACAAAGATTTCGGAGCAGTTTTTGTTTCGTCTATATCTTTAAAAAATGGCTGAGTTATAACACTTTGAATTTCTAGCGTGGCTGACATTTTGAAACGTCCTGATTTTTGTCACGCGATAACAGGCGTATTTAAGAACCGATATGGATGTACCTTGGTATGTACATAGTACATACCAAAGTCTCGACCGAGTTCGTTGGCCAACTTCATCGGCCATCTTGTTTCAAAATGGCGGCCATTTAAAAAAAATTTAAAAATTAAAATTTAAAATAAGGTAACAAAAAATTGGAAAATGAAAAAGATTTTTTTCTTATGTATTTTACTTTAATACAAAGATTCCGAAACAGTTTTTATTTCGCCTATGTCTAAAAAAATGGCTGAGTTATAGCATTTTGAATTTCTATTGTGGCTGACATTTTGAAACGACCTGATTTTTGTCACGAGATAACAGGCGTATTTATAAATCAATTTGGATGTAACTTAGTGTGTACATAATACATAGCAATGTCTCGACCGAATTCGTTGGCCAGCTTCATTCGCCATCTTGTTTCAAAAGGGAACATTATTTTTTTTTTAATTAAAATTTAAAATGAGGTATCAAAAAACTGGAAAATGAAAAAGATTTTTTTCATGTGTTTGAGCTTGATACAAAGATTCCGGAGCAGTTTTTGTTTCGTCTATATCTTAAAAAATGTTTGCTGTTATAGTACTTTGAATTTCTAGCATGGCTGACATTTGAAACGAACTTATATTTGTCACGCTATAACACACGTATTTATTAACCTATTTGGATGTAAGAAGGCATGTGAATAGTGTGAATAGTATATAGCAATGTCTCGACCAAGTTCGCTGGCCAGGTTCATCCGCCATCTTGTTTCAGAATCGCGGCTATTAAATTAAAAAATATGTATATTTAAAGTGAGGTGCAAAAAAAATTAGAAATATAAAAAGGTTTCTTTCTTAAGAATTTGACCTTGATATAAGGATTTCGGAGAATTTTTGTTTTGTCTTTATCTTAAAAAATGTCTCAGATATAGCAGTTTGAATTTCTTTATGTGGGTGACATTTTGAAAAATCTGAAATTTTGCCTGCTACAGCACTCGTATATATCAACCGATTCCGATGTGAGTCAGCATGTGCACAGGAATTACCAAGGTCTCTACCAAGTTCACTGGTTAGACTCATCCACCATGTTGTCTTAAAATGGCAGGCACTTCAAGATATCGCCGAATTTGGCAACCAAATATAAGTTACTTTTAATAAAAGCAGCTTGGATAAAGCTGACTAATTTCGCTAAATTCTCCTTCATAATGATTTAGTATTAATAAAAATTAGTATTAAATCTTCTATAATCGGTTTCCACTAAATTGAGCTTCGTGTGTTTGAATAACATAAACTAGCTTTTTAAAAATAAGGAATATGAAAGCTACCTCTTCCTCCCGGCACTGGCCGGAAGGACTTTTGAACTTCGTGTCAGTGCTCGAAAACGAAAATGAAAGTTTTTCAAGAAAATCAATGAAGGAAGAAACAAACAAAGATTTAGAAGATACCGTTTCCAAGTGGTTTTTGCAGCAACGTTTTATGGGATACCCAATTTCGGGTCCGATTCTTTGTGAAAAATCTAATATCTTAGCTCAGAAGCTTGGTTGTTCATCCTTTAAAGCAAGTAACGGCTGCTAAGAAATTTTAAGTCCAGGCACGGTGTCCGTGAATTAGATTTAAGTGGCTAGAAGTTATCAGCAGACTCCAAAGCTGAAGAAAATTGAAAAATTTATTATAATAAAATATAATAAAAATTATTGAAAAATTTAAAGATGCAGCAGACTCCTACGACCCTGAGTTTTTGTACAACGCCAATGAAACCGTTCTTGTTTAGAAAGCTCTGCATAAAATCACTTTAGCATCTCAGAAGGAGCGTAGTGCTCCAGGACAGAAAGTTAGTAAAGACCGTGTTACGGTGCTTAACTGTGCGAACTCTACGGGAATCCATAAAGTACTCTTTCTATTGATAGGGAAGTTAAAAAGCCCAAGAGCATTTAAAAGTGTGAAAAAACTTCCCCTCTTTTATAAAAACCAACTCAAAGCTTGGATGACTGCAGCATTGTTTACCGAATGGTATAACGAAATTTTCATCCCTGAATTGAAAAAGCACCAAAAATGTCTTCGAAAAGAAGGCAGTAAAGTGCTCTTGATTGTTGATAATGCACCAACTCATATCATAGAAGAATTGTTGGAAAGAGGGAATGGCCAGTTTAAAACAATCTTTTTACCGCCAAACGTCACAAGGACCAGTCTGTTATCGAAACCATGAAATGCCATTTCAGAAGGCAACTTGTAAAGAAACTTTTGGTAGAGGGCGATGATAAAGAAGGTGTGTTGGCTAACCACAAAAAATAAATAAATAAATAAATTTGAAAGATTGAGCTTTCGTGGTGGCGGAAGCTTGGAGCTTGGTTAAGGCAGTCACATTAAGACGTGCGTGGAACAAGTTGAAAGGCATATCAACCGAAGAAGAAAAGGAAAAAGAAGATCAAGAAAAGGAAAGGGAAGAGACAGGAGAAGATGAGGATGACATGCCACTTGAGGCATTCAGAAATATTCTTTTGAAAATTCCTGGATATTCAGAAGTTAGTGCTGAAGATATAGGAGAGTGGATGGTGTGTGATTCGTCAAACCCTGGGTTTTAAATTCTAAATAATGATGAACTTATTGAAAATATGAGAGAAGAGAGATTAGAGGAAGAAGATGACCTTAATGTAAAAGTTGAAGCAGACACGGGACCATCAGATAGTGAAGCATTTGCCGGCCTTGAAACTGCGTGGAAGTGGATGGAACGTCAGCCCGAGTGTGACCACATGCAACTTCTTACTGTCAAACAGATGCGCGACTTGGATGCCCGAAAACGGCTGAAGACTGTCAAACATCTTACTTTGACCGAGATGTTCAGTTTTAAAGATTTTCTTTTCCATTACACCATTTTACTGAAGCTTTACAGAATAAATTTACATTCTTTTATGTATGTACAATTAACTTTTCCTTATGCACAGTGTATAATAAAAAGATTTTCCAAAACCACTTAATTAAGGGAGCCTTTAGCATCTAGTCAACCCTCCCTCACATTGCCTGGGTCAAGCCTCCCTACATAGACCTTTTCTAAAGAATACCACATTGTTATGTTAAGCCTAACTTACTGTAGAGTCTTTATGCCTGGAATGAAAGCTCCATTTTTCTGCATTACTTTAAACCTACTTAAATTTCTATGATATAATTTATTTGGGAAAACCTTACAAAATATTTCTAAAAAACACAACTTTTAGGTTGAAAATGCCTTCCAATTGATTTTTTTCACACCTATTTCGATTATCTCTATGAAACGAAGACTCTTGTTTGAGCATTCCAGTAGCTTTGATTGACGCCTATTGATAAAACCCTGAAATTCTTTTAAATATGAAAATTGATGGGTGGGTTAAGCCTCCCGTATGGTCAACCGTCCATGTCTCCCCTCTATTACATAAAATGGTACTATGACAGCTTAAATTTATGCAGACGATATATTCAAATATCATTTGCCATACCTTTACGCTGCTTGCATTGTTGATTCCTTTATTTTAACGCATGCTAATGCGTAATATAGCTTGAACTTGTAGAGAAGATGTTTGAAACGGAAACAATATAGTGTATGTAGTGGCCAATATGCTATCCTCAATAAAAATCTTCTCGAGAATTCCTGGGCACGCTAGAAGCATTGCAGCGAGAGGGATGCCTCTTTTGACAGTTCAGGACTTTGAGATTAGCATTTTTAGAAGAATGGTACAGGATTTCATAAACTCTTATCGCCAACCTCATCCCACCGCATCCATTTTAATCAGATATGCATCAGTCTTAATTGCTTGATGGGGCCACAAACCATATGAAAAACCTTTCATTCTCTTCAAACCACAATTTTTTTGTCATTTACAAGTACTCAAATTGGTGCGAAGCGTCTCTTCACGTTCTTGACATCATTTCAAAGAATTGAAATTCCGATGCATGATTTTTATTGCATGTGTCTTATTTTCGGTATTAACTTAAATATATGTATACTTCCAATTTTATACTAATGCATGGCTGTCTTGCATTGTTTTTTCTACGTATTTGTTTGTTTGCTTCCCTAATTTTTTTAACAGTGCACATGAATTAAGGTATGATGATTTCAATTCTACCATTAATTTGATCATTTTCATTATTTGAGTTTGTACCATTATTTAATTAAAATAAGCATCTCATTTTCATTTTTTTGTCAGAAGTTATTGTTAAATCTACTTTCGCAGCAATATGGCTCAGAATGATCCCTTTGAGGGAAGCCCTAGTACACAAATAGAAATTAATGTTATTCAGCTTTGAATTATATTAATTTATTCTAAATAGCCAAATAAAACAATTTATCTATATTATAACTAGAATTAAACTACACATTTTTTAATCTCTTTGTGCAAACCAGTCTCTGGATACAGATCACATACCAGATTTTACGAACTCTACAATAATCAAACAGAATTGCAATACATACGTAAGCCTCATTTTCATGAGACATGGAACACGAGATTAATTAGTTCACCGTTAAATGAAGCATGTCATGTTCCTTAAGAGCACATGGCTTTACTATGACTTTAACCTCTAATTGAAGTGTTTTGACATGGTTCCTTTTGTAAATTGTTCTTAATTATATAGAGGAGAAGCGGATTCAACTGAGAAGTTCATTAGCGAATGGCGAAGCAAGAAAATACAGTTACCAGCCAGTAGGAGAATAGAATAGGTAATGCTACCAAAAACGTGAAAAATATTACTAGTTATTAAGCAAAAGAGAATTTTTTGAAATATTTCCAGCAATCTGATAAAGAGGGTATAGAGAATTCACTATTAACAATATTAACAATATTATCAAAATTTTTGTAGATATGAAATGCTTCAAGGAAGTTAAGTTCATATGTAGAAGTGGGTTTAAATATGATTTTGGCTGAATTAAAATCAAAAGAGTGGTTCATCTCATTCATCATCAGTGGTTCATTGAGGCAATCGATAGCAATATTCATTTGATAACAATATACAATTTACTTATGAAATAGAAAATAACGGTTATCTCCCGTTTCTGGAAACGCTTGTCACGCGTACTGTAGACGTTTTCTCTACATCGGTCTATCGCAAATGTTTTGCAGTTTGTCTACCCTTCCCCCCCCCCCCCCATGCATGCTCTTTTCAACCTCCAGCCAAAAAAATGGCTGCATTTTTTACTTTCATAAATCGTGCCATACATGTTTGTTCTGATTCTCACTCACTTAATAGTGAAATTCAATATCTTAAAGCCATTGTGATTTACAGAGGTTACAACCATTCTATTATCGATTACTGCTTTACGTAAACAACAGCAACCTCGTCCCTTTAACTCAAATCAGTCCTCTTCTCTTTCCAGAAGTAGCATTGTGTTATCTTCCTTTCCTAAATCCAGCTTTCCTATTCCCAAATTTCTTAGACATCATGACTTCAGAATAATTTTTACCCCTGCGAATAAACTTACCCTCTCCAAACTCAAAGATTCTATTGAGGTATACAATTCATGGGGTATTAAGGTATCTATAGTATTAATTGCCAGTGCGGTCTTTCCTATATTGGACAGACCAAACGGGGTTTAAAATTTCTTATTAAAGAACACCAATAATATATTCAAAAACAGGAAACCAATAAATCTTCAACTGCTAAACATTGCAGGAAGATGAACTACTCTTTTGATTTTAATTCAGCCAAAATCATCTCTAAACCCACTTCTATATATGAACTTAACTTTCTTGAAGGATTTCATAGCTACCAAAATTTTGATAATATTGTTAATAGTGAATTCGTATATTCCCCTTTATCAGATTGCTGGAAATATTTCGTAAAATCCTCTTTTGCTACATTACTAGCAGTATTTTTCACATTTTTGGTGGCGTTACCTGTTCTATTCTCCTATTGCTGGTATACGTATTGTCTTGTTTTCAAAGTGGCTAATGAACTTCTGAGTTGAATTCGCTTCTCCTCTATATAATTGAGCAATTTTCCGTTATTCTTTGCACTGAGGACGGTACGCTAAAGGCTATCGAAACTAGTCTGGTCAAAGTTTGCATATTCTGGCGTTTTTAACGTTGCTTTTAAATTTATATATAATATGGAATAGTGTTATAAGAAATATTAAAATTTCAAGAAAAACCAAGATTTGCAAGAATAACTAAAATTGTTTAATAAATAAACATTAGCACATCCTCTATAAAGCATCGAATTCTTTGAAAAAAGGTTTTAATTCTTACAAAAGCACAAATACAGTCTATTGTTTCGGCCCCACCACAGTCCACACGAGCCCACACCAGCCATTATATCCACTATTCTCCTCTTCCATCCTCTGAATACTTTACATTGCAAAACAGGCACTGCATCTATCTCATATAGTGTACAGCCTAGTGAAAAACCTGTCAGATATGATACGTCGAAGCGGAATGATTGTTCGTCTTCAAAAGACTCGTCCTGAAACAGTTGTCTAGATGATATTACATATTACCCGACGCAACATCTTGAAAAACGAAATCTCTTCCCTCGCCAACAAGTTAGGATAAAGGAAAACGGATTAACACAGCAATAAATATAACTGTTCAACTTTATACTGAACTTGGTTAACATCCCTGAAATGAAATGTTATAATTAATACGAATTTTATAAAATTTACCTGCAAAATACTTCAAAAATTGAGAATAAGATTTAATTTTACCATGCCGCTATAAGGATAAATATCCAAATAAAACTGAACACAATGCCTCATGGGAGTACTAGGAAGTCGTTTGGCAGTTTTACACTTGGCTGCAATACAATACACTGTAAAAAAATAGGACCAGGTTTCCTGTACGAATCGGAAAAATAGTTGCCCTTATCGTACCGGAAAAATTTCCGACCCAGCTCGGAATAAAATCAGTAAAATCAGAATAAAATCCGTAAAATTGGAATAAAATCCGTAAAGTAACGTTTTAATGAATGTTTCCCCTTTTTTACGGATTTTATTCCGAGCTGGGTCGGAAAATTTTCCGGTACGATAAGGGCAACTATTTTTCCGATTACTACAGGAATACTGTTGGGAATTTTTTACAGTGTATGCGCCAGATGTTGAAATATTCCATATTGCCCGACCATTCCATAATACCCGAAATTCCTCTATATATTATTATTATTGATTTTTTTTTACAATCGACTTCTGTTTGTATATAAAAACAGATAAATCTCTCCTTTATATTAAATAAATTGTATAAATAAGAAAAATATTTGTGTATGTGAAACAGCGAATAAGTTCCAGAAAATGTGCATGCAGAATTTCCTTCTATCGCCAATTCCCCTATACCGGAAAAGTTCCCTTTTTTTAAATTGTTTACCGTCAAGTTTTGACGGTAACTATCTAGTTGCTTTTAACACTAGAAGCACCGGAAATTTCACTGAAGCTTTATATAAAAAAAAAGTACACCAGTATTTTTATTTAAAGCTTTTTAACTTTTCTATTTCACTTATTTTTGGTGTGAGATATATATATATATATATATATATATATATATATATATATATATATATATATAAATTTCACTCTTTTTTAAAGAAATTTCTGGTTCAAATCGAATTATACATATTTGGTAGAAGTCAAATTGACCGCTCTTGCGATTCTAGTGTTAACTGTCATTTACAAAATTTATTTGATCAGCGTAAAAATATGTTCTATATTCGTCGATACACAGGTTTTTAACTTGTAATCATAGCTTCATATATAAATCTAATATAAATTTCAAAATCCTACATCTCTGCTTTTTCTACTCTAAAATATAATATTAAGTGATATATAATATTCAAATTTAATCTTGTTTTATAAAACAGTTGAATAAATATTTTGCAATACAGAACTTCAACAAAATTTTGATTTATAAACTTCGGGAATTTGTATCCTTCTCCAAAGAAAATGTTTTCTTTAAACGCGTTCATGATTTTGATTTATTTGTGCACTTAAGTTGACACAAAGTCATTTTAGTGAAAGAAAAATAAATCTTTTTTTTTTTTTTTTTTTTTTTTTTTTTTTTTTTTTTTTTTTTTTTAACTACCAACCAAATGGCAAGAAGCAGTATTTTATATTTGTCTTGACTTCCTATATTATATGTAATATAACGATTATTTTCTCTGTATTTATTTTTTTAAATTATGTATTTCACCGAAAAAAAAGAACGAAATATCTGAAAATCATGAGAAATGAATATTAATGCAAGAATAGCTTTAGGCAAAAGATATTTCGAACAGAATTCTTGATCAACGAAAAAATGATAGAATTCCATGACTTCTTCTATAAATTGAAATTCTTGAAAACAAGACTATCGTGATTATTTTACCGTGGAAGTATAAGTAATGCGATATAATTTTTTAAGCTGAAGATAACATAAAAATACAATTGTATTTGAATAAAAAAGTTTTTCTTCGTTATTTTGGAATCTTATTTAAATAATTTTTATCCTCTAGGAGTTTCTATAGCCATGTTTTCCTTCTTTTCGAGTTACTAAAAGAGAAAAAAATCTTTTAAAAAGAAAAACAACATAGTGATTTGCTGGATTCAAGAAGCATTTAACATTTCACCTGGGAAGAATAATTAAGATTTCATGTCTTAGTTAAGAAACGCTTTCTAAATGAAGACATTAAAAATTACTCTTTTCTTATTACATCGAATTCAAAAAAGTCTTCCATTGTAGTATGATTTCACAAAGACGCATAGTTAAATTTAAAAGTATTTCAAAAATTTTCTGAATCTTAAACTACAGCGACAATTTTAGTAAAAAATAATTTTAAAACTTTTCTCGTAAAATATTTCTTTAAATGGTAAAAGGTTTTCACAAATGCAATATATATCGCTTTTTATGTGTTCAGATTTTTATGTGTTCAAATTTTTATGTGTTCAGATTTTTATGTGTTCAAATTAATTTTTAATAAAAAATTCTTTTTAATTACTTAAAAAAAAGACCAAATTAGATAAGTGTTAATGATGACAAATATTGATTAAAGCATGTTTTAGTAGAGTATTATGTTTCTAACTTCAGAAGAATCTCAATTAAGAATAAAGCTCCTTCGATTGATTTTAGTTACTTAACAATTAACAAAATAAAATTATTGAAAGTTTAAAAAAGGAAATGTCTTCTATCTTTGAAGATAGACAAATTAAAGAAATAAGAACTAGTATTGATTTCAATATTCAAGTAAATTTAAAAAATTAGGAATCGTATTTAATTATAATTTAACACATTTTTAAAAAAATCTAATTTAGATAGAATCAACATATACTGAAATTGTTTGGACATAGTATAGTAAAAAAAGTTTCTTCTACATTGATATTGATAAACTAAAATGTTAGAAAATGAATTGCTTGGTTTTAATGACGTGAAAATAAGATTAAATAAATTAGTTATACATACTATTTAATGGTTCCTGAAATTTCTAACAATTTTATGTTCTCTTGTTGTTTTCTCTTATTGAAGATAAAATAACATAATGAATGGAATTAAAAAAATGAATGTGTTTTTCTGAAATTTTAATCAATAACAGCCTACGTATAGGGAATCGGTCACAGATAAGTATTGACTAAATATTTTTGAGAAAATTTGTATCCCTTTCACGCTAATTCTTAAATAAATTAGTCTAAACTTCAGTAGAAAAATCATATTTTGTGAATTAATCTCTTAAGCTATAACTAGAAATTTATAAAAAAAATATGTTTTATAACATCACAAAAATAATTTAAAAATCCCATCAAAAATATATAAAATATATAAATGGCAACTTCAGACATATTTTTGTGATTTAATAGGATTTTCAAATAAAATTGTGCAAAATAGTAGGAAAATATACAACGATATTACTCGTTAAATAAAGAAATTAAAGTTCGAAGAAAAAAACCCGCTCAAATTTAAATATTTTAAATGTCGGTGTTAAAAGCTTTCATTTAAAAATTTTTAGAGATATGTAATTTTTTACTTTAACTACAACATAGTAACATGCTCTAAATTTTTTATTTTAACTTCGAAAAAGTGCAGAAGGTAATAAACATTTTGTTCACTTACTGTTAAAATTCTTTATGGTCTGTATGTGGGAGAGGGGAGAAAATAATATTTAGTTATAATAACGGAAGATTTGGGAAAATATAGAAAAGAAATGCTGCTCATTTTATTGGAAAATGAAATGTATGCTTTCTTTCTGCGGCAATATTTTCATGTGTTTAAAAATACTTCCCACATTAATATTCAAAAACGACACAGAAGAAAGATCTTGTAAAGAAAGATTTACAACTAATTTCGAAAAAAAATATTTAAAGTTGAGACAGATTGCTATTCTACGAAATTTGAAAAATATGGCTCTAAAATTTTGTTAATTATAATAATAATTAACAAATATATTAATATATATTAATTAAGTAACAAATATATTACAATTATATTAATAATTGTTCTTACGACAGCTTTTGGTGACCGCTGCTAAATTCATCAGCCGGTGCAAATAAAAACACCCTTATTAAGAACTTGAACCTTATAACATAACGCCAATATTATCCCTGAAATTTTCAAAGCAACATTCTACAATATTTTGGGGATCCGCATGCTGTGTTCTTGCGGGAGTTTCAATTTCTGGTGTTTTTCATCCATAAAATTTGAAATTTTTCATTGTAGAATTTCTGTGATGGTCCGCTAGTATTGTTTTTAGGAGTAGATTTGTGCGAGGTTTTCACACTGCAATCTTTGATATTATTTGCTGATACCTTTTTTCATTAATTTTTTATTAACAGCAATTTTTAATCAAACAACGTGTTTTAACAAAATTTTAGTGTACTATGTCAAAAGACGGTTTAAAACACTTTTCTATGATACTTAATTATCGCTGTATGTTCTGTATGTACATAGAAAAGGGATGTTAACATTAGACAAAATATATAGGGTGTCCGAAAATCTGGAAACGGTCTAATAACTCGTGAAATACAAAGCAGATTATAAAACGAAAATATACGTGTTAAATATTTTTTTTTAAAGCTACTCAGTGATACCAAATTTCACCCCCGCAACCGACCTCCCTGGGGTCAGAGGGGGTCCAACTTTGAAATCTTGAATGATAACCCCCATTTTTTATTGCAGATTCGGATTCTACGGACAAAAATACGTAACTTTTGTATTTAACATTTTTTTCAGATCCTCTTTGATCACGGTGTAATCGAGCTTATTCGATAGATACATATTTTGATTTTCCAAACCTGGTTTTGCCATCTCGAAATCTTATTGGCCAGAACTTTCGTCGTAAATATAGCCGTCTTTTGCGGGAATAGTGTTTCTCGAAAACCATCAGTGGTGGTTGTTTCGATGACGCTTCATATGTTTTTCCATAAAAATTAATAGAAATATATTAAATCAGTACTCTATTTGCATATATTTTTATCCATTTCTAAATAATAACCTGCGTATTTTGATTTTTTAACGTGTAAATATACACCTTCCCTCTCGAACAGAAAAAGGATGATGTTCATTATTTGGGGGCGGGATGTACAAATATTCTGTTTTTTGATGGTTTCTGCTGTTTTTTTTTTCTTTTTTTAATATCATCTAATTCAGGAGGCTGATGCGGGTGTACAGTTTTTTAAAATTATTACTATAGAAAAACATATAAGACAATATATTTAAAAAAAAAACATATAAAAACTTTTTATGCTGGCTGGGCAAAGGATTGGGAAGTAGCGTAAATTTCAGTGGGGGTGGAGTTATATGTTTTGATGATTGATTAGTTGCTGTAACTCCAAAATATCAAGTCGGGCAGAAATTTTTTCAATAATTCTTATAAACATAATAATTTATTACAATTTAATATATTTTTCAATTTAATATTCTTTTAATAATTTTAAAATTAATAAATTTAAACAATTGAAAATTTTTGATCTTTTAAACTTTTTCCTTTAAAAAATAATTAAACTCTTTAAGCTCTCTTGATTATTTCCTAGGGAAGACGACACTTTAATTTTCACACGGGAAGAATGATGTAGAAAATTGTTTAATTACTTATTTATTATTACAATAAAATATCAAATGTGACAGACTACAGGGTGTCAGAAAAGTCTGGAAACGGTCGAATAACTCGAGAAATACATATAAGATTGCAAAACGAAAAAATACATGTTAAATATTTTTTAAAAAGCTATTCCGTGATACTAAAGTTGACACCCCACCCCAACCACCTGGTGGTCAGAGGTGTTCCAACTTTGAAATCTTAAATGGTAATCCCCATTTTTTATTTCAGATTAGGATTCTACGGGAAAAAATGCGCAACTTTTGCTTTTAACATTTTTTTCGAATCTTTGTAGATGACGGTGTAATCCAGCAAAAAGTGTCAGATACATATTTTGTTTTCTCAACCATGTTTTGCAATCACGAAATGTGGTGGGCCAAAGTGGTCGCCTTGGCTGGAATTGTGTTTATCGAAAACTATCAGTGGAGATTAATTCGATGATAAAAGTGCTTTATATGTTTTTGCCATGTAAGTTAACAGAAGTATATTGAATTAGATTTCTATTTGTGTTTTTATTTCATCCATTCAATCCATTATAATCAATTAACCTGCGTTTTTAAATATTTTAATGTGTAAACATGACCCTCCTCTTCCGAACAGAAAAAAAGATAATCGTTATTTGGTAGAGGTAAGTGTGGATATTCGGATATTCAACATTTCGACAGCTTCTGCTGTTTGGTTTTTTTTATACTCTTATGTGGGTATATGGGATATTTTTACTATTACTATACAGTAACATATAGGACAAAATAAAAATAAGTGCATATAATTTTTTTGTGTGCGGGCGGAGCAAAGAATGGGGAAGAAGTGTAAATTTCAGGTGGTGGTGGAATTGGAGATTTAGATCATTGATTAGTTACTGAAACCAGAAAATAACAAGTCTAGCAAAAAAAAATTCAATAATTCTAATAAATGTAATATTTTTTTGTAAATTAATATATTTTTTCAATTTAACACTTTTTCATAAATTTAAACAATAGAAAAATTTTGATATTTGAAACTTTTTAATTTAAAAAATAATTTAACTCTTTAACTCTTCGGTATTAGTGAGGCAGATATATTCATCATCAAAATGTGCATGTGGAATTTGTTTTGGGCACCATTAATAAATGAATAATAATATTTGACTTTTTTAATTAATGGATTTTTTGGTATTTCACAAGTAAAGGGGACAGTTGAAAAAACAGGGTGTACTCCAAATAAAATTTGTGTACGCGATGCGGTCTCGAAAGGGTTAAGGAGTAATGATTATTTGCTGGGGTAGACGACGTCTTAATTTTCATAACAGAAGGATAATGTAGAAAATTGTTTATTTATTATTACAATAAAATAACTTATGTGACAAAAAATATAATCTAAAACATAACAGGCAGAACAAATTAAAAACAGATCAATTTATTTTCTACATTTTTTAAGCCCTAGAAGGGGCATTTATTAATATATTTCATTCAGTTAGTTCTACGTTCAATGTTAAATTTTTGTAACAAATAAGTTAAACCAATTGAACGATTAAAAAAAAAAAAAACAATATGATACATAAAACCCATTAAAAACTTAGGTTTCGTTAAAAAGAAATCTAAACAAATTTTTAACTTTTTTCATTTTTAAGCTGCAAATATTTGTATTGCAGATTTTGTATTATGCTTATGATGAGTGTGTAAAAAATTATAAGGCACGTGTAAAATGCAAAAAAGAAAAAAAAATTAAAAAGTCTAAGATTTATATTGATTTAATTTGAAGGGAACCGAAGTTTTTAGGGTATTTAAATTATCATAGTGTGTAAATTTTGTTTTTATTTTTTAATGTTCATTTGGTTTAACCCTTACCGGCGCGCAGTAATTCTGTTTATAAACTGGCGAAATGATAGACTGACATCCGAATTTATAAACGAGTTTATTGGAAAATACAAACTTGCTTTTTTTCAAGTACGTTATAAATGAAAAATTTTAATTAAATATTCTGAGTGCCAGTAAAATAAAAATTAGGTGTCCTTTTTTAAGGACACTGTCTGAAAAACAGTTAACTTATTTGTTACAAAATTTTAACATTAAACGTCGAACTAACTGAATGAAATATATGAATAAATGTCTCTTCTCGGGCTTAAAAAATGTAGGAAAAAGCTGATTTGTTTTTAATTTGTTCTGCAAATAACGTTTTTGTTTATATATTTTTTCACATTTGTTATATTATTGTAATAGTTAATAAATAATTAAACAGTTTTCGACATTATCCTTCCCCCATGAAAATTAAAACGTCTTCTTCCCCAGGAAATAATCAACAGTGCCTAAAGAGTTAAATTATATTTTAAATTCAAAAGTTTAAAAGATCAAAATTTTCCAATTGTTTAAAATTATTGGGTCGTTCGGAAAGTCGTGTCCGTTTGGGAAAATTAATTCGTACCGGAAAATTCTATCATCTAATTATTAGACATTGATTCCGATATCTAATGTCTAATAATTACCGGGCAGGATTTTCCGATACGAATTGATTTTCCCAAACGGACACGACTTTCCGAACAACCCAATAATAAATTTAAAATTATGGAAACATGTTTAAATGGAAAAATGTATTAATTTACAAAAAAAGTATTACAATTATTAGAATTTTTGAATATTTTCTGCCCTACTTGCTAGTCAGTAGTTGTAGTAACTAACCAATCATCAAAACCTATAATCCCTCCTGAAATTTACACTACTTCCCATCCTTTGCTCAGCGAGCACCAAAAAATTTTATATGTTTTTTTTTTTTTTTTTAAGTCCTATATGTTATTTTACAGTAATAATTTTAAAAAAAAACCCCGCCCCCAAATAAAGAAGCTATCATTTTTCTCTTCGGGAGGGGAGGTGCTCATTTACTCGTAAAAATATAAAAATACGAAGTTTATTACTTAAAAATGATCGACTGGATAAAAAGAAATGCAAATAGAAAACTAATTTATTATATTTCTATTAATTTTTATGCAAAAAGCATATAAAACGCCATGAAAACAATCTCCGCTGATGGTTTTCGAGAAACACTATTTCCACAAAAGATGGCAACTTTGACGTTAAAAGTTCTGGCCAATCAGATTTCGAGATGTCAAAACGTGGTTGGGAAACCAAAATATGTATCTCTTTTATTTGCTCGATTATACCGTGTTCAACGGGGATGCGAAAAAATGTTAAATGCAAAAGTTACATATTTTTGTCCGTAGAATCCGAATCTGCAATAAAAAATGGGGGTTATTTTTCAAGATTTAAAAGTTTGACCCCCTCCGACCCCCGGGGTTCGGTTGTGGTGGTCAAATTTGGTATCACTGAGTAGCTTTTTTAAAAATATTTAACACGTATATTTTCGTTTTTTAATCTGAATTGTATTTTTCGAGTTATTCGACCGTTTCCAGACTTTTCGGACACCCTGTATATGAATACAGGTTTTTGTTATTCGCCACCGAGTAGCTATCTAGTATCACTATCATCCATAAAACTTTGTCCATAAATCACCATATTAAAATATCCCTAGTGATTATTGTGACAAATGGCCCCAACTGCTGCCACATTCTGGAGTTTTGTCACCGATAAAACTTGAACAACAACGTTGTACAATTTCTGAGGTTCTTATTCTTCGACAATTTCGCTCGTACTCTTCTTATTACAGATTCCGATCGTTGTTCCCAACACTCATCACCTGTTCTGTTATAAATAAATTTTGAAAAATACCGTTTTGTCTCTTTTTTATAGTTCCGTTTTCATTGCTCGTTATACTAGGTTGAGCAAAAAGTTCTAGGAAATATGTGAAAGTTGCGTTGTTATGCACAAATTAACAACAAAAGCAACAAGGACTATTCTCAAAGTAGAGACCATCATAATCCACGACTTTCTGCCATCGTTGTGCCAGATTTCGGGTTTGCTGGAAGTACCATGGCGGCTCCTTCGAATCAAAAAACTCTTGACATGCTTCTTCAACTTCATTAAAGGATTCAAATCAACGGCCCTTGAAAAAGTGTTGCATTGATAGAAATAGGCCATAATCGAATTCCTTAACTCCTATTATGGATATACCACTAGTACTCATATATACGATATAAATTCTGGTAACTATCAGATTAAAAATTTCCCAGAACTTTTTTTTCAACCTAATAAAATCTGTTTAATACAGTAATGGCCAAAATTGTGGAAACATTTTAAAAAAGATGTATTTTGAAATTTGAGGGTTTCATAACACCATTTTCTCATTATTTAATACCATAAAATTATGTGTCAACGGAAATATAATTTATTCAAAAATGTAATGCAACAAATTTCACGAAGGAATCTTTATTAGAATAAAAGAAGACACTGAAACATATCGAAAAAATGAGATACACAAAAATTATCATAACGTCCGTGGTTAACCTTTACTGTTAATTACGGACTTACAGCTCTTCCATGGAGTAAAAAAAGTCTTTTAGTTCTGAAGCTGTGTAATTTGATATCAAGATTTAATTATTACTTCTATTACTTGGATGTTATTGCTGGGTTACTTCTGTTCAACAAGTTTCTTTATTTTCTCACTAGATTTTCAATTGGGTTAAGGTCTGGGCTATCCCCGGGCCATTCCAACACTGGAATATGACTACCTTGAAACCACTTTTTTCATACTTTAGCAACATCTAATGGAGCTGAATCCCGTTGAAATATAAATGCTTCATTTTATTGGAAAATTTCAAGTGCGGAAAGCTTCAGTTGGAATTTCAGTATTTATATTTTGTATGCTTAGTCATTCATTTTCCCAGTAATCACACAAATTCTGCTCACACCTTTTGATGTCATACAACCTCATATCGCAACACTGCTTTACGGTGTGTGTAGTATTGTAATTCGGATGCAAATCTTCTTCGATTCTTCTCCTTACGTATTTTTTTCCAGCACTACCCTATCGTGGACCAGCAACTCTCTTATAAAGAGGCTCCAGTATTTTGAACATGAACTTGATGTCAACATTTAACCTGTGTGTGCAACAGCGACATCTGTACTTTGTTTTACTCAAATTTTCCGTCGTGTGTTTGGAGTCCTCGGGATCTACGGTTTCTGGTATTTGCGAAGTTTATGCAAATTAGGCATCATTAGTCAATCTGCTGAGCATAAGGGTAAAAACAAAAATCTGTATCGTTGGGATTTGGTCGATCTTATGTAAATCAAGGCCTGCATCGGAGAATAAAATTGGAGATTTCGACAAATGTTAAGCGAATTCAAATCTTGCTGAGTAAGAAGTTGACGATTGGTAAGATACTTTAGATTATATTTGATGTAAATTTCCAACTGTGCGAAAAAATGTCCGGACCAGGATTCGAACCAGGGATCTCCTGGCTGAAGCCGCCAGTGTTCTACCATCTGAGCTATCCCGGACGAATCTGGTGGAACCCTTTCACCCAGATAACCTTAATGATTATAGCATCTGGTCTGAAACCTGGTTCAGCTTAACAGAATAAATCTCAGGTAATAGAACTCCAGAAATCGCTGGATACTTATTTACACTAGATTAATTTTAACACAATTATTCTAATTGGTAAATAAATCAGATGTAAATTTCCAACTGGGCGAAAAAATGTCCGGAACAGAATTCGAACCAGGGATCTCCTGACTGAAGCCGCCAGTGTTCTACCATCTGAGCTATCCCGGACCCAATAGTCCTACTAATCCTAATTTTGGTCACTACTGTATATTTTTGTGGGTAGAAGGAAACCACCTGGATTTTGGTAAGGGAAAGAGCCTTTAAAAAAGGCAAGGCTTTAATTTCGAAATCTATATTTTTTCATGTACACCAGGTACACCATGTACACCATTTCCATGTACATTTTTCCATGTTCTTTGCACCATTTTTAAGAGTTTATGAAGCGAAGCGGAACTCGTAAGACACAGCACATTTGGAAAATGATTTTTGAAAAGGCTTCTAAGACAATATGAATTCCGTTCTTTTATTTAAAATACTATCACAAGTATTTTGGTTTATAATTTTTCTGAAAGTAGTACAACGTATGTCACAGGGGCGGGTATTTTGCATTTACTAATATACTAATTTTAAAGAAAGAAAAATCTCCGATCAATGTAGTAGAACTTATCAATGGATATAACAAGAAAATGGTTACATATATTCACCGCCATAAACCAACTCTGAAACTGACAAAATTATTTTTTATTAAAGATATTTGCGGGGGGCCTCGAAATATTTCCTACCTTTTGTAAAAAAAAATATATCTTTTCCAATTATTAAAAGATTTTATCATGGTATTCCCTGCCACCTCATGTTCTGAAAAAGTTTCAATAATACTTGAGTATGGTTGATTTTTATACATTTCCTTATAACTGAATCAATCTGCTGGTTGTTTTGTTTCAGCTCTATCTTTTGATAAAATGTAGTCAACTCTTCTTTTCTCTTTTTTCTGGATGATTTCAATATCCATCTGCACTATCATCAGGAATCCTTTCATCTAATGGATCTTATTGCAAGGATGATCAAGCGATTCCTGGATTTTTCAGTAATCTGGCTGATTTTGAAAACTAACTATTACAAATATATGTGGTTGAGAATTTTATTTTAAGTCTGCTCTTATCAACTCTGATGTATTTTAACTTATTCCTCATGATGCAGACTTTGTTAGGCATACATGTTGTTTTCTTCTTCATAAAGCACAGTTTTATTTTATAATGAGCTTTTTAGACCTAAGTGCATCCTTGTGCAAAGTTGTCTTCGTTTTACTTGGAGCATAACTTAAAAATTATTATTGATCATATAATATGATAAATAATCAGTAAATTAAAATGTTAAAGACAGTTAATTTCTTATAAACCTTTTTATGTTGATGTAACAAATTATAATTCATAACAAATTGAGCAGCGATGCTATATTATAAGGCTGTTAAAGCATGATTTCTAGAGAAGATAATTTTTAAAGCTATTAAAAGTATTTACATGAAATTTTGTTATTTTAAATTTCCATTTATTCAAAAACTACAACAATTTTACCAAGGTGCAGCACACGCTTAGAATTTTCGAGGAGTATGAGACAACTATTTCAAATTAAAAATATTTGACTAATAATCATCATTATCATTAATCATAATCATCATTTCATTCTCATTAGAAAACATCCTGCAATTAATCGTGGAATTTTTAATACCATAAAATAATGCCCCAGTTATAAATTTTAATAGCATTAACTTAAGCGTTGTAGAGTGTTGGTTCAAGGTTACAAATAAAGAGTAACTCAAACAGTTTTAGATAAGCTCAACCGCGAGTACTGTTTTGTTATTTACTAGCTTGAAGTTCCACATACGCAAAATGGCGACTCCTGGGCGTAAAGTGTTATTGGTACGCTGAAGATTTAAAAGCCGTTAGAGCCATGCAATTTTTTCCTCTGGGACATTATAAAAGATCGTGTCAACGTTCCGTTGCTACCTAATTATTTGCCAGAGTTAACACAGAGAACTGAAGAGGCTATTGCTTCCAGTACTCTGGGCTTGTTAACTGAAGTGTGGGAAGAATTAGACTTCAGGTTGGATGTGTGAAGTAAAACTAAAGGTGCACATATTGAACATTTGTAAGAAAAACTAGGTTAGTTTACCTTCAATTTGATGTATAATTTGTTGTAAATAGTCTAAATTAAACTGTTATAATTAAAACTGGTACAGTCTTTTATGGACACCTGTATGTGAAATGCTGGTAGAGCTGCACACACTCTGTTTTATGAAGAGGGTTTTTATTGCGGAATGAATGATAGTTTTTCTGCGCTTTAAAACGGCTTTTTGATTTGCACTTTTAATTTCAATCTTCTCAAAGCAAAAACCAATATGGATTCATGTTAATTAAAAAATTATCCAGTTCTTTTCACGCTAAAGATATAAAAATAGCAATTTTTCACAAAAGGACGGGTGTTCAAAATGAACATTCACATGTTTTATAAAAAAATAGCACTCGTTTTTTTTTTCTTGATGAAAATAAAAATAATCAAACAAACATGGCAATCAAAAGCTATTTGTTTAAGAAATAACTTTCTCTTGTAAAATGTTCCTTAAATTTTAACAAAATATTGGGAATAAATCAACACAGTATATCTGAGGTATTTAGGTGACAGATTATAAAAGGGTAATTTCGAGGAACACTTGTTTAAATTCTTGTTTTATGTTTCCAAGATTCCATATCACAAAACATACCATAATCTCTCTAACTTCCATTGATTTGGCTTGAAACTTTCGAGAAATAGTTAAAAGAAAATATCTTCGTAAACCGCAAAAATGCGCATTTTTAAAAAACAATGACTGAGCATCCTACCTTTATCGCATAAAATCCATCCATGATCAAATTAACCGTTAGTTTTCAATATGATTTTAATATATTTAATTATGCTTCTTTAAAAAAAATATATTCTTTTAGATAAATTTAGCCACCAAACTTAATAGCGAAAATTATAGCACTTACTAGTTATAAAAAATATTTAGAATTCCAAAGTAAATTAAATCGACTTCTAAAATGTTGTATAAAATATAAAAAAAATAATAATTTATAAATCTAGTTGTTTTATTTGAAATGAAATTCTAAGAAATTATTTCATCATTTGTTTTCTGTAAAGAAATTAATTATCAGTATGATAAAATAGATCTAGTAAAAATTGAAAAGAACGATCATTGCAAGCGCAAAAAGCCAAACATCGGAAATTATACTTTAATATGGTCCTTTAGCCTCTTCATATTTAATCAAAAAATAAATCTTATAAATGAAACTTATAAATAAATAAATAAATAGAAATAAATAGCGTTGAAATTTGCATCTGTTGAAATAATAAGATATTTTTGTTTTAGGTAGATTTCGTATGAAATAGAATTCCAAAGTAAATTAAACACATTACATTCTCCTCTAATATGTTGGAATTTCTGAAAATTTTTTGCAGATCTACACCGATCATGACCCCTAGAACCCAAAACCACCCTCAGTAAAAAACTTTATATATATATATATATATAAGAAGAATTCCATTTGGAACTTAAAAATCGTTTCCAAGTACTTCAATCAACTTTAGAAGAAGAGCAAGATGTTACAGTAGTGAACAAGAAAATAACCAATACTCTACAAGATATTGCAAGAAGATAGCCGGCGATGTACAAGTAAAGCAGACAAAGAAAATAACAGAAGAAGCAA
This sequence comes from Maratus speciosus, assembly GCA_963932465.1. Classification (NCBI taxonomy): domain Eukaryota; kingdom Metazoa; phylum Arthropoda; class Arachnida; order Araneae; family Salticidae; genus Maratus; species Maratus speciosus. Next base: position 212,208,148 of record OZ010787.1, read on the forward strand.
GAAGATTGATGAAGAAACGCAGAGAAATTTAAAATGAAAGAAAACGATCCTAAATCAAGAGTTGAGTATACTGAATTATGTAAAACGGTAAGAAAATGCGTTACAGAAGATATCAGAAAATTCAACTGTGATCTTGTCAAGAAAGTTCTAGAAGATAACAAAAGTTTAAAATCAGCTAGGCGCAAACTATGTATTGGAAGAGAAGGTATTTTTGCACTAAAGAGGGCAGATGGAAAAATCGCCAAAGTCAATAAAGAAATAGTACACACTGTCGGAAAATTCTATAACGAGATATATAATTGTGAAGATCAAAGGGAAATCAACTTACGCGATCCACGAGAAAATTTAATTGAAACCGAAGCGATAATCCCAGTGATGACAGACGAAGTTTTACAAGCCATTAGATTTATGAAAAAAGATAAATGCCCTGGTGAAGATGGAATTGCAATCGACCTTATCAAAGAAGCAAAAGAAGAATTTGTAAAAATGCTATCCTTATTGTTTTCCAAATGTCTCAACAAGTCAGATATACCAGAAGATTGGAATAATGCTGTGATGGTGCTACTTTACAAGAAAGGAGAGAATGAAAACATTAAAAACTACCGTCCGATCAGCATACTATCAGTGATTTATAAAATTTTCACCAAAGTTTTATCGACAAGATTTGAATAAGCTCTGGACACAGCTCAACCTAGAGAACAAGCAGGATTCCGAAGTGGATTCAGCACAATGGATCACATCCAAACGGTATGGGAACTCATAGAAAAACATAAGGAATATAATTTACCTCTCTGCCTTGTCTTTATTGATTATGAAAAAGCATTCGATTCGGTCTACACATCAGCAGTAGTAGATTCTCTGGAGGACATTGGTATGGACAAACCTTACATAAATATCATAAAGAAGATTTACAAGAAAGCAACAGTAACCATCCGCTTGGACAAAGGAAACAGCAAAGATCAAGCTTAGAAGAGGGGTAAGACAAGGAGACACCATTTCGCCTAAGCTTTTTATTGCTGTCTTAGAAAATATTTTCAAGAAACAAGATTGGGAAAACGAAGGGATTAGAATAAATGGGGAATATTTAAGTCATCTACGATTCGCTGACGACATTTTGATTTTCAGTAACAGTCCTGAAGAATTGGAAAGTATGCTAAAAGATTTGGCAGAAGCTAGCAATAATGTGGGATTAAAAATAAACTTGGAAAAGACTAAGGTGATGTTCAATTCATTTGCATCAAAAAAGAAAATCGTCTACAACAACACTGAAATTAAAGAAGTGCAAAGTTGGGCAGGAAAGTACCTTGGGCAGGAAATATCATCGGATAATAGTATCATGCATGAAATCAATAGAAGAATAAGAAATGGATGGAGTACCTTTAGGAAGGGATTAACATGCCTGTTTGTTTGAAAAGAAAGGTATTTAACCAATGTGTTTTGCCTGTGCTAACTTATGGAGCAGAAACATGGACCTAACAAAACGGATGGTACAACGATTACAAACAACATAGAGAGGTATGGAAAGATGTATGCTAGGTATAACTAGAAGAGACAGAAAAAGAATAACCTGGATAAGAAGTCAGACGAAAGTTTTTGACATCATTGAAAGAATTAAACGGCTAAAATGGAAATGGGCTTGGTACATTGCAAGAAGACAAGACAATAGAAGGAGCACAAACACCCTACAATGGTATCCCAGAGATGTAAAACGGTCAAGAAGACGACCTCAAATAAGATGGAGTGATGAAATCAGAAAAGTAGTCGATGTAAATTGGATGACTAAAGTACTAGACAGGAAACATTGTAAAAATCTGGGGGAGACCTACATCCAGCAGTGGATTGAAAACGGTAAACGATTGATGATGATGATCATATATATATATCCCATTTTTATGGACACGATAACTTCCGTAATTCTGCACAAATCTCTTCCAAACTGATACATAAAATCAAGGGCCATAAAATCTCGGTCAAGTTCGTTAATGAGCAAAATCAGACCAGGGGGGATGAAAATAGGGAGGGGTTTTGTGAAAACTAAAATAACGCCCATAACTTTATAATTTTTGTACATATCAAATCAGTTTAAAGTTTTTATTATTTCTAAAAATAGGGTCAGAAATTTATGTATCTCATATTTTTGATAAAATTAAAAATGGGATCAAGGGACTCAAAAATTAGGGTTTTTAGGAGAAAAAATTTCATAACTTCATCAATTCCCAAGATATCAAATCCAATTAATTTTATTATAAATCTCCTTAATATTATCTACAACTTTTATATTGACAAGTTTGTGACAGGCCAATTCGTACCGCAAAAAAATAAAAATAAATAAAAACGAAAACAAAAAAAATGGGGGGGGGGGGGGTGTTGAAGAAGAAAAAAATCCATTAACTTCGTCAAATCCTAAGATATAAAATCCCCATGAATTTATCATATATCATCTTAATATTATCTACAACATTTATACTAACAAGTTTTTGGTAGAACCAATTCTTACAGTAAAAACAAATTAAGAATACGTAGCGGTTGAAGAAAAAAATCATCGTATTAAAATTCAAACTGCTTATTTTCTGACTCATTTTTAAATTCCTTTTTGCTCTCAAACGCATCCAATTGGTAGATTCTGTTATTCAGAAACTGTATAATGTATATTAATGGTCGACTTTTTGATAAAGGCAGAATATATTTCAAAAAATGATGTCAAACTAGGCATTTTGAACAGAATTTTCCGAAGCGATTGTGTTGGAAAGGAAAAATATTGTTCTACTTAGAAAATAATTGTTTATAAATCAAGTTTTAATTAACTGAACACAAAATAAAAACACAGGTCGCTTATAAATCTCTTCAAAAATCACGTCAGCGAGTTTCATATTTTTTCTTTTAAAAATGAATCTTAAAATGTGCCAAAAAATTTCGAGTTGTGGAGCATGGAAAGTATTTTAATACCGCCTTAACATGATTCTGATAAAACCATGTCTTACATAAAAATGAAATAAAAACTCGTCAAAAGTGGCCAAATAAAATTCTTAAAGTGGGTTTATCTCTAATTATTATTTAGCTTTTGTTGTTGAAATTTGCAGTTAACTTCGAAATGTACCTGCGCCTGTAGGCCAAGCCGGCAGGGATTTTTTTGTATTCCTTCACAATGCGCGATATTTCCTGTTTAACGATTCGTCTATACTGGAGCCATCAATAACTGTACAGACATGAAAGGACACCTTTTTCAATATCGAAAGTATTTACTAAGTCGGTAAACTAACAGCCATTGAAGAAATATATATGCTCTGTATCTAGAAGCTGATTTATTTTTAGTATCTTTCACTGTCGAGAACGACTTTGAAATTCAAAGTAATAGATTGCGAAAATAAAATTGAAGTAGTTATTTATTATGTTTTTCACAAACAAACAAAATATAGCTATTCAGAAGAACAATCTCTACTGTATGGTGAAATAGAAAAATCTTTCTTCTGACTCACTTTTGATCTATTTATTTTAAATCAAAAAATCCGCTTTAATTAATTTGAATGTGCTATGAAAATATATGTACATTGCATAATACATTTTATAACGTATAATAATAAATATATAATAATAAACGTAACGTGTATAAAAGTATAAATGCTTTTTATAATTTTAAATTTTTATTCTTTGGTAATTTATGCACTAAAATGCAATATTTGAAATTTAAAATATTTCGATAAAATACATTATGCAATTGTTAATTTCCGAATAAAAAAAATAACATATATTTAACACAGTAGCCACAATAACAGAAAAATAGCCAGCTGAATTACTTTAATTATTATATGAGTTGTAATTTTTCCAACTGAGTGAAACAGTGTCAGACATATTCGGGAATCGAACCCAGAACATCTGGCTTAAATTGCCAATGCACTATTAATTGAGCTACTTGAACGATTTCCGGTCTACACATTTCGTGCAGACAATCTGTAGACTGGATGTCGGCTAGGTAGCTCAATTGGTAGAGCATTACCAATTTAAGTCTGGGTTCAACTCTTTGCCTGGGCACCTTTTCAATCAGTTTGAAAAATTACAACTGTGATGTCTTTGCCAGTCAGAATGATTGAGTTAAAAATAATAAAATATACTTCAAAATATCATGGGCATCATAATCAATTTTTCCTAGTCAGTCTGACTATCAGCGTTTCAAAATAAATTTAAATAAAAGCATTGTATCTATAACTTAATCCGTTGGTAAAGCTCAATACACATGTCTTAATTGTTTCTTTGCCCAAATCGTTTATTACCTTACAGTTAAAGTATCTTATTTAAAAATTAATTTATTTCTTTTGAGAACTAGGTAGTTTTTTTTCCCATAACCAGAAAAAAGGGATTTTTTTTTTCCAAAATACATTTTTTTATGATTAAGGACAACAGTTGCGGAATCCTATACAGAACAGCTGATATTGGTGTAGATTTTTCTCGGGAAATAGTGAAGTTTTTTCAATATATATATTTGGTATTATAATCAGTTATATTCCGATTATTTTGTTTTTCAAGAAACACAAATATTGTTTAGTAATTCAAAAAAGTAAATTTAGTAATATTTTTAATTCTTTTCAGACAATCGATTATTATTTTTCTTTTTCAAAATTATTAAAACGAAATTATTTAAATAGCTTCAGTAGTTTTCGATAAAACGGTATTTCATTATCAGCTACTTCTCCCAAGGTATTTCTCAAGTGTTGTTGCCGCTTAAATTATTTTCATATTCTGTTTCTACTAATTAAATATGTTTGTCATTGTACAGTTAAAAGTTGTAATTTGTACAAAAAATATTTCTAAATTAATCGTTAAGTGCACCACTAATAGTGAATAGATATCTTCATTTACACAGGAGGTTCAAACAACAATATTCACATTTTAAAATTAAATAAGTAGAAAATGGTTAATCAGAATATGAGGACGCGAGTTTCAAAACTCACCGTATATAGAAAGTCAAATTTTGGGACGCGAAAAATCTCTAACTGCGTCCATTGGTTTTCATTGTAAACCAAGATTTTACAATGCCAGAAATATAGGATAAAACTAGTTTTTTTGCGGATTATAGTGTTTTTTAAGTGCAGGTTCACCAATAGATTGAAGGATAAGACAATTGTTTAACCCTTTCAGGGGCAAAGTACTTCTATTCGTAAAATTCTAAAATGAATGACTGACACCAGAATTAATAAACAAGTTTATTCCACGGTAGTTAAGAGCTTTTATTCATATACTTAATGAAATAAATTTTTTCATTCCGAAATTCCGGTGCCAATGTGGCATTTCGCAATTAGAACATGGTGTTGGCAAATGCCAACACTGCCCCTGAAAGGGTTAAATTTTGGATAAGGCAAGTATTGAAACTCATGTCTTCATATGTAAATTGAGACTGAGAACGAAACCACTTGTGGTGAAGCTCGCACCCAGCATTGATACCGGTGCATTTTATAACCCTTTAGGGCAAAGTTAAAGAACCGATAAAAGTTGTATTTATTGATTTTACAGCGGCATAACTTTCTGAACATGCAATTTTTGAGACCACGTATCGAACTATTAGCATAGAAAGTTCTTTTTTGAAAAAAAGTACTTTAAAATACAAATTAGTTAATACTAAGAATAAAATATTGAAAATAGTTTTAAAAATTTCTCAAGAACCTACGCATTGCATTGCGAAAAAAAAATAATACATTATAATTGCATTTTTATTAGCGCGAAATTGATTGACTTTATTCGTTAAAGAAGAAAATTTTCCGGCAACCCTGGTTGAATGTCATACTTAATCATCTGCTGTGGGGGAATAGTGGTTTGGATTTCACTTTACATTGCATTCCCAGACCTGATTAGGCGCCGTAAGTTCTCTAAATGTTATTAAAATATTAATTTTTCCCATAATATATTTATCATTTTTAAAATAGTCGTTTTACAAATGATAATAATAATGAAGTGCACATAGGGATGAATGAAGCGGATGAAAAAGTCCTTCCGGCCAGTGCCGGGAGGAAGAGGTAGCTTTCATAATCCTTATTTTAAAAAAGCCAACTTATATCATGCAAACACACGAAGCTCAATTAAGAGGAAACCGAATGTAGGAGATTCAACACTAATTTTTATCAATACTAAATCATTATGGATGAGAATTTCGTGAAATTAGTCAGCTTTATCCAAGCTGCTTTTATTTAAAGTCACTTATATTTGGCTGCCAAATTCGGCAATTTCTTAAAGTGCCTGTCATTTTAAGACAACATGGTGGATGAGGCTAAGCAGTGAACTTGGTCGAGACCTTAGTAATTGCTGTGCACATGCTCACTCACATCGGAATCGGTTAATATATAGGAGTGCTGTCGCATGCAAAAAATCAGATTTTTCAAAATGTCACCCACAATAGAAATTGAAACTGCTATATCTGAGCCATTTTTTAAGGTAAAGACAAACAAAAAATGCTCCTGAATCCTTATATCAAGATCAAATACTTAAGAAAGAAACCTTTTTCAATTTCTAATTTTTTTGCACCTCACTTTAAATATATATATATTTTTTAATTTAATGGCCGCCATTTTGAAACAAGATGGCTGATGAATCTGGCCAGCGAACTTGGTCGAGGTGTACATCGAAATAGGCGAATACGTGTGTTATCGCGTGACAAATACAAGATCGTTTCAAAATGTTATCCATGCTAGAAATTCAAAGTGCTATAAATCAACCATTTTTTAAGATATCAACAAAAGAACAAATTTTCAGAAACAAAAACTGCTCCGGAATCTTTGTATCAAGGCCAAACACATAAAAAAATCTTTTTCATTTTCCAATTTTTTAATACCTCATTTTGAATTTTAAATTTAATTTCCTTTAAATGGCAACCCTTTTGAAACAAGATGGCGAATGAAGCTGGCCAACGAACTCGGTCGAGACATTGGTATGTACTATGTACAGACCAAGTTACATCCAAATAGGTTCATAAATACGCCTGTTATCGCGTGACAAAAATCAGGTCGTTTTAAAATGTCAGCCACAAGAGAAATTCAAAATGCTATTACTCAACCATTTTTTTTAGATATAGACGAAAGAAAAACTGTTCCGGAATCTTTGTATTAAGGTCAAACACATACAAAAAAAATCTTTTTCATTTTCCAATTTTTTGGTATCTCGTTTAAATTTTTTTATTTTTTTATTTTTTTAAATAGCCGCCATTTTGAAATAAGATGGCGGATGAAGCTGGCCAACGAACTCGGTCGAGAGATTTGTATGTACTATGTACACACCAAGGTACATCCAATTCGGTTCATAAATACGCCTGTTATTACGTGAGAAAAATCAGGACGTTTCAAAATGTCAGCCACGCTAGAAATTCAAAATGCTATAACTCAGCCATTTCTTAAGATATAGACGAAACAAAAACTGCTCCCGAATCTTTTTATCAAGGTCAAACACATAAGAAGAAAATATTTTTTCAATTTTCAATTTTTGGCACCACATTTCAAATTTAAATTTTTCTTAAAAATTTAAATGGCCGCCATTTTTAAACAAGATGGCGGGTGAAGCTGGCCAACGAACCCGGTCGAGACATTGGTATGTACTATGTATAAACGAAGTTACATCCAAATCGGTTCATAAATACGCCTTTTATCGCGTGACAAAATTCAGGACGTTTCAAAATGTCAGCCACTCTAGAAATTCACAGTGCTATAACTCAGCCATTTTTTAAGATATAGACGAAACAAAAACTGCTCCGGAATCTTTGTATAAAGGTCAAATACATAAGAAAAAAATATTTTTCCATTTTCAATTTTTTGGTACCACATTTCAAATTTTAAATTTTTGGAAAAATTTTAAATGGCCGCCATTTTGAAACAAAATGGCGGATGAAGCTGGCCAACGAACTCGGTCGAGACATTGGTATGTACTATGTACACACCGAATTACATCGAAATCGGTTCATAATTACGGGAGTTACAGTGTGACATAGGTCAGATATATATATATATATATATATATATATATATATATATATAAATTTTGAACGGAGGGTGGTTTCGGGGTCTGGGGGTCATGATCGATGAAAATATACCAAAATTTTTTGAAATCGCTTTCCTCCGAACGGCTGCAATAGGTAGCTTTTTTGTAAAGAAAGCTACCTAAAATTTGTAGCACCAGATTTGTTGACTTAACTCGCTTTTGTCCAAAACTTAACAATTAAAAATTCATTACTTTAAAATTTCACGCATACAAAAAAATATATATATGATGATTTTTGCATACAAATTTTATCGGTTCTCTAATTTTAGCCTATAAGTCTATAAGATTCACCAGGTCTCAATGCTAAGTGCGAGCTTTACCAAAATTGGTTCCCTTGTGAGTATTAATATAGAAATGCACAAATTAAAGCAATCTACTGTGTCCATAACAAGACTTTTTTCTATATCATTCTAATCTAATATATATATATATATATATATATATATATATATATAAATAGAGTGTTTACAAACCAACAATTTAAAAGTGCAGTGCATTTCTTTGAATTTATCGTGCAGTTACAGTGATCGGTGATAAAAAAAAAATTAAATAAAAAAAAATAATAATAAAATAAATAATTCAAAAGTCCCTCCCCTACTGTTGTGTATTCAAATATAAAATTGGAGCAACAGATAAGTATGTCTATATATATACATATGAAGGCGTGAGTTTCAAAATTCGCCTTCTCCAGAAAATCAAATTTTGAGAAATTCCGAAAAAACCTCTGACTACATCCAATTGTTTACATTGTAAACCAAGATTTTGCAATGCCAGAAATACACGATAAAACTAGTTTTTTTTTCTTTTGCATTTGCACATTGTAGTATTTTTTCGATGCAGGTTCACCAGTAGAATAGACTGACAGAGAAAACTCGATTTTCAAAAATTTTGGATAAAGCGAGTTTTGAAACTCACGTCCTCATATATATATATATATATATATATGGGGCATTCTCACAATCTTTTGACTTTCATGTCCCTGAATAATAATTTTTATTTTAATACACTTTTTTGTGTTTTTTTTTTATTTCATATAGTGGGGAACATCCCATTGCATGACTGCACAACAATATTAACGAGATAAATAAGTTTTGGACGACGTTGGGGTCCAAACAGCTGGAAAACTCCTATACCGTCCCGTGTCCCTGATGCTGATTTTTAAGTTTGGAGCTGTCTGGATAAAATTGTTTCAATAAAAATAATTCGATGTAATTTTTTTTGAAACTGGAACTATTGTTTTATATAAATATGTAGCTAAAAATTAACCTGCAAACATTTTTAGGGTTGTTATTATTTTTTAAACTCTGCTCCTGGGTTTTAGATTCCTTACCATCCCTCTTCTAAAATTATACAAAAAATCATTTCAGATGCAGCCACAGATTTTTTTTTCAAGTTTTTTCTCATGCAGAAGTATGTTAGAGAAAAAATGTCTAAAATTCTTTGGCAGTAAATTTACTGTAGAATTTAAATCAGCATTTAAATATCAATTACAAGCATCGTGGCTTTATTGGTAGTCTCACCGTCCCCAAGGTTTAGTCCTGCACTTTTCGAGGTAAATTAAAAAAAATTAATTTAATCCACTGTTAACAACTGTTTCTAAAAATCAATGAACATTGTGGCTATCACTTAGTCTTAACATGATTTTCCTAAAAATAGGTGGTAATTTTCCTTATTGTTCCATCCTTACCGTCCCCTTTTTTCAATACCATCCCCTGTTTTTACCTGACTGTCCCTTCCTCAACACCCCTTTAAGACAATGTTATACAAAAATTCTGTATTAAATGTACTACATTGTTATTATTTCTTATTTGAATGTCCTGTGTGTACTATGCGAATTCACTATAAGTAAAAATTTAGAAGAAAAAAAATTATAGGGGTAAAATGGTAAGGAAAATTAAACTCGCAAGTTTAACTTAAACCTCAGTTAAATAAAACATTTTTCGCTGCTGACCATTTTTCTTTATTTTGAATCATTAAGGCATTCGTCTATGAGATTAAAATGTTATTTTAGCAAGTTTAATTTCGCCAGATTTTTTTCCACAAAAGTCAAAAGATTGTGAGAATGCCCCATATTTACATTATATATATACACTATATGGCCATTAATGATCCGCAACTTTAAAATTTAGACATTTTGTCGAATATTTTGAAATATGCTTGTCAGATTCTTCTGGAATTTCAGGATTAAAAAGAACAGGTATGACCTCATATTTAGAAATGTCGATTTGTTAAGGGGGTAATTATGGGGCCAACAAAAAATCAAAGAAAAACTACTTGGGATCGCCCTGTAAAATAAAATGCACGAAATGATCTATCGCTACCGAATATAAATTAACAGACATTGTGCAATATGTGTATTCTTATGTGTAACAATAGCATCTATATTAAGAGAGATATAGCGATTTATTTAAAAAAATTAAAAAATTCTTGCATGTTTTTTGCTTATAGCATGCAGGGTGTTCAACCAAATTTAACTCCGGTTTCAGAAAAATTGACAAAATAAAGTAGAAACAATATAGTGCAATTGTAATATAAATATATTAAATATTTTAGGAAATATGATCAGTTGTATGAAATAGTTTTTATCTGCGCATGCGCAAACGATAACAAGGATCATTTTACAAAATTTAATAGCCAACTCTATGGAGCAACTTATTAAAAAAAATCTAGTCAAATATCGTAAAAATTCAGAAAGATATCGGCGTTAAAGTGAGCAAATTTTTAGTTGTTCTCTAAAAGCAGCTGAATGATAAGGGATTTTCCACAAATTGTCATTTTTTATTAACTCACTTTCGGAAAAAGTTAGTATTTAGTGAATATCAGCGAGTAGATTTGGAAAAAATGCTTCGATTTTGATACTTCTTTTGATCATGGTATAGGCTCGTTCTGGTGGTTATCCAAGAAGAACTAAAGCATCAATAAAAAATGAAAATTAAAAAAAAAAAAATTAAAAATGACAATTTGTGGAAAATCCCTTATCATTCAGCTGCTTTTAGAGAACAACTAATAATTTGCTCACTCTAACGCCGATATCTTTCTGAATTTTTAAGATATGTGACTGGATTTTTTTTAATAAGTTGCTCCATAGAGTTGACTATTAAATTATGTAAAATGATTCTTGTTACCGTTCGCGCATGCGCAAAAAAAAATTATTTCATACAACTGCTCATATTTCCTAAAATATTTAATATATTTATATTCCAATTGCACTATATTGTTTCTACTATATTTTGTCAATTTTTCTGAAACCGGAGTTAAATTTGTTTGAAAACCCTGCATGTTATAAGCCAAAAACGTGCAAGAATTTTTTAATTTTTTTAAATAAATCGCTATATCTTTCTTAATATACATGCTATTCTTACACAAAAGAATACACATATTGCACAATGTCTGTTTATTTATATTCGGTAGCGATAGATCATTTAGTGCATTTTATTTTACAGGGCGATCCCAAGTATTTTTTTCTTTGATTTTTTGTTGGCCCCATAATTGCCCCCCTTATCAAATCAACAGTGCTAAATATGAGGTCATACCTGCTCTTTTCAGTCCTGAAATTTCAGAAGAATCTGTCAAGTATATTTCTAAATATTTTACAAAATGTCTAAAATTGAAAGTTGCCGGTCATTAATGGCAATATAGTGTATATATACACTATATGGCTAAAGGTGATCGGTCACTTGCGATTTTAGACGTTTTGTTAAATATCTAGAAAAATACTTAAGGATTTAACCTGAAACTGCAAGTGTGTAAACACTATAGTATAGGTCATATATTTCCGCGAAGATTTTATCCCAAAACCGCATAGGGTACCGTCAACAAATTGAAAAAGGACGAATGTCTTTTGGATAACCATGAAAAACTAATATAGCAAAAGCGTTCAAACTCGAGATTATTAATAAGTGGCTTATTGGAATATACTATGTTCATTTTTATGAGGATATCATGTATACTCGTAGAGAAATTAAGGTTTTTATAAAAACAGTCCCAAATTTCGCCAAGTTTTTTGCTTATAATTTGCAAAGTTCTTAATATTAAAAAAAAGTTATTTTCATAAAATTTGACAAACAACATTGTACATAATACTCTGCAATCAGAATTAAAAAATAATACAAATTGGATGAAAAATGAGCAAGTTTACTAAAAAATGTTTCACTGCGCATGCGCGAATGCAATCAAAATATAATGTGCATAATGTGTTAGCTAAATGTATAGAGAAACTTTTGTAAAAGTCTCAAAAACATAGTTTGAAACGTCTGTTAATAATCGTTTATAGAATAAGCTCAAAATCCGTTGTTCCCAAAATGAAGCAAAAAGATGAGGGGTTGTATCCATATATCCATTGATTAGTGCCAATATAGCATACACAATATTGCACGTGCTACTGTATTTGGATACAGCCCTCACCTTTTTGCTTCCTTTTGGGAATAACGGATTTTGAGCTTATTCTATGAGCAATTATTATCAGAATTTTCCAACTATGTTTTTGAGACTTTCACAAAAGTTACTTTATACATTTAGCTAACACATTATGAAAATTATATTTTGTTTACATTCGAGCATGCGCAGTGAATCATTATTTAGTAAACCTGCTCATTTTTCATACAATTTTTATTATTTTTTCATTCTGATTACAGGGTATTGTGTACAATGTTACTTGTCATATTTTCTGAAAATAATTTTTTTTGTATTAAGAACTCTGCAAATTATAATAAAAAACTTGGCAAAATTTGGGACTGTTTTTATAAAAACCTCAATTTCTCTACTAGTATGCATGCTATCCTCATAAAAATGAACACAGTATATTACAATAAGCCACTTAATAATAATCTCGATTTTCTAATGCTTTTGTTACATTAGTTTTTACATCCAAAAGGTTTTCATTCTTTTTCAATTTGTTGACGGTCCCCTATGGGGTTTCGGGAAAAAATATTCCCTGAAATATATGACTTATACTACACCGTTTACACACCTGCAGTTTCATATTAATTCCTCATGTATTTTTCTAGATATTTAACAAAACGTGCAAGTGATCGGTCACCTTTGGCCATATAGTGTATATACATATATATATATATATATATTAACTTCAAATATCAACGTTTGCTCATTTCATGTGTGATTTCCAGATGTGCTGAACTTCAATCCCTCACTGCGCAAGGAAAGGTCCCAAGGAACACAAGTCTACACACGTTATGCAGCAAGAAGAAACCTCATCCCAGTACTACTTAAGTATGGACCTGAGCAAGCAGCAAGGAAAAAATATGTTTATAAAAAGGTTTATAAAAAGTGAAGGAGTAAGATCTTTCTGTTAGTAGGAAAATGTCTGACAAAACAATCATATAATTTCCTTATATAGTTAGCAGTTAGTCTGTTAGTAGAAAAATGTTTGACAAAAGAATCATATACTTTGCTTATACTCTTTCATCTGTTCAAATCACAATCGACTATTTTTTTGTACTTCTGTTTACAAAACATTTATTCAAATATATAATTTTATTATTAAGTTTTCAAGAAATTTTAAGCCTGGTAGGAAATTTAAAACTTGTAAGAAATTTAAAGCTTATAAGAAATTTTAAAGCTTGCTATCTTAAAATCACATGTCCCACTTGTACAAAACTATAAAAAAAGGTTTAAACACCCCATTTTGAATTTTACTTTGCAAGAAATATATTGTACATTATGCTCACTATATGACACATCATGTACAGTCGTGGAAAAAAAAAGTAAACACCCCTACTAACTCTGCAACTAATTATAATAGAAAAAAGTTTCTGGTACCAAACGATTGGAAATAAAGTCTACTTTTAAATTATGCACATAAATTTGTTTAGGGGGGCATCTGTAAATAAGTAAAATAGTTTTCGAATTGTGATTTAAAATCGCCAAAATCATGGTTTAAGAGGCCGTCTATGATGTGCAGAAAAGCATAATTTAAAAAATACATATGTTTTACTCAATTTATTGAAATATTTGGGCTGGCAATAGTCGAAACACATTAAGCGAGTGAAATGGTCATAGTGGCAAGAAATAATACATTAATAGAAGTGTCCTAGTTATTCTGTAGCATTTCAAAAATCGAGTACCTAACTTCAATTTGGATACAACCCCTAAAGTATGCTCGTTTTAAAATAATTAATTTCTCTGAATCTAATCGTAAGAATTTCATGAAAATTTGGATTTAGGCTAATTGAAGGATGTTGAATTCATTTATGGTATCAAACTTGGGTATTGCTATTGAAAAAAAAACAAAGTTTGGGTTCGTTTTGATATGTATATAGCCCCCTAAGCAAATTTTATATACATCATTTCAAAGTAGACTTTATTTCCAATCGTCTGGTACCAGTAACTTTCTTCTACAATAATTTGTTGCAGAGTTAGCGTGGGGTATTTTACTTTTTTTTTTCCACGACTGTACATTATAAATATATGTATATTTCTTCAAAAATTGATGCACTACTTACAAGTTAATAGACCACGTAAATTAGCAGTATAAGCTTTTTATTATTATTGTATCTAATAGTTATTTTTATTACGTAGGTGAATAGTGTTTAATTAAATTGATCTACTATTGAAAGAAAACTTGTATTATTTCAAACATGAAAAATAAAGTTATAAAAGTCAAAAATTAAAAAGCATTTTGAAAACATAATCAAGCATCCATTTAATAATTACACATTTTTTTTTATGTAAAAGCATTGTTATGTACAAAACGTATGTTTTGTTGTATTTTAAAGTCATTGTAAACTCTACATTACTTTTTTTTTTTTTTTTTTTTTTTTTTTTTGACACAAATAATTCAAGAGCTAACATTTCAGATTTCCTTATTAAATTTTTATTTAGCCATTATAGATTTTAATATAAAATGTTTCTAAAGAAATATTTCTATAGGAATCTCAATAAATTTCTACATAAAATGTTCTAAAGAAAAATTTCCAGAGCAATTTATATAGATTTTTATATAAAATTTTTCGAAAGAATTTTTGTCGATTTGAATAACTATAGATTCCTACAGAACAGTTTTATATAGGCATATTCTCTTTCTATTCAAATTTCACAGCAGACTACTCCAATCACATGCTTCTTGATGCAAACTATACAAATATCTTAATATGTCCGAAAAATGATATTGTTTTACAAATGTCGATAGATATCTCTGAATGCTTTAGAAGAAATATCATTTTACTAGATTGTTTTTAATATCTGGTATATATTGGCCAAAGCAATAAAACAAAGTTTCTTTAAAACAGCAAATTTATAAAATTTTATTTTTCGGAATCTTTTTTTCTGTATTGTAATGCTATAAATAATGCAAACAAGTATTTAAAATGATTTATTTTTTTAAATAATTTTACGGTATGATTAACGGCAGATGTTGTAAATTCGATGTACAGCAGAAGCTCTTTCATCCGGCATTCTATGGTTCGACACATTCTATAATCAGGCACTCGAGCACATTTTTTTTAACCATTTGGAAATGGTTGTTGTTTTCGGTCGAGGATGGGCCAAATGATGCTCGCATTTTATTTTTTTTAACGAAATTCAACGATGTTCTTTACTTTTAGAAGAATTTTTATTTGAATAGGTAATAGAAAGGCATAAAATCGTTAAAAATTGTTTGATTAGGTAATCGAAAGGCATAACATCGTTAAAAATTGAAAAAGTTACAAAATGGGTAGGCGCAAATTATCAGATATGGAAAAATCCAAAGCCAAACAGCGACGCTGAAATCAAAATTGTCTCGCAAAGCAAAAATCGAGGTCTTCAACGCATTATGTAGGCCATGAAAATCGAGGTCTTCAACTGATTATGTAGCCCTTGAAAATCGATTACAGAATAAGAGATGAACGCGAAGAAGGAAACAATCTAATGTTTAATCAATTGATAGTAAAAGGCCATGTCTCGAGGGGCTCCAATCCACTAGCCACGGCGTTTTACAATCGGTCGATTCTAACTGGAAAAAATTGAGCTCAACGTAGGTAATTTGTCGCAATCTGGGGATGATTCGGTGGAACTGCTTTCGATTTGTAAACTGTTTTTCTTCTCAAAACGGGACTTGGAGAGTTTATCGATGAAGGTTTTTGTCGTCTGAAGTTTGATCTTTGCGATCTGTTGTCGAGGAGGATGCCACGGAATTTGGTGGATGAAATAAATTCCAAATGGTCGTTGTAATCTATTAAATTACAATTTTTTTTCTACTACCACTGTTGATTGGTATCACTAGGATGCGAGAACCCACAAGAAGACCAGAATCAGGAGGTGGAATCGGATGAAGAAGGAGCAGTGGCAAATGAAACTAAAATCTTTTGGAAACAGGCTTCTGATGAAACAGATACATTCACAAAATGCGCCTAATCGAACAAAAGCTACAACGCTGCTGGACAAATAAATCTGTGTATAATCCGTAACAATTTTTTGAAGAAGAAATCCAAATCGCGGAAGACATATGAAATCAGAAGACTTTTTAAAAATGTAATGTTTATATTAATTTTATACTACATGTACAATGTAATGTACAGTCGTGGAAAAAAAAAAGTAAACACCCCCTATTAACTCCTCAACAAATTATCGTAGAAAAAATTTACTGGTACCGAACGATTGGAAATAAAGTCTACTTTTACATGATATAGATAAAATTTGCTTAGGGGGCCATCTACATATTAAACCGAACCGTAACTTTGTTTTTTCAATAGCAGTACACAATTCTGACAGCATAAATGAACTCTCCACCCTTCACCTTCTTTAACCTAAAAACAAATTTTTATGCAATTCCAACCATAAGTTTCTGAGAAATTAATTATTTTAAAACGAGCGTATTTTAAGGGTTGTTTCCAAATTGAAGTTCGGTACTCGATTGTTAACCGAGAGAGCCCTCATCTTGATCAAGGCAACTTAAGAAGTCAATGAAGCCTGCTGGATTACACGACAGCAAAAGAAATTTTAAGATATCTAGTCACTCCTATTATAGACGGCCTCTTAAACCATCATTTTGCCGTTTTTAAGCATAAATGGAAAACTACTTGGAAGAAAAATGTGAAATTTTGGATTTCCATAAAGCAGGACTTAATAAATCTAATTCCATCAAAAAAATTGTAGGTTGCAATTCATAATTGTTTCGAGTATTAATTTCATAAATCATAATTCATATCATAAAGTTATAAAAATTGCAATTTCAGCTTATTTATATTTGGGTATATTAGTATTATTACTACACAAAAAATTAGCACATTAGGAGCATAATTTATGGAGATATAAATAAAAATATGAAAATGTAATTTAACATTAGAAGCACTAAATTTTGAATGTTTATAATTCGAAAACTTATCATTCAAATAACTTGAAATCCGGTGTCTAGGCATAGTTTGAACCGAAGATTTGAAATATAGCGTTAAAATTGGATATTGTTATTGAAAAAAAATGAAGTTTGGATTCGTTTTAATATGTAGATGGCCCCCTAAGCAATTTTTATATACATCATTTAAAAGTAGACTTTATTTCCAATCGTTCGGTATCAGTAACTTTCTTCTACGAAAATTTGTTGAGGAGTTAGCAGGGGGTGTTTACTTTTTTTTTCCACGACTGTATATATACAGTGTCCTATATGTACATTACATTGTACATATACAGTATATAGTATTAAATAAATGGATTTTAAATTTGTATTCTATGTTTTTCTTTAATGCTCACTGTTGTTAGAATGACGAAATACAAAACTGTATTTGTCAGATATTTCTACAATTTGCATATGTAGGTGAACACAAAAAAATGCATTGATGTTCGATAATCCGGCAAAATCTCTAATCCCTGTGGCGCCTAACGTACCGGATAAAAGAACTTCTACTGTATAACATTCAGAGATGTTCCAAATATTGGCAGGACATTGGGCGATATCGTGTGTTACCCCGAACCCAATAGAAACTGACATACAGCTGTAAAGTCTATCTCAAAGTGTCGCAAAGCAGCGTTCCCTGTGGAATGAATAATGCCAAAAATTTAATTAATATAATAATTAAGGACTCTACGTTGTAAAATCAAACTCTAAACAAAATAGAGGTTGCTATCCAACGTATACTTTATTCATAAATTTAAAGATGGTGTAAAAATTGAAACACACGAATAAAATAAAACTCAGCGTTTCGGTTTAATCTTCAAAACAATCTTCAAGGGTCAAATTTCCCAAAAACATAAATCGTCAGAACAATCTATATACTACATTGTCTAAAATTATATTCAAACTGGAAGAAGCAACGAAACTTCAAAATTCTTTAAAAACAACTCCAGTGGTGCAATCTGTTATACAAATAAATAAAAGAACATAGGGCTGGAAAAACATGGAAACATCACAGTCCTACCAAAATGCTGACCCAGATTTCCAGAACAAGAAATGAAACACTATCGTTACATATTTCCTGCTTCAGTATTCGAATTTCCATAGATTCAAGAATAGGCTAAGATTATTTCGAAACAAGATTTTCCGCGTGAATCAGTTATTCCTGAATCGATGGAAATTCGCTTAAGGAACCAGGAAATATATTACGATAGTGTTTCATTTCTTATTCCGGAAATCTGGGTCAGCATTTTGAAATGACTGTGATGCTTCTATGTTTTCCAGGCCTCCCTTCTTTTATTTATTCGTACAGCAGATGGCTCCACTGGAATTGTTTTTAAAGAAATTCGAAGATTCCGTTGCTTCTTCCAGTTTGAATATAATTTTAGACGATGTAGCATGTAGACTGTTCTGCCGATTTGTGTTTTTGAAAAATCTTACTCCTGACGTTGGTTTTGAAAATTAAACCGAAACGTTGAGTTTTATTTTATTCATGTGTTTTTATTTTGAATATAACGTTGAATATACGTTGGATAGCAACCTCTATTTTGAATTAATATAATATTTAATAAATTTGTTACAGATTAAATTCGATGAAATTCCGTCCCACAAATGCAGAGATACTGCTATTACGCAAATGATTAAAAACACAGCAGAGCAGGTCCACCCACTGAACGATATAAACTCAAATTAATTCCAACTATGAAAGTTTAAAAAAAAATCCATCTCATAGATGCCGGGATATAGCTATCACTGGAATCCTGAAATGCACAGCATAGCAGCAACATCTGTCGGGCTATAAGCGCCAAAACCTAATCACAATCTATATGTGCCAAGCATATTTGCCAACTTCCCGATTTTTTTAACACAAATATTTTTATGTAGAAATATTTATTTATACAATCGTACAATTTCAGGAATTAAATAAAGCGAATATTTTTGTAAGAATTTACTGGTATCTAAAAAATCGGGAGTTTGGCAACTATGACAAAGGTTCAATTGAAAATGAAGTTTGATGAAATTCCATCCAGTAGAAGCCCATACATGAATATCGCAGTAATTGTGAAAAATACAACAATGCAGCGGCACCTTTTAGTGTGATACACACCGAAAAGCAATCAGCACAATTCCTGCTATATGTTTCTGTTATATGAAGTTTGATGAAATTCAGTGTATCAGTTCTTCAAAAAGAGCGTACAAAAAACAAAATTGTGTCACACACAGAAAGACAGGCTGACATTTACATAAAATTGTCAAATCGTGTTTAAGATATCTCAAAAAGTGTAAATACATAAAAAAACAAATTCCAAAATTTTCACCATTCGACACTATCTTCTTACGCATATAAAAAATTAAAAGAAGAGACATTTAATGATAGTTAAAGATAAAAAGTTAAAATTTCAGCGCTAAATTCACCTTAGACGTCTGCACGGGCCGGGGCTTTGCCCGAGGTACGCCGACAAAATGAAGGCATGCTTTTACACGGGTAGGGTCGTCAGAATTAGGACAATTTTTTCAACGGTCCGGGCCGGGCCTATACACAAAATAAACGGATAGGGCAAACAAAAAATTAAACAGGCTTGCCGGGCCAATAAAAAACTTAAGCAGGCCGACTAGACTGACATAAAAATTTACACGAAGCCGATAAAATACGAGCCATTATCAAAGGATATGACCGAGATCAGACTTACATTTTAGGTAGATTTCGTAAAAAATACTACCTATAACATTCTCCCCTATGTTGAAATTTCTGAACATTTTTTGCAGATCTACGCCGATCATGGCCCCTGGGACACAAAATGGCCCCTAGGACACAAAATCACCCCCAGTTCAAAATTTTATACATCTATCAGCACTGCTCAAACAAATTAGGGGAGCAAGCAAAAAAATGAAGAGAACAGTGCGAAGACAGTCATGCATGGGCCTAAAATAGAGAGTACATGTGTATCAATGCGCAATGCAGAAAAAAATACGCAAAAAAATTGCAAGAGAGCTTTAATTCTTTAAGGGGACGGTGGAGCTTAAAATCCTTAAAAATAATTTTTTTTATTTTTGTAAATTTCAACTTAAATATTATTCAAGGGTACATTATATACATTATAACATGCATTTACCCCCAAAAAAATTAAAAAAAAATTTACTTTTGAGAAAAAAATGGAATTTTACGCGTCGTCTTAGAAATCTTCGAAACGCCCTATGCGTCTTCAATATCAATGAAAATCCCCAATATTTTTTATAAAAGTTTGGTTTATATATAGAAATAAAATATAGCATCGAATTTTATATATTTGAATTTAAAGGTAAAAAAAAAAAATCAAAATTTCAAAATTTTTTCGAAAAAAATTCAAAATTTTTCAAAAAATTTTTTTTTAACCTTTAAATTCAATTATGTGAAATTCGATGCTCTATTTTATTTCTATATATAAATCAAACTTTTATAAAAAATATTGGGGATTTTCATTGATATGGAACGCGCAGGGGGCACTTCGAAGATTTCTAAGACAACGCGTAAAATTCCATTTTTTTCTCAAAAAAAATTTTTTTTTCTGTGATAAATGCATGCTATAATGCATATAATGTACCCTTGAATAATATTTAAGATAAAATTTACAAAAAATAAAAAAAAATTGAAAAAATTTGAAATTTTGAAAATTTTTCGAAAAAATTTCAAATTTTTTCAATTTTTTTTTTAACCTTTAAATTCAAATATGTAAAATTCGATGCTCTATTTTATTTCTATATATAAACCAAACTTTTATAAAAAATATTGGGGATTTTCATTGATATTGAAGACGCATGGAGCGTTTCGAAGATTTCTAACACGACGCGTAAAATTCAATTTTTTTCTCAAAAATAAAATTTTTTTTTAATTTTTTTTTGGAATAAATGCATGTTATAATGTATATAATGTACCCTTGAATAATATTTAAGTTGAAATTTACAAAAATAAAAAAAAAATTATTTTTAAGGATTTTAAGCTCCACCGCCCCCTTAAAACGATGGACAGAACATGAAAAGATGGTTTAGGGCAACAATTTGGTTACATATAAATTACAAAAAATGTACTGTTTAGGAATGATACAAGGTATTTCATATGGCGTGCGGTCTCCTCAAATAGATAAAAGTGTCACACACCTGTTTATCATGGATTCGATGACATTATCGATAACACTTTGAGGTACACCACATCGATGACACTGTTCCACTCCTCAAGAATTGCAATCTACAAGTCCCAAACAATAAAAAGAGGACTTAGTTTCGCTGCAATGCGTCGTTCGAGTGCATCCTAAACATGCTCGATTGGATTCAGGTCGACCTGAATCCAGGGGAGCATGTTGGCTATTCCATATGCAGTATTGCTTTAAGCATGTTCTCCACGAGACGAGCTGTATTGGGTCTGGCATTATCATACATGGAATAAAAGGAATCACCAATTGCTGCAGCGTAAAATACGACATGCGATCTCAGTATCTCGTCTGTATCAATTTGGGTCGTCAAAGTGCCATTCCGAATGATATGTAGGTCCGTACGCTCACCTATGCTGATTCAAGCCCATATCATCAAACCACCTCGTCTGCAATGTGATCTTTCACGAACAAATGTGGGATTATTTCGAGTGCCCCTTTCCCTCCATACCAAAACACATCGGATGTCACATCCAGACTGAACTGGGACTTGTCTGTACACAGAATTTGACTCCAACCACGTTGCCTCCAATCTCAATGTTCAGTTGCCCACCTTCTTTGGACCGCACAGCTGTTTGAGGCTTGAGGTCAACGGAATGCAGACCATTGGCTTACGTGCATAGAGATAACTGCAATGAAGCTTATTTTGGGCTGTTTGACTGGACATCCTTCGTCCTGTGGCCAAGAACAAATGTGTTTGCAGCTGAGTAGCATTGCCTATTCCGTCTCGACGAGCTGTTAACGGGATGTATCGGTCAGTGGCGCACCCAGGGAGGGGCCCAGGGGGCCCTGGCCCCCTCCAAAAGAAAAGGGAGAAAACACTAGAAAAATATCTAAAATATTTACGAGACCAAAGTTGATTTTTTGTGTGTGTGCGTTTGTGTAAAAAGTTAATTGACGCCCCATAAATACGTGGGTCTCCCCAGCCAATTTCAAAGATGCACAACCTGAGAAACGTGTTTTCTTGAGACTACATTTCTATATATAATTGGTAATTCTCATTACACGGCTGGCTACTCTTATATGTATTGTGAAAAAACTGCAAAGCTACCATGCAGTTAAAAAAAAAAAAAGACTTCAACAGTGTTTTTCCCATTATTGCATGCAGTTTTAGAAACTTTTTTTTTAATTGCGAGAATGAAAACAGATAATTACAAAGAAAGCTATCACCGCCAAAAAATGACATCCTTTTGGTGATTAAAGCTGAATCATGTTTGTTTCAAGTTTCTCCCAGTCGAACAATTGATATCCAACGTCTAGATTCAGAAGGTCCAGATGTAATGTAGTGAACTTCGGTTTGGATCATTATAGTGCAAAACCCTCACTTGGTTCAGTTGCATCCTTACCCATTCCTTTTCCTTTTGCTTGGACTTGGAATACTATACTTATATGCGAGTTATATGCGAGTACACAAAAGTTACACAAAATTTATTTTGTATTTTACATGGCTATTTTGTAGTGACTTTTTTTCAGCAGTTTTTGACAGTTTTTCAGCTGTTAAAAGTAATCTGCATGGAAACTCTTCAGTGACATTTGCAAATTAAATTTGCAAAATATTTTTTTGAAATTGAATTATTTCAAAATATAAGAAAAGGATGATTTAAATGCCAGTAGTAATGGCGTTATTAACACTATGAATACCGATTTGGATACCATTTCCATAGTCGCAAATCAGCCAAAGCCATCGAATAACCATGAAGAATAGTATTTCCTTAGATGATAGCAATTAGCAAGACATCGTATTGTTGAAAGAACAAACATTCAATACTGACGATAATTTAAATATTATGAAAAAGTTGTGGGAACCAGAAACAAATTTTAATTTTCGCGCAACCTGTGCTACAGCTGCAAATCACAAACAAAGTTTTCAATACACAGGGTTTAAAAAATATACTTGGCTTGTGTATTCTCAAGTTGAAAATAGTGCAGGTTGTAAATATTGCGTATTATTTGCACATCCTAACGTTGGGAAATCTAAATCGGAAGTAGCTGGGTAGTTTGTCACGCAAAGTTATAATAATTGGAAGAAAGCCATTGAGAAATTTAATAATCAACAAAAAAACAATATCATTTCAGGGCTGTTGCAACTTACGAAAAGCTACAGAATATTCGAGAAGGGAATACATTTCAGTCGATAGAAAAATTGATGTGGGTCGGGCATCGCAAGTTGCACTAAATCGGAACCGATTATAAAAATTGCGATTTTATGCGGTTGAGCAAGTGGCAATCGCCAATGAAGCCAACTTTCGAACTTTACTAAAAACAAGAGTCGGTGCGGGGAATGAAAACTCCACTGAACATTTTAAACATTCTGCCAAAAACGCTACCTTTATTAGCTGGAACATACAAAAACAAAGTATAAATGCGAGTAACAATATCATCTTGAATCGTTTGGTAGAAAAAATTAATTCGGCAAAATGTTTCTCATTACTTGATGGTGAAACTTGTGACATTCCTACTACTGAACATTTTTTCTTGTGTGTCTGAATATAGATGAAGAGAATGACAACAAAATTTGTGAAGAATTCTTACAATATATTCCTATAGCAAGCACTGGAGGAAAAAACTTGCCCGGCAAAGTATTAGAAGGATTAAAGACATATGATATCGATTTGTCCTATTTCCGTAGGTTACGTAGGGCAAGGTTATGATGGTGTCCCATCAATGAGCGGAAAGTTTAACGGATTTAGGTTTCACGCATAAGTATATATCCGCAAAATTTATATGTTCATTGTGTCTCACATAGTTAAAATTTAGCACGTGAAATGTTGTATCTGAGACAAAATGACACACAATTTTTTAATACTCCTAAATAGACAAGACGTTCTCCTCAACAATATTGACAAATATACACCGGCAATTAATAACCAAAAACTACAAAAAGTTTGTCCAACTAGGTGGGTCGGACGCCATAAAGCCATCATGACCACGGTAGAATTATATGATGCAGTGATTGATCGCTTTGAAACAACCGCATCTTGGGAAAACAGAGATTCGTCTTCTAAGGCAAAACTTTTTAAAAATTCGTTATATTAATTTGGTTTCCTAATTTCTTTATTTAGCTTACAGAATATATTTGCATACACTTTATCATTGTCTAAATTATTGCAAAAATCTGCCAGTGAGCTTTTAATTGCCTGAAATTTCGTTAACGATGTTGTGGCTCACTTAAATACTATTCGTAAAGCCCCAGATATTTCTTTCAAGGATATTTATCATAAGCTTGTATGAAAGCCAAAAACTTTCATATTGACATTAAAATGCCAAAAACTGCATCAAAACAAACACAAAGATCCAATGTTCCAGCCGATTCTATAGAAGAGCATTTCAGGAAAAATATTTTTATCCCTGTCGGAGTTTCCTCTTAGTGCGCACAACTTTGAAGAAAATCCTTTGCTATTTATATGCTGCCAGCACACCGATATGATTACGTGATATCGGTCACGCTCTAAGAGGATTGTTTAAATGAAAACCAACTCTTTCAATTAACTAAATTAACAGTTTATTTACACACTATTTACAAATCACAAAACACTATTTACACTTAAAAGCTCGGATGTAGGCGATCCGGTTCAACATTAAATTAAATACAGTAAATGCTGGCTGTGTACTGTTAAACTACGCTATATCACTCTCACTCTACACTCGTTAAATTAGCTTTACCGGAGATTACTCTTAATCTCACACCACATGGGCTCTAAGCTCGGCGAGCTTCACTCAACCCTACGCTCTATATAAGAGCTATACACAGGAACCACCTTCCACCTTGCTGTCAAGGCTTCAACTAACTCAGAGAAAAGCGACTGCCTACTAGCAACCCCCTACTTTTAATGGACTCCTCCTCTTCCCCCAACATAAATCCGGGGTTTTTACTCTGACTACATTTCTCAGCTCTTTCCCTCGTTCGTGCAATTCCTTTTGTCTGCCCGTCTCCAACAGGCATCTCAAAAAGTAGGGTAAACCCCTCTCCATCCCTAACTTTATCTCTTCACCCACACTGTACAATTCATCTGCTCGGATCCAGTTTCAGACAAGGAAAGAATGTTACTTTGAAATTCCCAGTACACAGACCATACAATATATAATATAGTAAGACAAAATAATATAGAACCATAGTTGTAACAGCAGATGTTTCTCAGAACCTGACAACCCCATTCGTTGATCAAACGTTAACTCAACTTAATGGACGTTTCACTCGGCACCGCAACATTTTGATTTTTTTCTACATAATAAAAAGTACTGCAACAGCTAGTGAAATAAAAGATTTTCGTCAATTGTGTGAATTTTATATGCATGATTTACTTTCTACAAATTCAGAAATTTTGAATGCTGAATTCAAGTTCAGTTACAGAAAGTTTGAGAAATAGCTTTCAATAACTCGATGCAAGAATGCCATTGAAGCAGTTTCGAAATGGGACAAAATGTTGTACCCCAACACCTACAAATAACTAAAGATATTTGCAACACTTCCCGTTACAACCTGTCTCAGCGAAAGGTAATTTTTGACATTACACATTTTAAAAACTTACTTAAGATCCACAATGACAGAATCAAGATTAAATGGGCTGGCTTTGTTATATATACACAGAGAAATTAATGTAACTGCGACTGAAGTAATTCAAGAGCTTTGTAGAAAAAAAAATAGATTTTATGCCTAAGAATATTTTTAATTGAATTTTATTGAATTTTTGAAGTAATTTTTTTATCCATTTAACTCGGCCCCATAGTCGGTTAAGCCACGGGGGCTGTAGGGGCATCTACCCTTTCCACGACTAGAGACAATGCCTCTACAAGAATTTACTGTCAACAAGAGATTAAATTCTCTATTAGTTTATTAATTCTCATACAATTCTGAGTGACGAGTTAAATTTAAATGAACTAGCTCAAAAATTTGCATCCAATAATTCATGTCGTCAAAGCTATTTTGGATATTTTTCTTAAACTACAATATGTCTGACAATCAGATTCTACAGACAATCAGACAACAATAAATAGGAAATTCTATAAATGTTTATTTATGAGGCCTTTAAATGTTTAACTTCTGCACAAGCAAAAATTAGTACTTTTTTAAATTATTAATAAAATTAAACTTTAAATATAATAATTTTAATTAAAATAAATAACCAATTAATTGATACTGAATTAATTACGGTAATTTTATGATTAATTAGTGTCTCCTTGTAATTTCCAACTGTAATCAAAACTTGAGGAATTTTGCCCCCACTAATTTTATTTTGTTTCGCTGCCAATGTTCGGCCCCCTCCAAGATAAAATCCTGGGTGCGCCACTGGTATCGGTCATCAGTTTCTGTGGTAGCACATGGACGACCTTGCCCTAGTCGACGTCTAATACTCCCTGTGTCTTGAAATGGATTATACAGCCTTGCATTGACACTTCTTGCGACCCCAACAGCGTCCCCTACACTTCGTTGTGTTTGCCCTGATTCAACTGTCCCCATAACAGGCCAAGCCATGGATTTCGTTAAATCACATTGTTATGACATTTTCAAGTCAACTTTTCTCAAAACACAAGCTGAGCAATTTATTTTTACAACTGAGGCAGTGAAACAGACGTTTCTGCAAAATCCAGATTTCTGTACTTATCTTCTTTTTCTAGTTTTTGACGTCATAAACTTTAATTTGCATGTGAAGTTTTTTTTATCTGTTTTCTACTGCCCTTTAAATTATGGATGTTTTATTTTACGTTAATTATCTGTGTAAATATTTGCGTAATTTTGTTAAAACCATGTGCTCCCCTACTTGTTTTGAGCTGTGTATCAATCTATCTATATATATCCCTTTTTTATGGACACGATAACTTCCATAATTCTGCACAAAACTCTTCCAAACTGATACATAAAATCAAGGGGTAGGAAATCTCGGCCAAGTTCGTTAATGGGCAAAATCAGACCTAGGGAGGTGTTTTGTGAAAACCGAAAACCCCTGAAAACTTCTTAATTATAATAAATATCAAATACGTTTAAAGTTATTATTACTCCTAGGAAAAGGGCCAAAAATTTATGTATCACAATTTTTTTATTAAATTAAAAATGGGTTTAATGGGCGAAAAAAATATGGTTTTAGAGAGAAAAAGTTCATAACTTCGTCAATTCTTAAGATATCAAATTCATTTAAACTTATTATAAATCTTCTTAATATTATCTACAACTTTTATATTGACGAGTTTTTGATAGGACCAACTCTTGTCGCAAAAGAAAAAAAAATGAGAAATGAAACAGAACTGTGTGTGTGTGTGTCGGGGTAGGGGGGGCGGGGTCAAGAAGAAAAACGTCATAACTTCGTCAATTCACAAGATATCCAATCCGCTTTAATTTATTATACATCTTCTCAATATTAGCTACAACATATTTATTACAACATTAGCTACAACATAGTTCATTTTGACAGGTTTTTGATAGGATCAACTCTTACGGCAAAAACAAATTAAACAAAAATAGTTGTTGACGAAAAAACGAAAGCGCTTGGATTTATTATAGACGACGAAACGCTTAGATTTATTATACATCTTCTCAATATTATCTACAAGTATTTGATAGGATCAACTCTTACAGCAAAAAAACAAAAACAAAAAAAAAATTAAACAAAAATAGGGGCTGACGAAAAAATTATCGTATTAAGGTGTACTCAAATCCAAACGGCTTATCTGAGTCATTTTTAAATTCATTTTTGCTCTCAAACGCATACAATTGGCAGGATCTCTTATTCAGAAACTATTATAATGTGCTGTATTGGTTGATTTTTTAGCTCGGGATGACGCGAGCCGGGCCTGATATGCCGGTAGTGCGTACGGACATTTTACAATTGTCACCACTATCTTTTTAAAAGTAATCTTCAACTTCTTTTATCGCAAAATGCTCTCTGATTAAATAATGTGATGATTATTATTTGTTTTTATTGGTGACAAAATAAAAACCATTCATATCCTGGGTTTGCGCGCGTTCTTCCGGGTTGATAAATGCAAAATATACTTCAAAAATTCTGTCAAACTGGGCGTTTTGAACCGAATTTCCCGAAGCGATACTGCTGGAAACGAGAAAAATGGTGGTACTGAAAAAAAATTGTTTGTAAATCAAGTTCTAACTAATTGAACGAAAAATAAAAACACAGGTCGCTTATGAATCTCTTCAAAAAATCACGTCAGCAAGTTTCATATTTTTACTTTTAAAAATGAGTCTGAAAATGTGTCAGGAAATTTCGAGTTGTTGAGCGTGCAAAAATATTTTTAATACATGCTTAATACGATTCTGATAAAACCAGCTGTTACAAAAAAATAAAATTAAAAATTCGTCGAAAGTTCAAGTTTGAAATCTACCTCCACCTGTAGGCGAAGCTGGCAGGGATTTTTTTTTATTCTACATAGTCGAGCCGGGTCGGAAATGGACTTAATTGTTCCCCAGGATGTGTCGGGCCGGCAATATGTTTTGTAAAATTCTTTATAACGATAATGAACTTCTGTTAACGGATTCTTTGGAAATATACAGCCGTGGGAAAAAAGTAAGCACCCCTACTAACTCTTCAACAAATTACCGTAGACGGAAGTTACTGGTACCGAACAATTGGAAATAAAGTCTACTTTTAAATGATGTATACAAAATTTGCTTAAGGGGGCATCTACACATTAAAACGAACTCAAACCTCATTTTTTTCAATGGCAATACCCAATGTTAACGAGATATTTCAAATCTTCGGATCAAACTATGCCTAGACACCAAATTCCAAAAATTTATTTCCAATCGTTCAGTACCAGTACCTTTCATCTACGATAATTTGTTGAGGCGTTAGTAAGGAGTGTTTACTTTTTTTCCCACGACTGTATCTTAAGGTGGTTGGTTCTCAAATTCCCTCCTCAACAACGTGAAAAATTCTGACATATTTTCCGACTCATGTTTACTTTCTTCCATCTATAATAGAAGGCAGTATTGTAATCGAAATTCTTTTCGACTTCCAGTTTTAGACGGAAGTTAGGGGTCAGAGATCCCGAAAAACTTGTTTATACAAAATGTCTGTCTGTCTGTCCGTACGTGTGTCCGTGTATCCGTGTGTCACCGTTGAATCAGCGAAAAGTGTTAGACGTTATGCTTAGAATTGAACCAAATTTCATATATATGTTTTTGGCAATTGCAAGCAGGTCTCGATTGAATTTGGAAATATTCCGCCGGAAGGGAGCGCTGTAATAGCAATTTTTGTGCCATTTTCATTATTGTACCATGTATGAAGTTATGCTTAGAATTGAACCAAATTTCATAAATATGTTTTTGGCTATGGCCAGCAGGTCCCACTTGAATTTGCAAATATTCCTCCGGAATGGTTCGATGTGATTTCAATATTTGTGTAATTTTCTCGATTTTTCGTAGATACATCTGCAGCTCGTGGAGCGACGGCGACTTCACATCCTGCTAAGTCGGCGATTCACATGCAGCTCACGGACAACAGAATAAAGAAAAGTATTGATTTGATGAAATATCATGATGGCGATTGACTCGTTTTTGCTCCGATTAATTGACGGAAGCAGAAATTTAAGATTTCAATCAAAAATGGTATAGTATTGAACTAATAAGATTAAAGTATTAACATGTGTAACTACTTTTCGAAATATTAAGATGTATGAGATTGACACATCCAACTAGTCAAATGTACAATAATCTAAAAGCGTTTTCCATTTTTAGGGTTCCGTACTTAAAAAGTAACAAGCTGGAAATTGCTCGTTAAACGTGGCAAATGAGGTGCGTTCGTACTATAACTAGTTTTATAATTATTTTTTGCACCCCATATTGTACTGAATGTATAATTTTTTGCACTTCATAAAGCGCATAGTCTGATACATCATTAAAATGCACTTCCAACATTTTTTTCCCATTCCCCGTAATGTAACGGAACACTTTTGACTGTCCCTGTAATTAAACTATACATCCGATTTTCCCAAAATTTGAAATAGCTCAACAAAATTTTACAACAATTATATCTTTAAAATTTCAGACCATTCGGAAGGCTGTAATATCATTAAAATGCACTTGCAATAATTTTTCCCATTGGCCGTAATGTAAAGAAAAACTTTTGACTGTCCCTGTAATTAAACATACATCCGATTTTCCTAAAATTTGAAAGGGCTCGACAAAATTTTGCAACAGTTATATCTTTAAAATTTCAGATCATTCGGAAGGCTCTAATATCATTAAAATCCACTTGCAATAATTTTTCCCATTGGCCGTAATGTAAAAAAAATTTTTGACTGTCCCTGTAATTAAACTATACATCCGATTTTTCTAAAATTTGAAAGGGCTCGACAAAATTTTGCAACAATTATATCTTTAAAATTTAATATCATTCGGAAGGCTCTAATATCATTAAAATGCACTTGCAATAATTTTTCCCATTGTCCGTAATGTAAAGAAAAACTTTTGACTGTCCCTGTAATCAAACTATACATCCGATTTTCCTAAAATTTGAAAGGGCTCGTCAAAATTTTGCAACAGTTATATCTTTAAAATTTCAGATCATTCGCAAGGCTCTAATATCATTAAAATGCGCTTGCAATAATTTTTCCCATTGGTCGTAATGTAAAGAAAAACTTTTGACTGTCCCTGTAATTAAAATATACATCCGATTTTCCTAAAATTTGAAAGGGCTCGACGAAATTTTGCAACAGTTATATCTTTAAAATTTCAGATCATTCGGAAGGCTCTAATATCATTAAAATGCACTTGCAATAATTTTTAACATTGGCCGTAATGTAAAGAAAAACTTTTGACTGTCCCTGTAATTAAACTATACATCCGATTTTCCTAAAATTTGAAAGGGCTCGACAAAATTTTGCTACAGTTATATCTTTAAAATTTCAGATCATTCGGAAGGCTCTAATATCATTAAAATCCACTTGCAATAATTTTTCCCATTGGCCGTAATGTAAAGAAAAACTTTTGACTCTCCCTGTAATTAAACTATACATCCGATTTTCATAAAATTTGAAATGGCTCGACAAAATTTTGCAACAATCATATATTTGAAATTTCAGACCATTCGGTTGGGTAGTTTTTGCTCTGTTACATGCGGACAGACGGACGGACGGACAGACGGACGGACAGACGGACGGACGGACTGAACGACGACTATAGGTGCTACGTATTTATATAATTACGAACGCACCTAAAAAAGGAACCATTATAAGATCACTCGTGTGTCTGTCTGCCACAGCCATTTTACTCATCAACTATGGAACGTGGAAAGCTCAAATTGGGGGAAGTAATAAAGACTGTTGACCCACATATTTTCAGATTATTAAACATTTAGAAATATATTTAGAAAAATGTATAGGGGCAAATTAAATTGCTTTGAAAAAATTTTTTCTTTGTATATCGTGTGGGGTATTGTGTGAAAGATTTCGTAATGCTGAATTCAAAAATACATTTCTTTTAATTTTAGGTATTACATTTTCAAAGATATAGTCGAAAATGTAGCGCAAAAATATGTCCCCTCCACCCCATCTAATTCCAAATTTACTGAAACTAAAATTATGAAAAAATTAGAAGGAGTAGACGTTAATTTAAACCTTGCAGGAAAATTATAGCGATTACCCTAGGTCACATAATTTTAAGAAAATCGCATTTTTCCGTTACACACAAATTTCGATTTAGGGGCATTCAGCAAAACTGTTGAGCAGTGCTGGAGGTACCTATCGTAGCAGAAGTATAAAAGCATTGTTGATCATTATTTTCGAAAAAATTCGTCAGTAATTAGCCGAGATATCAACCCTTAAATCTATGGACGGTTTGGACATACATAATGACAGGGGCGGCGTACGTTATGTACCATCGACTTTTAAAGCCTAGATAACAACTTTTAAGGATATAGGTGTGTAATGCAACGGCCAGTAACAGTACAAAAGCAATAAACGTCAAATTGTTAAAAACACACTAATTCAAGCGGTCTCAGGACTCTTAAAGCTTCAAAAAAATTTAAATTTAAATTTTTTTAGATGTTAATCTTCCATGTATTCTTAACATTTTAATATAATTGTTTCCTTCAAATTCTCATTAGAACAGAAGTTATGGCTTTTAGAATTATACCAGATCAATAGCTTAAGCGGCATTTTCGAAACTGTTAAGTCATTTTCTCCAAATGACTTTTTTGGGCATAACGCGCACGATATCTCAAAACCTTTTGAATATGTTTTCATGAAACACACGTTTTATGTTAATCTGTATAAACTGAACCTAAAATTTCCTTTTTATTGTTCAAAAAAATATTTTTTTAAGTGATTATGTTGTTGAAATTTTCAAAATTTTCTATTAGCTAAATACAACTTTGTGTTAAAAATATAAAAATGCTTTAAATACAAATTTATTTAGGTTCAGGTTAATTATTACAATATGAAATATAAGTAGACACCAATATTTTTATTCTAGTTGCAATATTTATTTTCTAATCGTGCGCGTAAGCTGTTATACCAATATTCTGCTTGTCAAATGTCTGACTGTTTGGAGCACCCTTTAAATGCTAATTCTGCATCTTGCAATTTTTTAAACACATAAAATGAAAGGACGTACTCGTATCTTTCATCTTAATAAAAACTTTATTTTAAATCATATACAGTTTAGGATATTAAACGTTGAAAATGGTCTCTTTTTTTCATTTTTTCCAATTTTTGAGATCCCTGAGACACCTTTATTCGAATAAATTACATAAATACTATGGGATTCGCGACAATTTGCATTCAATGGCTCTTTCAATACGCCTCGAGTGGCTTTAAAAGTTAATTAAAAACCTATCTGGAAAAACGCGGCAAGGACCAAGGTGGCCTGCAAATTTGTGACCTCCTTTCGAAGCCCGCTTAGCACAATGCCAAATGTAAACTTAAAACGAATGTTTTATTTTAGCTGCACTGTAGAAAGAAAGGTTATTAATATGTTGAATTTAGTTTTATGAAGTGTCACATGAAGTTTAAATATGCATTTCTTTTATTGTCAGCATCGAATTAAATTCATAATAAAAAGTTTAAGATAATATTAAACTAGTCGGATGTGTCAATGCCAAAAGTTTTTTCTATCTCATACATGTCAATACTTCCGGATAAATGCAGCACAACAGCGCCACCGGTTAGGCGATTTATACCAAAATCTAATCAGGGACAACTTTCGTGAACTTCTAATTGAATTTGAAGTTTGACGAAAATCCGTGCATTAGTTCTTGAGATAGAGCTATTACGGAAATCGTGAAAAGTTCTGAGTTGCAGGTTTTTTGAGGTAATTTTTTTTTTAATATAATGTATATAACAGTTGCCAAAAATCAATGAATATTGTGGCTATCACTTCGTCTTAACACGATTTGCCTAAAAATAGCTGGTAATTTTCCTTACCGTCCTTTCCTTAATATACATTTAAGACAATGTTATACCAAAATTTTGCACCTAAAATACTACATTGCTATTATTTCTTATTTGAATATTATAGGGGTACTATGCAAATTCATTTTAAGTAAAATTTAGAAGAAAATAAAATGTTAGAGAAGTAAAATGTCAAGGTGGCGGTAAGGAAAATTAAACGCGCAAGTTTAACTTAACCCCCAGTTAAATTAAAAGAAAAAAAAATCGTTGTTGCTGACCATTTTTTTTAATCATTAAGGCATTCATCTATAAGTTTAAAATGTTATTTTATTATGTTTAATTTCACCAGGTTTTTATTCCTGGAAGTTAAAATTTTGTGTGAATGCCTCTTTTACTTTTTAAGAACGAAACCCTAAAAATCACAACACGACAGCGCTACCTGTTAGAAAAGTACAAATATAAATGACATCAGTATATATAGGGGAGACTAGGGAGGGTTGACCATACGGGAGGCTTGACTCACCCATCAATTTTCATATTTAAAATAATTTCAGGATTTTATCAATAGGTTTCAACCATAGCTACTGGAATGCTGTAACAACAATCTTTGTTTTATACAGATAATCGTAATATGGGTGGGAAAAATCAATTGTGAGGCATTTTCAACCTAAAAGTTGAGTTTTTTAGAAATGTTTTGTAAGCTTTTTTCAGATAAAACATATGATAGAAATTGAAGTAAGTAGGTTTTAAGTAATGCAGAAATATCGAGCTTTCATTCCAGGCATAAAGATTATACAGTAAGTTAGCCTTAACATAACAATGTGCTTCTCTTTAGAAAAGGGCTATGTGGGGAGGCTTGACCCTGTCAATGTGAGGTAGGGTTGACCAGATGGTCAAGGCTTTCTTAACACATTCACGATGGGAAACGATAATTCTCGTTTTTCATTCAAAAAACATCACTGACTAAGGGCGTGTCTTCTACCTTACAGAAAATGCATTTATATCATTTTGTCCATATTTTTTTTAGATTGTAAGACATTTTATATTAAATTCGTGCATTGAAAGATATTTATCATTATATAAACTTGGGAAACCTATCTATAACAGAAATTTACAAAATACTTTCAGAATAGGGAGGAGCATCTACTGTTTTAAAATTCAGATATGATAAAAATTGCCCAACGGCAATGTGTTAAGTAAGGGGTTTTGGAAATCTTTTTATTATACACTTTGCATAATGAAAGATTAATGGTTATATATAAAAATGAATATAAATTTATTCTGTAAAGCTACAGTAAAATGGGGTGATGGAAAATAAAACGTTTAAAACTTATTAAAGAAAGATGTGAAAGATTGTTATAGTATCCACAGCACGAAAAAAAATTAATGAAATATAAATGGGAAAGTTCATAGGAACTTTTTTCCATTTAAATATTACTTACAATAGGTAAGGTTAATTGGGGTAACTGGACCCACGAGGTAGAGGTCTGCACGGGCCCGGGCTTGGCCCGAGGCCCGTACCCGGCCCAGCCGGCGGGCCGGCGGTATGAAGGCGAATTTTCCAACGGGCCGGGCCGGCAGAATTAGGACAATTTTTTCAACGGGCCGGGCTGGGCCGACAGACAAAATAAACGGGCCGGGCCGGCAAAAAAATTGAACGGGCCTGCAGGGTCGGGCCGGGCCGATAAAAAAAATTAATCGGGCCTATCGGCCCGATATAAGAATTCAAGCGAAGCAGATAAATTACGAGCCATTTTCAATGAATATGATTTTCTCGAGAAATATAAATTTGCGTCACGAGCCGATGCGAGTTTAACAACATCAATACATATGTGTAACATTTCCATCGTAGAGATCGGCATCGTACAGTTACAAGATGTCTGATTAAGGGTTTAATTTTTTTTCAGCAGACTCGTGCCGGGACGGAACTGGTCTTAATCGATCTCAGGATGTGTAGGACAGGCATTATGTTTTGTAAAAGTATTAATAGTGATAATGAACTTCTGTTAACACTATCTTTGGAAATATACCTTAAGGGGATCTCATATTCACTGCTCAACAATGCGAAACTTTCAAACACATTTTCTGACTCATTTTTAACTATAAAGGCATAAAATTCACAGGCCTGACTATTGAAGGCATTTGAAAACGAATAGCTTTCTCCATATTTGATAAATTACTTACAGAGATAACAGAGATTCTTGTCATGTGACTGTACGTTTTTCTCCTTTCCTGTGCTATCGCTTCCGGAAATTCGATTCATAACGCTAACTTTGACAGTATTTTCAGAGAAAGATATATTGCTTTTATCTATGAAAAAGACGGCATTTACATAGTTTCTGAATAAGAATACCTGCCAATCTTACGCGTTTCCGAAAAGAAATGAATTCTCAAATGTGTCGAAATGTAACTTCTTTCGATTTGAGAAAAGCCTTAAAAATGAGAGAAATATTTTCGCAAATCTACTTTTTAGCATACAGCTTCAAAAGGTATCATGTTTTTAATCCTTTATTCTGAACTACATTAACTTTTTAATGAATCCTTATTGGAATTTCGAAATCTCTGTAGAGACGATGACTAAAACACTGTGTAATCGTTAATGTTTACTATTGTGTGTTTTCTGCTTTGCGAACACATAGTATTCTAAAATATACTGTAAAATTTTCCCATAAATATGTACGTAGTATTCATTAAAAGAATCTTAATTGTATGTCGAGAAAAAACCGATTTTTTGTAGAAATTGAATCGGGCCGGGCCGGGCCGGGCCTGTTTTCACTAATTATTGTACAGGCTGGTCCGGGCCGAGAACTGTAAAAATGCAAACGGGCCGGGCCGGGCCAAGATAGCTTTCGTTCGGGCCGGGCCGGGCCCGGGCCCGGAAATTCCGGCCCGTGCAGACCTCTACCACGAGGTAACTGGGCCACAGGCTATTTTATAAAAACCATTTATGTATTTTAAGTTTTAGCTTTTTTGAACAGCGACCCTTAACCTCTACTTTCTAAAACAATGTGTGTCAAATCAATCATAACTCTCTCTTTGCTGTGATAGGTTATCGAAAATTTACGTTTCTTTTTCAAAAACAGCGTCAATTTGGTTGAACTTCCTTGGCCTTTTTATTAAAATACTGTAAGTACTTTTATTAAAAAATCTTTTTTTTTAAAGATTAGGCATATAACTACGTCAATATTATTAGGTATCTATACATATTTTCTTCATGTTTCAAATGTAAGCCCGGTGTCCCAGTTACTTCATAATTTTTAAAAGAATGGGGTAACTGGACTATGCTAGATCCAGTTACTCCAATAGTTAAAAATAATTGTTTTTGAGATTCTCTTACAACGGGAAGTAAATTTCTTTAATGTTTTTTGCTCACAATAAAGAAAATTATAGAATAACTTATTATGTTACGTAATAAAATTAAAAAAAACCATATTGGGTAATATCAAACCAAATTTCTTGACCCCTTGAGAGGCGGTGATACCGTTATGGCATCACATAATTTTAATTCCTAATTGCAACATTGGCATCGGAATTTTATAATGAAAATTTCACCTTTATTAAGTACGCAAAAATATACTTTTACTTGTTTTCAAATAGATTCTCTTGTAAATACTGGTGTCACTAAATTATTTCAACATTTTACGAATGCAAATACCTTGCCCCTGAAAGCGAGATAGCCAAACCTTGAAATTGTACGATCATACAGATAAAGTACTTACGTAGCCTTTTGTTCATAGATTTACCTTGCTATTTTTTTCCTTAAAATACCCATGTGACTTTTATACTTATTACCTATACTAAAGTACATAAGTACTTAATTAATTATTATGTATGTTTTTGGTATAAATAAATCTAATATTTTCACTTTTAGTGCTTTTTTTAGACACAATGACAGCAAAGATTTCCCTTACAATGCTCTTTATTGACATATAATTTACATGATCTGCCTGGTTTAATTCTTTTTAAGTTGTTTACACTTTTTCAAACAGGACCTGATATCTCACATGAAAAAAAAATAAACGCGTGTGGAACATAGACCCTCCTGGTCCACTTACCCCATTTTTATGGGGCAACTGGACCCATGAGAAAAAAAGATGAAATATGCTTATTTTTATATTTTTAAATATTAAAATGTAATTTTGAGCATATCTGTCTGATAGAGGGAACCTAACTGAGCACATTTACAGAAGTTCAGATTTTAATTCAAATGAACATTAGCTTTTTAGAAGCTGAATTGTCAGAAGCTCCAGAGTCACATAGTAAAATCATGGCCGGGTTGCCCCAACTGACCTTATAGCTAGAAAAGTTATGATTTTTTATCCTTTTTTTTTTCTTTTATTCAAAACAACATTATTTTTTTAATGAATCTTTATTTCAGTGTTGAAACTTCTAAGAGTCTCAGTAATCATTGATGTTGCTATTGTGTCTTGCAAACACATAGAAATATAAAATATAATGTAAAATTATCTCATAAATATGTACACAGTATTCTTTAAAAGAATCTTAATTTTATGTTAAGAAAAATAGAATTTTTTTGTATAAATAGCCGGACCAAGCCTGATTTAAATTATTTTTGCACGGGTAGGACCTGGAAATTTTGGCCCGTGCGGACATCTAATTCACTTTGATTAAATAATTAAAATCCATAGAAAATGTACAAACAAATGTATCATTACTACTTACAGATGCGTAAACACAATATAAACCATTTAAAATACGTTAAGAGTCCATTAAAAACAAAACGTTTTTATCCTAACGTACTCGGCCGTCATCAGTGGAGAGTAAAATGTTGTTACGTCTCTTTGCGCCATTGAGAATCTGGACTTCTGGTCTCTCCAGGGAGATTCTCGATATCCTAATTTCAGAGAAATTAATTATTTCTAAATGAGCATATTTTAATGACTGTATCCAAATTGAAGATTGGTACTGGATTAATGAAATGGGTGGGTCTTGTTGAGCTAAAGCCAATTGATAGGCCTCCCCACCTGGCTGAACCTGGATTATTGTTATGCTATAGAATAACTAACTCACTTCTAGTAATGTATAATTTATTTTTATTATGACCATTTTGCTCACTTAATACGTTTCGGCTACTGTTATATACAGTAAAATCCTCTTCAATACTAATTTTATAATGTTTAAAAATGTTGAATTATCCGATTTTTAATAATATAAGGTATCTGTAAAGAAATAGTTTTCGAATATGTGAATGTGATTAGAATTTTATAAGTGTTTTTATAATGCTTTTCCCAGATTTTGAATATATTTAACATCGGTGTTTTTTTAATTTGTTGCCAGAATGTGAAGAATATCAACGAATACAAAATTTTGAATAAAAAAATAGTATGAAGCAGTATAAGGAAGCAATGTAGAAAAACCCCACACAAATTGCTTTTTAGTCTGAAAATAAATCCCAAGTTGATTGGTAATGAAATATTTTTTAAGCTTCCTTTTCGATATCGCTCTTCTTGAGGGGGAATTTTGTGTCTTGTCGGATCTTTTCAGATATATTCGCATGGTTTAGATTCAGATTTATTTGAAGAACTAACTTAAAAAGACATCAGAATAACTTTACATTCGTTATTATCCTTCGAAACAGAGTTAATAATTCTATGATTAATCTTATTCTGCTATTTCATTTGAAATTTTGCAATTAACTCATTAATGCCATTAATGACACTTAATTGTAAGGCTTTTTTGTTTCAACAAATACGCAACACATACCCATTTATAAGAAATTGTACATCAAGCAAATATAACGCAGAAAAAATAAAGTAGATTAATTAGACTGGAGAAAAAGCTATAAATTCCACTAAAAGTAACAAAAAAATGAGTAAAATTTTTTATTCTAAGGTAGGACTTTTAATTTTGTTTTTAATGAGCTTTATTAATTTTAAAATAAAAATAAAACTAATTCACATAAATGACGTAAAATTACATCTCTTTCAAATACGATTTACGTAATTTTAATATAAATCATTACAAACAGACTTAAGTTAAAAGCTTACTTAAGTAAAAAGATTAAAAGCAGAAAAAGTAAACAAAAATCGCATGCTAATCAAATGTTTCAAAAAATGAGTAAAATGTTTTTTCAAATTATACTTTTCTGCATATCATAGGATCCTTAGGCTAGCATCCTGAATAATTTAAGCATAATTTGAAAACTATTTGGAAAATAAATTTGATAATTTTCATGCTCATAAAGTAGCACATATTAAATATAAATTCATCAAGAAAACGGTAAGTTACAATTCATAATTGCTCTCAAAGCTGGTAGACGGGAGGTGCTGGGTTCGATCCCAATCGCGCCCGTCGGCCTAATCGTTCGGAGTTTTCGTGGTTTTCTTCGAGCCTTGGATTTCCAAGCGTTAATACGGGTTAGGTTCCCTTAGAAAGACCCCCACGAAGGGCACTCCCCCCCCCCTGGGCCTATATCCCTCGAGCAGATAATTGGCCGTCAAAAATCAACCAACCAATTCATAATTTTTTCGAATATTAATTTCAAAATTCATATTTTAAAAATATAAAAATTACAATTTTAATGTATTAATTTTTGGGGTTTTTAGTATTTTAACCATACAAAAAAATTAGCACATTAGGATTACAATTTCAGGAGATATTAATGAAAATATGAAAATGCAATTTAACAGCAGAAGCTCTAAATTTTGAATGCTTATAATTGAAAATCTTATCATCCAAATGACTTGAAATTTTGTATCTAAGCATAGTTTGAACCGAATAAGTAAAATATTAACTGTATTATTAAAACAATTGTTGCTAAAAGAATAATTTGACTTTGTAAAAAACTATACAACATAGGGTTGGGTATAGCTGTATATACTGGTAAAGTATGAATGGGTATACCATAAAATTTCAAAGAGATATGAAGCTTAAATAACATCAAATATTGCTATTCTGTATAACTCATTTTTAATCTTATTCTAATCTGTTTATGATGAATTCGGTACTGACAATAAAAGTAGTACATATTTAAACTTACATTTGACATTCATAAAACTAAATTCAACTTAGTAATAATTTTTTCTTCTTACAATGTATCTAAAACAAAACTCTTGTTCAAAATGCATACTTGGTATTGTGCTAAGCACGCTTCGAAAGGAGGTCTCAAAGTTGCAACGCCGCCTTGGTCCTTGCCGCATTTTTCCAGATAAGTTTTTAATTAAATTTTAAAAACACGGGAGGCGTATAGAAATATCCACCCAATGCAAACTAGTCGCGAATCCCATAGTATTTATGTCATTAATTCTAACTAGCGGGCATGACCGAGCTAAGCTCGGTCAAAATTAGCCTTGTGTTCAATTCGATGTATCATTCTCAATGCATAATTCTTGCTGTTTAGATAAAATTGCCATGATCCTAAGTCATAGGGACCCAGTAACCGAAATTCTTCGAACACACGACCTAACCAATGCTCTTCCCGAACCCAAAAACGATAGAAAACAAAATTTAATCAAAATCGCTAAAGTCATTTTATAGATAAAATTAGCTTGACCCACGGTAACCCAAAAAGAACCTACTAATCCAAATTTATCGAACATCTAACCTATCCCAATGGTCTTCTCGTGCTAGGAAACGGTATAATATGAAATTCTGTCAAAATCGTTTGAGCCATTTTTTAGATAAAATTAGCTAAACCTTGACCCATAGTGACCCAAAATGACTGGTTAATCGAATTTTCTTGAGCATGCGACCTAGACCAATTGTCTACTTGAACCCGAAAACGATGGAAAACAAAATTTATTTGAAATCATTAAAGCTGTTTTCTAGATGAAATTATCCCACAGTGACCCAAAAATGACAATTTAATCGAATTTTTTCGAATATGTGATCTAACCCAATGATCTTCTCGTGCCCGGAAACAGTATAATACAAAATTTTGTCAAAATCGTTTGAGTCTTTTTTAAAGATACAATTAGCTCTACCCACAGTGACCCAAAAATGGCCCACTAATCGAATTTTCTTAAACATGTGACTTAGCTCAATGGTATTCTTATGCTCAGAAACGATATAATGCAAAATTTTGCCATAATGTTTTGAGCCGTTATTTTAGATACACTTAGCTTGACCCACAGTGACCCAAAAATAACCCACTAATTGAAATTTCTCGAACATGTGACTTAGCCCAATGGTCTTCGCATGCCCGCAATCGGTATATTACAGAATTTTGTCAAAGTGTTTTGGCCCTTTTTTTTAGATTCAGTTAGCTTAACCCTGACCCATTGTGATCCAAAATGACCCACTAATAAAATTTTCTTGAACATGCGACCAAGCCCAGTGGTAATATCGCAACAAAAAACGATAAAATACAAAATTTCGTCAAAATTGTTAGAGCCGTTTTTTAGATAAAATTGGCTTGACCCATAGGGACCCAAAAATGACCCCCTAATCGAAATTTCTCGAGCATGTGACCAATAGTTTTCTCGTGCCGAAAAATTGTTGGATATAATATTTAGTCAAAATCGATTGAGCCGTTTTTAGATAAATATTGGTTGACCCACAGTGACCTAAAAATGACCCACTTATCGAATTTTCTCTAATATGTGTCTTAGCCCGTTGGTCTTCTCGTAATCCAAAACGACAGAATACAAAATTTAGTCAAAGTCGTTAGAGCTGTTTTTTAGATAAAATTCGCTTGACCCATAGTGACCCAAAAATGACCCACTAATCGAAATTTATCGAATATATGACCTAGTCCAATAGTTTTCTCGTGCCGAAAAAGGGTTGGATATAAAATTTAGTCAAAATTGATTGAGCCGTTTTTTAGATATAATTAGCTTGACCTTGACCGATTATGACCCAAAATGACCCACTAATCGAATTTTCTCGAACACGTGACCTAGCCCAATGGTATTCTCGTGCCCAAAAATGTTAAAATACAAAATTACGTCTAAATCGTTAGAGCCGTTTTCTAGATAAACTTTGCTTGACCCACAGTGACCCAAAACTGAACCACTAATTGAATTTTCTCTAATATGTGCCTTAGCCCATTGTTCTTCTCGTAATCCAAAACGATAGAATACAAAATTTAGTCAAAATCGTTAGAGCCGTTTTTCAGATAAAATTGACTTGACCCATAGTGACCCAAAAATGACCCACTAATCGAAATTTCTCGAATTTATGACCTAGCCCAATAGTTTTCTCGTACCAAAAAAGGCTGGATATAAAATTTAGTCAAAATCGATTGAGCCGTTTTTTAGATATAATTAGCTTGACCTTGACCCATTATGACCCAAAATGACCCACTAATCGAATTTTCTCGAACACGTGACCGAACCCAATGGTCTTTTCGTTCCCGAAAATGGTAAAATACAAGATTTCGTCAAAATCGTTAGAGCCGTTTTTATGATAAAATTTACAAACACACACACACACATACACAGACTCATACATACACACACAATTTTTGCTCGCATTATAGTATAAGATTAAATTAGTCTGGTTTTAACAATTTGGCGTTTATTGCTTTTATACTGCTACTGGGCATTGCATAACAAAAATGTATCATTAAAAGTTATCTACGCTTTAAAAGCCGATGGCACATAGAGTACGCCGCCCTTGTCATTATGTATGTCCAAACCGTCTTTAACGGTTAATATCTCGGCTAATGACAGACGATTTTTTTCGAAAATCCTTGTCAACAATGATTTTATACTTCTGCTACGAAAGGTACCGTCAGTGCTCCTCAACACCTTTACAAATCGAAATTTGTGTGTATCAGAAAAATGCGCTTTTCACAAAAACTATGTGAATTAGGGTAATCGCTATAATTTTCCTGCAAGGTTTAAGTTAATGTCTACTATCTCTAATTTTTTCATAATTTTAGTTTGAGTAGATTCGGAAATAGATGGTGGGAACATATTTCTGCACTACATTTTCAACGATATCTCTGCAACTATAATACCTAAAATTAAAAGAAACGTATTTTTGAGTTCAGCGTTACGAATGCTTTAACATGATACCCCACACGATACACAAGGAAAATATTTTTTTTCAAGTAGCTTAATTAGCCCCTCTACTTTTTTCCTAAATCTATTTGTGAATGTTTAATAATTTGTAAATATGTGGGTCAATAGTCTTTATTACTTCCCCCAATTTGAACTTTCCACGTTCCATAGTTTACAAGTAAAATGCCTGTGACAGACGGGCAGACAGACTCCCCCCCCCCCCACAACTCTACATACAAGATACATTAAAACACGGCTCATTCCTGCTAAGTTGTTTCAATTAATCTCATATCTTATTTAGATTCTTTTACCTGCTTGTTCT
Organism: Maratus speciosus; assembly: GCA_963932465.1. Classification (NCBI taxonomy): domain Eukaryota; kingdom Metazoa; phylum Arthropoda; class Arachnida; order Araneae; family Salticidae; genus Maratus; species Maratus speciosus. Next base: position 212,252,296 of record OZ010787.1, read on the forward strand.
TTGGTAATGGTTATATAATTATTCGATAGGTAATTTAATTGTAGCTAAGTTACCTAGATAGCTATGAGAAAACAGCTGTCAAAATTTAATTACATGTTGTATTCTACACATATACTTATTGCCATTGTCCAAGATAATTGATGCATATTTTCAGAATAAGAATTTTTCAGTTTAACTTATATAAATAATTTTTTATACATATGGGGTTAACTTCCTTGCGAAGTATTTGAATATCAATAATGCATTACATGCATAATTTTCGTTGCACTCTTTTTTTCGTTATATGCGTGAATAGAACTGACACACCAGCAAAATTCAAGCACTCCTTGACTTTAAAAGTGCAACCAAGCAAGTGTATATTCTGTTCAGAGCGTAAGTGTGTTGCAAAAAGATAGGTCCAATTGGAATTTTAAGATTTCTATTGAATTATAATATTATAATATTAAATATTTTGTAAAATGTTTAAATCTCTTATAACAGCAAGTTATCATAAACAAAAAATTATAGCGAACGTATTTACAAAAATAACAGCATTATATTACAAATGGGTGTTGAAAAAAGAAATAAAATAAATAAACGGTTCACAAATGCAATACATTTATATAATTTCTTTTAATAGGAAATATTTTCTCCTTTTCTCAGAATAACTTCCTAAATGTTTTCCTCGTCAAATTAACGGCGTTTTAAAGTCATACAAGCCTATAACACGTCATGGAGTTAAAATTGCTTATTTTAGTTCACTTATGGATCTGTACTGTTTCCCACCAGCATATGCAACTTTTGTCATTGTTTCCCCATACACTTTCCATGTGTTTTTATTTTAAACCAGGTCTAGCCAACCATTGGAATCGTCGGTCGCACCACTGGATAAAATCCATTTAAGCGTAGAAGTTGTAGTGTGAATCGGTGTATTTCCTGATTGAAACTGTGAGAAATCTACTATGTCTCATTTAGAAGCCCCTAAATACTGCTTACAAACCAGAATAGGAAAAACGCATGTCAAATAAATTATGCTCGAAATTTTGGCTCCGGAATATGTTGCAGTTCAGAAATATGCCGCAGGACTTAAAAGGATTCGATCGGTCATAACCAATCATGTCAGTGGACACTAAAGTGAAAGATTCTACAAAGTGTGGGACAGAAAACCTCTCTTTCATCCTGCCGTGAGACCATTCGAAGATCGCCGAAGTTGAAACTGAAACATTTTCTATCATGGGTCAAGGATCCTTCTTTCGCCCAATGAGAATGAACTTTGTTAGTGACATCACGTATTAGCGATCTAAGTGACTAGGAAAATAACCTTTGTTCTCTTCAGAAATGAAGAGGTAATATAAGGAAATGCAAGAGCATTTTAGAGAGTTTTGGTTGGAATTGCGATTCCAGATTAGTTGAAGGCTCAGAGTCTTAACTGTGAAGTAGATTTATATACTTCGGCCTGATTTCATTCAGAGCCGGCAAGGCTAGATTTTTCCGATCAAGGAAAAGAAAAGAGACGCTATCTGGACCAGGCTGATAGCGAGCGAAAAGGAGCAACTTCCAGTCGAAAACAATAGCAGATTCATCCGAGTCTCTTTGCAGAAACGAGTGAAAGAGAAATTTGCTCTTGACTTACGAGAGAAACTTTGACTGAATTACTATAACAAAAATTTGTTGTGGCTTTAATTCAGTGGCGTAATAGCGGTAGTTTAAGTACTAAAAGCTGTTTTGAACCCTTATTTGTTTTAAAAACGCATCTAATCCAGAACTTTGTTATTTGAACACCTTTTTATTTTTAATAAGTATATCTTTGGTTTTAATCAAAACGAATCCAACGAAGTATTGTGCTACTACTTCATACTACAACACCAACCTCCGTCACAAAACATAAAACACTGTCCTCCAGTTTCCGGAAATTGATAAAAAGTGCTCATGAAGTAATTTTTGGTGATCTCTAGCATTCATGCGATTATTAAGATATACTATATACGTTTTCCTTGCCATTCGAAGCCTAGCCTAACCATTACAGAAAAACCTCCCCTTTGCCGTTTTTAAAAAAATAGTGTTCTTCTGTTTGTAAATCATGCCAGTAAAATTGCCAACCATCTGGCGCATATATATATATATTTTTTTTTGCATCATTAAATGTCACTCTTTTCCAGTTTTATTTTCAAACGTTATTTCTTTCTCAATTTCCAATTTCTTTTCTTTCTGTTTTACAGTTAATTTTAAATCTGCTTTTCTCTTTTTGAACTTTAAAAAATTCAATTTTATGAAGTTCCTTAGATAATATAGACATAAAGACTGGATTATCTTTTCTCTTTGCTAAAGATGCCAAAGAGTTTGATGAACTGCTTGATGAACAGGTAAATATTTTGGTCTTCCATGTGTTTTGCCAGTCCCATAAGAATTTTTCACAACGTTACATGATCCATTTAAAGTTCGTGCTATTTCTCCATTATATTTAGCGCATTACTGTAATTTCACTTTTGTCCTTTTCCCTAAGTTGATTTTTGTGACTCATTACTTACACTGTTTAGAATTAGCTACGGAATAATGAAAGCTACATGTTTGCGTTCTAAAGTCAAGAGCATTGAACAGCCACGAATAACCTTTATTATAATAAAAATTTCCACAAATAAGAATAGCAGATTTAAAAAATATAAATAGGGATAATTATTTCAAGATCTTCTATGTATGTAATCAGGTTTAGATCAGTATGTCGTAATGTTTTTAACCACACTGTAGAACTATAATCGAAAGTTGACGTAATTATTCATAGTAATGACATATGATTTATTGAAATGATAATCAGAGTAAATTATAATATAAGGTCATTGTGCCTGAATTAGACGCGAATCCCCATAATTTTGTCCCACTTAGGGTAGGATTGGAATTTTATGAAATAAATGTATATTTTATTAACCCCTTGGGGACGAGCGACACGTATACGTGCCGCATAAAGCGCTGAAAATCCTTGCTTTTCCTCACCAGTAAAATTTTACTGTAAAATTTGGCTTATTTAATCAGCGCATTTTCTCGATTCAAGAAGACACAAATTTCTGTTTTTAAAAAACGGTGACAAAAGATTAAAAATTTTGTAAAAGGCTCCCGTCCCGAAGGGGTTAAGCAGGAAATTATCGAATAACGTTCTTTAGTCCAAAACTAACTTGTTCTGTAGAAATGGAATCTGTAGTTCACACCCACAATATAATATTGTCCCATTTAGGTCATTTTTGTGGCATTTACGGCAGTTAAAACCTAAATGACCCGTCCAAAGTCCTAAATGTTATTATGCGTTTTACATATGCAAATGCATCTAAAAATATTCGTTTAACCATTCACTGCTGTGACAGAAATTGCCACATAACAACTGTGAACTATCTGCGAGACCGCTCGATCAAAAGATGATTAAAAGGTGCGGTTAATTTATAGTTTACTGTTTCTGCACCAAACTTTTTGTACAGGATTAATTCTAATTAAATTTTATATATTCAAATATTTCTAACGATCTCACTAGGTCTCCAAACTAGTATTCTAATAATGAGATATTTACACAATGAATACTTTTTACACACTAAACTTTTTGTATAGTTTTAATTCTAATGCAATTTCACCCATTCAAATATATCTGACGATAGTACAGGACTCCAAATTAAACAAAATTTCAGTAGTAACTACAGTTAAACTGGAAATTACAAGTTAAACTGTGAAAATTGAAAATAGGCAGCGATTAGTGTAAAAGATAGCAGAAGTCAGAGTTTAATTTTGTTGGCAACATAGTGATAATGAAATATAATCTCATGAATAATATATAAAATTTTAATAAGAGATCTAACAGGAACATTGAATATTATCAAAAATCTTATACTGTTAATTAAAAATGCAAATTAATTAAAGCATGTTTTAAATAATACCGACATTTTAAATTTTGGTCGGTGCGAATCCGCAGTAATGTGGAGTTCACGGGCTAAAAAGTACTTAGAAGATATTTATAACAGTTTTAACACGAATATTTATTACATATAACTCCAGTTATTATAAAATGTTTCATAATAAATATATTAGACTTAAAAACAGTTAAAATCGTGCAATGTTTCTAATAATTCTATTTAAGCGGGGCTCATTAACCTTTAACTGATGTAACAGAAATTATCACATAACTACTGTGAAGCGGTCTGTGAGGCCGCTCCATCGAAAGATGAACAAAAGGCGCGATTAACTCATAGGATAGTGTTTTTGTACTAAACTTTTGTACAGGGCTGTTATTATTAAAATTCACCTACTCAAAAGTCTCTCGTGCTAGTACTATAAAGTTCCAAATGAAACAAAATTTCGGTAGTATTTGTGTATTTAAACTGAAAGTTACTATAAAAATTCAAAAAAGCAGCGGTTTGTGAGACCGGTAACATCAGTTAAAGGTGAAGTAAAGAGAAGCCCAGGGTCTGAAATTCTGATGCCTCCCCCCCCCCCCTCTTTTTTTTACACTTTCACAAAACAATTAACATTTTCTATCGCTAGGAATACATATATGGAAACATAAATATTCATTTGGATAAACAGAGTTTTCATTTTTTATCTTATTCTAATTTAAAAGAATGTTGATTTTAATGAATAAAAGGTGAGAACAGATTTAAAATATTATATTTAAGAAACGTGCAAACAAAAATCGGGAACCTTAACTACATCATATCTTAATTAGATTCGGCGTTTAAGCTACCGAATATTATAATGTTTATGAAATCACATTAAAATAAACTTAATTTAAATGATTTCAATGTATATAAAGTTTTTGAGAATTTCCACTATATTGCGATTGTGGATCCCGTAATCATGTGTCTATATTCCCTGTCTCGAAATACACAGTTATTTTTATGCCGGAATTTATAATTTATTAATTCAACACAGTTTAATTAAACACGTTATCTGCTCTAAAGATAATTTTAATACAATATATGAAAAATACTCTATAACCTTACTTCGTAAATATCCTATAAGTCTCTCCGCATTTAGAGCATTCGCTTCCTCGCAAATAAGTATCTGAAGTCACCAAGCCTCCAAAATGCGTAGTATATTTTATAACTCTAATTTGAAAACTGGTCGCCTATTCTTAAACTTATACCTCAAGTAAATGAAACAGAAGTTGCAACCCTTGACGTCCATGAGGTTATTTGATCTTCAAAATTAGCCTCTTTAGGGATTTTTTGCCGCATTTAGGAAAGATGGGGGGCGCTGTATAATGAAATATGTGTATTTTAATGGGAAATTCTGTTTAAGAAAATGTTTTAAATGTAGAAAAATATTTCGGGTTTTGTTCCTTAAGATCGGATGCCTCATTATACAGCATTTATTTACGATTCTTGCATTAAGATTTTAAGTAAAAGAACACTGTCGCATTTAGGGGCCATCACATTTAGGCACAATGACCTTATTTGAATTTTTAATCTGATCTTAAAAATAATTTACGACCATTTTTAAATGAGAACATAGTGAGCTTTATTCAAACAAAATATTTAAATTTCGTAGCAACTCTTGCCGCGATAGATGCTAGTATATTCAAAATTTTGATATGATACTGAAAAAAAAACATAAATATGAAACAATTAAAAGGGAATATACTGCTGTTTACCTCAACAACATATGCAACTTTTTATGTCGGTCGAGTATTTTAGCAAAAAGTTAGAGCACTGAAATCAGGCAAGAAAACAAATAAACTGTAATACATTTATTTTCTTAAAACTGAATGCAGTACAAGGTGGCTATTAATTAACGTGAGGTGTTTAGAGCCCTTTAGCGAGTAAAATATTGGACGAAACATAACCAAATTTGACGAGCATGCATAGTAGACCACGGGATTTCAAATTCTAAAAAAAAAAAGAAAGTTCAAAAATTCGCCACTAGGGGCAATTTTGGCTCTGCAAAAGTGAATTAGCGTAAATATTGAATGATTAAATGCCACGCAATACAATACACATCAATTTTATTTACAACAAATGTTTTTTACTTACAAATTAGGTTCAATATGAGCACCTTTGGTAAATCCAAGAACTGCATACTATGCACGACGTTTTCTACTGCCGCTCGCTGCATATCAGAGCTGATTTGCCTCACTTGTAACGTTATTCGATTTTTCAACGTTGCGATATCGGAGACATGTCCTTGTTAAACAACACTTTTAAGAAATCCCCACAACAAAAAATCACATGGATTGAGATCGGGCGACCTCGGTGGCCATGCCGTAGGAAATGCACGACTAATGATTCTGCTGTCAGTAAAATGTTACCGCAACGCACGCTGTACCTTAATTCCAATGTGGGGTGGTGCACCATCCTGAATGAATATGGTCTAATCGAGACATCCTCGCTGCTGTAGTTGTGGAATCGTGAAGTTCTGTAGCATATCTGCATACATAGCAGTAACGGTACAGGTCACTGGTTCACTTGCTCCCTTTTCCTCATAAAAGTAAGGACCGATGATAAAGGATGCTGTAAATGCACACCACATTGTGACTTTTGGCAAGTGGAGAGGTACTTGCACACAAACGTGCGGATTATTTGCAGCCCAAATGCGGCAGTTGCGGGTGTTAATGCAACCGTTCAAATGAAAATGCGCTTCATTATTCCGTGAAATCGGCCACGGCCATGTACCATCATCTTGCATGCGTGCTAAAAATATCAATGAAAAATCCAATCGGGTGATTTTGTACGGATAAAACTGTAACAACTGATGCAGGAACATCCTCACCGTTGAGTATGGGATCTGCGTGCGCCGAGATACTGCCCGAGCGCTGTAGGTATCCTGCAAATTTTCCATCTCCTGTTCGACAATAGCAGTTGCAACTTCGTCAACTTGTTGCTGACTAGTTACTTTGCGTCCTTGCCCTGGTTGCCTTACTAGAGTTCCTGTAGTTTCAAATCGTTGAATCATCTTTCGTAAATGTATTATGCTCATCGGTCTTTTTTCGCAACTTCTTTAATCGGCGAAATTCACGAAGAGCAGCATTGCAATTCTCGTTCCGTTGATAATACAGCTTGGCTAACAAAGCACGGTCCCGTAATGTAAAAACCATCGCAAAGCAGTTCGTCTCAGAATGATGAGAAGTGTCCCAGACTTTCCTTTTATACTCATGATCGCTACACAGAGCGGATTTTATGCGAATTAATGCATTTTAGTCGGTAAACAGCGCTAAACTTGCCCCTGGTGGCGATTTTTTTTTAGATTTCGAAATACCATGGTATACTATGCTCATCAAATTTGATTATGTTTCGTCCAATACTTTACTCGCTAGAGGGCTGTGAACACCTCACGTTAATTAATAACCACCCTGTATTTACAGATTATAAAAAGATGTCGATACATATGAGCCCCTAGTGACTGAACTGTTCAAGAATATGGGATGCTACTTTTTATGTGGGTATTTTATAACATGGTCTAGAGAATGAGGTAAAGCGTAACAATCGAGCTCGCATAGTTACGGTTACAGTGCCAAAATGTCGAAAAAATCAAATGGCAATACCCATTTGTTTAATTGCAAAATTTTCTTCACGATGAAAGTCCATGAATGATGTTACAAATAATTTTATCAGTAGAAATGGCGATAAAATAAAATCAAAGAATAAGGAAAGGGCAGCTGACATCACTGTTGGTCGAATTACTGTGGATCAGCAAGAAAAACCTGTCCGTTCTTTGTGACTCCTACCTGTACACATGAGGTAGGGAAATTTGATTGGTCTACGTTTAACAGGTCTCTGATAGGATTGGCCTACGTCGCCAAGGCTATTCCTGCAATGATCGTTATGACAAAAATTTAGTTGGTAGATTGGTTGACGGAAGTTTTTGTTTACTCTGCAATCAATATTTCATATATTATAATGCTTTTCTTTTGTTCGAGGCATACTCTACATAACAAATGTTGAGACAATATAATTAAGTAAAAACTCTTATTTGTTTTCATGCTTTTAAAAATGAAACAACAATATAAAAATTCTATTTTCATATCATCATCTGAAACTGTATTCAAACGATAATTCTGTCAATATTTTTACTGTTTTCTCTTTTTAAAAAATTTTAAATCTAAACACATATTTATAGATATCCAGAAATAATTCTTTTACGATAAAGAGCAATTTTTGTAGGTGATTGTTTGCATTTTAATGATTAATATTCTCTATTTTGAATCATCATTAATCTATTGCGTACTTCTGAGCTCAAAGAAAATGATGAAAAAGTTTGTTAATTGCGTTTTTTTCTGCTATTGTTTCTTAATTATTTCTTAAAAAACACCACCTACATGACCATTAATTATAGATCAAGTAAAAAAGAAACAGAATTTTCTTTTTACAAACTTAATCCACGCTTGTAATTTGAAAGGTGTCAAAAAGTAGAATAATACATTTATTTTAACAAAAAAAAAAAGTAAGCAATGAATTATATGATCATTTCACTTAAATTTAAAATTATATTTTCTTTAAAAAATAGTAATATTCTAAGCTGCGGTTAAATTATTTTTTATATTTTCTAATATAAAGAGAATTTTATATCGAGAAAAAAGTACAATTTATTGTGACAATTCTTGATATTATAAAGTATTTTTAATCTTGAAACTAAGTTTAAAAACTACTGAAAACTAGGCTTAAAAATATTTGATGTGTTCATTAATTTTAAACAATTGTTTTTTGAAGGAATGTATATTTTGCTAGAAAATTTTTCAATTACTGCAATGATATACTGTATCAGAAAACATAAAGACGTGTTTTTAGAGCAGGAAAGTGCTGAAAATTCATTAAATTCAAAGTATTAAAATACGGTAAGTTTTGGTAAAAAATAGGACATTCTGTAATGTCCTTCTTAGATGCAGGACACATTTTTCTAAATATGAGTTATAGAAAACTTGGACAGTATAAACAGTTACATTTCGTATTTTAACCTTTAACTGGTGTCACAGAAAATGTCTCATAACTAGTGTGAAGCGGTCCGTGAGACCGCTCCATCGAAAGATGAATAAAAGCCGCGATTAACTCATAGCATGTTGTTTTTGTACTAAACTTTTGGTACAGGAGTGTTATAATTAAAATTCACCTATTCAAATGTCTCTGGTGTTAGTACTAAAGTTCCAAACGAAACAAAATTTCAGTAGTGTTTGTAGATAAACTGATATTTGCAAGTTAAACTATGAAAATTGAAAAAAGCACCGGTCTGTGAGACCGGTAACATCAGTTAAAGGTTAATAGTATGCGTATATAGTATATTGTAAAACAAATTCCATATATGAAATGTATACTTGATATGTATACTTTTTGTAATTGGAAGTATCTTTCTATCATCAGTGGTTTAAAAGATAATCTCCATTAGGGGAAAGTAGGATAATGACGCTCAGAAGGGCAATCTCGCTCACCCAATATCTCTAAAGAGAATAGAATTGAAAACGTGAAGTCGGTACCGGCACCTAGCGAACTTCATTGTAAGCTCCCAGTAAGGATATAGTGACCGTCGGAAGGAAAGCATTTTTGTGTCCTCACGTTATTAGTTTGCAGTTGTTTTATTACAAAATTCTACAGCATCTAACTTGAATGTAAGTGTACACTCTTATTTTCAAATATTAATTTACTCAATATGTCTACAAAATATATACATTTAGCTGTACTTTCATGCTTTTATTCACATTTGAAGTGCGTTGTTACGCCAAATATAATGCATTAAAACCCAACATAGCGATAACGGGTAATGGCGCCCGCGTGGAATTCCAGAAGAAGTGTTGCCAATAGGCAACTTTCTTTGAATTCAAATTTATTGATTAAAACCACTGTTTTGAAATAGTAAAATTCCTCTTATTTCGAATTAATTAATGTGTCATTAAACAAGGAGAATTTTACGATTTCAAAAAAGCGGTGAAAATCAAAAATCCTAAATTAAAAAAAAGTTGCCCACTATATGTGTAACATAATGCGTGCACAATATGTGTAAAGTGGTCGCAAAAAGTCTGCAGTTGTGTGAACAGCCCACACAACTGCATATGTGACTTTTGTCTTACTCAAATGTAGTATTCAAACTCTGAGCGCAATTACCCTACCATATCGGGCATTACCGCTATATCGATGGTTATTTAAATAAAACGATAAAAAAATTCCTTAAACTTTTATGCAAATTAGTTGATTGCAAACTGTTCCTTATGCTTTGGAGTTATACTTCGTTAATGAAATATTGATTTTTTTGTCTAAATTTGACTAGCTATTCATGTTTTCCCTTAAGTGAGCGCCATTCCCCTACTTTCCCCCTACATCTATTTTGAATCTCCCGGTATTGTTAACTGAATGCTATTGTTTTTGAGTGTGTATGCTTATGTATTTCTCATACGCAAGTTCTGCAATGGCTATTAAATTCTAGAGTAAACAGTTTGTGATTAGTGAAAGATGCAGAATAAATAGTTTTAGTTTGTGCGGGTAATATGCTCTAATATTAGTAATATTTAAACCTAAGATAACAGGTGAGACATAGTGAATGCAAGATATTCTTTAAAAATGCTTGATAGACTACAACTTTATAAATTTTATACCGCCTGAGTTTTCTAATGAATGCATAAGTTTCACAATACAACTCCTTTATAAAACAGAAAATGTCTGAGAAATTTATTTCTTGATAAATTTCTCACTGCGATGTTTCACTCCAAATTTATCCAACCGAAGTTTAATAGAACAGTTAACCATAGCTTAGAGTTAGGAACAGAACTTTGAGATTTTGATATTTTGAAATTTAAACTGGAGGCAAAATAATAGTAATGAATAAAAATTTATCTCACAATGAAAAATTTGATGTAAATAATGCATAAAATGTGGAAAAAGAGCAAAAAATAACTCTGAGTTTGATACTGACCTGAAAAGCTTTTTAAATTACAGTAATATTTCAGTTTGTTCTTTGGTATGACAAAGCCGTATAGAGGAAAGTAGGGTAATGACGCTCAGAAGGGTAATCCCGCTCACCCAATATTTCTAAACAGAATAGAATTGAAAACGTGCGATCGATACCGGTACCTAGCGAACTTCATTGTAAGTTCCCAGTAAGGATTTAGTTCCCGTCGGGAAGAAAGTATTTTTGTGTCCTCACATTATTAGTTTGAAGTTGTTTTATTATAAAATTCTACAACATCTAATTTCAAGGTAAGTGTATACTCTTATTTTCAAATATTAATTTACTCATTATGTCTACAAAATATATACATTTAGCTATACTTTAATCCTTTGTTTATTTTTGTAGTGCGTTGTTACGCCAATTATAATGCATTAAAACCCATCAAGGCGATAGCGAGTAATAGCGCTCGCGTGGAATTCCAGAAAAGTGTTGCCAGTGGGCAACTTTTTTTAAATTCAAATTTATTGATTAAAACCATTTTTTTGAAATAGTAAAATTCCTCTTATTTCGAATTAACTAATGTGTCATTAAACAAGGAGAATTTTACGATTTCAAAAAAGCGGTGAAAATCAAAAAACCTAAATATATAAAAAGTAACCCACTATATGTCTAACACAATATGTGTGCACGATATGTGATTGCAAAAAGTAAGTGGTTGCAAAAAGATTAAGTGGTTGCAAAAAGTCTGTAGTGGTGTAATAGCCCACACAACTACATATGTGACTTTTATCTTACTTAAATGTTGTATTCAAACTCTGAGCGCAATTACCCTACCATGTCGGGCATTACCGCTCAATTGATGGTTATTTCAATAAAACGATAAAAAAATTCCTAAAACTTTTATGCAAATTAGTTCATTGCAAACTGTTCCTTATGCTTTGGAGTTATACTTCGTTAATAAAATATTTATTTTTTTGTCTAAATTTGACTAGCTATTCATGTTTTCCCTTAAGTGAGCCCATTCCCCTACTTTCCCCTATAAGTACTTTAAATATTTATAATATTATTTATGTATTTAATATTAATTTAAATCAATTTTTAAACATCTTTGTGAATTTTACTTTTATAAATTGCATTTTGAATCTGTACTTGCGTTTATAAAACCAGAGACTCCTTAGAAATAAAGGAAATATTCGCTACTGTATTCTTCAGATGATTATTAAGCTAAAATATGACACTAAATTTCAATAGATACTTAACTAATAAAACTAACAGCTCATTAGCTCACAGCACTACACGAAGTTCATTAAGGTTTTCAAAAAAGGAGATTATTGCAAAAATATTAAGTTTGGTTTACGATCCCTCAAGTAAAATTTCTTAGGTGTCCTAGAAAGACCATTTAAGCATTTAAAAATAATCTGAAACGATGGGCTGGATACAGTGGTATGTGTGCATGGCGGTGGGTTCAGGGGACAGTACGCATCTAACGCGTCAAAAAGGAAATTCTAATTTATATATTGAATGAAATGAATTTTACTTCTGGAAATTTTGATAAAAAATATTCAGAGCTTCTGTATTTAAAAAATGTCGCGCAAATGAGGATTTCATTCCTATAAGTTTTCCATTAACTTCAAAAGTTTCAAACGCTTTTATCTCGAGATTATTGGATTGCTTCAGAACAGTTGTATGAAAGGATCTGGAGATATTTTGTATTATAATTGTAATACTGTATATTATGGTATATGATGCGCACTTAAAATTTGAGACTATATTACCCTATTTTTAGGGTATTTACTGTGTTACGCGCATCCCCTTCTATGATGTATAACGTGAAAAAACAATACAAAAACATTGAAAATTATGGTAACCAGTATGAGTTAGTTTGGGATATCTTCTGATCTTATATAGTGCGAAAAAAAATAAGAGAAATGTACTACTGAAATAGTATTTATTCGAGACACATTAGCGTAACATCATTAATGTAACATTCGGTTACTTTTCTGTAAATAAATCATTCAAAGAAATTTTTAAACGGTGATTGAGTGCAAGGATGTTGAAAAAAAGAAAACATTTACTAAGGGAACACAAATGCGTCATGAGCCTCTAGAAATAATATGGGAGTCGATAGTAAAGGCATGGAATGAAATAAAGTCCAAAATGATTGAAAAATCATTTAAAAATATGTAGTTCTATCCAAAAATCTAGACAAAACTGAAGATGATTATCTATGAAAGTTAATATCGACACTAATATTGAGGTTGAAACAGAAATCGATGATATGCCAGAACATACAAATCAGGATGAATATAACAAACTTTTTACGCTGTACTCTAGCGAAAAATGTAAAAAGTCATTTTTTGTAAATAAAAATCTATAAACTAGGTTTCTTCTCTAAAGCTAAAATGAAAGTATGGGAATCGTGAATGTTTTTGACTCCCGTTTTTTGGATTTACATGATTTGGGATATCCTGAACATGACTTGAGTATTTTGTAAAATGTTTGTTTATTAGACTGCCTGTGTGTCTGTAAGAAGATTTTTGTGACCGCTCTATCTCAAGAAATAATACATGGAATCTCATAAAACTTCATATTCAGTTAGACCTCGACATAAATTGGCACGGATCAGGTTTGTATGTATATCACCCTACAGGTTGCGCTCTGTGCAGCATTTTGTATGATTTCTATGATAGCTATATTTGAAGAACTAAAGCGCGGAATTTCATTAATCACTTTCCCACCAATAAATTCCAACAAAAATCGTCATTTTATTTAATCGTTGACATTGCTCACTAATTCTGCGCTAAAATAATTTGAAGAGTACTTTTCGAAAATTAGTGGTGAGAAATGTAATAACTGTACGCACCCTGGGTATGACATATTCTGCGCGAGCAGTCCCGGGTTAATAGCAAGAGAGCTGTTAAACATTTTAGGGTAGGTATTTGAGGCACTATGAAAATTTCCGTAACACTTATTTTGCAATGTCCGAATACAAAATCAAATGTCTGGCTGAAGGATCATGGCACTTAGCCGACCCGTGAATTTTTAACTTTCCAAAATTTTCGTTGCAAAAAAATATCCTTGAGGCATTTTGAAATTTTAATACATTAAAATTTAGTATTTAATGAAATAAAAAGTATAAAACCCAGACAGTTTAGTCGGCCCAAAAACTGTGCCAGACACGTGTCAAGTGGTATTTTATAACTACCGAAAAAAGGTATTTAAGGCACGCTGAGATTGAGGTAGAATAATATTTATGTTTAGAAAAAAATATTTTGAAAATGACAGACAATTTTGTTGGAACTTTCTACTTGCCAGACAGCATGAAAGGTTAAACTCGAGTCCAGTAAAGCTGAGCTTGATGTGCCGCGCTGAAGATCCATTTACTGACTTACGATACAAACAACGCGTAAACCGCGTTGCAGTGCCTCGCGAAAGCTATTTTAAGATGAGTTCTTAAGATGAACATGAACATCCAGTGCTAATCTAAAAGAGGGTTATCATAGACATTGCTATAACAGATATTATTCAATTATGCTATAAAAGATATATTTCATTGTTTTAATGAAGAAATGTCGTGACGACAACGACAACGCTTCAAGAAAATGCAATGTGCCATCTTCTTCATTAGGTTTAGCATAATTTTATTTTTATTCCTTACAATAATATATTCACAAATAGCGTAAGGCATTCATAGTCCTTGATTAAAATAAATCTTGTCTGTCGGATAGATGAAAACACGCATTATACCAACTATAATATATATTTATGTATACTATATTTATATCGTTTACCTGTATATCTCAATACGATAGCTGTAGCATCAGCTCGTCTATGAATTTATTATCTGCATGAATTTTAATAGTTGCCTCTATGAATGTAAAGAAACATTTTACACCAAATATTTGTTTAACATCATATAATTTTAGAAACTAACAACTAGGAAGGTTTGCATAAGCGCATACTCAGAAAACTTTGGAAACTTTTATGAAAATAGGGGAGACCGGGGGAATGCCGCCATCCCACCTAGTTTAAAAACTAAGGGCAGTTTGAGATAGTGAATGAGCCTGCACTATAGCGGCCAACAATATGAACAGTGCCTAAAGTGAGAGTGACTTTGTTGTACGTCGTTAGTTTGTTCTAGTGAAAAATGTAGTTTTCATCTAGTTACTTATTCTTTTGGAGCTTCAAATGAGTAGAGATAAGCACCTTTTATTGTAACATTAGGTATTTAAGATAATATGACCCGTAATCTACATGTATTCGCCGACATTTTGATGCAATGTGTTGAACAAGTTCCGTTCTTCTTTCGGCTTTGCTTGGGGATTTCCGCCATATTTTCCTCTCGGGGTAATGCCGCCGCCATGAAAATCGGGTGAGAAATGGCCTCATTTTAATGTAGTGGAGCCGATTCAGCAGAGTGACTTTTGCAATATGAAGTAAATTGTAAGCTTAACCATTATTCTGCTCAGTTACATTGATTTATAACTATTTTCAGTAGGTTGTGTGTTTCCTAGTATCCATTTGATGCATGTACTAGGTCATTAAAGAGTGGCGGCATTACCCCGGTACGGTGGCGGAATTACCCCAGTGTCCTGGGTGATCCCGCCATTGTGCAGAGGTTTAAAAAATATTTTTTTTTATGTATGCTTACCTTACAGTTATGATTACGGTTAAATTTATAGAGATACTAAAGATGATGATTCAGCTTTAGAATTTTTCTATTAAAAAATATACATTTTTTCGAGGTGAAAAAATTTAAATTCCCTTAAGGTGTCGCCATTCCCCCGGTCTCCCCTACTCTTTAATAAAAAACTTTATCTACTCTTTATACGGAACTACTTACGAAGAAAGTTTAATTTAAATAAATATACATTTCAAACTATAATTTTGTCATATACATTTATATGTACATATAATGAAATTTATCGATCGTTTAATGACGGTTAGTACAAAAGTTAAACTGATTAAAATTGTTTCAAACTCAAAATTAAGGTCCGATTCTGAGCAGTGTCAATTTGGCTTCGATAGTGTTAGCGTCGGAGAAAACATGGGAAAAGTATTGTTGTCATGGATTTTTTTTTTTTTTTTTTTTACTTTCCATGATTAATATATATGTTACGGCCAAAACCCGGAGCTTGGCCAATACGCGACTTGGCTGGCCAATTCGCGAACTGGCCGAGATTCCTGGCCAAAACCCGAAATACTTGAAATGAACAGCTTATTACTGGTTTTGGCCGGCCAATTTGCGAACTGGCTGGGAAGCCTTGGCCAATATACGAAGTGTTCAGCAATGGTTATCCACAGCCGGTAATGTGATTCTTTTAGCTTTCATGCAGCCCTGCATATGATCTAGAAACCTGGTAATACACTACATATAAATTAAATTTTAAAAGCCTATTACAGCTGAAAACGCACATCAAGCAATAATGGCTCATAGCCATACCAATAACCCAAATTATTTCAGTGACTCTTTAAATAAACGACAAAATCCACTTAGTCAATAATCTATAGAAAACATGTTGTAGAATATAATAGTAATGTATAACAGTTTCATTATGTATGAAGTAGTGTAACATCATTAGAATACCCTATAAGCGATTTTTTCACATATATCATAATTCTTTATCGGAATTTTTTTTGGCGTCTGTATAAACGAACAATAATGACTACTTAATACTCTACAAAAAAGCATATTGCTCCCAACATGTGTGAGGCGTGTGAATTTTATTATGTTTGAAATAGATTGACATCATTTAAGTGTACTAAAAATTATCTTTCACCATTCACTGCAATGTAATGAAATACTTTTAAATGTCTCTGTAAACAAACTATAATTGCTACTTATTTCCTGCACTTAGATAACAGTTTGTTGTCCATCTTAATGATGCATACCAATTTCATTATAATTGAGATAATGTAACAACATTAAAATACACCCGAAAAACTTTTCTCCTTGATGATATTGTAACGAAATACTTTATTGTGCCGCTGTAAATTAACCAAAAATAGTACACACTTCACTTGCAATATCGAAATTAATTTATAAACATAAACAATATAACAATTACAAGTCAACTCGAGTTAGAGCACGGGCAGGCAGACTGCGAGACAAATTGAATTCATCAACAGTTTCAACTATGTTAGAAAGGGATAAAAAGTAAAAATGTTTCTATATACTTATTTCGCGAACTGGCCGATCGCATCTGGCCAGTTCGGGAATTGGCCAGTCAGTTTAAAACGTTGTTGGCCAGTTCGCGAATTGGCCGGCTAATTCGGGTTTTGGCAAATTTCGGGTTTTGGCCGTAACATATATAAGTAACGCGTATTACATAAAAAGAAAAAATATTTTAATATGCAAACAAAATAGCACTTCTAAAGCTGCACATGTTTCACTACGAATAAGAATTTTTTAACTACAAAATTTTCCGAACAACTTCAAGCTTTCTATGAGTAACGTGGTCTTGCGTGAGCCTATCGCAGTTAGTTTTGTTGTGATTGCGCTTGCATCCAGTTGAATTTCATCTTAAGATAGCTTTCGCGAGGCACTGCAATGCGGTTAAGGCGCGCCACACACCAAAAAGACACGAGACATCTCACTTGACTCGTGCGACAAATTTACGGTTGTAGCGTACCTGTTTCTTCACTGTGCCCACACACTGAAGACTCATGCGACGAAGTACCTATTTATGTTGCACGTGTCTTATGCTTCGCTTCGCGCTTTCGTCTCGTGCTGCAGTTACGTTATATATTGCAACAATTTTCGTTTATTTGTTTCAAGATGGTAGGATTCAAGACTCCTTTTATTTTTTAGTAGAGTGAATAAAAATAAATCATCATCTTCGAATGAAATATCCATATTTACAATCGCTTCGTTTGCCGATGCCAAGATTCTACTATTCTGTTCTGTCAAAGAATTAAAAGCAAGCTACGCGCATACGCCGTGAATATGTCTGATGTCGCTTTGGTGTGTGGATGAAAAAAGTAGAAATGCAACTTGCCTCCTGTGGTGGCTCGATGTTTCATGAGACATGCGACGTGCGCCAGAGTCGCATGTCTCCTTGGTGTGTGGCGCGCCTTACGCTTTGTTTGTATCGTAAGTCAGTAAATGGATCTTCAGCGCGGCACCGCAAGCTCAGCTTTACAGGCACTTGCGTTTAACCTTCCATGTTGTCTGGCAAGTAGAAAGTTCCAGCAAAAGTGTCTGTCATTTTCAAAATATTTTTTCTAAGCATAAATATTATTCTGTCTGAATCTCAGCGTACCTCAAATACCTTTTTTCGGTAGTTATAAAATACTACTTCACACGTGTCTGGCACAGTTTTTGGGCCGACTAAAGTGTCTAGCTTTTATACTTTTTATTTCATTAAATACTAAATTTTAAGGTATTAAAATTTCAATATGCCTCAAGGATATTTTTTTGCAACGAAAATTTTGAAAATTTAAAAATTCACGGGTCGGCTAAGTGCCGCGATCTTTCAGCCAGACATTCAATTTTGTATTCAGACATTGCAAAAGAAGTGTTACACAAATTTTCATGGTGCCTGAAATATCTACCCTAAAATATTTAACAGCTCTCGGATTATAAACTGCAATTTCTGTTAGAAAATTATTAGGTTTTGCGCGACAGATGGCGCTGTTATGCTGTGTTTTTTAGAGATCCTAAATTACTCTAATGTACGATCTCTAGTCTTTTAGACGGAATTATGTCAAACTTCGAATTAAATTAGACCATAACATTATTTGAGGATGGTTATATTTTTCTACATATCGCCCAAAAGGTGGAACTGCTACGCTTTGCTTTTAACTATTACCGTGGTAGTTGTACCTCCCGAATTGATATATGTAATTTCACCAAACTTCATATTCAGTTTGACTGACATAAATTGGCGCTGATTTTACTTCGGTTTATATCAGCCAGCAGGTGATGCTCCATCTCCTATGCTGTGTTTTACAGGATATTTCTCATATCTATATCTCTGCATCTGTTGGATACAATTGTGCAAAATTTTATGTGTATTTATTTTTTTATTTTTTTTTGAAAATCAGTGCTGGTTTGATTTTGGCTATGATCATTCAAGAGGGGTGCTGCTATCCTACGAATGGGAACTGTTTACAATCTTGTTCACAACCATTTGATGTAACTTAGCATTCGTAGTTTGCAATAAAATTAACACCATTCTTGTTACTTTCATACACTTGGAACCACATTGTTGCCAGGATTGCATATTTTTGACTCCAACATTAATTTCTGACACAATTACGGAATATTAGCCCTATCCTTTTTGTGAGAAACGTTATATTTATCCCCTTTTCTAATTCGTAGAAATGCCCCAAATTTTATGTTTGAGGTGAATGATTAAATATAGGGGAGACTAGGGAGGGTTGACCCACTTTTTACAAAATTATTTTATATTTTTTAAACATTGAAAGTAGAATAAAGTTTTATATATCATTTTATTCGTTATACAATCAGTTATCAAAATAAAATTGCTACATAAGTTTACTATTAAGAAATTTGAAAAATTATTGAATTTAATCATGAGAAAATAATGGGTCAAGGCTCCCCATATATGGGAGGGTTGACCCACTATATGGGAGGCTTGACCCACTATATGGGAGGCTTGGCCCACTTGGTTTTATATTGAAATATTTGTGAAGAGAAATAAAATCAGTTTAAAAAAAGCAAAATAACTTTATGCTACATGCTTTAACTATTATAAAAAATATTTTTGAAATAATGATGCTTAAACAAACCGGTTTAGGCGCAATCGCATGTGAAAGGACAGGATTTTGTCTGAGCAGGTATAACTGCACAGCAGGGAAAATGAAATTTTAACATTTAAGACAGTATACTGCTAGAGACAGGTTCCGTTTTCATAGGGTTTCATGCACTATAATGTCCGGATTTAGTAGCCACTGTCCCGCTTTTTTTGTTTCCTTGTCCTACTTTTTGTGATATTCGACATGGCAACTCTAGTTGTCACATAGTTTGGCTTCATCTCACTGTATTCATCATGTTGAAATTTGTCTGCATACCTTCCTAAAGTTTCTCGATCAATGCTATGTTCTTTTGCAGCCGCATGAGTACTTAACTTATCATTAACATCTTTTAACGCTTTCAGGAGCAAAGTACTTTCAGTACTAAAATGTTGAAATAAATGACTGGCACCAGAATATATGAACAAATTTATTTGGAAATATGAAAAAGGCTATATTTCACATATATATTAAATGGAAAAGATTTTAGCAAAATTCTGGTGCCATTGTGGCGTTCTGGAATTAAAATTAAGTTGTTTCATAAACATGCCACTGCCCCTGAAACGGTTAAGACTGCTGCTTTCGTAATTTCTAGTCTTTTCCACTGTTTCTATTTACCTATTGTAAGTAATATGTAAATGGAAAAAGTTCCTATGAACTTTCCCATTTATATTTCATTATTTTTTTTCGTGCAGTGGATACTATAAAAAAATTTCATATCTTTGTTTAATCAGTTTTTAAACGTTTTGTTTTCAATCACCCCATTTTACTGTAGCTTTACAGAATAAATTTATACTCATTTTTATATATAACCATTAATCTTTCATTATGCACAGTGTATAATAAAAATATTTCCAAAACCCCTTAATTAACACATTGCCGACGGGCAATATTTATCAAATCTGAATTTTAAAATAGTAGAAGTTCCTCCCTATTCTGAAAGTCTTTTGTAAATTGGTGTTCTAGATAGGTTTCCCAAGTTTATATAACGGTAAATATCTTTCAATGCACGAATTTAATATAAAATGTCTTGCAATCTAAAAAAATATGGACAACATGATATAAATGCATTTTCTGTAAGGTATAAGACACGCCCTTAGTCAGTGATGTTTTTTGAATGAAAAACGAGAATTATCGTTTCCCATCGTGAATGTGTTAAGAAAGCCTTGACCATCTGGTCAACCCTACCTCACATTGACAGGGTCAAGCCTCCCCACATAGCCCTTTCCTAAAGAGAAGCACATTGTTATGTTAAGGCTAATTAACTGTATAATCTTTATGCCTGGAATAAAAGCTCGATATTTCTGCATTACTTAAAACCTACTTAATTAAATTTCTATCACATATTATATCTGAAAAAAAGCTTACAAAATATTTCTAAAAAACACAACATTTAGGTTGGAAACGCCTCACAATTGATTTTTCTCACACTTATTACGATTATCTGCATGAAACAGAGATTGTTGTTTGAGCATTCCAGTAGCTATGGTTGACACCTATTGATAAAATCCTAAAATTATTTTATATATGAAAACTGATGGATGGGGCAAGCCTCCCGTATGATCAACCCTCCCGAGTCTCTCCTATATATGCTGATGTCATTTATATTTGTACTTTTCAAACAGGTAGCGCTGTCGTGTTGTGATTTTTAGGGTTTCGTTCTTAAAAAGTAAAAGAGGCATTCACACAAAATTTTAACTTCCAGGAATAAAAATCTGGTGAAATTAAACATAATAAAATAACATTTTAAACTTATACATGTTTGCCTTAATGATTCAAAATAAAGAAAAATTTGTCAGCAACGAGGTTTTTTTTTTATTTTACTTAACTGAGGTTTGAGTTAATCTTGCGTGTTTAATTTTCCTTACCGTTCCCTTGACATTTTACTTCTCTAACTTTTTATTTTCTTCTAAATTTTACTTAAAATGAATTTGCATAGTACCCCTATAATATTCAAATAAGAAATAATAGCAATGTAGTATTTTAGGTGCAAAAGTTTGGTATAACATTGTCTTAAAGGGATATTAAGGAATAAACGGCAAAAAAAAAATTACCACCTATTTTTTAGGCAAATCATGTTAAGACCAAGTGATAGCCACAATGTTCATTGATTTTTAGCAACAGTTATTTACATTGGATTAAAAAAAATTACCTCGAAAAGTGCAGGAATAAACCTTGGGGACGGTAAGACTACCAATAAAGCCACAATGGCTGAAATTGATATTTAAATGCTGATTTAAATTCTGCAGTTAAATTTCCTATCAAAGAATTTTAGCCATTCCTCCTCTAGCATAATTCTGCATGGGTAAATTTGAAAACAATTCTGTGGCTTCACCTGAAATGATTTTCTGTATAATTTTATCAAGAGGGACGGTAAGGAATCAAAAATTCATGGACAGATTTAAAAAAATCATAACAACAGTAAAAATGTGTGCAAGTTCATTTTTTTGCTACATATTTATATAAAACAATATTCCCAGTTTTGGAAAAAAATTACATCGAATTACTTTTATTGAAACAATTTTATACAGACAGCTCCAAACTTAAAAATCAGCATCAGGGACACGGGACGGTAAGGAATATCGTGGTAAATTTGTACCCCCAACATCGCCCAAAACTTATTTATCTCGTTAATATTGTTGTCATGCAATAGAATGTTTTCCAGTATAAGAAAAAAAAAACATGAATATGTACTAAAATAAAAATTATTTTTTAGGGACTTAGAAGTCAAAATTATGTGAGAATACCTCAAAAACGGAACCATTATAAGATCACTTGTGTGTCAGTCCGTCTGTCACAGCCGTTTATCTCGTAAACTATAGAACGTGAAAAGTTCAAATTTGTCAGAAGTAATAACAGCTACTGACCCACGTATTTATAGATTATTAACCAATCAGGAATACACATTGAGGAAACATGTAAGGGGAATAACTAAGTTACTTGAAAATAAAAATATTTTATATATATATATGTATATATATATATATATATATATATATGGGTCAATATCTGAAAACTGGACAATTTCACTCCACAATTTTTATTTTTTAACCGACCTCAAAAAGGAGGAGGTTATCAATTCGACCTGTATGTATGTTTTGTCCATGTTCACGCATAACTTTCTGAAATATGAACCGATTTTGATATTTTTTTTTGTTTGAAAGTGTAAGTCATCCATTTGGTCCCATTCCAATTTTATAAAAATCTGATGATTAGAACATTAAAAAAAAATAAAACTTTAAAATTCAAATCCTTTTTGAAGCAGTCGCACATTATAAGCACTCATCTTTCATACTATTACTCTTACAGAGATACGAGGTCTTTCAAAGTGCGAAAACTTAGCTGGACAAGGGCCGAGATTCAGATAGATTTTTCGCTGGTAGTGAAACGAGATTGACCAATCAGAATCCTGCAGTTTTGCGAACTTTTCGCTGTTTGCAAAAATACAGCCTTCTGATTGGTAGATCTCGTTTCGCTAAGAGCGAAAAATCTATCTGGATCAAGGCCATTCTGTCGTCCACCAAACCGGAAGGCCCACAAAGACACAAACCGATATCGGAAGTCGGTGTCGAAAAGTTGAAAATCAACCTTTAAAGTTTCTCATGTATCAGAGCACAAGTACAACGTCTACACTGTTAAAAATATCGTAAAAAATTACCACTGTTTATAAAGGCTATCTATTTTCTGACCAATGAGAACGCACTATATGTGTTTATGCAGCATCCTCATTGGTCAAAAAATAGATAGCCTTTAAAAAAACAGGTAATTTTTCACGATATTTTTAACTACAGCGCCTAGAAGATGCAGTGTGGAAAACGGCTATTCCTATAATGCTTTAAAAAGTGCTAAAAACTTGTATCCCATAAATCTCCAACAATGCTCAGCGGCAATATGCTGATACGAGCGCCATCTCGTAATTCTTTTCAATATAAACGCTGTGTTTTCAAAAATTATAGAATGTTAAATATCGGAAACTATAAATATAAGATATTTTGGTCTGTTATAAGCTAATTTAGTTAAGGAATGATGTGAAATAGGTTAAAGAGTCTCTTTTAGAATGACTATCGTTTTTAAATCACTACGATGGCGCTACGATCGACATCTTGTTATTCAGCATCGTTGTACATTTATGGGATTCAATTTTTTAGAACTATTTTATAGCCGTTTTCCACACTGTATCTTCTAGGCGCTGTAGTACTACTGCGATAGTCAGTCAATAAGTTCTGGATATCTGAATCTGGGGAACCAATGAGAACGGTTCAGGATCGGAACCCAGTAGGTATTGTGAACATGCTTACAGCATCTAGAGCTGGACCTAATTACAGCGTCCAGAATACATAGCGTGGAAATCTGCTATCCCAACAGCGCTAAAAAGTTATATTCTTTAAATGTGCAATGACGCTGAAATCAAGGGTGCCGATCGCAGCGACATCTGCGATATATTTTCAGATTTCAAAGTAAACATCGTATTATTACAGTGTCTAGACCAAATCCTTTTGGAGTTTTAGAAAATATCTTTAAGATGTCGCTGTAATCGACTCATTGGATTTCAGCATCGTTTGACATTTAAGGGATCCAATATTTCAGCACTTTTTTAAGTATTAGGGGGATAGCCGATTTCCACACTATATATTCTAGACGCTGTTATAGCGCCTAGAATATATAATGTGGAAATTGGCTATCCCTGTAATACTTAAAAAAGTGCTAAAATATTGTATCCCTTAAATGTAACAATCTTCTGAATTATACAGATCGCAGCGACATCTGCAAGATATTTTATACAACTGCAAGATATTGCTAGTCTATACAATGTAATACGAAAATCCCGCAGATGTCGCTGCGATCGACACTTGGGATTTTAGCAGCATCGTCGCACATTTAAGGGATACAAATTTTTAGCGTTGTTTGGATAGCATATTTCCACATTAGGTATTCTAGACGCTGTAACGCTGTAACCAAATCGCCTTGGAGTTTTAAAAAAATATCCTGCAGATGTCGCTGTGATCGACTAATTGGATTTCAGCATCGTTTGACATTTAAGGGATCCAATATTTTAGCACTTTTTTAAGTATTACTGGGATAGCCGATTTTCACACTATATATTCTAGACGCTGTAGTTATGTAATAGAAAATGCCTACACTGTTAAGAATATCGTGAAAATTTACCTCTGTTTTTAAAGACTATCTATTTTATGACCAATGAGAACGCTTCATAGGAGTTTATGTTTCATTGTATGCATTATATATTTATATATGCATTGTATGTCACAACTCTCAAATAGAAGCGCCTTACATGAGTGTTGGGTTGATTTTTGACGGCCAATTATCTACACGAGGGATATAGGCCCGGGGGGAGTGCCCTCCGTGGGGGGTCTTTCTAAGGGAACCTAATCCGTATTAACGCATGGAAGATCCACGGCTCGAAGAAAACCACGAAAACTCCGAACGATTAGGCCGACGGGCGCGATTGGGATCGAACCCAGCACCTCCCGCCTTACATGAGGAAACAATTGATGGAGATTATCGGAAAAGAATAATGTAGAATTATGGACCACATGATTGGTTTATTGAATACATATATCTGACCTGTGTGCTTGGCGTCAAGCCCGCTTATCAGTCATCGTCAATATACAGGAAGGAGACAGCACAAGGGAATTTACAGCACCACAGAATTACATCCGGGAGCTCCACAAAGAGTGTGCAACGGAGATAGTGAGATTCGAACCCGCAGCCGCCTACGCTCTCAAGCGATTAACGGAGTGATACCTTGACCAATCAGCCACGGTGGGCCCTGGACCACATTTTCAAACCTGACATGTCTACAGCTTTTTGGATGCTAGTATTTTAGTACAGAAAATTTTGTTTTATTTGATAGAAGAATTTTTGAAATTTAAAAGGACACACTCCATAAAATTTATAAGTTCGCAAAAAGGCAGACTTCTGATTGATCAATATCATTTCGCTAATAGCGAAAAATATATCTGGGTCTTGTCAATGTACTTGAAAAGTCAATACAATTATTGCTACATAGTCTGCATTTTGCTTCTTGACAACGGAGTCTTACAAAAAATAATTCTTGAATGTAGACTGTGGCTGAATGGTTAAGGCACCATACCACTAGTCGCTTGAGAGCGTAGTTGGGCTGCGGGTTCAACTCCCGCTGGCTCCGTTGCACACTTTTTGTGGAGCTCCCAGATGTAATTTTCTGGTGTTGTAAATTTCCTTGTGCTATCTAGAAACCCCACCCCATCTTCAAAGCTCAAAGTCCTTGTGCTATTTTGTCCTTGTATATTAACGATGGCTTATAAGCGGGCCCCTTATGTCAAGCACACAAGTCAGGTGTATGTGATCAATAAATAAATGAATGTAGACTGTTGTGAATACAATGTACTTGTTTAAAAAATATAAGTATTAAATGCTAATAAAATCAATACTTCTAATGAAATTATAAAGAATTTATTAAAAACTATTTGTTTAATAAATAATTTTTGTAAATTATAATTTATTTGACAAATAATTTACTTATTCAGCAGATGTTGAAATCCGGATAATTATGTGTTACGGTATGAATAACTAAAAAGCAGGAAATAAAATAGTCTTTAAAAAAAAAAAAAAAAAATATTAACCGACTTCAAAAAAGCACTAAAAAGAATTAAATAATTCTTTAAACTTCTCTAATGACGAAACGTTATCCATTAACTGCACATCGGACATCATGTATCGGCATAAAAACATTAAATTTAATATATAGAATTTAATACCTACCTAACATGGATGTTCTAGAGAATATTTTTTACAAAAGATTAATTTACATATTTATGATTTAATTTACGAATATATACATATAAAAATAATCAATTACTTTTTGAAGTTGGTGCCAAACGTTCACAATCGATAATGATTAAACAAATAATTTGCTGAAGTAATAGAGCATTTTTTTTTATTTTGTATAATATTTTCCATCCTCACTTTATTCATAGTAATAGCTACAATATATTCACAATTTTACTATACTTAAGATAGGTTGGCACCAACTTCAAAAAGTAATTGATTACTTTTTATATGTATATATTCGTAAATTAAATCATAAATATGTAAATTAATCTTTTGTAAAAAATATTCTCTAGAAAATCCATGTTTGGTAGATATTAAATTCTATATATTAAATTTAACGTTTTTATGCCGATACATGATGTCTGATGTGCAGTTAACCCCTTCGCGACGGGAGCCTTTTACGAAATGTTTATTACTTTGCTACCGGTTTTAAAAAACAGAAGTTTGTGCCTATTCAAATCGGGAAAATGCTAGAATTAAATAAGGCAAATTTTACAGTAAAATTTTACTGGTGAGGATAAACGAGGATCCTTAGGCCTATTTCCGGCACGTATACGTGTCGCTCTTCCCCAAGGGGTTAATGGATAACGTTTCGTCATTAGAGAAGTTTAAAGAATTATTTGAATTAAAGTACCAATTTTCAAATACAATTATATACTATGATACATGTTTTTTCATTTGAATGTGTTAGTCTTTTGAGATCAAGGATGTATATTTTATGCGTAGGATAAACTTTTATGGAAGAAAGTGTCTGTTAACATAATAATCAGTGTCCAATAATTGGGACTGAGATGATGGGGACTGAGGTGATGTTTTTGTCTTGCACAGCCATTTTGTTGAATCACTTTGCCCATATGTAAATTATTAAATATTCCATGTGACATTTGTATGTTACGTAAATAAAATTGCAATAAACTTTTTGTTTATAAATAAAAAGTTAAATAGGGGGACATGAATGATGCTATAAAAAATACTCATCCCTATTCAGAACAAAAACTAAATATTTCTAAATATGAAACAAAGAGAAAAACAACTTACCTTCATCCATGGTGGCTAGTTGAACATTAGTTGCTTGTTGCAATGGAAATGATTCTGCCACCGCCACCTAGTATCTGTTAACCTAAATGTGTGTTTATAGGGACTGAGATGATGGTAAACCTCAGGGACAAATATATTTACTACAATATTGTACTATACAATCTATACTAAGAAATGATAATTATATTTTCTCATACTTTATATATATAGGTATAAATATATAATAGCAAAAGTTAATAATATTTATAGAAATGTTTACAGCATACATTTAATATTGGATATTTGTACCTGGGGACAGGGACTGAAATGATGATTTCGCTTGTTTAAAGCTTAAAACTAATTATTTATACATCATTATATGCCCATTTATCATTGGTAATTGATATAACAAATGTTACAATATATTACGTTTTTCAGTTTTTGGTTTTAGTGATATTAATGAAATATTATTGGCAGTGGACGCAAATTGTCCAATTTTCAGATATTAACCCATATATATCGTGTGAAAGCTCTCGTAACGCTGAACTCAAATATAGGGTAGGGGAGTACACAGTGAGACATGGTACACAGTTAGACAGCAGCCATTTTGACATATAGTTGTAACTTTTTCTTTAATCTGGCACACACACATAACGACCTCACCTTATGCAACACGCGGATGTAGTTTCGGCACTTTAGTTACTCGTCTGGCAAAATAGTAAATAATTCCTTATTTTATAGTGGTTAAAGTTACATAAACGTCTATTTTAGAGTTTATTTCCTTCAATATGACATATATTTACTTAACCAAACTTGCTATATTTAATAATAGACTAGTTCGGCAAAACGACATAAAGTTTTTAAAGCGATGAAATTGATGTAACAGATGTGGCATCCATTTTGTTACAACGTCACGAAAGTACACAGTGACACACAGTTGTGGTACACAGTGAGACGTGTCTTATTGTGTACCTACTATGTGGTTCTGATGTTTAAAAAGTTATCTATACTAATAAAAGAACAATTCGCTCTGTCTGTGTGCGATGGCTAGCAAAATCTACGGAACGTAAAAGGCTCAAAATTTTATCGAGGCTAGCCCAAAGTGTCTCATGATGCACCTGAGTTTCAGAATTTTAAAACTTTAATTTACAGCTGAGTTATTAATTACCAACCGTAACTCACTCTCATTAAAAAGCCATCAAACGGCCTAATTATAAAAAGCATTTATTTCCTCAAAACTTCCAGTTGACTAGAATTGCACCTCGATGCGAGGGTAGAAATAAAAACCACCCGTTGATTACATTTGGACTCTAATGCGAAGGTAGAACAAGACTGTCCAATCATAATGCACCCTTTAAAATCTCAGCTGTGAGAGGAGAACCACAAAGGCAGGTGTTCATGATTTTCATTATGGGCTGCCGAGATAATATAAGATAGTTCATAACAGATAAGAAAAGTTTAAATAAAGATTGGCGTGTGAAGTTTCTGGTAATTGGGGGGGGGGGGGGGGCGCTAATTTCACTAATTGGTTTATTTCTTTTATATGCTTATTTTAAACGGTAGTGACGTTAAGTTTTATTGTAGTATTCTTCAGAACGGCGTGCGATTTTAAAAAATACAACATAAATGTTACTTATTCGAGTTAAAAATTTCAGAAGTCCTGATACCACTATTTTCGAAAAGTAATTTCAGCAAATATCTTAAATTCTTAGTTAAAACCGCCCCCCCACACACACCCATGTATCTACGGGTAGCTTGCGTGACGAAATTTCGTTCATATACGCTTTTGTTAAGAATAGAGTGCGCTCCCTGGGGTGGAATGTAGAACTAACAGACCGCGAATTCATTTAAAGTAGGTAATCTAACAAGGCGATCTGTTTGAAACTTCAAGATAGTTTATAACACATTAGAAAAAGTTTATATAAGAATGGCGCGTGAAATTCCGGGCAGGTGGGGAGGAGGAGGGGCGAAATATTTCTATTTTTTTTACCTTTGCGTTTCATACCGTTTCAGGTGCGGTTTTTTGACGGAGTCCTCAGATACATGCTACTTAGTACATATAAATATGACAAAAGTTAAGTTACCACTCTTTTCGAATAGTAATTTCAACAAATATCTTAAATTTTTGCTAAAGACCGCCACCCCCTCGAGTAACATATCTACTGATAGGCTGTGTAAAGGAGTTTCGTTCAGATACGCTTTTGTTAAGAATAGAGTGCGTTCCCTGGTGGTGGAATGTGGAACTAACACAACGCGATTTTGTTAAAATTAGGACATCTAGCAAAGCGATCTGTTTGAAACTTTAAGATATTTATAACACAAAAGATAAAGTGTAAAAAAGAATGGTCCGTGAAATTCCGGGGAGGGGAGGGAGGGGAGCTAGATTTCTTTTTAAAACATTAGCGTTTCTGACGTTTTATGTGCTGTTTTTTGAGAGAGTCCTGAGATATATGCTACTTATTAAAAGTTACAGACATTATGTCAGAGTTGAAAAACACCTGCTTTTATTTTGGAGAGTGGATAAAAACCACAGGGTAAAATTTTAATGGGAGTTCAAATTTAAATCAAAATTTTTAAAATACAGCATTTACAGATTTCTAACTTTAGCAACTCGGCCTATATTTGTACACTAATTATGAGTAGGGGAGACCGAGGTTTGTTGTGCCAAGGGCAAGTTGTGCCATCGAGCTTCCTAACTGAGCCAATACGTTGCAGCACCTGTCGCGTCATGTGAGTGAAAAGGTTGATTGTCTCAGTGTGGTGCGTATGTTTTGAAGTATAGCGTTCGTTGTTTTCGAGATAAAAATATTTATTTTGTTTTCTATCGTAAAAATAAATTTTGCAACCTACGTTGGAATCGTCATTGCCACTAACGATACTGAGGTATGTAAACTTCCCTAACATTATTTATATGCTTATATTTTGAGCTGTTATTCTCTGTATTCCATTTGTTAATCATGCCAACATTTTGGAAACTAATGAATAAAGTTCAAAATGGCGTAACTCGGGGCTAATTGTGACGAAGTCTAAGAGGCACGTTGTGACAGTGTCACTACTTACCCCAGCATAATTTTTAATGGAGATTTTTATATTTCAGGAAAAATGGTACGAAATTACAAGAGGAGTACTGAAAGAGCTAAAGCTACTTTAGTAGATTAAGATATGGCTACAATAGAAGTAAAATCCGGAAGGTGCAGTTTAAGGAAAGACC
This sequence comes from Maratus speciosus, assembly GCA_963932465.1. NCBI lineage: Eukaryota > Metazoa > Arthropoda > Arachnida > Araneae > Salticidae > Maratus > Maratus speciosus. The sequence continues at coordinate 212,282,936 of OZ010787.1, forward strand.
AAGAACTGTTCAATGTAAACCGAATGTCCTTAGATATATGAATAAAAATAAGAGTACTAATAGACCGTCTTCAGAAGTAAGAAATATCAGTGAATTAGAGGATTCTATGACAGTTGATAATAGCAATGTGTCAGTGGTAAGTCTTACAGAAATAAGACCGCTCCCTAAAGCAGGACCTCGAAAAGGCAATTGATCTATTCGTAAATGTTTGTAATCTGTCATTCTGACAAGCACAGCTGTAAAAGAGAAAATTCGAGCAGAACAAAAAGCAAAAGAACACAGAAAAAAAATTGAAGAAGAAAAAGCAAAAAAGAAACTGTATGGAAAGGACAAGCAGTGCATAAAAAAATTACACCTAGCTTATTGAAAAAAAGTGAAAAGCAAATATTGGTCAGCTCTGAAGATGACGAAAATTGCTTATGTCTAGTTTGCTTGGAGCAATACAAAATTTCTAGACCCGGAGAAGACTGGGGGAAATGCATGACTTGTAAAAGATGGGCGCATGTCAAATGTACCAAAAATGAACCTTATTATATTTGTATTAACTACAAATCAGACACTGAAACAAGGGATGACAATGAGTGATTAAAAATATAGGATATAGGCCTACACGTTGTAGTAGGCTACCGAGCCAACGATCAATATGGCCAAAGATTAGTATTAGCTTACTTTTTATTTATTTCCTCATTAAGACAGTTTTTTTTTTCTTTTTATTGCTAAGTGTCTCTAAAAGTATCTTTATAAAGGACTAAAATTTTACAAGTGTTAACAATTTAACTATTTTATTTTCATTTGATTTACAATATCATTAAAACATGAAAGTGTTTTATTGTGTTAAGAATGTTATAAATGAATAAATTACTCATTCTTGATTTAACATATCACATTTAATGGCCTTTCTTCATAATTTGTATATGTTACAATGTACTTGTATATGCCATTTATGTGTCACAACTTGCCCCGTAGCGGGGGATAGTTGTGAAAAATTTCGAGGTTACGCAGAACTCATTTTGTGTTATGAAAAACGTTAATAATACTAATATTAAAAAGCAGAAAAACCAACGTTTAAAATGCACAAATAAAATATGAAAAGCAGCAAACAGCTGTTTCGAATCTACTAGCGAGATTCTTCTTCAGTGCAAAAGGAACAGCGTGCTAGAAAAAGCAAGGCTGAGCAAAATCATAGACAGAGACGCGCTGGCTTTTATACCCTATGCGGGTGGCGAAGGCGCCGAAACAACCAATGAGAGAGAAGCAGTGGAAACGACTGGGTGGACAAGTAGCGACATCTACCGGATAAGTAGAGAAAATAAACCAAAAAAGGGGGAATTAAATTAACGCTTTCCAAATACTTGGAAAATCTGGAGTACTAGATAAGTCATTGACTAAAGAGTGAGAATTTTTAATGATATGGTAAGCTTCCCAAAAATCAAGATCAAGGTTAGAAGAACATTTTTGGATAATGATGGCTGAGGAAAAATCGAACCTATGTTGAGAAGACCAAGAATGTTGAGCAATAGAAGAACGTTTGAGCTCCTGATTTTTAACATAACCTTCATGCTCTTTTAAACGAAATCTAAGAGCACGTTTAGTCTGACCAATATAAGAAAGACCACACTGACAAGAGATCTGTCTCTGCTATTCCTTCTTTACCTAATCTTATTGCTCCTATTTAAAGAGCCTTTAAGCATAGCGCTCTATCTTCTTCTCAAAAAGAGTCTATTAGGCATCTCATTGCCAATACTGTTGATTTCAATTCTAATGTTTATAAACCCAATCTTAAACATTCTGTTAAACAATGTCTGAAAAATCCGTCTTCTGATCCAAACTTAATTATTACTAAGGCCGACAAAGGTGGTCAGATTGTTCTTCTCGACAAATCTACGTATTTGGAAAAAACCCATAAATTAATTAATGATGGTCCGTATGTGGATATCCGCAAAGACCCTTCCACTAGTGAAATTAACTCTATTAAGTCTGTCATTAAGTCTTCTTCCATTATTCCTGCTAACTTTAAGAAGTCCCTTATTCCGTCTATTGCGCATTGTGCCAGGTTTTATGCTCTACCTAAGGTCCATAAACCTGACATTCCTTTTAGACCTATTGTCTCTAGTATCGGTACAGCTTCTTATAAGCTTGCCAAATATTTAGTTTCTGTTTTTTCCCCACTTTTGAGCAGTAACTGTTTCACTGTTAAGAATTCTTTTGATTTTGTTAAAAAACTTCATAATTTTAAGCCACAGGGTCACATGATGGTTTCTTTTGATGTTAAATCATTATTTACAAACGTTCCGGTTGAGGGGGCTTTAGTTTGCCTAAAGAAAAGGCTTTGTGATTTCCATTTCTCTTATTTTGAAATCGAGGAACTTATACTTCTCACTCGCGCTTGCTTGTCGCAAAATACTTTTGTTTTCAATGGTAATTTCTTCCGTATGATTGACGGTTTGGCTATGGGTAATCCTCTTAGTCCAATTTTATGCGATATTTATATGCACTATTTTGAGGTCAAGCTTTTTGAAATCTTAAAATTTCCGTTCTATGTTCGTTATGTTGATGATGTTTATGCCCTGATTGAAATGAATTCGGATATTAATCATATTCTCTCTATTATGAATTCCATTGATCCCTGCATTCAATTTACCTCTGAAATTGAGACCAATAACTGTCTTTCTTTCCTGGATGTCCTTGTTATTCGTTGTGAAAATGGCTTTCAGACTACCGTCTTTCGTAAACCTTTTGCTGTCAGTCTCCCACCTCACAGGTATTCTTCTCATCCCCCTAACCAGAAATTCGCTGCTTTCAATACTTTTGTTTTTCGGGCTACTAATATTTGTTCCACTCCTCAGTTACTTAGTGCTGAACTTAATTACCTCAAAGCTATTGCTGTCGATCGTGGTTACTCCTCTAATATTATCGATTCTATTTATAAGAAATTGACGAAATCCGACCATTCTGAAAAGCATTCTAATTCCAACTCTAATACTTCAGTTGTATTACCATTTTTTCCTAAAATCAGTCAGCAAGTTGCTAAAATCCTAAGAAGGTTTGATTTTAAAGTTATTTTTTTTCTCCTGTTAATAAAATCCCTTTGTCAAATCTCAAACACCCCGTTGATCGCCTAGATAATTGGGGCATTTACCAGATCTCTTGTCAGTGTGGTCTTTCTTATATTGGTCAGACTAAACGTGCTCTTAGATTTCGTTTAAAAGAGCATGAAGGTTATGTTAAAAATCAGGAGCTCAAACGTTCTTCTATTGCTCAACATTCTTGGTCTTCTCAACATAGGTTCGATTTTTCCTCAGCCATCATTATCCAAAAATGTTCTTCTAACCTTGATCTTGATTTTTGGGAAGCTTACCATATCATTAAAAATTCTCACTCTTTAGTCAATGACTTATCTAGTACTCCAGATTTTCCAAGTATTTGGAAAGCGTTAATTTAATTCCCCCTTTTTTGGTTTATTTTCTCTACTTCTCCGGTAGATGTCGCTACTTGTCCACCCAGTCGTTTCCACTGCTTCTCTCTCATTGGTTGTTTCGGCGCCTTCGCCACCCGCATAGGGTATAAAAGCCAGCGCGTCTCTGTCTATGATTTTGCTCAGCCTTGCTTTTTCTAGCACGCTGTTCCTTTTGCACTGAAGAAGAATCTCGCTAGTAGATTCGAAACAGCTGTTTGCTGCTTTTCATATTTTATTTGTGCATTTTAAACGTTGGTTTTTCTGCTTTTTAATATTGTTGCACAAAGGCTTTATTTGCTATTTTTAAATAATACTAATAGTAGTTTTATAAATATGTTATGCAAGATTTACTCTAATGATATGACACACTAAATGTTTCGATTGAGTTCATACGGCTAATATCAAAAATGTCGAAAATGTCACTACTAGACCCGGTCTTCCCTATGTAAATTAAAAAAAAATATGATATTAAAATTTTTGTTCGAAATTGAAAAAAATCGAGTTTTAAAAAGAAAAAAGATACGCATTTTTTAATAGAGAATGAACGCGAGTTTGTTAAAATTTGGAAAACTAACTAACCGATTGACTTTAAATTTTCACGTAAGTTATAACAGCCCTTTGACCACTGTTTCGTAGCGTAATATTTGTATAGAACGTATTGCGCTCCCTGTCAGTGGAAGGTTGAACTAACCACTATTTTCGAATAGTAAATTAAGCAATTTTTTTAATTTCTTATTTTAGTCAATGTCCTTATTTTAACACAATGTTTATCGAAGCATCTAAGTAGATGATATTTACATCTCCTACAAAAATTTTGAAACGTTTTGACACGTAGAAATATTTTTTACAAAATAAAATGTCTGAAAATTTCCACGAAACAAGTAAAAACCTGAGTGTTTTGTCGCAGTTCCGCTCACTTTCGGTACGCATAGACTCCAAAAATCAACTTACGCAAAATAGCACGTACCTTCAATTTAATATTTTTCTTGCGATTTTTTATATTTAAAAATATAATTTAGACAAAAGGGAATTAAATGTATACAAATGAACCACCAACTGGAAGAAGGGAATAAACGCCACTTTTTGACACATTCATTTTTCTACACTTATGTATTCTTTAGACGTAGCGCTTGATTGTGAGTTCGAAGAAAAGAACAAAAACCATTCGCTTCGTATAGATTCATGCGGCCATAAAAATAGTTAGTTGGAAAAAGGAAACAAATCCTTCCTTTATTCCCTTCTTCCAACTATCAACTGTACGAGTATAGAAATAGTGTTTCTGTTGGCCTGTTTTTTTTTTTCTTTTTTTTTTTTTTTGTTAAACAAAAACGCATTGCTATTTGTGGGGGACGCGATACTAGCGATCTAATAGCCGCCATTTTAGAGCGCGTTCAACAGACCTTACCAAAGCTACCAAAGTTACCGACCAATTGTAGGGCAGTATGAAATAAAAATCAAGTCGAATTGTGACGTCAACTGCAATTCAACAATGGCACCAACGAAAGCTATCTTGTTGAACTGTAGCTGACGTCACAATTCGCCTTGATATTTATTTCATACTGCGTTACAATTGGTCCGTAATTTTGGTAGCTTTGGTAAGGTCTGCTGAACGCGATCTTTGTTGTGTTTGAGACTGCATTCTTTTAGCACCGCGTCGTGGAGATTATTAATCTATAAATTTGATTATTTCATCATTAAAGTTTGAATACAACCAGTGAAAGTAGGTGTAACGATTCACCTGATAATGAGTCAGAAGCTGAGACTCCGAAAACGAAGAGAAGAGGTGTTAGAAATGTCTATTTATACAATAAAGAAAAACAGAAGTCACAGCGTCTACTTGGTCAATCGTATCTGAGTACAAGAACTGGGAGGTTAGTGTCAGCTAAATCTAAAAATAATAGTGACTGTATCTGCAAAAAAAACTGCACTCAGCAGTTTAGTAGTGATGAAAAACAGCAGTTGCTTGAATTCGTTTACAATGGACGACCGAAAAATGAACATGACATATATATGATGAGTCTCATTGAATACGCGAATGTTAATCGCCGCCGCACAGTGGTCCCAAATCGCGATCAAGTGGCCAAATATCATTTCTGGCTATCCTAGTGTTAGTATATGATTCATTTTTAATTTTATAACATTTTAAATAGGGATGCACCGAATATTCGGTATATATTCGGTATTCGGCCTATTAGGCCATGTTACCGAATATTCGGTTTGACCGAATATTAAACTATTCGGTATTCGGAATATTCGGGTTGGCCGAATAACAAACTGGGTCATTCCACACGAATTCAACCAATGGGTGTTGCAGCATAGTCACGGAAATTTTTTTTAATTTTTTTTGTAGACAGACATAGTAGTGAAACTCTCAAATCTGAAATTTAAAACTAATTTGCGCAATATTCACTGAGATATACCCTTTTAAAAAATGGTCATTTTTACCAAATGGCGGCTATCTTGGATGCTATCCCAATGTCTATAAATGTCCATAACTTGACAACTAATGATTCAAATTTTATATTTCTGGTACCAATTTAAAGCTATTTATATAAAGAATGCATATATGATATTAAAACAATGGTAAAAGTTTATTTTGATACTGTTTATTACATTTAAACAGAACATATCACCCTCAAAAATTGGCTTAATGTAATGGGCCATAAAAAAATGGCCCATCATAAAGTTTTTTCAAATTTTCTAAAAACATTGCTCCATATGTATACTTTAAACAGAAAAAAAATTGGAGAGGTAAAATTTTTCATTAAAGAAAAATAGCTTTTTACACATAGGATGTCATTTACCTAACAGTGACTATCTTAAAACACGTAAGTATCTTTGGTTTAACAAATAATGATTAAAAATATTTTTTTCTGGCATATGAATTAATGTATGAGCATCAGGACAAAGGAATTAGGACAAAGTCTTGGAAATCATTGGAAATCAGGACAAAGTCTTGTCCCCCAAAATTTGTCGTCTGGTTTGTTTGGAAGTTACATCGTTCCGAACCAGATTTTATTTTTCCATTTCGGTCGTAAAGGCACTCTCTTTTAACTGTAACTGTATGCATATTTTTATTCCAGTTTTGATGTACTCAGTAAGTACATTTAGCGTGAAACAACTCCATGGAGTATGAAGTGTAGTGATGGAGGTAATGGAATGGAAAGACGATTGAGTTGGAGTTTAAACTAACTCCTTGATACAGCTATAATATGTCTATATAATTCCCAGCAAAAGCTGGAGGTGTATGTATATATCTTTATTATTTAAGTTTTTAAAATTCAAGTTTAATTTAATAAATGAACTGTTATTTTGAAATGAACTGTTTCGTTGACTGTGATTTATACTTTAACGCCACACCAAATGACCTTAAAACCTGTGTATTTATAACTCTGCTTTAATAATAACATGGTTAAGGGGTCATATCATGCTATTTAAAGGTCAAATAGATAAAAAATGGTGTGATTTAGATGAAACATATACTGCATAATGGCACAAGTTCCAGAGTTAACTTATTCCTTCCCGAAACTATCGGATTATAATTATCCTTCCTGGAAGCTCGACGTTAAATGTGCATTGATTGACCGAAACTGCTGGGAGTTTATTACAAAGCCAGATATCGCATGTAAATCGGATGCCTCTGATCGTGAGAAAAGTGATTTTGAATGGCGTAAACGAAGAGCTTATACAACAATTTACCAATCCATCGAACGGAAATTCCAGATACTAATTGCTCAGACAGAAAGCTGCAAAGATGCCCGGGATATTTTAAAGTTAAACTTCGAACCAACTTCACGAGCACGCTTAGCGGGATTAGTCGATGAATTTTTCGAGATGAAGTTAAACTCGCAAGAAGAAACTATAGGTTTATTTTGTAAAAAATTGAAGAAAAGAAGGTTCAGATTAAAGATGCTGGATTTGAGATGCCAGAACTTTTAGTATGTTTTCAACTAATCCGTCGATTACCTGAGGAATATGATAATCTAGTTCAAGTGTTATATAGATTAGAAGATAAAGAATTTAAATTAGAAAATGTATCTAAGCAGTTAATAACTGAATATGGCAGAATTTGTTTAAAACGAAAATATGAAGGTAAAGAGGTTGTCGCTATAGGTGATGCTTATGCAACTAAGTTTAAAAACCCTACCGTTAAACCAACCATTCCAGTGGAGATTTTTGGAAGCAGTAAAAAGTCATGGGTTTCACGTAGTGGAAGCGACCTGGACACCACCAGACGATCGTATACTTCAACAGCTAATCGTATGGGGCCGAGTTTAATATGCAGTTACTGCAAGCAACCTGGTCACACAGATACAAGGTGTTTCAAAAAGAACTCTAGAGGGGGGAAAAGCAAGTTTTCTACAGTGAACCTACAAAGCAATCTGAATTCGCCCTAATATCTTCAAATGGTAGAAAGTTCGTGGAATTTCTTCTGGACTCAGCGGCTACTTCTCATTTTACGAATGACAGGAGTCTATTTGTAACATATAGGAACCTCCCCCCCTCAGCAAATGCTAATAGGAGACAAGGACTGTTCGTTGGAAATACTGGGTATTGGTGATATTGACTTTACCATTCTAGATGTAACAGGTAATGTAGAAATAACTTTAAAAAATGTGTTATATGCTCCTAACATGAGAAGAAATTTAATTGGTGGGTCTAATATAGACATTGCAGGAAACCAAATTAGATGGGGAAATAATAAAATGATTGTGTATGATAAATTTAATAGATATTGTTTTACTGTACCCCGAGTTGATAAATTGTATATTGTTAAAGGTTATGCTTCAAAATGTGAAAATTTTGCTTATTCTACTAGTTTAAATTCAGAGATTGTACATCGTAGATTTTGTCATACAAACTTACCTTTACTTGAAAAAATGAGTAAAAATAATTGTGTTAAAGGTATTGAAAATATTAACTGTAAAAACAAAAATAAGATGTGTGAAACTTGTGTAATTGCAAAATCTAACAGAAAATCGTTTAAAAACAATTATTTGTATAAACGCATTTCTAATCAAATCCTCGATAGGGTGTATATGGATTTGTGGGGTCCTAGCCCTGTTAACTCGTTAGGAGGGGGGAAATACTTTTTGTCAGTAATTGACGATTATTCTAGAAGGACTGAGGTTTATATAATTAAGGATAAAACGGAAGTGTTTGAATGCTTTAAAAAGTTTTTAGTTAAAGCTGAGAGACAAACTGATAAAAAGTTAAAATGTGTACGAACTGATAATGGGCTGGAATTTACCCATAAATTATTTGAGAAACTGTTAACTGATTTAGGTATAAGAATCGAAAGATCCTCCATTTATACTCCAAAGCAGGTGGGTGTTACTGAAAATTTTAATAAAGTAGCAATGAATGCAGTTGGAGCAATGCTACACGATAGCGGGTTAAAACCGTCATTCTGGTGGGAAGCTCTTTTGGCGTTCGTTCATACAAAAAATAGGACTGAACACAGTTTAACCCAAGGTCTTACACCGCTAGAATTATGGACGGGATTCAAACCTACGGTAAGACGTTTAAGAATTTTTGGCTCTTTAGCATTTGTTCATGTTCCTAAAGTTAAGCGAAATAAACTTCAACCGAAAGCTTTACTAGGTATCTTAGTTGGTTATGCCATGAAAACCAAAAGGATATAGAATTTACATTCCAAAAGAAAGGCGAATTGTAGAGACTATTCATGTCCGTATAGATGAATCCAAAAAGGGTGTAGAAACATTATTTGGGGGAGAAAACAAATATAAGGATTTGATATTGAATTTTAATGAATCTCAAATTAAAACAAACGGTTTAAGTAATGCAACTTTAGATCTTAATCATGAACTACCAGGAGAGAGCTTAAACGAAGATGAAGAGAAAAAGGGGGGTAAGGTAACTGTAAGTTCTATAAATATTTCAGAATGGAAAAGGATTGAAAGACCGAGAACGAAATGTAAGAGAATTGACGTATATTATTATATTCCGATAACAAATACGAGACTGAGATCTTTAAATGATGTTAAAAAATATTGTAAGGAAAATAAAATCCCGTTTGAGCCAGATAAGTTTGACTTTAAACCTAAAACTACTCATCCTAATACTGAAACTTTAAATGAACCCTCAACTAGTGATTCGGACGATCCATATTTAACTGAATTATTTCAACATGAATTTTACAATACCGAAATCCCTAAATCATTTGAGGATGCACAAATAAATCCAGAAAGGAGGAAATGGAATGCCGCGATGAGGGAAGAACTTGAGATGATGAGTAAAAGAAAAGTTTGGCGGTTGGTTGATCCACCGAAAAATTCCACAATAGTAGGAAGTAAATGTGTTTATAATATAAAAAAACACGGGAAAAAATGGTAAAAAGTACAAGGCACGTCTCGTAGCTCAAGGTTTTGAACAGAAACCAGGTATTTATTTTAATGATATATTTTCACCTGTTGTAAATTTTTCAATTATAAAACTAATGTTTATTTTATTAGTTTCTATGTTAAATTGGTATCATATTCAATTGGATGTAAAATCAGCATATTTGTATGGTTCTTTTAAAGAAACTGTGTTTATGAAACAACCTCCGGGATTTGAAATGAAGGGTGCTGAAAATAAAATTTGTTTGTTAAATAAATCAATTTATGGATTAAGGCAAAGTGGCCGCGAATGGAATTCTGAATTAGAAAATATATTACATAATCTTGGATTTTGTAAATTAAAATGGTGTAACTGTGTGTATAAACTGAATAGTAATGCAATTTTAGTTGTCTATGTAGATGATTTAGTTTTGTTTGCTAAAGATGAAAATGTATTGCAATCTGTAACTAATATGTTAAAAAATAGCTTGGAAATTACTGAAATAGGATTAACAAAGCATTTGCTAGGTGTTAACTTTGAACAGATTAAAGATTCATTATTCGTTCATCAAAGAACTTATATTGAAAGATTAGAATTAAAATATAAAGATTTACCTAAAAGTTATGTTAAATTACCTTTTAAAATTGGCTCTGTTTTACCAGATAAAGTTAACGAAAATGAAATTATCGAAAATGAATTAATGAAAAAATTTCCATACTGATCTTTAATCAGGTGTCTGTCATTTTTGTCAAATAGATCAAGACCCGATATTAGTTTTTCTGTAAATATAATGTCACAGTTTTGTAATGGGTATACATATAAACACTGGTTAATAGTGGTAGATATTATGAATTATGTTTTTGCTACTAAAAGTTTTAAAATAAATCTATCTAATGTAAAATCATTAAGTTTATGTGCATATTCAGATGCTAATTGGGGATGTCAACTTACTAAAAGACATTCAAGAAGTGGTTATATAATTTACTTCAGTAACGTTCCGTTTGCTTGGAAATCATCGAAGCAAAAATGTATTGCACTCAATGATATAAACTCTGATTCCATAGAACTAACTGAAAGTGTAAAGGAACTAACTTGGTATTCAAGAGTTTTAAATGAACTTAATTTATACGATAGGATAAAACCAATTCAGTACTGTGATCATGAATCTGCCATTTATTTTTCTAAAAATAGCCAAGAGAATTTTAAAACGAAACACATTGACATAAGATGTCAATTTATTCGTCAGTTAAATTAATGAAAATGTTTTTGAGTTAAAACATGTAATTTCTAAAGATAATAAGGCAGACTTTCTGACAAAACCTCTTCTGTATGTAAAGTTTCAAAGAGCTATTTGTAATATTTTTGATTTTGATTATAAAAAGAAAGAGGAGGTATTTACGACCGATGGGGCCGCATGTTGGAAATCAGGACAAAATCTTGTCCCCCAAAATTTGTCGTCTGGTTTGTTTGGAAGTTACATCGTTCCGAACCAGTTTTTATTTTTCCATTTCGGTCGTAAAGGAACTCTCTTTTAACTGTAACTGTATGCATATTTTTATTCCAGTTTTGATGTACTCAGTAAGTATATTTAGTTTGAAACAACTCCATGGAGTATGAAGTGTAGTGATGGAGGTAATGGAATGGAAAGACGATTGAGTTGGAGTTTAAACTTACTCCTTGATACAGCTATAATATGTCTATATAATTCCCAGCAAAAGCTGGAGGTGTATGTATATATCTTTATTATTTAAGTTTTTAAAATTCAAGTTTAATTTAATAAATGAACTGTTATTTTGAAATGAACTGTTTCGTCGACTGTGATTTATACTTTAACGCCACACCAAATGACCTTAAAACCTGCGTATTTATAACTCTGCTTTAATTATAACGCATCAATATATAAATAATTCAATTTAGAAATACCAATCAGCAGTTAATTATACTAAAATCACATAGATATTAAAATAACAGTAAATTTTCATTTCAATACTTTTTATTTCATATAAAATGATAATATGTATAATTCTCAAAAGAATATACATAATGGAAAATATTTAGAAGGAAAAAGAGCCATAAAACATATTTTTTTGAAATATGGCAGAAATACTAGCTGTAAATCAGTTGAATTCAAATAAAAGATTAAAAATTAATATTAATGAGTTGACATTAGTTATTCAGTTCACTGCCAATTTCAATTTAAATGAACAAATCTTGACAAAATGAGTACACAAATCTTGTGTGATACAAATGTACAACAAAAACATCAAATATGTATAAAACTAAGACTTAGATAAAACTAATATGAAACATATTTACATAAAATAAGAACAGGATACTTACATGGATATAACTTTATAATATATTGTTGAAAGGAACTTGATAATATGTTGTTGAAAATTACCAAGGATTTAATCTGTCTTGAAGTTTAAGAATAAGAGTTGAATTGCTGTATGCTCCTCTGGAGCAACAGTATATGTTCTTCCTGTAGCAGTCATTGGGGTAGAAACTACTTTCATTATATGCTCATATGGAATCCAACAAACATCTGAAGATTTTGGCCATGAATATGATGAACTAGGACAATGAGGATGCATGAACATAATTTTATAGTCATTGAATTCCTCGTAGTAATCTAAAATCTTACCAATCCAACAATTAACACCATATACACATGCAACATATTGTTCACTTTTAAATGTTTGTGGTTTGTCGGTTTCACTAAATCTCACAGTAGCAATACAATTTGTTGAGGAGCCTGATACCCTGGAAACCAGTATTTGGCCTTTATTTATTGGCACAAAGCTGTGATTAACCCTTGTTCCTACGATTGTATCTGCCTTTACATACCTATCTGCTAACTGATCATTGGCAATTTCAATTTCAGATTTTGTTATAAAAAAACTTTCAATTCCTTTAACATATTCTTTTGCAAATGTATACAGATCAAATGCATTTGAGATACCATCTTTGAATGGACGCTGAAGACTTGCTTTGGTGGCCATGCGTTTTATGGTGCCACCTATTCCATCACAAGCGCTCCTTTTCCGTGGCAAGAGGCAAAAAAATGCCATTCAGCTTTCACACCATGGTCTTCTTCATGATGGCAGATATTAATAAAATTTTTATAATTTTTGTATTGGGCTGATGATCCATCACTAAAATATTTTATGTATTTAATCTGTGGAATTTGTGAAATTAAATAATTGACAATTACTTTTTGAAAAGCCCAAAATGTACTAGTGTCATGAACTAAATGCTCGCTTATTGCACACATAGGAATAGATTTCACAGTATCAGTGATACTGTCCCTTATATAAGCAAGAAAGGGGTGAACTATAACCTGTTCTTTTTGCAAATGGATATTCTGAATAGCATCTTGCACAATGCAAGTATAGTTTTCAGAAAAATCAGCTGAAATAATAGCAGTTTCTGTATTCAATTCATCCTTTGTTTTCTTGAAATGTAAACTTTCTGATTTTGCAAAAAAAGTGGTGTGAACATAAAGCCAGGAGTTTTGTAATTAAATCATCAACAAATTCATCAACAGGCATAATCACTTTTTTTAATTCTGCTCCATCAGTCTTTACCCACTGTTTATAAATAATATCATTACTCATTTCCAATTCATCTAAACCCATTAAATCTTTCTTTAAAATTTCAGGAGATGGACATTTATCACACCTGTGCAACATGCATTCTTCAGATTCAATGCAACAAACAAGTTTTTTTAGCAGTGATATGTAGACATTGATATGAATAGCATGAAGCATAAGTTTAATATTTTGATGGTATACACACACACAGATAGAATGAATACCTTTGCTTCCAGCAGTAACACAGTCTCTTGGACGTAGTGAGCAAGACTTAGACAATCCAATTTTTAAGTCATGTTGTTCTTTAAATGCAATATATAAGTCCTTTAAATTGTGCAAAATCAATCTCTTTTGTTTTAATATTCTGCCGTTTTCAGTTGGAACAGATATGAAATCTTTTTTTCCAGGACACATGCGGCTGTTATTATCATCATAATAAAAATTAATAACTTCTTCTATAACGTCTGGACTCAGTTTAACACTTTTTCTTCCACTAGGCATCGATAACATCCCTTCTGTTGTTTTAAACTTCCTTGCCTTTTTTACAAGATACTGTGTAGTATTAAAATAAGTCATTGTTTGCTGTATTGCCCATGAATCTGGAACTAGTGTTAGAATTTGAACATTTTCTTTAAAAAATACGTTTGTAAACTTCTCCAATAATTTATCCATCATAGATGTGCAGTCAGGACAAGTTGTGTCTTTACTATTTTGAGGCTTATTTATAGTTTTAACACCTAATACTGTAGCTGCTTTAGTTGCAACACACTTAGTTATTTTTGAAACTTTCTTTTGCATGTAATTAAGTTTTCTCTTTGGGGTACGCCTACTTACCTTTATTGGCGATAACTCTAACAATTCACAACTTTTGTTTACTTGTTCTATTACTACTGTGGGTTCATTAAAATCTTAATCAGAGGGGCTTTCTGTTCCTGAGGTGGTTATCCTGTCAACAATAGATATTTTTTTTCATATTTGCTGATGAATAACAGGAAACAAACAATTTTTTTCCTGGAATGAGGATATCTGGATTTGTTTTAGACATATCTAATGATATTGTTTTTAGTGATTTTGCTCTTATGCTATTTGGATGTTTATTAAATGGATCACAACACTGTCTCTGTCTTAAAATATACCATTTTAGATATTTATCCTTGTGAACCTTGCATATACTATTTCCATGGACAAAGCATTTTTCATCTGGGATTACATAATGCAATCTTTTTTTTTAATAACTGCAAATCACGTGAAGACAATTGAAGAACAGGAATGAGATCAGTACTCAATGAAACACCAAGTTTCTTGCATACAAAACACTCCATGTTCACTGTAGAATCTTAAGCACAAAATAACTATTCTATGCCAGTGCATACTACATTGAAAACATCAACAGAAATGATGTTTAAAAGGGATAGTAAAAATTTTTTGTACATTATGATGTAATATTTCATCATACTTTAAAATTACAACCAATTAGAAAACAGATGACGATACAGCAGCAATCTTTTCCCAAAATTGCATCAGCATACAACATGATGCAATAATTCATAAATTATGTCAAATATTTTTTTTATTTAAAATTTTATATATAATGCAGTTTATAATAAGCTTGCCCACAAAAGGTTTCAAAAATTTTCAACAAAAGATTTGTTGGATACATTATGATAAAATTGCATATACATATAACATGATGCAATATTACATCAGGATAGAAGATGATGCATTATTACATCATGTTTTGAATTCAAATAATAAGGAAAATAGATTATGCAAGATTAGCATTCATTTCATGAATTCTGTCATTCTTAGTATGTAAATTTATTGAAATAGAAAATACATAAACAGACATATTTATATCTGAATATTTAATGCAACTTGAATGATGTAAATGCATGCATACAGCAGAATTTTTCTATAAAGTCACATACAAATGTAAAACTTTTTAAGTGAGCAATTTTTAAAGTAAGAAATAGAAATTTAGGTATAAAAATTGAATGTCTTACATGGAAAACGTTTTGAATAGATTCCACATTACACATGCAGTAAAATCTCATTTATATATATTGCATTTAAAGTTTTTTTTTTTTGGGGGGGGGGGGATGGGAGCAATTGGAGGGTGGTCCTACAAAAAACTTTTGAGATTATATTTCATTTTAGTTTTACATTAATTCAGGGATTAAAAAATATTTAGTTTTGGCCATTATTTCTTAAATCAGGGATATTTACATGTTCTAAGATTGTCACTGCTTAGTAAGTGACATCCTATGTGTAAAAAGCTATTTTTTTAAACGAAAAATTTTACCTCTCCAATTTTTTTTTCTATTTAAAGTACACATATGGAGCAATGTTTTTAGCAAGTTTGAAAAAAAATTATGATGGGTCATTTTTTTTATGGCCCATTACAGTAAGTCATTTTTTGAGAGTGATATTTTCAGTTTGAATGTAATAAACAGTATTAAAATAAACAATTACTATTGTTTTAATATCATATATGCATTTTTTATACAAATAGCTTTAAATTGGTACCAGAAATATAAAATTTGAGTCATTAGTTGTCAAGTTATGGACATTTATAGACATAAGGATAGCATCCAAGATGGCCGCCATTTGGTAAAACTGATCAATTTTCAAAAGGCTATATCTCAGTCAATATTGCACGAAATTATCTTAAAATTTTAGATTTGATGGTTTCACTACTACATCTGTCTTCAATAAAAATTTAAAATAATCTGTGACTATGGTGCAACAACTTTTCTTTAAATTGGTTGATTTCACATGGAATAACCCAACTATTAGGCCGAATATTAAAATATTCGGCCGATCCGAATGCTTAAAAAACTTTTAAAACATTTTTAAATACCTTATACAACTTCTGCGTTTAACAGCCAACTCATAAAGTTATTCAGAATAATTAGAAATAGAATCATATTTAAATAAAAGAGAATGTTTTTACATTATTTATTTGTTGTTTGTTAAGTATTATTTAAGAAAATTAACCAATCACGAGGATTTTCATAGGAATTAATTATGTACAAATGCAAGTTACTGAACATTGTCAAGTAAATAATCTATTTCTGCCTAAGATTTTAAGAACAACATTTACAATCTCTGAAAATGATCGCCCACTCCAGACATCAATCTAAGATGCATTTAAAAATTTCCCTGCTTAATCAAAAAGGGAGTAGAACAGTTATTCTTGTTGAGTTGCTACCCTATAAAATTTGAATAGATTGTATTATTTATTTACTTTCACTTAGTTTCTTCCTGACAAACAAATAATATATGATCCTGTACAATTTTTTCACAATTTCTCTTTGATTTTAAAATGTTTGTTTTAGAATTTAAGAAAATTTTATTAATTTGTTTTAATTCACAGAAGAAGCCATGAAATTAAAAATTTTATTAATTAAAACAGTTTTATAACTATTCTCTTCTTAAATAACTCAAAGCAGATTTTTTTTCAGAATAAAGTTTACTTGAAAAAAGCTCTTGTTTATCAAAATAAAAATTTCTGTTTTAAATATTATGTAAAATTTTTAAAAATTAACATTTTAATGCCTTTAAACTTTGAAATATAAAAGTATTCGACAAGCCGAGTATTCGGCTTCCGACCGAATAGTTACTATTCGGCTGGCCGAATATTCGGTATTCGGTTCGCCTGTAGGGCGAATATTCGGTATTTGGCCAAAATCACTATTCGGTGCATCCCTAATTTTAATTAATATTATATTGTGAGTTTAAACTAAATGTAATTGGGGTTCCGGGGTAGGAGATTGGGGGGCGCAATAGAGGGGGCAAGTTTTTATTAAATTAAATTTTTCTTTTTTTACAGGATTTCTTTTACGGGAATAAGAACTTTCCACTTTTGATTATGGGAGAATATTTTCACTTTTTTAAGACAAATCATCTAATTCAGTCTCCCCTAAAATTTTAACCCTTTCCCCTCTCTCCGTGAAAATATACAGGTTAATATCTTATTTTTTTTTCTCTTTTTAATGTTATTGCAAAGTAACAAAGAGTATGAGCAATCAATAAAATTCATAAACAACCAATCAATTAAATTTTGTCACCCCCCCCCCCCACACACACACACACATACACGTGAAATCTCCCCTTTTTTTCATTTGCCCTTATAGCAAGGAAAATCTAAAAATATTATTACTATTTTTTAAGTTTTCAACATCTATTTAGTATGGATTAATAATAAAATCATTCAATTCATTAATTAGATTACTTTTAAAATTTTCGGTTCTCTCCCCCCCCACCTCTTCTTTTGCCTCTCACTATTACACAGAGAATAATGCCTTTGAAATTCCAATAAAAATTGAAGAATCTGCCTTCATTACTTCATTTTGGTAATATTAAATAAATAATTACCTATCTAATTTTCTAGTATATTTGAAAGTTCCACTTCTTAATGTTTCTTAATATTTTCTCAAAGAAATTACAGACGTTGGTTGGTTTCTTCAGGGAATGTGTAGGAATCCCTTCCTTTCCACAGGAAGTGGGGGTGGGAGATGAATGAACATCAGAGATAGGGATAGCGAGGGTGTGAAATTAGGAGAGCCCATTGACTACTCAATGTGGGGTGATTTTACTTCTAGACCCTTATCGAGTTTCAGGTCAACACATTTCTCTAGAACAGTAACAGCGCAAAGGGTGAACTGTACATATTTTTAAAAAAAGTATTACAAGATTGATTTTTTGTTTAATGAGAATGAATGTAAATAAGTATGAAATTAACCCTAGAACTACCGGAAATTTTACTCAAGTTTTATAAAAACATTCTACACCAGAATTTTTACTTAAAACTATTTAATTTGTTTATTTAACTTATTATTGTCTGATTTATACATTTAGTTTGTTTTGAAGAAATTTCTGGTTTGAATAAATATTTTGAATGTACATGTCGGGTCCAATGGACCCGTCTGGTAGACGGAAGGTTAATATAAATAAGTGTTTAAAATTTAAATGTGAATATAAAATAATATAATTAAATTAACATTCATATAATAAACTGACAAAAAAGAAATACCGTTGATTAAAAAGAAATTACAATAGATTTATAATACGGTACGTGAAAATTAAAAAATATATTTAATAAAATTCATTTGTAAGTAAGTAAAATATACTTTTCAAATAATCAAGAAATTTAAAACATTAAATGATGTTTTCCAGTTGATTGAATTTTCCATACATGCATGTTGGTAGAATTTAGTATATATATATCAGTTTTAGGTATGATCGCGCTCATTGAACGGAAACTCACGAACTTAGTTCAATTTCTGTGAACTTTGAGCTGAACTTAACTCAGTTTTTGATAAACGAACGTGAACTGAACGAAAGCTCAAAAAATCCGCGAGTTTGAACGAAATTTACAACTCAAACTCAATTTTTTTCATAACTTATTTAAAATTGTTCCAGCCATTAAGTTCACGTTTTTCCCATTCAAATGCCATTTAGAGGCCTGGACGGACTTGGGGCGTGTCGAGTGTGATCATCAGTTTTTTTTGGGACTTGCTCTCTCTGGAGGTTCCGGCCGGGTCGAACCGGACTTATTTCTGGGATTGTGCTTTATTGTTCCTAAAAGTCTGCAACGACAGAAATTTTCTGGCTCGGCCACCCCCGCTTGTATGAAAACTATTGCCCCGTCCTAGTCTGACAGGTGCAAAAATCTGTTTAATGAACAACTTACCTTGGGTCAACAATTTTTTCCGAAAAAATATATATTTTTAAATTACCATCATTCTACAATTAAAATTCTCTTTAAAGAATAGTAGTACATATACATTTCTAGATGGGGGAGGAGGGCATACAATACTGAAAAACCTGTTTTAAGAATCTGTGTATTGCGAAATCCTGCTTTAAATGGAAAAATTTCTTGATCGGTGGATCTGGATCTTCTAAATGGATATAATAATCCGTTTGAAAATAAATAATACACTTGTAAGAGACGACTGACCTAGTAAAAAAGGAACTTTTTTTCCCTCTCCTATGTGTTCCCATCTTAGAAGTTTTTTCGAGATAGAATTTTTCAGATTTTTAAGTCTCCAAGTCGTGTAATTGGATTAATGATATTGATAATAATTCAGATATTTACATACTAATAGAGATCGATTAAAAAATGAATAGAGCTTACAATAAGATATATAGAAAGATATGTAGTAGAAACATTGAGGATTTGGAACGGATTTTGGAACGGAGGTCCCTGTACATGCAGCCTATGGTAGAGGTCTGCACGGGCCGAAATTTCAAGGCCCGGGTCCGTCCCGATCCATAGAAGAAAAATTCGGCCCGGCCGGTATAAACATTAAAAGTTCGGCCCGAGCCCGGCCTGGCCCGTACAAAAAATACTGGCCCGTCCCGTAGAGAAAAAATTATTGGCCCGACCTCGCCCTGTCTAACAGCTAAAAGTTTGGCCCGGAAAAACGTCAAAATCTCTCGGCCCGAGCCCGGTCCGGCCCAAATGAATTGCTACAAAACGTTGATTTTTACGTCGATTTGGTTAAAAATTTGTCTCGCATGAGGAGTTCTGACAAAAATACTTATATTTGATTCTTATTGTCATGCTTCCAGTTTCATTTTTATAAAAGTTATTGCGATATATTTTTTTTTTATAAATCGCTATTTGTTGTATGTAAATGTTTCAGTTATTATTAATATAGTTAATCCATATTCCATGTATTGGAGACTTAGAAATCTAAAAAATGCTATACAGTAAAATCTTCTAAGACCGAATTGCATGGTAAAGAAAAAAATACGTTATAGACAAGCTCCCATCTTAGCAGGTGTAAATATATTATATCTTCTTTTCTCGTGTTTTAGTACATCCATTTTGTATGGATCAACATATTTTTCACGTTAAGAGAGGATTCTGTCATAGGCAGGTTCTTTTTCACAGGGGTGCAGAATATGTCCGATCCGGCGATCTAGGATCGGGGGAAATTTTAACCACCTGGGGAAATTTTGCAGAAACATATACAATTGATTTCGATTTTAACAACAAATTCCATAATTCCCTGAAATAGAAAAATTTCACTACAAATAAAATGATCCGTATAGTGACCTTCACAAAATCGATCTTGGAATAACATGTACCGTATATCAGGGGTGATTCTGTTCCGAATTTTCCGAAAAAATAAGGCATTCGGTTGCGAAAATTAAAAAAAAATCCTTCATCAATCTAAAAATTCGGACATAAAAATACCGCGAATTTGTCCTAGAATTACAGAAAAAAGCGAATTTTGTCACAAGATTGCAAAATAACCGCAATTTCGTCAAAAGATCGCGAAATGAACGCATATTTCGTCATAAGATCGCGAAATGAACGCATATTTCTTCAAGAGATCGCGAATTAAACGCATATTTCGTCAAAAGATCGCGAAACAACCGCGAATTTCATCAAAAGATCGCGAAACAACCGCGAATGTCGTCTAAAGGGGAGAAATAACCACGATTTTCATCAAAAGAACCCGAAAAAAACTCTCAACTTTCGTCAAATGATCGCGAAACAACCGCAAATTTCGTCAAATATGGCAAAACAACCGCGAATTTCGTCTAAAGGAGCGAAATAACCACGATTTTCATCAAAAGCACGCGAAAAAAACTCTCAAACTTCGTCAAAAGATCGCGAAATAACCGCGAATTTCGTCAAAAGATCGCGAAACAACCTCGTATTTCATCAAAAGGGGCGAAATAACCGCGAATTTCCTCAAAAAGAAGACGAAATAAACGCAAATTTCGTCAAAAGTTCGCGAAATAAACGCATATTTCGTCAAAAGATCGAGATGGAACCGCATATTTTGACAAAAGATCGGTAAAGAACCGCAAATTTTGACAAAAGATCGCGAAACAACCGCAAATATTGACAAAAGATCGCGAAACAACTGCACATTTTGTCAAACGATCGCAAAACAACCGCGAATTTCGTCAAAAGATCGCGAAAAAACCGCTAATTTCGTCTAAAGGGGCGAAATAACCGCGATTTTCATAAAAGGAACGCAAAAACTTGAAATTTCGTCAAATGATCGCGAAACAACCGCAAAATTTGTCAAAAGATCGCGAAACAAACGCAAAATTTGTCAAAAGATCGCGAAACGCGTATTTTATCAAAAGGGGCGAAATAACTGCGAATTTCGTCAAAGGGAAGGCGAAATAAACGCACATTTCGTCAAAAGATCGCGGAAAAAAACCGCAAATTTTGACAAAAGGTCGCAAAACAACCGCAAATTTAGTCAAAAGAGATGCGAAATAACCGCGAATTTCGTCAAAAAAAGGCAAAATAACCGTAAAAGTCAAAAGATCGCTACAAAACGCAAATTACGTCAAAAGATCGCTAAAAAACGCGAATTTCGTCAAAGGGCCGCGAAAAAAAACCATAGTGCTGGGAGTGGATTACCCCGCCCTTTCCCTACTCTGCTGTAATCTTTCAGAAAATTTGCTGTGAATTTCAGAATTTTTTTTTTCACTCAGAATCACCCCTGCTATATATACTCGCGCATAAGTTGAGAAATATTGGAAAAATAAATTTACTGTACCTACGATAATATAGCATTTACCGATTACATACCATAAAATTTTGGGGAAATTTTCATGTGGATTGGAGGAAATGTTGGGAGTCGAAACATTTTCTGCACCACTGCTTTTTCACACGATTTACTATGTTTTAATTTAGCTACATTTTAATAACCCTAGAAATGTACTATTCTTTATAAAGAATGAAATTAAATGCTTAATTGTTGAATAATGGCGATTTAAAAATGTATGCATTTTTGCAAAATTTTTTGGGCCAGGCTAAATTTTACTAATTTTTGAATGGACAAGGCCACGCCGAGACAATGATGATGAGATTTTCATGAAGACTATAAGTAAAACAATGATGACTATAAGTAAAACAATGATGACTATAAGTAAA
Source organism: Maratus speciosus (assembly GCA_963932465.1). NCBI lineage: Eukaryota > Metazoa > Arthropoda > Arachnida > Araneae > Salticidae > Maratus > Maratus speciosus. The sequence continues at coordinate 212,305,242 of OZ010787.1, forward strand.
ACAATTATGACTATAAGTAATTGGTGATTTTCTTATTATGTCCATTTTAAAAGGATGGAAAAAAAAGAAAACGAAAAAGCCTACGGCTTATTTGAAGTATCATTTGAGATAAAACGCTGCTAGTCTTGCAAGTGTCGCTGCTAGTTCAGTTATCTAATCGTATATCGGTAAACTACTAGGGTATGAATAAAAAAATCTTTCTATTGATGAAAGGTGGTTTTCTTCGAGCCTTGGAATTTCTTGCGTAAATGCGGATTAGGTTCCCTTAGAAAGACCCCACGGAGGGCACTCCCTCCCCTTCGGTCCCATACCCCTCGTGTAGATAATTGGCCGTCATAAACAACAACTATTGATGAAAGTTGTTGAAAAGACAGGGGACGGACGATTCTGGGAAACGAGAACAGTGGGTATGCTTTCAATCAATTTGTCAATTGTTGGGAAGCATCTTCCCTCTTCTTTCGAATCAGAAGCAGTAACCTTTTTCAAGCAGATTTCGCCTAAATTACAGAGATTTTTTTTCGGTAGAAAAATGCTATGAGCTTTGAATTTAGGGATGAATCACAAATACTTAAATATACAACGATTTAATTATTTTTAATTATTTGACATTTCTAGCATCAATGTGTTGTACGTATAACGCGATGACAATTGATTAATGAAAGGTTTTACTTCATAGGCATTCTCTATCACGCATTATATATAAGATAAATTTTCAACAAATGGGAAATTATACATTATGATTTAATAAATTTTGAATTATTTTTAAAAGATATACAGACGGTATTCGATTAAGCTTTTTCCCCCCTTTTTTGGAAGGGGGGAGGGATTACCATAATTTGTGAAATATCGAAAAGTTATTTTTGTGAAATTTATTACAATGTTATGAAAAATAGCAATTTGAAACGAAAGATGAAATCCACTTACTCAAACATAAAAATTGAACAAAACAAACATTAATTTCTTTAATTTCATCTGATAAAGTTCTTCTATTTAATAAAACTGTTTTGTTTGCAAAACTTATTTTTTAAAGACTAACATAATAAATATCATTTATGAAGTGTACGATTTCATTAAGGCTGTTCTTAACTGCTCTGCTCAACAAGCGCAAAACGTTTTGACACATTTACAAATTCATTTTTTAACGGAAAGGTATAAAATTGGAAAGCCCGGCCATGGAAGCGATTTGGAATCGAACTGTTTTTTCCATTTTTTGATCAATCAATTATCTATTGAGTTATAAGCGATTTTGATCACGTGACAAACACGTTTTTCGCCTGCTCTTGAGGGCTTTTTCTTCCCTCGCGCGGAAATTCGGTTCAAAACGCCCACTTTGACACTATTTTCTGAAAGATCTATTGCATTTCCAAAAAAAACGGCAAAAACAGCTCAATTACATAGTTCCTGAACAACAACACCACCTAGTTTCATGCATTTTCGAACAAAAATAAATTAAAACTTATGTCAGAAAGTTGCTCTTTTGGATTTGAGAACACACTTAATGAAGTGTATCATTAATGAAGTATAGGATTTAAAAAAAGTGTTCTGAGCTGTGGTATTTATTTTTTATATGCAGCTGATTATATATAAATATTACTGTTACCATTTATATCGTTAATATACATTCTATGGTTTGGATATTTGAAAATATTAATAATTCTATGCAAGAAAATGTTTGCAATTGCATAGGAAAGAAGAAAAATCCGGTGTGGGCTGTTTTCCCTATGAACAAGTTCATCATCTGTTTAAAATGAATTACATTCTTTTCACAAGTACTGTTATCCTTCTTTTACATAGATAAAAAAAAAATTGTGGGTGGGGGGAGGGGTTAAACACGGGATTGCGTCATAAGCAGATTCTTTTTCTCGGGTTTTGCTGTAATTTAATTTTATTGCCTAGAAATGCATATACCATCTACCCATCTTAAAGAATAATACTAAAAAAAATGCATGAATTTTAATTGTGGAATAATAGCGATTTAAAAATGCGTGCATTTAATTTTTTAAAAATTGGGCCGGGCCAAATTTTACTGATATTTTTACTAGATAGGCCAGAGTAGTGCTGGTCCAATGATTTTCAAATGAACTGGGCTGGAACGGGGACTGAAAATTTTTGCTAGTTCAGACCTCAAGAAGAATGCAGTCAAGCCCCGGCTTGGGTCGGAATATAAATCCAGTCCCGGTCCCGGCCCATCTCGTTCCGAACCTCTAGAAAAAAGTAATCCCCAAACCAAGCTCGAACCGAGTGTTAGGAAGGAAAATTGGGCCGGGCTCATGAAGACCCTTGCATCGAATAACCAAAAGATTAGTTCACAAAATTTTGTAAAGTTGGACAAAAAAATTCTTAAAAATCTAAAGAAAAAACGAGTTTTTAGTGATCTTCGCTCACTTTCATAGATGAGTTTGAGTTGCACGAGTTCGTTCCAAAAATTTTGAATTTCAACGTGAACTTGTCTCATTTATGAGAAATTGGGTTTGAGTTTGAATTAGTTCGTTTATTTTGTGAGCGTACCCAACACTGATATATATATATATATATATATATATATATATATATATATATATAAACTGAACTTTAAATATGTAATTTTTAAAATAAAGTCAAATTTCAATATTATTTTGATATAAATGAAAAAAGCAAGGCAAAAATTTTAAAACAAATTAACAAATATATATAAATAAAAAAATATCCCCAACTCTTAAGCCCCCCCCCCCCCCCGCGAATTAAAAAAAATGAAATTGACAATGTTATGTTAATTAGAATGTTGCATTATATACACGCTGACAATTTTGGGTCAGTGCGAAAATTAGATTGATTTTAAACCCGATTACTGATTTTGGACTAATACTGGCAATAACCAATGTCCAAATTCAAACTACTGGTTCTCACAAAGTCGCAAAAAGTCGCAATAAATCTCTTGGGATATGATTTTAAAAGGTGCATTCTACATTTTGTACTATAAAAGTCTAAGGAATTCGGAAGGACTTTTTTATATATCACTTTTTATGTACAAAAAGTCCTTAAAACTATGTATTTTTAAATAATTCCTCCCTTTTTAATTTAAGAGACTTTTGCAATCGAAAAATCGAATTAAATATGTAATTTAATGTTGTTTCATAGAAGTGCAAAGAATAAAACTACAAACTAACTGAAAAGGTCTTAGTTAGGGTGTGAATGCAGCGAATTTGCCTGAAATTCACGCAAAAACAGAACACGCTCAAAACTCCAAACTTCACATAATCACTGCGAATTCATGTGAGCTTATAAAACCAAAATATTACAGAATATAAATCTTCAGATATTTCTAAATACTGTGGAATTTATTTCATTTCGAAATACGAAACTTTGATTTTCTGATTTTTGGTCACAAAATCGCGATTTGGGACCACTGTCCGCCGTTCAAAACGCGAAAATCCGAAAAAACGGGACAATACGTTCACGTATTTTGCTATGAAAGGAAATGAAAACAATTCAAGAACAACGTCAAGCTTTCTTCATTTTATACGCTATAAAAAAAAGGCCATTTTTCGCCTTACCTCCCTCAAATCGGTGGGAAAACTACTTGAAGATAAACGAAGCAGCAACGTAATCGAGGTAATGTCTTAACAAACAAAGCAATTACGGCTATTGATGAACATATCCGGTCATTTCCCCTTAAAAAATCTCATTACAGCAGCAAATATATACAATATTTAGAAGCGAACCTAAATGTCAAAATAATGCATGAACATTTTTTAAAAAATACCCCCAATACCAATGCGTAAAATACGACTATTATAGAAAATATTTTAATGATAATCATGGCTACAGATTCCGTCGGCCACAAGTAGACGTTTGCTCGACTTGCGAAGAACTCGATGCAAAAATAAAAAGTTCATCTCTCAATGAGAATGCAAAGAGAGTGGCGGTTGCGGAAAAAATGTTACATCTTAAACGTGCTAAAAAGTTTTATAATAAACAGAAAGAAATGTTGGCCTTGTGTCAGGAAAGATAAGATGTAGGAGTCATTGTATTTGATTACATGCAAAAGCTGCCCATTCCTAAGATCCCAGTTCAAGAGATGTTTTATTTAAGTAAACTATGGCTGTATGTGTTTTGTGTTCACGAATTAAAGACGAAGTCAGCTGATTTCTGCACTTACCATTAGGGTGAAGCTAAACGGGGCCCGGGTGAAGTATACAGTTTATTGTGGAAAACATTATATAACATGGATCCCCCTGTCAAAGAACTACACATTTTTAGCGATGCTTGCGGGGGACAAAAAGAAATTAACACCCTTATAAGATTCTTTATCACTCTTGTTGCAATGAATCGTTTTGAAAAATATATCAATACTTTCCTGTGCGTGGCTATTAGTTTTTACAGTGTGACAGAAATTTTGGGACCGCTAAAAGACTCATTAGGAGAAAAGGCAGAATTTACGTTCCAAATGAATATAATAATCTTATTTTGGCACAAAAATCAGGGGTTTTTCAGTTAAACCCATTTCTTCTAACGACATACTTGATTTTAAAAACTCGTGGCAACGATGTTTCAAGAAAAGCTGTAAGTCATTAGACAAGGCAACAACATTTAAGATTTCGCAATATAGAAGCTTTGAGTATAGTTCAAGTCATAAAGGTTACTTGACATGTTCCGAATTTTCGATGGTTTCATTAAAGCTACATTTCTGTTCCAAAATCCTTCTACAATCCCGAAAATACCAGAAACTCCGGCATTTGTTACTAAAATACCCATAAATGAGAAAAAAATGAACGACACACAAAAAATAATCAAATATATTCCTGATGAAGTCAAAGATTTTTACGATATTATTCTGACCTGGCCAGCTACAAGATTCGAAAGTGAAGAAATAGATGAATAATAGATGTGTCCTTACGTTTTTTCTAATAAATAAATAGTTTTTGTCATTATATTGTTTATTATTTCAAATTATTTTGTATATAGTATATGATAAATTGGAAGAAGGGAATAAATCCAACACATTTACATGTACATATATAAATGAATATTATATATTTCAGCCAGCTCTATTAGTAAATAAATCAGAATTTATATTTTCTTCTTTATCATTGATATCACATGAGCCTATAAGTTGAAAGTAAAAAGTTATAAAGTTTTTTTTAATTATCTCCATTCTTATTTTTTGGATTTATTCCCTTCTTCCAACTGGTGGTTCAAATTTGAGGTTCATTCATCGGGTCTGTTAGTTTATTAATAAAAGAAGGTTTTTCTCGCTCTCTGTGTGTGTGTGTGTGTGTGTGGACGTGCGATGGCTAGGGAAATTTACTAAACGTAAGAGGCTGAAAATTTGCATGAACGTAGCCCAAGGTCTGCCATTGTCCACCCGAGGCTCATATTTTTAATATTTTGAAAATCTAGAAATATTAATTAGAAATCATAAACTGCAGAAAATTATTGATAAAGAGTAAAAATGTATGATTTATGAAAATATATACATTGTCTTGCTGTGTATTATTTGTGGTACACAGTGAGACAATTTTCGATACTCCGTTATGCTGCTTCTGTGCTTTTAGAAATAACTTTTTTAAAACCATTTATACATTAATGTGCAGCGCATTTGTGTAGCTTAAAGATCTAGCAAAATCTTTTTCAAAAGAATAAAAATCGTCGCCATTTGTTAAGTAATAATAATTTTCGTCTCGCTGTGTACTACCCTCCCTTACATTTGTTTTAATTTTAGGTATTATGTTTTCAGAGATATCGTCGAAAATGTAATGTTAAAATGCCCCCCCTCCCCCAATTTCCGAATATACTGAAACTAAAATTATGGAAAAATTAGGGGTAGTAGAAGTTTATTTAAACCTTGCAGGAATACTATAGCGATTACCTTAGGTCACATAGTTTTTGAGAAAATCGCATTTTTCTGTTACACACAAGTTTCACTTTGCGGGCGCTTGGCAAAGGAAGTTGATGGGCGCTCGAGGTACCTATCGTTACGGAAGTATAAAAGGATTGTTGATAATGATTTCGAAAAAAAATTGTCGGTAATTAGCCGACATATTAACCTTTAAAGACACGGGCCGTTTGGACATACATAAAGACACGGGCGGCGTACTCAATGCACCATCGGCTTTTGGCCAAGATAAAAACTTATTATTCTTTTAGCAATGATTTTTTGTAATATTACTGTTACTTATTAATATATTTATTGTATGAAACCCTCTGTACTCGAGTAATACTCTCACTTTACCTATTATTTATTTAACTGATCATTGTATCTCTGTGCTAAATTCAAAGAAATGCACTATGCTTTATATTTATAATTATTGAGGCTATTATAAATTAACATATTAGATTGATATTGAAGAAAGGTTAGTGTTGATCGCAGTATATTATAGTAGTTAATATTTATTTTCATATTCGGCATATAACGTGCGCCTTTAAATTTTGATCAATTTCCTTGCATCAAAAACGGGCGTTATACGCCAGGGTACAGGGTAATTATCTGTAAAATGAACTAAAATTTTGAAAGTATTTCAGAAAATAAAAATTCAGCTGTAGAATAAAAGCCCTATTTATTGGCTGAAAATTTTAAAGAATTTCGTAAAATGATTAGAAAAAAATCCTGTGAACAATATCAGAATTCGTTTTGTAGAATATCGCGCGAAAAATTTTATGCAAGACACATAATCATGCAAAAAACAAAAAAAAATATATTTTAAGTATTAGATAACAAATCAATGATTGAACAATTAAGTATCCTTCTTAAAGTTTTCTATATATTGCATAAAAAATCTGTGCCATGTTCGAAATACGAATACAATGAAATTCAACTTTTGATGAGTATGATGCACCTACAATGATCCGTTTGACACGAAACTTAGACCAATGCTTACATCTGAACCTTGCAATTACAGAAATCAGGAATCACCAAATAATAATAACAGTAATAGTAATAGTTATAGTAATAAAAGGGCTTTCAGAAATTAACTGTTCCCTGTGTATCTGCGTGGAGAAAAGAAAGATCTTACTTTAAGTGCCTATCATTAGTTTAGTACGGCACAAACAACCTGGGAAAATGCAAACAAGCTAAGCATGATGCATATTTTTTGCTTCATTTTTCTATATATGAATTTTTTTATTAGCCTCCTTTTACGCTAACTTTAACTAATCTACTTAAATCTTTATTTATTTTTTGTTATTGTAATATACCTAATTAATATAAAATTTATAATTTATTAAGTTAAATTTCACTTATAAGTAATTCAAGATAGTCTGCGTCATATATGTTATTGATATTCAACATTTAAACAAGTCCTCCGGTTCAGTCTGAAGAGTATGTGGATCTCTCTTTACGAAATGTTCTTCATATGTCACATGATGGTCAGACGTGATTAGTTTTCTCAGAGCATCGATGTCTTCGGGAGTCAGCGCACTTCTTGGTTGACACTCCAGAACATCGCCACTGAGATTCTGACCGCCGGAGAATTCTTTAAACCAGTTGTAAATTGTTGCCTTAGATGGTGCTTGGATACCAAACGTCGATTTTGATCTGTCGCTACACTGTTTCTGTGTCAAAGCTTCTCGAAAATCATAAAGAATCATGGCTCTGAAGTTCCTTTGACATAGCTCCATAACTGTGTCGTCAATTTGCAAAACCGGCCAACTCCTCAAAAATTGAAAATGTGTTTTTTCAGTTCTAAGTGGAGGTTTCTACTATCCGGAAACTATAAATCATGCCAAAACCGGTCAATCCCTGAGTTATATGCGTTTGAAAATCACGAAGTGCTGCAAAACCGGCCAAATCCTTCAGCCGGTGAGTTTCAAAACCGGCCATCTCCATATCCGGTAGATGACGCTTCTGCTCGACCCCACAATAACCTCTCACTTGTTGATTAAATTAACGTTATCGTGTTTTCTCTCGCCAGTGACTGCTCTCCCTTTGTGCATACAAATTTTCTAATAATTTAGCTTCGTGTTTTATCCGACTATGGAAAAGTTTATGGAAGAAGTGTCTACTAATCAACCAAGGAAGCGGCAAAGTGGACCTACGATGACGAAAAGATGAAAAGCCATAATTCAAAGGTACACATTTTGATAGTACACCTTTTGATAGTACACCTTTTAGTACACCTTTTGATAACCAGCGGTTATCATTTTTTGACGCTCTAGGCCAAAATCGTTTTTGCGCCCGCCCGCCCCCCTTCCCCCCACCCCTCCTTCATAAAACTATAAGTGAATTTTCTCTGATAAATTTAAGAATTTTTTAATCTATTTAATTAATTAATAATCCACTTAAATTTCATTTTATACATTTTAGTATTTTGAGGATTGTAGATTCGGAATGAACGAGCTTTTGTTACACTTAAAATCTGAGAGAATTTTGTGTTGGTGTATCGAAAAGTAAAAAATTGTTTTAAATGTAATCGTTACAAATTCATTTTTTATTTATCACTTTTCGTTAAAATTTTAAATTGTCCTTATTTCATTAAATTTAAATGCATTAAAGTTCTTAATTTTGTGAACCCTACCCAAAGTACGACACCTAGGCCATGGCCTAGGTTGGCCTTATGGGTAATCCACCCTAGTGATAATATAATACATAATTAATTAATAACATAACAGCATCATAGTTAGCATATTTTGATTAATTAATCACCATGAGGCCATAATATGTTATTAATATATTAACTTGCCTATGGTGATTCAGTATTCTTTTATCCCTACAGACCGTGTTTTAGCTCAAATTGAAAGGAGATTGATGAAAATCGAGTTCCTCGTTCAGCCTGCAAAGTATGAAGAAATTTTACCTGAACACGGAACAGTTTTCAAGCCACGGAACACCAACCATGATTGGAACAAGACCAGCAATTTCTTCCGCAAACCACCTGCACTGTAGCATTTCAAATTTGCTCCTAAGAATAAAATTTCATAACAAATTATAAAAATAAAGTGTTGGTGCAAGGGAAGGTCTTCTACAAATCTGAGGTAGAAGTCAGAAAGTCTGTTGTCAAGAGTAAGAGAACAACGAGTTATGAAAAGCAAGCTTCAGGTCGTGGCTCCGGATATCCTGGTGAAGCCTCTAAAACTTCGGGATGTCCAAAACTTACTGACAAAACATTTCGGACCAAATTAGGATGCTGACAAGCAGTTCTTTTTTTACAAAAATATATTATCATCAGCTTCTCGAGAAGCAGAAAGCAGAGATGATGAAGAAGAAAAACGCATGGATGGACCACCATGACGAAATTTGTGAGACTGTCGAAAACGATGAAACCACTAAAGTTTGAAATTGTACATATACATAGTATGATTTTTGTTTAAGTTTTTAATATTTAATAATTTTATTTAAAATAATAGCATGTCATTTAAATCATTTGTTTAGGGACATTTAAGTCAGTTTTAACAGCTAATCAGTTACTTTTAACTATTAGTCAGTTTTAACAATCAGTAACTGTGTAAAAGTCGTTTTACGTTAATAACTTTCCTGAAGTTCTTTTTGTTAAATAACATTTAGTTGGATAAAACATTTTTTTGTATTTGCTACCCCTAAAAACCCAATGTCAGATTAAATTTAGCAAAAAGTATTTTCTAATTTGTTGCAAAACCGGCCAACTCCAAAGTAAGTTGCAAAGGTAACCAAATCCAATACAAAGACTTAAATAACCCCTCCCTTCATGTGCCCCTGCCACCTTTTTTCATGTTTTCAAATATACTGCCCTAATGACTATAAAACTGGATAGTTTTGGTTCCAAACTTTACTTGGATAAGTGTGGCAAAAAATCAGCTTTCCTTAAAAATTTTATTTTTTGGAGATGGCCGGTTATGCAACTAGACGACACAATTATTTAGCACTTCTGATTTTCGAAAAATCACAGTAAATAGAATTTTACAGCTTTTGATGTTCTGTAAATGCAGACATTCCCGTAACTTTTCGAATTTTGATAAAATTCGTCTGCGCTGAAAGCAGCTGTTTTTTCGTTGCTAGATTCTAAAAACTTAAGTACTGGCCCTCGTAGATAACATGTAATTTAATTCATATTAAACAAATTTTTTTCTCTCCTTCTAAGTTATTTCGGCATTATTTTGGTGAAAAAGAAATTCATGGGAATTGTTTTGTTTAGGTTTATCAAATGTAATTGATTGGATACAATGCAATTATATAAAAATTTGTTGAAATTATAGTTTTTGCTGTTAACAAACTACGAGAGCAACATACAGGAATCCAACCAAGATACTTACAAGTTGAATACACTGTCGCAATCATGTTCGAAATAGTTCAGTACTCCGGACCTTATTATCATGACAGATTTTGAATGTTTTTTATCTGTCAGAAGTATTCTGTTGAATGCTTTTGTGAATCCCTGTTAATTAACTATGGGAACTACATACTTTTTAAATCACAGGCTATCTAAGCCTGGGAGCTAATGTGCCCGCAGGTTCTGTATGTACGTATGTATGTACGTAACGCGATAACTCTTGATATACGATTTGCTTCAAATTTTATAAATAGGTTCATTCTGATAAGGCGTTTCCCTGATTAGTTTTGGGGATTCATTTGTTAAGTATAAAGGGGGAAACGGGAGACTACCTCTTCTTTATGTAGATAAATGGGTTATGCAGAATTATCCGATTTGCTTCAAATTTTGGATGTAGGTTGATTCTGATAAGGCGCTTCACTGATTAGTTTTGGGGGTACATTTGTTAAGTGTAAAGGAGGAGAACGGGAGGCTAATACTCCCTTAATTTGGATAAATGGGTCTTTCATGCAGAATTATCCGATTTGCTTGAAATTTGGCATACCGGTTTATTCTGATAAGGCGCTTTCCTGATTACTTTTGGGGCTCGATTGGTTAAGTATAAAAGGGGGAACGGGGGGGGGGCTAATCTCCCTAATTTAGCTAAATGGGTTTTTTGACGATTTCTCAATTTTTCGAGTGCATTATTCTTTGAAATAAGAGTATAATATACAATTAGTGTAAACAGCCTGTTTAGTGTAAACAGCCTGTGAGCTCAATGCCATCAGGCATTGGGCTTACTGGGCATTTTTCTTGTTATTTGCTATTTTGTTATTTCTTGCTTTGTTATCTTGTTATTTCTTGCAACTGTGCATTTTTCTTGTTATTTAACTAATTCATCCACGGTACTTGCAAGATCAACAGCTTGTTACAATTAGATTAAAATTGGTTTAGTATTTTGGTAAAGTTATACTGATCTCAAATTCTGCATATTATCTGCTTTTGTGTGTTCGTAGTAATGAACTCGTGTAAGATACTTACAAGATCAATACAATATCCAAAATAGGTTCGGATGGGTTCAGTATTTTGGACATTATTGTGATGATAAATTTTATATGTTTTTGATTTTGTGTATCCTTGTAAATTAACTATAAAAGCTCATACTTGGTTACCAAACTCATCCACGTTACTGATATGATCTATAAGTTGTCTCAATTAGGTTCTAATTGGCTCAGTATTTCGGACATTATCATAATCCCAAGGTTTTAATTATATTGATAGTTAAATACACTGCTGGCCATCCAAAATGCAACACCATGAAGGGATCAACCAAACAGCGTAAAATTTACATCATGTATACACCTCGGTAGGATATGCAAATGATTGCAAATTCAGCGCTGGCGCACATCGTGGGAGACTGCAGAGCCCCTTCCAATTTGTATATAAAGGGAATAAAGACTGTCGTTTTTGAGAACAACAATTGTTTTCTCGTGCGATTTTTTGTGTGTTCAGATTCAGTATGCCTCATAGAAGAACACGAGCAACGTTCGAGCACGTTTCTGATTTTGATCGCGGAAGAATTGTTGCATTTAAAGAATTCAAATTATCCTTCCGAGAAATTGGTCATCGTATTGGACGTAGCCAAGAAACAGTCATGAGAATATGGAATCGGTGAATGCAAGAGGGAACGACAGATCGACAGGAGCGATTGCAACCACTTCATAATACCACTCCACTGGAAGACAGGATATTGTGCGCATGGCACTGATGGAACACACTGCCACATCCGCAACCATAACACAACGAATTCTGTCTCTAACACATCAATGGGTGTCCGCACGAACAGTTCGAAATCGTTTGCGATACAGTGAATTGTCCGCTAGGCGTCCATTGCTTCGCATACATTTGGCATTAAACTACAGGCGTTTGCGTTTACAATGTTCCGCTGAACGGAAGAGATGTACATCCGAAAGGCATAGCATTGTATTTTCGGATGAATCACGCTTCTGCCTGCTGCATCACGATGGTTGAATTAGAGTTTGGAGATACCGTGGGGAGAGGCTGCTCAACTGCTGTATTAAGCATGATCACACTGGTCCTGCACCGGATGTTATGATGTGAGGTAGTATTGGATTCAACTCCCGAATTCCCTTAGTACGCATTAACGGTATACTTACCAGTCAGCGCTATATATCTGAGGTTTTGCAACCTGTTGACCTCCCTTACCTTCAGGGCTTGCCTACGGCCACATTTCAACAGGGCAATGCACGATCACATGTTGCATGTAATGTTCAAGCTTTCTTGTTAGCTCACCCTATTCCATTGTTACGTTGGCCTGCTTGTTCTCCAGATCTATCATCCATCTAGCATGTCTGCTCAATGATTGGAGATCACCTATCCCGGAATGTAGCACCTGCGACTACACAAGATGAACTTAGGCTACGTGTGGAGACTGCGTGGGATGCCATTCCCAACAACACATCCAACGCCTCTTTCACTGTATGCTCCAGCGCGTAACAGCGGTTATTGACAGACGTGGGGGTAACAGTTCTTAGTGATTTACCCGTCTACGTCACTTCAAAGAAGGTTGAATTTGGAATCAAATAACACTATTACTATGTGTAATCTCTAAAATAAATTTGGCTTTGATATCTCTTGTCTTTCTTGGTGTTGCATTTTGGATGGCTGGCAGTTTAAATAAACAAATTCATTCCAATAGGTCGATTTCTAAAGAAATCAACCTAAAAACAATGAAAACTAGTCCCTAAACAATCCAATAACTATACTTTATACTAACTGCGAAGTAACCCTTTATGTTATATATGTATTTTACAACATCTTTCGAGGTTTTTTTTTTTTTACGGAAAATACTTAGCAAACGAATTTTTTAATTAATATGTCAAAGGCAAAAGGTAAAAATGTAATTATTATCATTTATAAATCTTAATTACACTTTCAAATCACTGTATGATTCCTTAAAATTAATCAACTATTTCAACTATGTTTTTGTGAATTGAAAGATTGGTTGATTGATAGATTCTTTCCGATTTTTCCAGTTTTCTCATCCACCATTTTAGACAACGGAATGTGAAAAACTTCAGATTGTAGCCAGAAATGTTTTCTATCGGCTTCTTTTTATGCAGCAGATTCTGAGCATATTCCGGACAAAATGAGAGAAAATGAGAGACATGCTGGCAAAAACTTTTTCATGTTATTTTTGACTCTATGCCGCCAAAATAGTAGGATGCAGAGTTGAGCAAATTTGTAATCTCAATTACCCGCAATATAATTACAAGTTAATTGCATGTAATTGATTATAGCTACGCACATTCAAACGCAGAAATTTTGTCAAATAATGGGAGGGTGCTATTACGGCTACAGTGCTGCAAGAATTTTTACGGCATGTAATTTAACTATAATTAATTACATACGATTAAATTATAATTACATTGCAGATAATTACAATTACAAAATTGCCCAACTCTAAGGATGAACTTAGAAATAGGCATTTTTCTGAAAATCTCAGACAAGCGTTCCTATTTTATATATTAGTATAGATATAGATAAAATCAATCGTGCTATATACTACAAGAAAAGACAAATATATCTTAATTTAGGAAAGTATAATATAACAACAAATGGAAATATTCAATAACCTCTTCCGAGTTGACCACGGTTCCGAAAACGTTCTTTATCTTTAGAAATCTCAGAAACTAATATATTTTCGAGATTTAAAAAAGTATTTATAAATAAAAAGTTCCTTTTTGTGCTACTGATTTTCGGAAACATTTTTGGGTAGATTTTATAATGCCTTAATCAGTTTTCTCAACCAGAAATATACGTTTTTTGGATGCTTATCAATTCTCAAGTAAGTATTTTCATGTTCAACAAAGAGGTTTTACAGACAAACAGGATAAATTAACAGCATTAACATTAATATTAGTATTCTTTCGTTACTATTGAATGAATAAATTCAGTTACACAATTAAAAACGTTTTATTGAGAATTAATAGCATCCTAAAAACGATATTCTGGTTTGAAAAACATGATTAATGCATTATAAAAAAACACTCGGAAACGTATCCGAAAATCAACGGCAGCAAAAGAAACTTCGTTTTCATAAAAGTTCTTTAAATCGCGAAATAGTATTAGTTTCTAAAGAAACAGGACACTTTTCGGAAATTGTTACTGTCTATTTTCATAAGAGGTTCTAATATATTTTCGTACATTAAAAAACAGTCCAATTTTTCTGAAGGAGCAAAAAAATTGGCCAAAATTCATTTCATACAGATATTAAAAAAATTAAATGCATGTTGCTCTTACTAATTTTCCTTTAGTATTGAAACACATTACATAAGCTTTCTTTCTTTCTAACCGATGACCAGGCCCCTACCTGCCGGGATGCCCCAGCTTAACGGGTTTAGTACCTGGCATCGGGGCGAAAGACCGCCTAACCTGACATCATTGCCTCGATCGTCATCCTATTTGCAGTGCCTACCATTACATAAATTACAGGGTACAATAATTCTGTTTTTTCGAAAAAAGGTTTTTTTTTTTTATAAAGACACCATCACAATAAAAAAATTGTGAAAATGGAAATTCGAAGCAGGGTCCTGTTTACAAGTAAACTCGGTATTAGGCTTATGTAAGATATGAGGAAAAAAGATTCTTTTTTGAAAAAGGATATCGATTGTACACGGTTTGTCGAATATCTACCAAAATTATTGGCGAATTACTCTTGAACTTCTGGGATGTAAAGAACATGTTTGATTCCATATTTCGGTGAAAATTTAGTCGCGAGGACAATTTAGGGGCTAATTATAAATTTAATAATAAAATAATATTTTCGATCATATATGTAACAGAAAATGCTGAAAATGGCTTGTCACTGTCAGTCATTTCATTTAAATATCGCGAAGATTCACAAAGTTGGGGGCGATATAGTGAGTTGCTTTATTATAAGGGATTTTTCACAACTTTTCAATCAGCTCACTATATCTTTCTGAGTTTTCCCAATATTTGACTGGACTTTTTATAGAGTTTTCCCAAAATAGCTGACTACCAAACTATGAAATAAAAATTTCGAAATCTTCCACGCATGCGCAATTAAAAATTATTTCATATAAACGCCCATATCTCATCAAATATTCAAGATATTCATGTTTTAATTGCAGTATACTGTTGCAACTCTTCTTTGTCAGGTTTTCGGAAAGTTATGTTAAATTTGGTAATTCTGTGTGCTATAAACAAAAAAACTTTTGAATTTTTCACACACAATAACATATTCACAAATATAAGTGCTATGCTTACACAAATACACACAAACATTGAATAGGACCCAAATAGTCATTCAATACAATGACAGACCACTTTCTGCATTTTCTGTTACATAGGTGATCGCAAATATTAATTTATTATTAAATTTATTATAACCTTCCTAATTGTCCTCCCAACTAAATCTTCACCGAGAAATATGAAATCAAACGTGTTCTTTACATTCCAGAAGTTCAAGAACAATTCGCCAAAAGTTTTGGTAGACATTCATGTACAAACGAAAACGTCAAGTCCCTGTTCCTTAACTTTTAAAGGCCAGTGTATTGCGGATTTTGAATACCACTATTTACAAATAGCAGTATTCACCTTAATAAGTTGTAGAATCCTCGGGATATTACTAATAGAAAATAATGATATTTAAAAACAGTAATTACCCGCAGTAGTGTGTATTTGCGGGTTTGGCGCCCCCTGCGTTGCGTCTGTGGAGGATGTGGCGTGCCGTGGAGGTCGGTGGAGGCTCGTGGAGACGCGCGCTGATAAGAGTCGGTGGTGGAGGAAACGCATGTCGGTGGTGGAGATAAGAGGGAGACGTGTTGTCGGGAAACTGAATAGAACTAGTATTATAGTACGAGGGTATTTATTTTGGAAAAGGAATGAATTAGCGAGACTTTGAAAATATTTTATTTAACGGAGATAAAATTATTTTTCGAATTTTATTTTGTGGAGATAAGTCTCTTATAGTACGAGGATATTTTATTTATTTTCGAATTTTATTTTCAGGAGTTAGAAAATATTAGAGAATACTATTATTTTACGGATTAAATTTTAGAGATGTTAGAATTATTTTAGGAATTTTATTTTTGGTGTTAGAATTATTTTAGGAATTTTATTTTTCGAACTTTATTTTAGGGGAGATAGAAATTTTTTTCGAATTTTATTTTCAGGTGTTAGAATTATTTTTTTTTTCTTTTAAAAGTACTTAGAGATAGAAATTATTTGCAAATTGAATTTTATTTTTCGAATTTTATTTTGAGGTGTTAGAAAATATTCGAGAAGAATTTTATTTTCGAACATTATTTTAGCGGAGATGGAAATTTTTTGCGATCTGAAAATATTTTAGCGTACTTAATTTTTATTTAAAAATCCTAATTTTACTAGTTAGAAAATTTATTTTAGCGAAATTTTATTTTCGAATTTTATCTTTAGGCGTTAGATTTATTTTTTTTCTTACGAACTGAATTTTATTTTTATGTGTTAGAATTATTTTACAAATTTTTATTTTCAGATGCTAGAAAAATATTTAAGAAGATTTTTTTTAATTTATTTTTTCGCGCGAGGTATGAATTTTGTGAGAAATTTTCTTTTAAAAAATACCTAGCGATAGAAAATTTATTTTGAGAATTAAATTTTTGAGGAGATATTTGAGCGAAATATTTTTTAATTTAGGAACTTAATTTTTTATTTTTATTTTGGGAGTTGAATTTATTTTCGAACTCAATTTATTTTTCAGGAAAATGTTTTATATTTTGAGAACTTTTATTTATTATTATTTTTTTTTTCGTATAAAATGTATGAGTGTTATAAAATTGGGAGTATTAGTCTTAGAATATACCAATATTTTATTTTGGAAATGTACTTAGTGGTTGATAGGTGCTGCCGTCTTTCGTTTAAAATGTAATTTAGTGGGTAATATGAGATTATAAAGTGGGAATTCGCGGGAAAGGATTTATGATTTTTATATTGGAAATGCATTTAGCGGAGATACTAAATTTTCAATGGAAGACTTTCTGATGTGTGTTGTTCGAGAAGAGGTATTTTTACGTGATGTATTATCATGTTCGTGTTAATTTTTGAGGATGTGTACTTTAACATGGCGATAGCTTGATTGAAATTTATTTTGTTTGCATGCACAAAGAAAATTTTTCAAAGACATGAAAATAACTCGAAGAAATTATTTGACTTGTAAAATATTTGAAGAATTGAAAATGATTTCATTGCTCAAAGATGAGTTGAAAAATAATTGCATAATTCGAAGAAATTATTTGACTTGTAAAATATTTGAAAATGTTTCCATTGAAAAATATTTTGCAAGTCAAATAATTTCTTCGAGTTATTTTCATGTCTTTCAAAAATTTTCAAGTCAAATAATTTCTTCGAGATATGCAATTATTTTTCAACTCACATTCGAGCAATGAAATCATATTCAATTCTTCAAATATTTTACAAGTCAAATAATTTCTTCGAGTTATGCAAAGATTTTTCAACTCACATTCGTGTAATGAAATAATTTTCAATTCTTCAAATATTTTACAAGTCAAATAATTTCTTCGAGTTATGCAAATATTTTTCAACTCACATTCATGTAATGAAATAATTTTCAATTCTTCAAATATTTTACAAGTCAAATAATTTCTTCGAGTTATGCAAATATTTTTCAACTCACATTCATGTAATGAAATAATTTTCAATTCTTCAAATATTTTACAAGTCAAATAATTTCTTCGAGTTATTTTCATGTCTTTCAAAAATTTTCAAGCCAAATAATTTCTTCGAGATATGCAAATATTTTCAACTCACATTCGAACAATGAAATCATTTTCAATTCTTCAAATATTTTACAAGTCATATAATTTCTTCGAGTTATTTTCATGTCTTTCAAAAATTTTCAAGTCAAATAATTTCTTCGGATTATGCAAATATTTTTCAACTCACATTCGAGCAATGAAATCATTTTCAATTCTTCAAATATTTTACAAGTTAAATAATTTCTTCAAGTTATTTTCATGTCTTTCAAAAATTTTCAAGCTAAATAATTTTTGTGACTATTTTTCAAGACTCGTTTTATAGGAATGGTCCATTTCACAAATACAACTTTCATTACTTTGAAATAATTTGCAACATGCAAAGCAAACATGTATAAAGAGACTAATGAGAATGAATTTTAAATTGACTTTCCGCTGAGAGAGAAAAAAATATCTTCTAACACTCGATCAAGAAAAATTTCAGCGAAAGCATGTTACGAAATATCAGGAAATACATTCGAAAACGAGCATCCCTTTTTCTAGAAAAGAATCGTTTCACAAATACATCATTCAATACTTTGAAATAATTTCCAACAGGCAAAACAAAATTTTAAAGACTAAGTGAATGTAATCTAAAGAAAATTAAGTTATTTCTAAGATCAACACTTGATGAAATTTAAACAATATAAAAATATATTACTTATTATTATAAAAATCAAATAATGATCTAATTACAGTTAGCAGTTGGTGATTTTAAATATCTAATTAATTAAAAGTAAACTTACATTACAGGAGAGGTATCAAAAACAGGCTCACAAAAGTTTCGGATAGCAATGCTATACACCACAAATGTCTAGCTATTCTTATCGCTTAGTGACGTCACTGAATCATGAATCATGTGATTTGCGATATTCACCACTCACATGATAAAAGGAGGTCTTGATATCACGTGATTTTTTGTTTAACTGTTAAGAAATCCACCATTTTGTCTCAATCAGGTGAAGGAAGAGATATGCTAAAAGTATATGGCTTCAGGTAAGCTAAATTTTTCTCTATGTATTTAAAACGTATAAGTAAAAATGTTTTCAAATGTATTTTGTGAAGGAAAGCTCATTATTGACACAAAAGTCACATTGTCGTATCAAACCTTGTTAGTGAGTGGAAAAATCATCATATATGAAATTGCAAAAACAATCAAGTCTCTTTTAGTTTAAGTAAATATAATAACAATAAAATAAAACGCATTCAGTTCATCAAAAAAAATTGTTAAAGAAGATATTGAAAATAATTAAAACATGAAAATTTCAGGGAAAGTTCATTGGTGACACATAAGTCACATTGTAGTGTCAAATCTTGTTAGTGACTGGAAATACCATCACATATGAAATTGCTAAACTGTTACAAGTAATTTATAAACGATAGTTCAGAAGTTTTCAACATTTTCAAAAGTCAACTCACTCATAATTTGGAAAAATATGAAACGTTGTTAATATGCGAGATAAAATATATATATATATATATATACAAACTCTAAGCTATTTCACTCAAAAATATTTTCAATAGTTACAAAATCAAGTACATAAGTAAACAGAGTTTAAACAAGGTGTGTTAAAATTTAAAGCTATGCCAAATTTAACTAAAGACAGTTTTAAGTCAAAATTATTAAAGTCTATGATTAATAAGTATGTCTCTGCAATCAGGAAAATTCGCAAAGAAATAAATTCATATGATTTTATGTGAATAACATGCTATTTGAAACTTGTGTAAACTTAATTGAAGAATTATATGATTCAAAAACCGCAAATGAATCTATTTATAATAAGAAGTCAGCATTACATTCCATTGATTAATACTCATTAATAGTTAATTGATGAAACTTAAAATTATTATGACAACATTACTCTTCTTCGAAAGATAAACTTAAGCAAGTTCGAACATAGTTATCTGCGAGCGTGCATTATTCAACGATAATCTCTCTCGAAAGGGAGACATTCAGTCTGCTTCGATCCACTATCTACGAATGAAACCAGATGACGATAAAAGGTTAGTTACACAAGGTTTAGCAGAGAAAATCTGTCAAAGAAATGATTAAGGTGGAAATGTAAAACTAGTTAGGTAAATTTATTGTTACAAATCTCTTAAATCAAATATTTTATGTCTTATATTTTCCGTTAACTAATCGTTGAATTAATTATTTTTCTTTTACCATGTCAATCGCAATATTTTTAAAACTCAACTAAGTTTCAGTATGTATAAGATGATCTGCTAATTAACTAAATGGGGATATGTGAAACAATTTTCATGTGGTATATCATTATTATTATTATTACTATTATTATTTGAATATTATTATTATTATTATTTCACTGCTGAATTTTAATTTACTTACTTACTCTTTAAAGCAAATTTTACATTTCATTTGCTTATGTGATGTTAAGAATATTTTAAATGTTATTATTATCATTATTACTTCCCTATTAATAGTATTTCAGCATGCAAATTTAATTTTTAAAACACATGTTACATTTCTTATGTGTTTCTAAGAAGAAATTAAATGTTTACTTTAATTTATAATCTCTCATTTTTCCAATGGCAGCACTTTATTTTTCGTATTTCGATGTCGTTATCTCTTATTTCTTTGCATATACTTATTTGAAGACAACATCTTTTAATTTTATTTCGTTATATACATGTAACTTTATTTAGTGCCAACATCATTCAATTTTATATTGTTATATGCATTTCCCCTTTTCAGTGAGAATACTATAATAATCTTTATTCTGTGGCAACACTTTATGCGAAATCTCGTCTATAGGAAAGTAGATCTTTCCCTCGAAAATTGTCTGACACTCGTTCAATTCCAAATGATCTAAAATTATTATAATGTCTCTCATTCGCTAATAAAATTTCTCGAGTAACATATAATAGAAAATTTTAAAAGAAAATAAAATATTTTTCCAAGTAAATAAAGTAAAAATCATTCACGCAACAAAAATTTAAAATATCATCATGTTATAAAACGCTTCCGCTAAATTTTCTATCTTCCACTTGTTTTAAAAGGAAATATATAGATCAAAATTTAAAACATTTCCAGACAGTTTTCTATTTACCATAGCTGCCAACTTGTACGGATTTTTGCTGCCACTAAAATTTAACAGAAAATTTTGCCAAATTCAATCGCCGAATTGCAGTAAATGTTGACAATAAAATAAGGCATAAATTTCTGTTAAATTTTAGTGGTAGCAAAAATCCGTACAAGTTGGCAGCTATGTATTTACTGTTGAATTAAAATTGAAAAAATCTTTCCTATGACATTTACCAAAATCAACTAAAATATTTTCTTTGTGCATGCAAACAAAATAAATTTCAATCAAGCTATCGCCATGTTAAAGTACACACCCTCCAAAAATTAACACGATCATGATAATACATCACGTAAAAATACGTCTTCTCAAACAACACACATCAGAAAGTCTTCCATTGAAAATTTAGTATCTCCGCTAAATGCATTTCCAATATAAAAATCATAAATTCTTTCCCGCGAATTCCCACTTTATAATCTCATATTATCCACTAAATTACATTTTAAACGAAAGACGGCAGCACCTATCACCCACTAAGTACATTTCCAAAATAAAATATTGGTATATTCTAACAAGGAGAGGGCCAACCTTGTTAATCACAGATTTTGATTATTTTAATATATGTTGTAGGGTAGACACCCCTTAGTGTCATTTTCAACGGATTTTATCCAATGCCCCTTAGTTCTTGAAAAACCAGGGGGTCTAATATTAGTAGACAACTTAAATACTTACTTCGCCGCAAAAATGACAGGTTAGTCGTAGCTCAGTTGGCATGGCATTTGCCGGCTGATCCGAGGACCCGGGTTCGATACCTGAATGCGCTACATTTGTTTTTCTCATCTTTTGTTTTATAAACATAGTTGTAATTATAATTTAATAATTTCAATTAAAAATTTTAACACCAACTATTAATTATAATGTTAACAAACTTAAATTTATCATTTCTTATTTGTAAACTATTATTTCTCATCCATTAAAGAGGTTTAAAAAGAAATTGGATCTATTATTGAATGATAAAAATTCCAAAATCGTGACAAATTCTGTTGTGGTGCCATCTAGTTATGATAAAAAAAAAGGAATATTCAAATAAAATAAAAGCAGAAAAAAGATAAAGGGGAAAGAAAAATAATTGAAAGTGCAAGCATACTTAATACAAATTTAAAAATCTTTAATATGCAAAAAATCGGTTGTAATTTAATTCTGATGCTAATTTTTAATATGATTATGCTTGTTACTTTAAAAACAGAATAATAGTATTATCTCATTGACTTCCTTTGTTAAAGCAATGCGTAAATGATGTTTCTTTAAAATCACGAATTGACACAATTGCTCAATATCATTGCATCGATAAAGAATATATGAAATACATTTTAAAAGTGATTTTTTATAAAAAAAAAAATAACAGTTTTATGAT
Source organism: Maratus speciosus (assembly GCA_963932465.1). NCBI lineage: Eukaryota > Metazoa > Arthropoda > Arachnida > Araneae > Salticidae > Maratus > Maratus speciosus. The sequence continues at coordinate 212,327,734 of OZ010787.1, forward strand.
GTTTTATTACAACTATTCAGTTAAAAGTAAAAAAATAAATAGGTTAAAATTATAATTGCTATAGAATATTAAAAATTTTAATTGACAGTGAGATTATTAAGTTACGCTTACAAGTACATTTATAAAAAAAATGAGAAAAACAAATGTAGCGCACTCAGGTATCGAACCCGGGCCCGCCAATCAGCCGGTTAACACCTTACCAACTAAGCTACGACTGACCTATCATCGTTGTAGCAAAGTAAGTATTTAAGTTGTGTACTAATATTAGACCTCCCGGTTTCTCAAGAACTAAGGACTGTGAAGAGGATTCAGTGGGGTTCGTTTACTTAAGTGCAAAAACTCCAACCATATTACAGGAACTATGAAAATTTATTCAACATTTTAAATTTAAAGTTACAAAAGAGATCTTTCTCATAATTAATTAAGAGTGAGAGAGAGAGTAAATATTTTACAAGGTACGCCTGGGCGTGACCCACAGACCGTGAAGGTCTTACATCCTTTTACTTTCGAGATCAAAAGTTGAGTGAGTGATTTTACAAGAATCATATCACACTCGTCGCTACACTTCGCCAAATTCAAACATTGGCTCCCTGAACGAACTGTGTTCAAAGGTTTTATTCGCGAGCCAAATGATTATCCCAAAAATCCAGCAACCCCGATGAGAACAATGAAACGCGTCATGGAAAATCGTTGCCAGTCCACAAATCCTGGGAATCATTATCTATGCGAAATGATTACGTTAAAAATGCCCGCAACATACAATCGCGAAATGCCAAGAAAGGCATCTGGTAAAACCAACTGACAAAAAGATTTAACCTCCATGCAACGTGATTTTAAAAACCGCATCTCATTTCGATGTGAGAGACGGCAGAAACATCTGGGAGGTGTTTATATTACAGACTGGCATTCGCTTAAACAAGTGTTACTTAAAATTACATACTGCAGACCGATGAAAGGGAAATATGCAGGGACTCGCATAAAATACATTCCTTTCACATTCGTTGTTAAAAGATTTTCAACGGTTCCATCTTAGCAGTGATAAGGAAGCTTTTCTCTGCATGAAATTAAATGAAAAGATATTGTTACTAGCAGCTGCAGTGGAACAGACAGATAAGGAAAAAAAAGAAAAAAAGAAATGAATCTTTGAGCGGCGTGAAATAAAGATGTTTTTAGAGAAAGAAAGAAAACACATTAATAAAATCTGGATGTTTTTGAGAAATGAATTTAATCACCTATTTCATTATAGGAAAGAGGGGGGGGGGGAAGGCTAATATGATCTAAAAGTAAGAAAGTTATGTTTTAAATTAATTTTGAATAAAAAAGATAGCTATGGGACAGAAACGCTGTCACATAACTCACCCCCACAACAGAAGAAAGCTGAAACGTGTACGTTGCAGCTTTATATCTACTTAAAATCCTTTGTCCACCTTCGCACTTACAGAATATGTATCATGACAAAATAAGTAAAATTAACTATTTAAGTTGATATCTACCAAGAAACTTATTTTAACTTCTCTGTGAAACTATTTCCCGTTAGCTCCTGTAAAATATTTTATACAACTATAAGTAAGTAGAAAAAAAAAATATTTGCTTTCTTTCAAAACAATTCACAAGAACTGTGTTATGTCCATGACTGAGCGCTCATAATATTCAAAATAATCTTTTTTTTAATTAAATATTCTACAAAATAAAAGGGCCACATTAGTTGATAACACAGGATCCTATATTTAAATTTTTTGTGTGGCATTGTATTTGTGGCGCTGGTACCAGCATTTTAGTCATGTAACAATTCATATAGAGAAGCATTTACTATATTTACGACTTCTCAAAAAATTAATCTTACATGAGATCATAATATTAAATAAATGCAAGAAAATAAAAAAAAAACAAAGGACAAAAACACACCAGAAAAAAAAATTGTTACTTTAAGGAAAGATGAATTCTTTCATAAAATTGAAGCTTATTTGTATTATCTTAGGTTGCTTCATTACTGGCATAAGAAACTTACAAAAATTTGTGCATAACGCACAGGACTACCAGAGACAAAAATTGTGCAAGCTGCACTCGCTCAAACAAGTGTAGCCCTAAATATTGAAATTTTGTGAATTCTAGAGGCATCAGCTTATGGCTTCTGCCTTAAATAATAAGGGGTAGTTTTTTTTTAGATTCCTGCAATTTAACTAAGTCCCCGGTTTCCAAAAAAAAAATCACAGTATGGTATAATTTAGCATTTTATGAATTTTTACACTGCCATCCTGACTTTCCGTGTATTGATCAAAATTTAACCCCTGGCAAACTTATAAAAAAATTAATAAGAAATTGCATACAATTTTATATAGTGTAACAAGATATCTTACTCGATCTGCCACCTGCAAGTAAGAAGTATCCAATGAAAGTGTAAAAAAAAAATGTTGCATGTTAACAGTAAACAAATTCGAAATGTATGTGTAGTTTAATATATCATGTGACGGATAACTCCTAGAAACATTAAAATCTTTGTATAGAGACAAAGTGATGATGCCATTGATATGTTCTGGCATTATGCAAACGCAAAAAAAAACTGTTAAAAAGAAGTATTTTAATATTGAAACATGGTGTAAAATTTAAAAGATAGGAAAGTAAAAGGAGAAACAGTATGTGTGTGGAGGGAGGGGGGGGGGAAACTCCCAAACTCACGAACTACTTGTAATGCAACACATGAACAAAAGTGTACGCAAGCATACACAACGTGTAAGTAAACACATGAACAAATTGTATAATATCACATGAACTATATGTATTAATGTCTCAATGAACTAAAATTGTAATGTATTTGCCCACAAAATAAACAGACAGTATATGTGTAATAACCCAAGACACTTGCATACGAGTGAGATTCAATTAGATAATTAATGAGTTATCATCAAAATGTAATGAATAAGGGTTAATAAAACAAATGAACTACTTGTAATGTGTGTGTAAACTCTGGTTAAACTCTAAACCAGCCAGTGTGTACAACTCAATGAACTACTTGTAAGAAAAAAAAAACAAAAAGAAATACTGCCGAATAAATCGCTAGCAAAGTACAATGTGTAAAAGCAAATAAACAAAATATGTAAATCAACACATGAACTAGTGTAATGTATGTATAAGAATGTACCAAAATGTATTAAAAAAACAACTGTTGTGAAACACAAACAAATATCCAACATATGAACTACAAGTGAAAGAAAACTGTTGAATAAGTGGTTGACTAAGGTTTAAAAAGAAACTAAAACTGCAACTGCCAAATTCATTACTGTCCTAAGTTAACAGAAGCTTGCATAAAATGTATAACTCTACGCTAAAAATTGTAGAAGTTATGCAAGCCAAACATGTCCCAAGAAAAGAATGAAAGGGAAAAAAAAAACATATTGATAGCCAAAAATAACAAGCAATGTACCTTATGTGGCATGCATGTACGTATCCGTCACAAGACAACTGTGAGACTTGAACTCACAAATTAAAAAAATTTAAATTTGAAGAAAGAAAAAAAAATGCCAAAGAATTTAGTTTAATGACTATATGTGAATAGCCCTTTACCAAAAATAAAGTGTACCTAACAGCTCACATTATGCATGTGACTACATTTTATAAGAAAAACACTTACCGATATCAAATATCATGTCAGTTATAATAAAAAGAAATACCTTATGTTATATCTTAAAATAGCAACGAGTCACCAGCCGCGCGTAAACAATGAAGTCAAACAGTACATTAGCTGCATGTGTAAAACTGTACCCCCGGTTAATTATCCCTTGCAAAAAAACTTTAAGATGACTGTGTAAACAATGTACAATAGTTACATTATGTTATAATTTCTGCAAAACTTTTAAACACACGAACAATAAAAAAAAACTTGACATTAAAAAAAAGTCTATCTAAAAACAACTACGAAGTTGTGAATGCAGTGAAAAAAATATGCAATCTTAAAGCTAAACACAAATGATGCTAAAAGAAACCTATACATGCACAGACGGTAATGAATGTCTTTAACCATGGTGAGTATTAATTGAAATATAACAAAATTCAGCAAAACTGAACGAGTCAATGTGTGTGTGAAGTACCAGGCCAAGCATGACATCCCAAACCATGTGCATGAGAGGGGAAGAAAAAACATGAGTGATTAATACCTAACAATGCTATCTGCCCATAGCAAGTTAGACTTAAAGTGTAAATTAGTGTAAAGGTGTTATCCATCATCAGCATTAGGAAACAATTACAGGTGAAATATTAGCAATCTAAAAATAATTTTTAAAATGTAAACAATACTCCAATTGTAAAATTAATATTAGTGTAACTCCATCAATCATGTTAGGAAACATATCTGATCCCTGATTAAGCCAGCGGCCAACTTGCTTAACCATAGATCGAAATACTCACCTCAGACATTTTGCTATCCCATGGAAAATAGCGCAATGACTGAAGTATCCCACATAAACCATGACAGAAGTACAAGCAAACAAACTTACACACAAAAAACCCCCCAAAAAACAATGTAATAATGTGAATGCATGTCATTGAGAAACATAAAAAAATAACAGTTTAAAACTATACGTCAAACCTATGTTGTACATCTTATGTATTTTGCAAAAGCAAACGAGAGCCAAAAGGGGAAAAAAGAAATATTTTTGTAACCATGATATGATGACTCGAGCTATGTAATATGCCTAAAGAAAATGTATGCCAGGATAAACTAATCTAAGCTTACAAAATATTTTGCCAAAGTTCACCATCCAAGAAAATATTTATGTGAAAGATAAATAATCTAATATTTTTTTTAACTTATGATTACGCCAACTGTATGTAAATTTCTAATCAAGTGCCCACATCTAACTGAGAAAAAAAAATGTTATGCTCACCTCCTCTATACTTATTTTAAATTGCCACGAATATGCAAATCCAACATATTTCACATTATTAATTTTTTTTTGCACTGATTAAGAGTAAAGTCATAAAACATAAAACTTTCTGCATAGAAAAAAAAATAATACATATTAACTCTAAAAAGAAATTTCAAAAGTGTGTCAGAGATCTACTAGTGTAAAAGGTATTTAAAAGTAAGTCATTTACAATCTAAGATAAATATATCTGTAGACCTTTTTTTATCACAATCTTTAAGAAAGGCTGAATGACAACATCTTAACTAACAATAAAAAAAAACATTTAAAAATCCCCAGAAAACTACTCATAAAAGACACTATACTGAATAAGTTGCAATATGACACAACATATTATTTAAATCATACTGTTAACAGACAGCATACGAGCCAGCGTATTTATGTGCAACAAATGATAAAACAACAGAGAGGCAACTTCAAGGCCTAGAGATAAAATAAAAGGTATATATTATCTCTGAAGTGCGTCAATGTGTCAATGCAAGATACTCAGGAAGTTTCTAATATGAATCAAATGCCACAAACTTAAAAAAATGCTACCCTTTTTTTTTATCCCCTTAGAAATGCATCCCAATTATTCATAAATTTTACTTTACACATCAACTGCCGATCTGTAAGCAACAACTTATATTTTTAAAAGCAGATGAAATATTACCTAACATATTAAATATTCCTAACAGAGATAAATACAAATACATCTCTTTTCAATCAAAATAGAAATTAAATTAAAAATAACACACCTTTCGTTAAAAATATGTCATTCATAACTATAATTAAAAACAACAAAATGTGCACAGATAAATTAGATAAATTTTAAAAGGCTATTGTTTGTGCAATAGCGACAAGTAATGCAAGCGCAATATCTTTCACGATAAATGTTAAACCCAGAAAATCCTTGTCATGCATGAAAATAAAGTATATTTAAACATTCATAAAATAACTGTGTACTAAAATAGCACTTACCTTTTAAACATTAACTTGCAAAGAGCAGCTTAGAAATATAGCTGCAAGTTTAACGGTTTAAAATACAATTTTTTTTTTTTTTTTTATAATGCCGATATCTTCTCTCTTCCGGATGTCAAATATTATACAAGGCAGTAATAAAAACAAATATGAACTGCATGAAGTAACGAATTTTTTTTTTTTTTTTTTTTTTAAACAGCAAGTATGAATAAAGAAACATTTATCATAGCATGAAAAGAAAAAGAACTGAAAGATAAAATATTAATCACTATATCAATTAAGTATCTATAGGCAATATGAGAAACAATATTGTGCATGTTAAACGTCATCCAATTTTTTCACTATTGGTGTATCCTAATTTGGGATACCTAGATATGACACGAAAACGAATTGAACAACATGAATGAGCCTGTTGAACGCTATCTTCTTTTTTTTTTTAAGATTGCATGCTGAAGATGAAAAGACGCACAAAACAAACAATCTGGGAACGAAGAATCTAAATTAGAGATGTAGTCATAAAAAAAAACGCACATATGGCAAAAGTTTCACGAACTATTGCGTAACTGAAATAATTTTTCTTTTGACTTCCAACACAGATGCATAATGCAGCATATATTATACCAAGATACACCAGTAGATTATTGGCTTTCCGTAAACTATGCGGTTATATTAGCTCTATTTTCTTTAACTATGGAGCTCCAAACAATCACCTTAGTATTGGAATGAAGGCAAAACTTATTTTGCAGAGAAACACCATCAAAAATTTTAACATATTTCACATTTTCACATCCAGCAGGTGAAGCGAGGAGAAAAAAAAACTTGGTGGGGCAACGGAATAGATGAGTCACAACATAACTCTCTCCTTTATTCCGAAATTATCAATGTAGAAGCACCACAAAGTGTAGAGTTAATCCAGTCTTCGCTTAGAGTTGAAAGACAATTTCGAAGCCATCTAGCAGTACCGCTCCGGCACATAAATCTTCCAACATGTTCTGGTGTTTTACGAAGCGTCAGGAAATGGGCAGGAAACATCACAAATAAAATTGTACTTTTAAGATGCAGGAGTACTACGCCGAAAGTGCAGCATAAAAAAATATTTTAAAGGTTGGGGGGATGGGGGGTTCTCTCTCTCAAATAAATATGCATTCTTTTTTTTTTTTTTTTTGGTTGGAGAAAGTCCGGCCAATGATACAAATTTATGTGAAAAGGATTCAGTTTGGTTAACCAACTGACAAAAAGATTTAACCTCCATGCAACGTGATTTTAAAAACCGCATCTCATTTCGATGTGAGAGACGGCAGAAACATCTGGGAGGTGTTTATATTACAGACTGGCATTCGCTTAAACAAGTGTTACTTAAAATTACATACTGCAGACCGATGAAAGGGAAATATGCAGGGACTCGCATAAAATACATTCCTTTCACATTCGTTGTTAAAAGATTTTCAACGGTTCCATCTTAACAGTGATAAGGAAGCTTTTCTCTGCATGAAATTAAATGAAAAGATATTGTTACTAGCAGCTGCAGTGGAACAGACAGATAAGGAAAAAAAAGAAAAAAAGAAATGAATCTTTGAGCGGCGTGAAATAAAGATGTTTTTAGAGAAAGAAAGAAAACACATTAATAAAATCTGGATGTTTTTGAGAAATGAATTTAATCACCTATTTCATTATAGGAAAGAGGGGGGGGGGAGGCTAATATGATCTAAAAGTAAGAAAGTTATGTTTTAAATTAATTTTGAATAAAAAAGATAGCTATGGGACAGAAACGCTGTCACAAGGAGCATTGGATAAAATCCGTTGAACCTGACACTAAGGGGCCTCTACCCTACAACATATATTAAAATAATCAAAATCTGTGATTAACAAGGTTGGCCCTCTCCTTGTAAGACTAATCCTTCCAATTTTATAACACTCATACATTTTATACGAAAAAAAAATAATTAAAAGTTCTCAAAATATAAAACATTTTCCTGAAAAATAAACTGAGTTCGAAAATAAATTCAACTCCCAAAATAAAAAGAAAGTTTAAGTTCCTAAATTAAAAAATATTTCGCTCAAATATTTTCTATCTCCTCAAAAATTTAATTCTCAAAATAATTTTTCTATCGCTAGGTATTTTTTAAAAGAAAATTACACATAAAATTCATACCTCGCGCGAAAAAATAAATAAATAAAAATCTTCTTAAATATTTTTCTAGCATCTGAAAATAAAAATTCGTAAAATAATTCTAACACCTAAAAATAAAACTCAGTTCGTAAGAAAAAAAATAATTCTAACACCCAAAGATAAAATTCGAAAATAAAATTTCGCTAAAATAAATTTTCTAACTAGTCAAATTAAGATTTTTAAATAAAAATTAAGTACGCTAAAATAAATTCAGATCGCAAAAAATTTCCATCTCCGCTAAAATAATGTTCGAAAATAAAATTCTTCTCAAATATTTTCTAACACCTGAAAATAAAATTCGAAAAATAAAATTCAATTTGCAAATAATTTCTATCTCTAAGTAATTTTTAAAAGAAAAAAAAATAATTCTAACACCTGAAAATAAAATTCGAAAAAATTTTCTATCTCCCCTAAAATAAAGTTCGAAAAATAAAATTCGTAAAATAATTCTAACACTAAAAATAAAAATTCCTAAAATAATTCTAACATCTCTAAAATTTAAATTGTAAAATAATGTTATTCTCTAATATTTTCTAAATCCTGAAAATAAAATTCGAAAAAAAAAAAATCGCTAAATATTTCTATCATCTCATAATATAATTCGAAAATAAATAAAATACCCTCGTACTATAAGAGACTTATCTCCACAAAATAAAATTCGAAAAATAATTCTATCTCCGTTAAATAAAATATTTTCAAAGCCTCGCTAATTCATTCCTTTTCCAAAATAAATACCCTCGTACTATAATACAAGTTCTATTCAGTTTCCGGACAACACGTCTCCCTCTTCTCTCCACCACCGACATGCGTTTCCTCCACCACCGACTCTTATCAGCGCGCGTCTCCACGAGCCTCCACCGACCTCCACGGCACTCCACATCCTCCACAGACGCAACGCAGGGGGCGCCAAACCCGCAAATACACACTACTGCGGGTAATTACTGTTTTTAAATATCATTATTTTCTATTAGTAATATTCCCAGCATTCTACAACTTATTAAGGTGAATACTGCTATTTGTAAATAGTGGTATTCAAAATCCGTAATACACTGGCCTTTAAAAGTTAAGGAACAGGGACTTGACGTTTTTGATTTTACATGAATATCTACCAAAACTTTTGGCGAATTGTTCTTGAACTTCTGGAATGTAAAGAACACGTTTGATTTCATATTTCTCGGTGAAGATTTAGTTGGGAGGACAATTAGGAGGGTTATAATAAATTTAAAAATAAAATAATATTTGCGATCACCTATGTAACAGAAAATGCAGAAAATGGTCTGTCATTGTATTGAATGACTATTTGGGTCTTATTCAATGTTTGTGTGTATTTGTGTAAGCATAGCACTTATATTCGTGAATATGTTATTGTGTGTGAAAAATTCAAAAGTTTTTTTGTTTATAGCACACAGAATTTTCAACCAAATTTAACATAACTTTCCGAAAACCTGACAAAGAAGAGTTTTAACAGTATACAGCAATTAAAACATGAATATCTTGAATATTTGATGAGATATGGGCATTTATATGAAATAATTTTTAACTGCGCATGCGTGGAAGATTTCAAAATTTTTATTTCATTGTTTGGTAGTCAGCTATTTTGGGAAACTTCTATAAAATGTCCAGTCAAATATTGGGAAAACTCAGAAAGATATAGTGAGCTGATTGAAAAGTTGTGAAAAATCCCTTATAATAAAGCAACTCACTTACTCACTATATCGCCCGCAACTTTATGAATCTTCGCGATATTTAACTGAAAGGAGTGACAGTGACAAACCATTTACAGCATTTTCTGTTACATATGTGATCGAAAATATTATTTTATTATTAAATTTATTATTAGCCCCTAAATTGTCCTCCCGACTAAATTTTCACCGAAATATGGAATCAAACATGTTCTTTACATCCCAGAAGTTCAAGAGAAATTCGCCAATAATTTTGGTAGATATTCGATAAACCGTGTACAATCGATATCTTTATTAAAAAAAGAATCTTTTTTCCTCATATCTTACATAAGCCTAATACCGAGTTTACTTAAACAGGACCCTGCTTCGAATTTCCATTTTCACAATTTTTTGATTGTGATGGTGTCTTTATATAAAAAAAAAATCCTTTTTTCGAAAAAACAGAATTATTGTACCCTGTAATTAAGTAAGCTTATGTAATGTGTTTCAATACTATAGGAAAATTGGTAAGAGCAACATGTATTTAATTTTTTAAATATCTGTATGAAATGAATTTTGGCCAATTTTTTTGCTCCTTCAGAAAAATTGGACTGTTTTTTAATGTACGAAAATATATTAGAACCACTTATGAAAATAGACAGTAACATCTTCCGAAAAGTGTCCTGTTTCTTTAGAAACTAATACTCTTTCGCGATTTAAAGAACTTTTATGAAAACGAAGTTTCTTTTGCTGCCGTTGATTTTCGGATACGTTTCCGAGTGTTTTTTTATAATGCATTAATCATGTTTTTGAAACCAGAATATCGTTTTTAGGATGCTATTAATTCTCAATAAAACGTTTTTAATTGTGTAACTGAATTTATTCATTCAATAGTAACGAAAGAATACTAATATTAATGTTAATGCTGCTAATTTATCCTGTTTGTCTGTAAAATATCTTAGTTGAACACGAAAATACTTACTTGAGAATTGATAAGCATCCAAAAAACGTATATTTCTGGTTGAGAAAACTGATTAAGGCACTATAAAATCTACTCATAAATGTTTCCGAAAATCAGTGGCATAAAAAGGAACTTTTTATTTATAAATACGTTTTTAAATCTCGAAAATATATTAGTTTCTGAGATTTCTAAAGATAAAGAACGTTTTCGGAACCGTGGGCAACTCGGAAGAGGTTATTGAATATTTCCATTTGTTGTTATATTATACTTTCCTAAATTAAGAAATATTTGTCTTTTCTTGTAGTATACAGGGTGTCCGGTCTCAACGGTGTCCAATGGCTAATTCCTAAACCGTTAGTCATAGACATATAGTTCCAATTACAAAAATGTTTTAAATCAGGTAAAGAAATATTTTAAAAGCGATTTGGGTCAATAAAAACATTTCTTAAAAAATTACGAAATTAAAATTTTTATACGGTCCCCCAGTCCCACAAGTTATATTTAACACATTTTTCCTTTTACACTGACAAATAATACACAAAAAGTCCCGTTACTCTACGATTAAAATTGACCGAGTAATAGCTATTTAAATTTGGAGCATATTTTTTGCTGCAAATTGGGGGTCATTCACAAATTTAGTCGAAATATAATTTCGTCAGATATAAAAAATGTTTGGGAGTAAAATTAACATTGCAATATAAATTTGAAATCTTTAATCATTCTGGCATATTAATGGAAAATATACAATTTGTAATAAACATTTAAGAAGAAAGAGAAAACAGAATTTTTGTTAAATAAAATGATTCTAAATTAACAGCCTCAATTCTTTTCAAAATGATACGTATTTTAAAATTTTATTAGATTGCACAAGCCTGCAAAAGTTAGGTTATGCCATGTTTTTTAGCTTTTGATAATTGATTCTTATATATTCTGTACCGCTGAATCCGAAACTGACCTTCATTTTTAACTATCATATCAGGTTTTTTTCGCAAATTGCAAATTTCAAAGTTAAGAAATTCAATGTTAAAATTGAGTTTCCTCCCCCATCTCATCGGTCCACTCAGCTGTTTAGCTGTAAGAATCCCAGGATAAGCAAAAATATCGAATAAATTTTTTAATCAAATCAAATCAAATAAAATAAAAAATGTTTTACATATGTTTTATAGTATGCGATTTTCGCTATATTTTAACTGACAAATTTGCGATTTGCAAAAAACATTCAAAAGTGATGGTTAAAAATGAAGGTTATTTTCAGATTCAGTGCTAAAAATTGCGTAAAAATGAATTATCAAAAGTTAAAAAACTCAAACATCTCCTCTACTTTATAGTATTCGATTTTTGTTATTCTTTAAATTTGAAAATTTATTATTTGCGAAATATCCTGACATGATGGTTAAAAATTAAGGTAAGTTTCGGAATCAGTGCTAAAAAATACATAAAATTTTAAAAACCCAACAATCTCCATCTTGTATTATCTAATCTAAACCTTTTTCTTAAACTCCTTGGCAGAAATCTATCCGAAATTTTTCGTGTTATCCTGTAAAATAAGTATAAATGGTAACAACTGACAATCTTAATAATATTAGATTGTTATCGGATTTGCGCCAGTATGTAAAATGCAATCTCGATCGGATATTTAAAATTGGGTTAAAGTTCGAGTACAAATTTTGAATAGGAAAAACATACATACGATTGTTGAAGTAACATAAAATCTTATAAAAAAAAAACATAACTTTTGTTAAAATAAATCGTAAGAGAAACAGTCTCAAATCCTGACAAAATAAAAAATGTTATTTTAGCCAATTTGAGACTTAATCATAATACTTGTACGATTTTTTTTCAAAACGCAGATACACATGGAGTAAGATCTTCGAATACTTTAAACATTTGCTATATGATCCCTCAAAGCCAAGCCGAACTCATTTGTTTTCAGAGTCGAAAAGTGGCATAAGTCATGCATTTTTAAAGTTTCATAACTCGCTCAATTATAGCGTTATATAAATGGGACTTTTTTTGTCTTACTTGTCAGTGTAATAGGAAAAAATTACTAAATATAACTTATAGGACCGGGGGACAGTATAAAAATTTAAATTTCGTAATTTTTTAAGAAATGTTTTTATTGACCCAAATTGCTTTTAAAATGTTTCTTTACCTGATTTAAAACATTTTTGTAATTGGAACTGTATGTCTATGACTAACGGTTTAGGAATTAGCCATTGGACGCCGTTGAGACCGGAGACCCTGTATAATAGCACGATTGATTTTATCTATATCTATACTAATATATAAAATAGGAACGCTTGTCTGTGATTTTCAGAAAAATGCCTATTTCTAAGTTCATCCTTAGAGTTGGGCAATTTTGTAATTGCAATTATCTGCAATGTAATTATAATTTAATCGTATGTAATTAATTATAGTTAAATTACATGCCGGAAAAGCAGCCTCCCATTATTTGACAAAATTTCTGCATTTGATTGTGTGTAGCTATAATCAATTACATGCAATTAACTTGTAATTATATTGCGGGTAATTGAGATTACAAATTTGCCCAACTTCGCATCCTACTATTTTGACGGCATAGAGTCAAAAATAGCATGAAAATGTTTTTGCCAGCATGTCTCTCATTTTCTCTCATTTTGTCCGGAATATGCTCAGAATCTGTTGCATAAAAAGAAGCCGATAGAAAACATTTCTGGCTACAATCTGAAGTTTTTCACATTCCGATGTCTAAAATGGTGGATGAGAAAACTGGAAAAAGCGGAAAGAATCTATCAATCAACCAATATTTTAATCCACAAAAACATAGTTGAAATAGTTGATCAATTTTAAGGAATCATACAGTGATATGAAAGTGTAATTAAGATTTATAAATGATAATAATTACATTTTTAGCTTTTGCCTTTGACACATTAATTTAAAAATTGGTTTGCTAAGTATTTTCCGTAAAAAAAAAAAAAAAAAAAAAAAAAAAAAATCTCGAAAGATGTTGTAAAATAATAATTCTAACACCAAAAATAAAAATTCCTAAAATAATTCTAACATCTCTAAAATTTAATTCGTAAAATAAAATAAAGTTCCGTTAAAATAAAATTATTCTCTAATATTTTCTAACTCCTGAAAATAAAATTCGAAAAAAAAAGTTTCGCTAAATATTTCCATCTTCTCATAATAAAATTCGAAAATAAATAAAATACCCTCGTACTATAAGAGACTATCTCCACAAAATAAAATTTGAAAAATAATTCGATCTCCGTTAAATAAAATATTTTCAAAGTCTCGCTAGTTTATTCCTTTTCCAAAATAAATACCCTCGCACTATAATACAAGGTCTTATCAGTTTCCCGACAACACGTCTCCCTCTTATCTCCACCACCGACATGCGTTTCCTCCACCACGGATTCTTATCAGCGCGCGTCTCCGCGGGCCTTTACAGACCTCCACGGCGCTCCACATCCTCCTCAGACGCAACGCAGGGGACGCCAAACCCGCAAATACACACTACTAGCGGCCTAGCGTTCTGTATAGGGTTACTTTACCGGATGTAATTCGACCCGCGTTTCGGACCGAATAAATTCAGGTCCGACCCTGAACCCTATGCGTATCACATATAACTAAAGTAAATGTGGTTTTTCGGTACTCATCGAGTTCAGTTCATGTTGATTTTAGAAGCTTCGGAACGAGTTTTGATACGTTCGGGTCGGTTTCAGGTTGATCTTTGATACGTTCTGGTCAATTTCGGGTTTAGTTGTTATTCTTTGGAATCGGATTCGGGTTGATTGAAACTTTCAAAAGAAAGTTCTGTATATCTTTTTCAATGAAAAGAACTAGGGGTGAGTAGCCATATTTGGACCGTTGCCATTCTGCCGTTAATTACAGGAAGAGACTCCATCTACCGCTGAAATTCTGCTCATCAGAATGACGTCACTTATCAATAGAAGAAGCAGCCGCCTACCACGTGCTGTTTTCAGACAATTTAAAAAAACCTAAAGTTAGCTGTTTTGATCTATTTTTTTCCTACTAAACGTAAGTGAATATTTTAAAACTAAGGTAAGTTGTTATGTTTTCTTATACATATATGAATTCATCTGTTTATTGCGCATATTTTTCACGCGGATTTGTTTGATTTCTTTTTTGTTCTTAGTCTTGAATTTAACTGTTTTAAAAAATGGCGCAGTTGCCATAATTGGGCCAATTTAAGTTGCTTAAATTGGACCAGATATGCGATCATAAATTTGAACTAAGTAATGAATTTCGAGGACGGTACGCTTTGCACAGTATTTTTTTTATATTTTATAATGGATTACTATCTCCATGCAAGTTTTTTTTTTTTTTTTTTTTTTTTCTTGTACATCTGGATTAATTTTTCTTATACAGTTTAGGCCTATATAAACATAAAAATATTTTTACATGTCTATGCAATAAATTTTGTTTGAAATGTCTTTTATCTTGTATGTAATCGTATTTATTTTCTTTCAATTCTTTATTCCTATGGCATATTTGATTTACAGAGTTGAATTCAAATATTTTCCTCCTGCAGGATATTTGTGATGGAAGACTTTTTACTGTTCTGGAGGGTGGAATTATACTTTTTTGCCATTAAAACGCATAAAATCTCAAACCTTGATGGAAATGTTGAAAAAGACATAGACAAACTGTCTGGAAGAAATACACCTGTGACAGATAAAGCTGTTAAAGATATAGGAAACAAAAAGCAGACAGTAAGTTGTGAAGAAATTGACCTGCAACAAGGCTGCAGCTACAAATCCTCTCCAAAAGCAAAAACATCATTAGAAATGTTATTTCTCTTGCTAAATTTAGTTACCAAAAATCAAAGTACAGAGACAGCCAAAAAACAGTTGTGTGAACATCATAGCCATATAAACTAAACCTTGAAATGAAAAAAAAAGACAAAAAGGAAGCTTTCACAGCACAAAAGCAAATAGAACATCGAGTTTTAAAAAATAGGCGTAATGCAATTAGAATGAAAAGGATGGAAGAAAAGAACTACAAACATAAGGTAAAGCAAATTTCTGTTAATTGTCTATTCAAAATCAGCGCCTAGCAGTAGTAAACAATGATTACATTTTTTGGGTGTTGATTTATATCCTATTTAAGCATACTATTGAGATAAATCGTTTGAAAAATTTGACTCGACAAAAAATCACATTGGATAGTTTGATATGGTATGCTTATTTGTACGTTTTCAGCTTCGTTGAACTTTTTCAGCTTCAAACTACCCAATGTCCCACATTGGATAGTTCGACTTGTAAAACTTTTGTGCTTTTCCCAGGTTCGCCATTCCACAGTAGCGAATATGCCATATTGGATAGTTTGTCTTGAAAAAATTGTGTGCATTTCCCAGATTCGCCGTTTCATAGTAGCAAATGTGTCGCATTCAATAGTTTAATTTGTAAAAATGTTGGTACTTAGAAATTCAATATCTGTTAAGAATTTTCTTCTTTAATAATTTTAATGACGAATATGCAGTAAATTAATAAAGAAAGGTTATTTTTAAACATTCTGTTAATTTTATAAAATATAAGAAAACAAAAATATCTCAAATAATGGGGTGGACAACAACAGGCACTTCATACCAGTAATTATAAATAGCAATTTTCGCGCTATTTATTCTAAGAAACTCGTGGGACGCTTTCTATCACTATTTGCGAATAGAAATCTTTGTATTATTGAATGTCCCATTAAAACGTTTTGAAACAATTGAAGTTGAAGAAAATTTGGAAGAAATTCATAATAGGCTCTTTTAAAACAATAATAGCAAATGTCGTTTGGAACGTAGGGAATGATAAAGGGGTAATCCCTTTTTTCAAGACTTTCTTGGTCGTTAAAAAGTTTTAATGAATTTTGGTTTACCTTTCTGTTATCTCACCGTGCTCAAACTCTCATAAATATACTCGGATTGTCATATAAATTAAGTTTACTATGGCATGTCCGGTACTGAAAACGGAGCGTGTAGAATTTATAGGCCCTATACAGGGACACTCAAAATAATCCCGTTACATTACGCTTGATTGGGAAAGAAACGTTTGTGGTTAAGTTTAATTATGTTACAATATTTCAAGCATAATGAAATTTACATACAATATTGAGGTTCACAGCAACATGCCTACGTTACAATATGACGTGTACGGCAGTTATCGCTCATTTACAGGGACACACAAAAGAATTTGGTTAAAGTGCAGTCTATTAGCGGTAACGGCTGGAAATGAGTTTTATATTATGGTATGCGTTTTAAAACTATATGCATACTACGTGATATGTATAAATTCTATAAATTGTATACAGGACTACCTAAAATAAATCGTTAGCTTTGCTAAGTATGAATCTGAACTTCTTAAATTTAGTTTTTAATTATGTTATGCATTTCAAAGCTGAACTATAGTTAGTATAGAAGATGTTTGCGAAATATAAGTAAAATCATATACAGGGCCACTCAAAAAGTAGAAACATTGACAATTATGGAGGATAATTTCTGGAAGTATCATTTCAGTAGTTTTAAGCGTCTTTTAGCTTGCATTAAATTTTTAGTTTATTATGTGGCATGTATAAAATCTGTAAGGTAATATACAGGGTTGTACAAAATATTTCAGTCATAGTCTCTTATTGATAGAAATTACTAAATGTGAATTTTCAACTTATTATAAACAATTTCCAACAAGCTTGAAAAGTGTTTATGAATTCAGTTTATCTGTCCACGCTCTAACTCACGTAAATATACTCGGATTTAAATACAATTAAAAAATGTTAATGGCGCTTAGAGTGGCATGTTCGGTATTGCATATGAAGTGTGTAACATTAATGGTCATTTACAGGGGCACTCAAAAGATTTCCATTACATTATGGTAAATGGGAAAAATCGTTTGAAGAGTATTTTAATGACATTACGCTATTTCAAAAGCATTAAAACTGATATAAATCACTGAATTTCATTACAAGAATATTATGACGAATAGAGCATGCATTCATAGCATTTGTCGTTCATTTACAGGATACACAAAATAAATGCGTTACGGTTCTGTCTTTGAGCAATAATTGATGGAAGTGCCTTTTTGAATTTCGGTATGCGCTTTTAAATTTAACGTTTTTTTTTTTTTTTCTTTTCATGTTGTAAAAAAATTCTATACCTCGTGTACAGGGCTTTACGAAAGAATTCACTAAAAAACAATTACCGTCCATAGACAGAAAAAGTACTCAAATCAGTTTGTGAGGCCCTGTAAATGATCTGTAAATTTGCATATAATCTAGATAATGTGCGGCAATTTAGTTTAATTAGAAAACGCGTAACGCAATTTATAATTTGAACCTTATGCAATTTCCGCCAATAAACGGAAATATTACTCGAACTTTTTGTATAGCCATGTATATTATCTACAGATTTTTATACATGTTACGTAATATGGTAAAATTTAATTCAGGCAAAAAATTGTTATAAGCACACTTCAAGAAATTACCAGTCATAGCTGACAATGCTTTCAGTTCTTTGTGTAGCCCTGCGTATTAGGTATTTCTACTAACATATTTCAGTATCGTAAAAAGAAATAAAACACCGAAATTGCATAACTCAATTAAAACCCTCCTTTAAGAAATTCACGCCCATACAAAATAATGCTTACGAATTATTTTGTATAGCCCTGCATACGATCTACAGACTTTATACGTGCCACGTAATATCCAAACAGTTAAAAACTCATACTATTATTAAAAACGCACTTCAAACAACTATCGCTAATAGACAGTAGTGTAACCGATTATTTTTGTGTGTCTCTGCAAATTAACGATAACTATCATACATGTCATATTCTACAGTAAGCAACTTGTAATATAAATCAATTACAGATGTCAATTTCACTTTCTTTGGAATATTTTAACATCATTAAAATGTGCTTCAAACATTTTTTTTTACTATAAAACATTACACAACAAAATTCTTTTGTATGAACCTGTAAATAATAATAAATGACTTGCACACCATATTCTGCATAAAACATGTTTTAATACATTTGATAAATCCATATTAATGTCATTATATTTTAAATATCGTAACACCATTAAAGACAACGAACGCTCTTTTCCCTATTGAGTATAGTGTAACGGGATTCTTTTGAGTGTACCTGTAAATGAACTAAAAATTCTCACATTCCATTAACAATAGGAAACATATGCATATAGTAAACGTGAAAAACATATGTCGATTGCGTTAAATTTCAATCGATAAATAAAACAGTTTTTGTCTTCCTGATAAAGAGACTATTTTCATATTGGATAGTTTGACATGGTACGGATGCTTAGAAAAAGAAAAAATTCCAAACATTTGCGGCAAAGGATCGAATATGCCATATTGGACAGTTTGACATTGTAAAGTTTAGAAAAATATGCATACTGGATACTTTGAAACAGTCATTAACTAAGTTTCTAATCAAGTTAGAGACGTGACGATTTTTATTAGTACGTATCATGCACAATACAACAAAGTGGCACAAAATATGAAAAATGTCTTTTTTCACTTTGGATTGTTTGACATGGTAGCGACGATATAAGCTTTGCATCACTCCTTACATGATATTCAAGTAACTGACAATTAGTTCCATAATTTCTATTCTTAATTACTGTCAACTTTCATTTATATTTTGAATACATTTTGATTTAAAACAATTACTCTTATGTTCAGATATTTCATTTCATTATATTTCATTGCTGTTATTTTGTTTACTTCTTTCATTAATCGCAAACTTTGCTTTTAATAAAATTAGTTATATTCCCTAGTCATTAAAACAGCCTGATATTATTTGGTCCAATTTAGGAGATTGGGGGTCCAACTTAGGCTTAAATTAAAATAAAATTTAAGATTTTCAAAAAGAAATTGATCTGAATATTTATTTAATTAGTAGATGAATAGATTGACCCTGTGTAATGATCTTTTTCAGATATTCCAAAAATTAAGTGAGTTACACATGAAAATAAGTGAAGTGGTCCAAATTCGGCTACTCTCCCCTATATATTTGAATACATGAATGTATATGTGTAAGATAAAATTGATACTAGAGATAAAATTTAATATTATATATCTAATTGCAGACTATTCTGTATTAAAATGTATTTTAATATGGATGATTTTTCGTTCAATTTGGATTCGAGACGACGACAGGCTGAAGTGTGCTGGAATCGCGTCAGATTTCGGGTATAATAAGTAGAATTTTCAGATTCGGATCTGGTATAACCTGACCAGTGCAGGACTTCAGTCGGCATCTATTCATTACTTTTCATTATCATATTCAACATCGTGTTCGACTACATCTTCTCCTTGTACTATAGTTGGCCATTGGAATATCTCTTGCTGTTGTTATTGTCTAAATGTGGACATGCAGTTTTTGAAATCATTAGTTCAATTATTTTCCACATTACCTATGACCACATTTTTTGTGGATTGAAAAAAATGCGCTTAAAAAACGTGTGACATCATAAAAAATTTCTTGTCGATTCTAGTATTTTTAGTAATACTTGAGTGTAAATACATAAAAATAGCCATCAAGAGCAATCAGAGTTACAAATTGAACATATTTATACGAAGGAAAGTCAGTAAGTAGGTCATAAACCGATATGAGAGGTAAGAAATTAGTTATAAATCGTTTCCAAATATGTCAGTATGTGGCAGCACTGTCGAACTGCAAGATGTCAATTTCGAATTTATGAGACAACAGTTGTAAAAAATTAGCAGGGGCGTTCAAAAGTTGTTGACGAAGAACGAAGTTGTCGTCCTGTTGAGATTGCGACAGAAGACACAGTGCGGAACTTTGAGGAAATGGCTAGGCAGTGGCGCAGCCAGAGTGGGGGTTTTGAAGCTCGATATACAGGTAATTTAGTATAACGAAATTCTTCTTATTTAATTGTAGATTTTTTTTGATAAAATGAAGCAAAGAAAAACTCCAAGAAAAAAGTGGTATCTAGTGCCTCAAAACCCCCACCCTCACTGCGCAACTGGGTTAGAGCTGACAGGCGAACAACAATAGACAGCATAGCAACTGCAACAGGGTGTTCACATGGTTTAGCCTACAGCCGACTGATGTACACAGGTGGCTGAGTGTGCAGTCCAAAGACTTTTATACAGCAGGTATCAGAAAACTCATAAAGAGATGGGACAAATGAATCAATGTAAAATGACGATTATATAGAGAAATAAACATGACTTTTAAGTATGTATCTTGGTTTCCCCCTTTTTATTGGCTTTTGTGACCTACTTATTGACTTGCCCTAGTACTTTCGAAGTAGCATATCAGTATATGGTACTTCAAACCCATTAATGGAATACCCACTCTTGCACTTTAACATATGAAAAATACTTTGAACAGCTGTGTAAAACAACTACAAGAAAAGCAAGATATTTTTAATAGCTACATGCCTGTTTATAAGAATCTCTTTAAAATATTTTTTACTATGGTAGACAAAAATTTTCCATGAAACCTTCTTTATTTGAAACATCGGATGAAAGTAATTGTTTTATTTCATGATAACAGCAATTTTTTCTGATTAATTGAAATAAAATTCTAGTACTAGAAAACCACAAACCATATTTTAAATAAATTTCTAAAAAACTGTAACTTATTACAGTTTATCCTCATTTTTTAAGCAAACATTTCACAACAATCTAATTATAAAGTCACGCAATCTTCTTTGAAACGAAATAATTATAGGTTGAAAACAATTATTTTTATTGATTTTTTCTCTAACAGACTTGCTGGATACCTAAAAATTATTTTTATATTTTAAGGCATACAAATCAAAAAATATCTTAGAATTAACTCGGATGGAAATTTTTTTGACTACATAGTTTTTATTTCTTGTGAGAAATATAATGGAAAATAAATTTTGAAAATCTGATATATGGCTTTACTTTAAGTTTTCTACTTAAAAACATCCATTTTTTACTAAATAATAGAGAATTTCAATATATTGTTTTTTTAATTAGAAACAATTAGAAATAGGAATTATTGGTATTTTAAAGAACACTGAAGTTTTAATAAACCACTATATGGTTTGTGAATTGGAAATATGTTGACTCATACACGGCCATATAGGATACATTTTCTTCACACAAAAATCATACTGCATAAAAGTACAGTCGTGGAAAAAAAAGTAAACACCCCCGACTAACTCTGCAGCTAATTATAATAGAAGAAATTTACTAGTACCAAACGATTGGAAATAAAGTTTACTTTTAAATGATGTGTATAAAATTTACTTAGGGGGCCACCTACAAATCAAAACCACAGAAAACTTCGTTTTTTTCAATAACAACACCCAATTTTGACAATATATTTTAAATCTTCGGTTCAAACTATGCCTAGAAACGAAATTTAAGGTCATTTGGCTGACAAGTTTTTGAATTATAAACATTCAAAATTTAGAGTTTCTATTGTTAAATTGCATTTTCATACATTTGTTAATATCTCCTGAAGTTATAATCTTAATGTGATAATTTTATGTGTGTATTATAATACTAAAAAATCCAGACATAAATAAACTGAATGTGTGATTTAAAAAACATTGTAATATGAATTATGAAATTAATATTCGAAAAAGTATGAATTGCAACCTACAATTTGTTTGATAGATTTATATTTATTACGCCCTTCTTTGCGCGAATTCTCTATTTAAATTTTTATTTTAAGTAGTTTTCTAATTATGATGAAGAAAAAAAACGTCAAAATAAGGGTGTAAGTGGCTGTCTATGATGTACAGAATAGAATAATTCGAAAAATATACAGGGTGATTCATAAATATCGCAACAATAGGCTATCTCCTTAATTAATGCCCCTAGGCACATAATTCAAATCGCAAAGCTTCATAAAAAAAGGTGGAAATTTTGATGAGATAAGTTACAACTACATGGGAGGTCTATTTGAGAAAATGCGAAAATTAAATTTTTATACGGCCCCGTGGGGTAAAATTTCCAATTAGGAATTTTTTTCTTAACCATTCCTGAATTAAACACGAAAAGTTCCATCTTCATATCTGCAAAACTCGTGGAGTTATGCCTGTTTAAATAATTCGTCAGGTTTTAAGGGATTAGACACAAATTGAAATGCGTGTTATTCGAGAAACAGTGTTACTTTAAAAGTTCCAGGAAACCTGTAAAAATATGTTTATTGAGTTAGAATTAGATTTTTCTCATTTTTGTGACGATTAACCATGTAATTTGCAAATAAAATCACATCCTAAAATTTCTCAGAAAGTTTAATTTTTTTTTATTATTATTATTTTAATTGGGATATTTAAAAATTATAAGTCTAAATTATTATCGTCGAATTTCAAACTTTTTTTCATTTAATAAAAGAGGAAAATACAATTTTTTTTTCAGTTTTTTTTTAAATATTAATTTTAAAAGTATTAAAAAAACACACACACACACACAAAAAGATGTAACTTATTTTTTAAAAAATCATATTTTCAAAAATAAATATATTTTCAAATTTGTCGAAACAAAATTAATGTAAAATAATCAAAAAGATCATGTTCCGAGTTTGCACCTTTTTTTTTAACAATTCTTGATTTAAAACTGTAAATTAATAATTTAAATTAAATTTATTTTAATTTTAATTACGCATTTAAATTAATAAATTTAAATTAATTATTTTTAACAATTTAAATTAATGATTTAAAACGCATTTAAAATTTTAAACAAAGATTGGCTCCTAATAAAATGTCTTAAAAATTACAGGTGAGTAAGTAACTCTTTCCTGTAGCTTAAACTTCCGATTCAGTTTAACTTTTGCCCTTTCCACTTTCTTTCTGTACTATTTAAAACAAGTTTTTTTTTTTCTAACATACCGATAAAGACTGTTTTCATAATTTTAACCCTCACAACTTCAGGTTTTATATAGTCCCTGCGAGCGGTTAAAAATGTCTGTATTCTGGGGCCGGACCAGTCTCGACCGGGCCTAATGTGTTTTTCATACCGAAGCGGGGCTGGCTTCGTTTCTTCCCAGGTCTGCACGGGGCGAAATTTTCAGTCCCTGTCTCGACTCAACCCGTGTTAAAATCATTCTATCTGACTTACCTAATCCGTGCAAAAATCAGAAAAGTTTGGCTGAACCCCCAAAAATTATAAAAAATGCATATATTTTTAAATCGCCATTACAATTAAAACATATTACCATTTTAAACCATTTTATTACCATTAAACTTTAAAAATCGTTTTTAAAGGATAATAGATTTAAACGAAAAAAAAAACAGTAAAACAAGTGAAAAAGAACCTGCCTATTACGGAATCTTGTCTAAAACGGAATAATTTTTTGATCCATGCAAAATGAATATAATAATACTTGAGAAAAGAATAGAATGCATTTGCATCGCCTAAGATGGGAAATTGTCTATAATAGAGGTGCACAACCATTTCAAGAGAAGGGACACTTACAAAAATGTCTGGGTTGTCGAGAGCCACACGGAGAGAACTCTATTTCGAGAAGTTGATGTTTGGACTATAATCAGATAAAAAATATGGTTTCAGATGGGGGGGGGGGAGTTTTACCCCTCTAGGTTGCCCTACCCAGTAAACGTGTATAATTTAGCTGGTAAGGATATACGAAATTGCTATTTTTCCGCGCGTAATCGACAAAATTCGCGATATTTTCGTGCCCGACCAACGAAATTCGCGATTTTTCCGTGCCCGATCAGCGAAATTTTCTATTTTTCCACCCTTGATCGATAAAAATCGCAATTTTTTTTCGCGCCGGATCGACGAAATTTGCTATTTTTCCGTACATGATCGACGAAATTCGCGATTTTTCCGCACATGATCGAAAACATTCGTGATATTTTCGTGCCCAACCAGAGAAATTCGCGATTTTTTTTAAGCTCGATCGACAAAATTCGCTATTTTTCTGTGCCCTATCAGCGGAATTGGCGATTTTTCCGGCCTTGATCGACGGAATTCGCGATTTTTAACTGACTGTGACAAAATTCGCGATTTTTTTCTCGCGATAAAGACGAAACTTACGATTGTTCAGCAGCCGATCAACGAGATTCCCAATTTCTCCGTGTATCATCGACAAAATTCGCGACTTTTCCGTGCCCGATCAACGGAATTCGCGATTTTTCGGAGTCCGATTGACAAAAATCGTAATTTTTCCGTGCCCCATCGACGAAATTCGCAATTTTTCGGGGTCCGATCGACAAAATTTGGGATTTTTCCTCTCTTGATCGACAAAATTTGCAATTTTTTTCGTGCGATAAACAGATGAAATAGGCGATTTTTTCGTAGCCGATGAACAGTTTGCAATTTTTCCGAGGAATTTACAGCAAAACTGGCGATTTTTCTATGTATGATCTACAAAATTCTTGATATTTTGGTGTCCGACCGACAAAACTCGCGATTTTTCCGTGCCCGATCGACGAAATTTGCAATTTTTCTGTAGCCGATCAACAATTTTCAATTTTTACGCGCAAATTGCAAGAAAACTGGCGATTTTTCCATGCCCGACCAACAAAATTTGCGATATTTTCCGCGCCTCACAGACAAAATTCGCGATTTTTCTGAACCCGATCAACGAAATTTGCGATTTTTTACGCCTGATGGAAAAAATTCGCGTTTTTCCTTGCACGATAACGAAATTCGCGATTCTTAACTGACTGACGAAATTTTAAATTTTTCCGTGGCAAATTCACGGAATTCGCGATTTTTTCCAACGACCTATGGAAAAAAATTGCTGTTTTTTCTGTTATAAACTGAGGAAATTTGCGGGCCACAGGTTGTGCATCCCTAGTCTATAAGGTATTTTTTCCTTGTCTGTGTGATTCTGTCTTACAAGGTTTTACTGTGTATCCCTTTTGAAAGTCTCCAATACATGGATTATGGATTAACGATATTAAATGGTAAGTGAAACATTTACATACAAATAGAAATATCACAGCCTTAAACGCTTCTTTAAAAATGAAGATTATAAACATATAAAAAGAAAATCTGTAAGCTACTATAAAATATAAAGCTATTTTTGGTCAGAACTCTTTCATATGAAACAATTTTTAACCATATCGACGTAAAAAACTATGTTTTCTAGAAATTCAATCAGGCCGGACCAGACTCGGGCTAAGATTTAAACATTTTTCCAGACCGGGACGAAATTTTTTTTCTATGGGTCGTCTCGAGACCGGGTCTGAATATTTCGACCCGTGCACACCTCTAATAAAGGCCTCCAGCATAATTTGAAAGAAGGTTTAACTTAAAATCTATGCGCTGCTATTTTATGCTATTTTATGTTATTATATTTAGGAGAGGCAGTGTCTTAAATCGACTTTTAATAACGTACAATTTGTGGATGAACCCTATCTTGCATTCAAAATGAGTCAATAACTCGTCGCTCAGAAACATGGGAAAATGGTGTAAGTCGCGAATTTTGAATTTTAATAACTCTGCGAGCTTTGCAGATACAGAGATGAT
The DNA here is from genome assembly GCA_963932465.1 of Maratus speciosus. Taxonomy (NCBI): domain Eukaryota; kingdom Metazoa; phylum Arthropoda; class Arachnida; order Araneae; family Salticidae; genus Maratus; species Maratus speciosus. The sequence continues at coordinate 212,353,856 of OZ010787.1, forward strand.
TTTTTTTTTTTTTTGTTTAATCCAGGAAGGGATGAGAGAAAATTTCCTCCAACGGGGGACCTATAAAAAATTAGTTTTTGTATTTCCTCAAATAGACCCCCACCCCCCATGGAGTTACAACTTATGTCATTAAATTTGGCACCTTTTTTTATGAAACTTTGCAACTGGAAGTATGTGCCTAGGGGCAATATTTAAGGAGATAGCCTATTGTTTCGATATTTATGAATCACCCTATATATTTTACTCATTTTATTGAAACATTTGGGATGTCAATAGTCGAAACATATTAAGCGAGTGAAATGGTCATATTGGCCAGAAATAGTACATTAATAGAAGTGACATAGTCATTCTGTAGCACTTCAACAATCGAGTATCGAACTTCAACTTGGATACAACCCCTAAAATATGCTCATTTTAAAATAAATAATATATCTGAAATTAATTGAACGAAATTCATGGAAATTTGTTTTTATTCTGATTGGATGGTGTAGAATATATTTATTGTGTAAAACTTGAGAATTGTTTTTGCAAAACACAAAATTTGGGTTCGTTTTACCACCCCTAGATCACCCTCCTAAACAAATTTTATATACATCATTTAAATTATTCTTTATTCGCAATCGTTTGGTACCAGTAATTTTCTTCTAAAATAATTTGTTACAGAGTTAGTACGGGGTGTTTAATTTTTTTTTTCCACGACTGTACATATGCAGTATTCTTAACGATAATAGTACTATAAAATGCATTTCATTTATTTCACTCAGTCGTTAGAAACAATATATTAAAATCAATTATTTATAAAAACCACATTATGTACATTTATTCGACTCGATACTGATTCAAACAAGTTGGAAATTGCTCGTCAAACGTGGCAAATGAGGTGCGTTCGTACTATAACTAGTTTTATAATTATTTTTTGCACCCCATATTGTACTGAATGTCTATTTTTTTTTTTTTTTGCACTTCATAAGTGCATAGTCTGTAACATCATTATAATGCACTTGCAATAATTTCTTCCTATTGGCCGTCCTGTAACGGAAAACTTTTGAATGTCCCTGTCATTAAACTATACATCCGATTTTCATAAAATTTTAAATGGCTCGACAAAATTTTGCAATAATCATTTATTTAAAATTTCAGACCATTCGGTTGGGTAGTTTTTGCTCTGTTATATGCGGACAGACGGACGGACTGAACGACGACTATAGGTGCTACGTATTTACATAATTACGAACGTACCTAAAAATGGAAACAATCGCATTTAAAAAAGCAAACGAAACTTTAATCAAAATTTGCTTATTTTGTAAGTTAAAATGAAAAGATTTTTTATGTGAAAGTCATCTTATAATAGGATTTAGAGCATACGTGCATGAAACATTATTTCTATACAATTATTTATGATGCTAGCAAGCCCGCCCGGCGTTGCCCGGGCTTTGTAAATAATAACCTTAAACAAAACTTAGGTTTGTATGATTTTATATCTTTGGAAATTTTTTTAAATCAACCTAATTTCGGAGGCCCCATTGCCTTCCGCAGCGTCTAATGTGTTCCCATCAAACTTCTTTCCGAATGAACCTGTAATCTAGATCCCCACTACCTATGGCAGCATATACCGGAAGTGTCCGCACGTGCCGGAGACAATCGAAAACAAGTTGAGTACGCTAAACCTCGTAGGAATCTAGACCACAGAATCAAAAAAAAAAAAAAAAGAATGCACCATTAATGTTAGAAAATGTTGGTAACTAAAGTCTAAGATAAAATTTCACAATACAGAAAGTATATGAATTGTAATCTAAGTTCAAGGCAGCAAATCCCGTTGCAATTGGGCCCTTAAACCCGAGGAAATAACGCGCCACTAAATTGGTGAAAGGTGCCTCCTCACCTTGTAAATTTCATGAATTACTGTTAGCATTTACACGATATTTAATAAACGGATGAAATCCCTTATCTATTGTTACCTTTAAAGTTACGCAATTTTTAATTTACGGCTGTAGTAAGACGTAAGTTGATGCTGAAAAAGGAGATTAATGTTCTAAAAAGGTGGTAGCTGGAGTATAAAGAAAGACAGGGCCCTGGGGGCCAGGGACTTAACTGGAATGTAATTGGGTATAAGAAAATTTTTTAGGGGTTTTAAAGTAGCTGGAAGACGCTAAAACTATGTTAAAGAAAACTGCAATAGAATAGGATAGTTTTTAAAGGATCTGCAACAAAGGACCCAAGAAGACAATTAATATTCAAAATTGGTGGTAGCTGAAATCTGCAAATTTTTTTTTCTTTGTCGTTCTGGAGAATTTAAGAAGTTGTTAGGAAAAAAAGTTCGTGAATCGGACCATTTTTAAGGGAGCTATAACAGGGGTCCCAACTGATAGTTGAGAGCAGGCCCTAACATGGAAACATGTTTAAATGATTAAATATATATAGAAAACTATATGTAAGAGAAACGACACATTCACCTTAATACTTTAAGATAAAACATGAATACATTAAAATGATTCTCAGTTTTTATTACTAAAATAGGTGCTAAAATACAATTAACAGGTTTTAAAACATTAAAACCAATAATCAGATGGTAAAAACTTCCCGAGCGCTTTCGACCAAGCCCTGGTCATCATCAATGGGGTGAAAAATGAGAAGAAGACCTTCAGAATGCATACCGGTATAAATAAATAACGCAGGGCGATTCCAAAAACTGTAAAAAAGGGGGGGGAGGGGGGAGGACGGATGAGTCCATACAGCTACATTGATCATTCCAATCCAAAGATTCCATTGACTCCAAGTAGACCAAACCAAATGCTCGGTATATGACATTATAATTTTTAATTCGGTAATTTTTACAGTTTTTGGAATCGCCCTGCGTTATTTATTTATACCGGTATGCATTCTGAAGGTCTTCTTCTCATTTTTCACCCCATTGATGATGACCAGGGCTTGGTCGAAAGCGCTCGGGAAGTTTTTACAATCTGATTATTGGTTTTAATGTTTTAAAACCTGTTAATTGTATTTTTAGCACCTATTTTAGTAATAAAAACTGAGAATTATTTTAATGTATTCATGCTTTAACCATGTTTAAATGTTTTAGTACTTAGCGTTTCAGATCTTCAATAATCAAAATTAATCATAGGGTATGGAATAATCATTAGAATAATATTTTAAAGAAATGCGCAAAAATGGGGTAAATGTTTAAAAGGGGGCTCTAGAGCCCCAATAAAAATATGAGGGTGTTGGTCTAGGGGGAAGAGTCCAAGACTCAATTTTAAAATTATGCAATGAGAAGGTGAGAAAATTAGGGTGTAAAAAATGCATAGCACACAAAAAGTTCAAGAGGTCCCGGATCGGGTCCTACAGGATCCTAAGGTGCCCCAGGATTTTAAATGGAATATAGAAACTGGAGAATAACTAAATGGAAAAATGGTTCCGAAAATGAAGATCGGACTAAGAGGGGCAACTTATTAATAATTTATGGTGCAAAAGCTTCAAGGGGCCTTGTACCGGGCCGCAAGGGGGAAGGGGCTTAAGTGGCATGTAGTTTGGTATAAATACACTATTAGTAGTTTTTAATGTAATCTGAAGACGCTAGAACTATGGTAAAGAAAACTGAAAGGAATCTGGATCATTTTTAAAGAAGATGCACCAAGGGCCTCAAGAAGACAATTTATATTCAAAATTGGTGTAGTTGAAGTCTGAAAGATTTTTTTGTCGTTCATGTAATAAGTGAAGAACCTAAGATGTTGTTAGAAAAAAAAAAGCTAGTGAATCGGACTATTTATAAGGGATCATTAGAATATAATTTAAAAGAAATGTGCAAAAAATTGGGAAAATGCTTAAAAAAGGGCCCTAGAGCCACAATAAAAATATGTGAGTGTTGGTCTAAGGAGAAGAGTTCAAGACTCAACTCTAAAATTAAGAACTGCGAAGGTGAGAAAATTAGGGTGTGAAAAAATTTAACACAAAAAAATTAATGGGCCCTGGACCGGGCCCTCCAGGACCATAGACGGGCCCATGGTCTTAACTGGAATGTAGAAACGGGAGAATAACTAAATGGAGAATGTATCCCAAAAATGAAGATCGTATAAAAAGGAAGCAATTTATTAACAATTTAGTGCACTAAAGCTTCAAGGGGCCCTATGCCGGGCCCCATGCAAGGGGGCCAGGGTCTTAACTGAAATGTAGAAATGAGATAGAAAATGAAAGGAGAATTCACCCCAAAAACGAAGAAGATCGGATTGAAAAGAGGCATGTTATTAACAATTTAGTGCACTAAAACTTCAAGGACCCCTGTACCGGGCGCCTTGCAAAGGTGCCAGGGTCTTAATTGAAATGTTGAAATGGGGCAGAAACTGAAAGGAGGATTCACCCCAAAAACTACGAAGATCGGATAGAAAGAGGCATGTTGTTAATAATTTAGTGCACTAAAACTTCAAGGGGCCCTATACTGGACTCCTTGACAGGGTGCTAGGGTCTTAACTGAAATGTAGAAATGGCGCAGAAACTGAAAGATGAATTGCCCCCCAAAAAGACGAAGATCGGATATAAAAGAGGCATGTTATTAACAATTTAGTGCACTAAAACTTCAAGGGGTCCTGTACCGTGCCCCTTGCAAGGGTGCCAGGGTCTTAACTGAACTGTAGATATGGGGTAGAATCTGAAAGGAAAATTCACCCCAAAAAACGAAGAAGATCGGGTAGAAAAGAAGCATGTTATTAACAATTTAGTGCACTAAAACTTCAAGGGGCCCTGTACTGGGAACCTTGCAAGGGTGCCAGGGTCTTAACTGAAATGTAGAAATGGGGTAGAAACTGAAAGGAGAATTCACTCCTAAAACTAAGAAGATCAGATAGAAAATAGGCATGTTATTAAGAATTTAGTGTATAAAAACTTAAAGGGGCCAGGGGCCTCGGCCCTTAAAAAATCTGAGCCTCAGGTGCACCAGGACCTGTCTCCGACTAACCTCACCTGAATTTTCAGACTTCTACGTGCGGTAGATTTTACTAGCCATCTCCGATACACACACAGACACAGAGCGATTTGTTCTTTTATTAATACAGATGATGGATTTTAAATGCATTAAAACATACACATCCTTTTTCGTATTGTAACATATCTATTTATAGGATAACACAGATCGAGCCTTTATCTATATATTTTTGTTAATGCTATGTAAGATACATATATATATGTATATATATAAATCGAGGAAAAAAGGAAATGCACGAAGAAAAACTATCACCAGCCCCAGTGAACTTGCTGTATATAAATTTCTAATGGGTCTGGAATTTCAGTGCATTATATTTTCTTTAACGATAACTATACCGCGTTCCGTTTCACTTATATGAAAAAACAACAACGAAACAAAACCATACAAGCATATATTGGGTCGCGATAACTCAATGTAAGTGAAATTAAAAAAATAGGGCAATTTATAAATCACCATGCCCGTAATCCTTTCATAAAAAGCATATTAATGGATCCAGATCAGTCGCCGTATACATATAGCACAAAATACACGAATACGAGTGCGATTCATTAATTCAGAAACCAATATAACCATATCCAACAGTCATAAAAAAGTAGAAAATAGGTGATCCCAGTTAACTCAATTTAGGGACAATTATGGGTAATTTTCAATAAATGTCCCCCCTTTCGTATAAAATCAGCATATTTCGACTCGAAAAACAAATTTCTTTATACAAAAAAGGTTAAAAACATACTACAAAAAAAAAAAAAAAAAATTAATAAATAAGTTAAATAGTTTTTAATAAAAATTTTGGTGTGAAACATTTTTGAAAACCTAAGTAAAATTTCACGAGGTTCTGGTATTAAGGGGACTGTTCACTCACTTGAAAATACACATTCGTTAATTTAAAAGCTATTGTAGGTTATTTTCGAATATCTCGTTCAAATTTAAATATTTTTAAACGATTTTTTATGCATAGGATATCAGAGGTCGATCTCTAATATGGCTATTTTTTACTTTTTCCATTTCGGTTTCAGATTTTTTTATGTACTTGCACTTTCGGAACCGGTTTCGAAAGTGAAAGTGCCTTTATTACAAAAATCTGCAACCGTTCCAAAAGTGAAAGTGCCTTTATTAAAAAAATCTGCAACCAAAATCAAAAAAGTACAATATGGCCCTATTAGACATTGAGCTGAACTATCCTATTCCAAGAAAATAATTTAAAAATATTCAAATTTAAACGAGATATTCGAAAACAAACGGCCCATAGGTTTTACATTAGCGAACGGGTGTTTCCCAGTGAGTGAAGAGCTCCCTAAAGCCATAAATCAGGCAACGATTTATGCTATTTTCTAATAATGCGAGATATACAAACTTTTTATTGGCAAAAAAGGGGGGGGGGGGATTAATAAGATCCTTTTTTTTTTTCGAAGCCAAAATTTCCGTTTTTCTGAGAATCGATCATATCTTCCCCTTCTCGTTCTTCAGCAGCTATTTATTCATCTAGTTACACATCTGAATCATCGACGGTGATGCCAGTTTCGTTGTTGTTCTCTTCGTCAATCAAGTTTTCACTTTCTTTCTCTTTCTTCTGCTTCTTTCGATGTCGTTATGATTTTTTGTCTTCTTATTTTCTTTAGGGGGTGAGATTATTGACCACTTCTGCCTCTTTTAATATAACAAAAACGTCTTCCGATGTTAGCACTTCGCCATGCATATATTGTCTCACTCTTGGATCTAACTTCTTTATAGGCTGTCGGACGATGTAGAAGAGGTATTCGTGCATATACTTGGGGAGAAATGAAGTTCGTTACTCTTTTGGGTGAATGCAACGATGCAAACTAGCTGTTGCAGAAAATAAGGCGGGAAAATCGCTTATGGGTGATAAAGTTCGTTTACCTATTAATTTTTCTAATGCTTGGGTGAAGCAACTAGAATCGATATTTTACAATTTCCCACTCTTTATATTTCACAACTGCCTCTATTTCAGAACTGCTACTGACGACTATTATTTTATTATTTTTCCTACCACGATCTCTAAACAAAAATAATTTATCTCGGCGATTTGTTGAAATCTACCATGGAAAATACTGTTTTGAAACAGTGGTACGCAAAAAATAAAGAAATAGTTCCCTGTGGCAGTCTTGTTATATGAATTGAAAAAGGTCTCATATTCGAATGCTAGTAAAATTCGTATCTCTGTAACATCTGAGCCTCGAGAGCAAGTCATCTGCCATATATATATATATATGTGGGAATGAAAGCAAAGACTCAATGGTTAAATGAACGTGATATCTTGAAGATATCGTGTGAAGCGAGACTCGTAAAAGGTGAACTCAAAATTGCAGAGCGAGATGATGATGTTCTATAGATATTCAGCAATGGAGTCGTTTGGTAATTTTTAACGCAAAGCTTAGGAAAGCTTTTGCGAATTGTACGATATTATTTTGAATGTTAAGCTGTGTGTTTTTTGATATATTAAACCTTTTTATAGCTATTCACAGTTTGGAGAACATTAGTTTCAATTAAGCAATACAGTACTCACATTAGAACCCACATATATATTTTTTTTTATCTCGCGCTATGTCAATAAAAGAATATATGAAATTTGTAATTAGTTATTAATTCAGCTGTCACTATAAACAGGGTCTTTTTTAGATTCATGCACATTAAAAATATAATATTAGTTCCATACCTAACTTCGAAATTTCTGACTTTTGATTTCTTTTTCCAAATTCCTAACTAGCGTGATAGAAGGTTTATTACAGCTGAAAGAAAAAACGTTCTCTTCGTCGATCCGTATTGTTTTATTTTTCTTGTAGCTTGATCCACCCTAATTTTCTAGTTTGTCAACTTCAGATTTTAACTTCAAAACAAGCAACTATACAGATTCTCTTTACTTCAATAATCTTTAAAGAAATTATTAAAAAATATTGTTTCTTCAATTGAGAATGTTGGATAACAGGCCCACCATTTGCAAAAACAAATTTATGTTGAAATGCTTGTCGAAATAAAAACCGTTTTCTGCATTTTTTTATTCTAAAATTGTTTTTGTCTTTTACGAGAGCTTGTAGCAATGTTGTAGATTATTTTTTTTTTCTTTTTCCAAATTTTGTTTAACACGTTCTTCTTAAACGTTGCTTATTTTTCCAGTGTTCCTATTTGATTTCTTTTTAGGGTTCCGTACTTAAAAAGTAAAAACGGAACCATTATAAGATCACTCCTATGTCTGTCTGCCACAGCCGTTTTACTCGTAAACTATGGAACGTGGAAAGTTTAAATTGTGAGAAGTAATAAAGACTATTGACTCACATATTTATAGATTATTAAACATTCACAAATATAGTTATGAAAAATGTAGAGGGCTCATTAAGTTACTTGAAAAAAATCTTTTCTTTGTATTTCGTGTGGGGTATCGCGTGAAAGCAATCGTAACACTGAAGTCAAAAATACATTTCTTTTAATTTTACGTATTATATTTTCAGAGATATTGTCAAAAATGTAGTGGAAAAATATGTCTCCCCTCCTCTCCTCTATTTCCGAATCTACTGAAACTGAAATCATGAAAAAATTAGAGGTAGTAGACATTAATTTAAACCTTGCAAGAAAACTATAGCGATTACCTTAGGTTAAATACTTTTTAAGAAAATCCCATTTTCCGGTTACACACGAATTTCGATTTGCGGGCATTCAGCAATGGTGTTGATAGTCCAAGAGGCAACAGCATAAAAACCTATGTTACCAAGCACAAGAAAAAATCCTTTATTTTATGGAAGAGTAGAAGTAGGGGAATCTAATGATCCATGTCTCCCGGAAGTGAAGTGGTGCATAAGCTAAAAATTAATACCACGAGCGGTTGACTTGTAGGTTTATCATTGCGTTTGTCCTACAAACAAAGGAATGAAAATATGGAGGATAGTTGTAGGGCAAACACAATAATAAACCTATCAGTCAACCACTGGTGGTATTAATTTTTGGCTTATGTACCACTTTACTTCCGGCAGAAGATTGATCATTAGATTCCTTTACTTCTACGCTTTCATAAAATGAAGGTTTTTCTCTTGTGCTTTATACCATAGATTTTTGTGCTGTCGGCTCTTGGACTATGAGAAGCGCTGGATCCTTTCGTAGCAGAAGTATAAAAGAATTGTTGATAATGATTTTCGAAGAAAATCGTGGTAATTAGCCGAGATTTTAATCATTAAAAACTTTTATTGTCAGTACCGATATAAGTTCATAATAAACAGATTAGGATAAGATTAAAAAATGGTTATACAGAACAGCAATATTTGATATTATTTAGTCTTCAAATCTCTGAACTTTTCTGGTATACCCATTTATACTTTTTCTAGTGTATATATCTATATCTAACCCAATGTTGTATAGTTTTTTACAGTCTTATTATTCTTTTAGCAACTATTTTTGAATAATACAATTAATAATTCATATATTTATTGTACAGAACCCTCTGAGCGCGAATAATACTCGCACTTGGCCGTTTATTTTTATTATCATTACTAGCTGCGTGGCAACTTGATGTCTTGCATTTACATCGCCTAGATCTTCCGATTTATCAAGGGAAAGTACATATAAATAAGTTTTTTTTACCTTCGAATTTTCTTGTAAAAATTAATTTAATCAAGATTTTTTCCAAAAACGTATTTACATTTAAAATGATTTTTCTCTGCAATTTAATAAGAAAAAATTCTAATTGCTATTGTTTCCCCTTTTCTCTATTTTATTCACAAAATAGAGCAATTTATTTACCACTATTATAGATATGTCATTAAAATTTACACAAATAATATCTCGTAAACTAGTTAAAATTTTGATGTTCTTGAACTTTATATGACATCATCGGATCCATGCGAATAATTGGTATAATTTCATATCAATGTGTTCCATATTTTAGAAGTAGTAGTTAGGAAATACAAACGGGTAGTCATATGTAATTATAATAGATTCAGAATTAAAAGCAAGCTGACACTACTTCTCTATTTCCTTGTTATTCGGTTTGAGATTCTGAAAATAAGGTAAAACACTAGATAACTCTCATATCATATTTCATAATACGAGTACTATTTTCTAAAAAAATCTATGAACATCTTATGTCAACTTCTAATAACCTGCGATGAAGTGAGATGTATAGACTAGTTACCAACTTGCTACTTCTGTATTTTTGTTGGTTGGGATTCTACTTCTAAATGTGCATGTAAGTTTTGGTATTACATTAGTTTTGATTACAAGAAAATACATCAAAATCTTTAATAACCTAATGATCATTTACATTTGATGTAGATCAGTAACTTTTTGCTTTTAATCTGAGTAAAAGAAAACTAAATCTGACTGAAAGAAAACTATTTTCGATGTTCTTCATTAATATTTCATAATTCCCTAAAAAGGGAAGAATAGCTGCATATTAATAAGTGTATCATCATGCTTTTACTTTTTTTATATATTTTATGACTTTTTAGCATATATATATTTTCAATAAAATAACACACTTGAAAATAACTTTTTACAAATTGAATGTGCCTCATATATTCATTGTTTAAAGACTCGAAAAAGCTTTATTTATATTTTTTCCCAGTGAAAATGTATTTAATTAATCATTTAAAATATATCTGACTGTAATATTTAGTGTATTTGAGCTTAATTTATTTTAAAGTTTACATTTTATCTAAGTGGGGATAGGGAATTACTGCAAAAAAAAATCTGAGGAAAACAGTTAACTGAAATGCTTAAATGAAAAAAGAAAGTTAATTTTACTTAAAGCTTCTTACTCTTAACGAAGACCATTTTACGTAGTACATCACATTAAGCTATGGATACCTCCCATGGTACGCCAACATTAAATAAATATACCTTCCAAAATTATACCAAAATTAAGACCTCTACTTCTTTCTTTCGTTAAGCACATTTTTAAAATCCCTTGAAAGCCTCCAGTGTCTCCTTTTTCTTTAATTTGTGCATTTCTTTAAGGAGAAAGAGAATACAGAGTTTTGCATAAAAGTAAATCTTGATCTTACATCTCGAAATTGCATTTACTTATGCACATGGGGAAATAATTAAAGGTTCGACTGAATATCTTAGAAAGTTTTTTTTATTTGCAGAAGAAAAAGTCCTTTAATTTCGAGTAACAATAAAAAATGTCAGTTAAGTTTAAAAAGATAAAATTATTGAATTTTTTATACATAGCAGAATATACTTTGAAAAAAATTAACATTATATCAGAATGATGCTAAATAATGGTATAATACATAGTTATTTTATACGATAGGTGTTGCTTTAAACGGTTACCATAATTGATTTGTGTTTCCGAGCTATTTTCATTTTTTAGATTGAAATTTAAAAGCGCAAATTATAGAATTAGGAAATTTTCGCATGCTATCAATAAAGCTTAAGCTGATACAAAATGTAATTTTTATACATAATGATTATATTTTAAATAGTGATCATTTAAGCAGTTTTATAAATATTTAAATAAAAGATTTTTCAAAATTTTCAAGTGATTCATTTTATAGTTAGTACAGTGTTTTCCCGAAAATAAGACCTATTACAAAAATAAGATATCGCATGATTTTACCGGATACTCGTAATATAAGACTTACCCCGAAAATTAAACCTAACATAAAAATAAGCCCGCCCCACTTTCTTAAAACAGTCATTTTCTAAAACATTGCTTTGACTTTATAAATGCACGCAACCAAGATGAAGATTTCAAACAATGTTTATTTAAAATAATGGTTTTAATATGTTTTTCTTGCACAAATCTTACACATTTACGATTGAAAATAACTTCAAGAATGTATCAGAAAGCAACTAATAAATACAAGCGTGAATAAACGCGAAAAATTCCACCCCCGTTTTTTCTGTTTTATGAATGAAAGTTCTCTTTAAACATGACATCCTTATGTCGGGTGGCAGCGTTTCGCTTTTTAGGTAGATATCGTATGAAATACTACTCATTGCGATCGCTCCTATGTTGGAATTTCTGAAAACTTTTTGCAGATATGCACCCCTAGAACCCAAAACTACCCCCAGTAAAAAACTTTATCTATCTATCTATCTACCTATATCACTTTTTTATGGACACGATTACTTCCGTAATTCTGCAAAAATCTCTTCCAAACTGATACATAAAATCAAGGGGCATAAAATCTCAGTGAAGTTCGTTAATGGGCAAAATCGGACCAAGAAGATGGAAACAGGGAGGGGTTTTGTGAAAACCGAAAAAGCTCCTAACTTCTTAATTTTTATACATATCAAATGAGTTTACAGTTTTATTACTTCTAAAAATAGGTCCAAAAATTTATGTATCACAAATTTTTGATAAAATTAAAAATGGGCTTAAGGGGCGCAAAAAACAGGGTTTTAGAGAGGAAAAAATTCATAACTTCGTCAATTCTCAAGATATCAAATCCAATTAAATTTATTACAAATGTTCTTAATATTATCTACAACTTTTATACTCACAAGTTTTTGATAGGCCCAATTTGTACCGCAAAATTTTTTTTAAAAGAAAACAAAAAGTGGGGAGGAGGGGATTGAAGAAGATAAAAATTCATAACTTCGTCAATTCATAAGATATATAATCCGAATATATTTATTATATATCTTCTTAATATTATCTACAACAGTTATATTGACAAGTTTTTGATAGGACCGATTCTTACAGCAAAAACAAATTAAAAATACATAGCGGTTGAAGAAAAATATCATCGTATAACGGTTGTATTCAAATCCAAACTGCTTATTTTCTGACACATTTTTAAATTCATTTTTGCTCTCAAACGCATCCAATTGGTGGGTTTTTTTATTCAAAAGCTATATAATGTACCGCGATGGTCGATTTTTTTGATAGAAGCAGAATATACTTTAAAAAATTATGTCAAAGTTGGCATTTTTAACCGAATTTCCCGAAGCAACTGTGTTGGAAACGAAAAATATTGTCGCACTGAGAAAGTTATTGTTTATAAATCACGTTTTAATTAATTGAAGAAAAAATAAAAACACAGGTCGCTTATAAATTCCTTCAAAAATCACGTCAGCAAGTTTCATACTTTTTTCTTTTAAAAAGGAATCTGAAAACATCCAGAAAATTTCGAGTTGTTGAGCATGGAAAAGTATTTTTTTTTTAGTACCACCTTAACATGATTCTGATAAAATCAGCTCTTATATACAAATAAAATAAAAACGCGCCAAAAACGGTCAGATAATATTGTTATAAAGTGGATTTATCTCTAATCATAATTTAGTTTTTGTTGTTGAAATTGGCACTCAACTTCGAACTCTACCTGCGCCTGTAGGCCGAGCCAAAGGGTTTTTTTTTTTTTTAACTAGGGCCTCAATATCAGTACCAGTGAAAAAGAAGTACTGTAAATTACATCATTTTTGGAAACCATGTCTTTTGAGGATCCGAGATCCTAATTTCAGAAAGAGGAATTTTTCCATCAGTAAGAAGCAACGTCGTAAGCTACCATATTACTGAGTATTTTTTCATAACTTCGTCAGAATGACGTAATTTTTCATTCACCTTTTTCTCCTCCTTTACTGAGACTAGAGCCTCTGGTCAGTAATTTTGGAGCTAGTAGAATTAAAAGTCTATAAAAATGACGCCATTAGAACTCAATAATAATAAAATGTATAGCAATTTTATGATTGAAAACATACGCATAAATAGTATATTAAGTTAGTATATGAGTAATTATAGATAGTTTTAAATGAATATATGCAAATTGTTGTTCAAAGAAAAGAGATATGAAATACAGTGCATCTTTTGGAGCAAAAATTAATATACGACTCGGTCTTATTTTCGGGGAAACACGGTATTCAAGCGCATATAACAAAGAAAATTTTAAAATTACAGAAATTATAAAAATTAAAGTCATGGCATAGGCCATTTTTACGCAATTTCACAGTGCCATAAAATTGATAAAATTGAAGAATCAAGTGATGCGATTGTATTTCATGTTAGCCCATTGCGTAATCTTAGTAGGTGAAAAATAAATTAGAATTCATTGTATATGACTCAGCACAAACTTCTTTTCCTATTAAGAAGAAAATCGAGAATTAAATTTTACTAAACTTACGATATTTCATACACTAAAGATAGAATGTTTTGATTACTAACATAAACAAATTTTCAAAATAAGATAATCCTCAAATTTACGGAAATTGAATGCATGTTGCACATTAAGTATGTGTGTTTTGAGTATGTTTCTTTAATTAACAAAAATATTAAATTATAAAAAGAAAGTAAGAATTTTAATTTTTATTTGTTTTTTATTTATTAATGTTTATTTTCTTTTCTTTTTCGCATTATCTGTATGACAAGCATGCAAAATTTCATATGCAACGGTTGCTTACAACCACCTGCAGAATCTTCCAATTACCACCAGTATAATTATCGTCATCCGATATGAAATTTGACGCTATCTGTAAAACATTTTTGTATTTCTCAAAGTCTATCTATTTAGGATCCGTATATTAGATTCTACTGAATAGAAAATCTTAAAGCTACGAAAATATATACTCACAGATTATAAATTTACGTACATTGCATGTGCGACCAAACCTTTAAAGAAGCATATTACAATTAATAACAATAGAAAATCTTAGTTAAATGAATAATACAATACTTAGTTTGATAATACTTAGAGGTATAATCATGATTGGAAAGCATCGTTCAGGAGATAAGAAATGGTAAGTATTTATTCGATTCAACGGATATTAAAGGGCGTTGCATTTCATCTATATTTTTCACAATTTCAGTATTTACGACCTAGTTTTTGGAAAAACAAAGAATCATTTATTCACATTGGGGGAGTTAATTTTCTTAAAGGACTTTATCCTCTAAAAGTAAGCATGACAGATAAAGTTCCTTGTTTCCCTTTTTATGGCTGTGTTTAAATGTTTGTTTTTCCATCATTCACCACTTTTCCTGAAAACGTATTTTTCTCCACCAGTCTCTGATATATTAACAAAAGGATGGGGGGATTCAACAATGCAAAGAAGATAAGAAAATTCGATCCACTTGGAGGAAACGTTTTCCTCCTGCAGAATATCCGTCAGTTTCATTCTAAAGCTATTAAAGATGAAAAACACTGCGTGACCAGAAGAAAAGACTACGACGCTGAAAATAGCTGAATAATCCCCACTAAAAATAACCTTAAGATTATCTGAAAAAATCTCTAGTTTCTCTAGAAATTCTACAGGAATCTGAAGAAATTTTGCAGGTTTAGCTTTACCTTCAAAATATTTGCAGAATATCTTCAGATATTCTTAGAAATATCTGCAGAAATGGGCCAATTACCTACAGATTGTTGGGCCAATTACCTACAGATTTTCTGCAGATTTTTTTTAGTGGGGATACGTCTATTATCACCTTCTGGTGGGAACAGGGCGTTGCTAAAATGTATCGCACCAAAACCCCCAAGCAACAGAAGAGTTCTATAGTGCTGAGCAAAAGGTAGCTCAGTTGCTTCTAGTTGGAAATTCATTTTACTGTTCTTGCGAGATGGTGTTGTAACAGTACTCCAGCCCCAGTGAAAAGGAGGGCTCATTAACGCGCGCCGGACGAACAATTTTCACTCGTGTTGCGTGGCAGTGGACAGGGTGATGCTATCGCGTTGCTATGCGCACGTGTGGCCTCGAAGATGTGCGGAGTGACAGGTTTTGCGCTATGGGCATGGTCATAAGTTTTGTCATGTAAGCGTTTCTCAAGCTTTGCGTGCTGGAGAGTTTTCCGTGTTGCCATCTATTGGTCCCGAGAACTGATGATGATGATTGTGAAGCTGCGTATTTATTCGTCTAAGGTCAATAATGAAAGAGATGTGCAGATTAGTTAAGGATACATTCAGAAAGAAAAAGTGCATACTATTATGGTAAAGCAATAAAATGTGGTTTATAACAAAAGGACGGGGAATTCAACAATGAAAAGGAGATAAGGATATTAGATCGAATTTCTCTTTTTGCAGGATGTTGCAGGACGTCCAGTACTTTCCCTGTGAAGCCATAAAAGATGAAAAATGCCGCGTAACCACAAGAAAGCGCCGTCTGACCAGAACAAAAAGCCGCGAGTAGACTGATACGTCTATCTGGAGCTTAAGAATCGAACCAGAGAAACCGGAGAACAACAGGAGAGTTCTACAGTGCCGAGCAAAAGGCTATCTCAGTAGTTTCCTGCTGGAAACTTGTTTTACTGTTCGTAAGAGATAGCGTCAGCATAACAACCTTTGACCGCAAACTGAGTTAAGAACTTTACAGAAGCTACCTTCACTAAGCAATAGAAGCTGGGTTAATGATAGCTTTACGAGTATTGAGATTAATGCGATAAAACAATATAACTAAGTTTTCTTTTAAATTTTATTCATTGTATTGTACTCTCTTAACTTTTGAAGAAATTTATGACGGTGCTTAAATAAAATAAAAGGCTTTGTCAGTTGACTGTCTGTAAATATATTTGTATGAGTTTATTGACATATTATACTGAAATAAAACTTTAGAGCACATCAAGAGTGTTTGGTTGGAAAGTTTTGTTAGGCCTAGTCCTATCAAGAACTCTCCAGAATTCCTTTTACAGGCTTCACAAAAGAATAAGCTATGAAATTTTATTACTGCTTTAATTGGGTCTTTGAAAATATACTGATGTTAATATTAAATAGTAACACGTTGAAGAATATTAATCTAGAGATAGCCAAAAACGCCCAACCATATATTACATATATAACAATGACACTATTTTCACGTTGTTACTTTCCTTACATAATAAACAATCATTTGAAACATTTGTGTGAAACTTTATAATATCAAATAAGATTTTGCAAATTATCTTAGACCGTACACTATAAAAAAAATTCAAATGTTTCTTAATCTACGAAATATAATATAACCAAGAACGAAAAAGTACAATAATATTTTCTGAGTTACCCATGATTCAAAAAACCGTTCTCCACTTCACCGGCTGCAGGTATAAGAAAGCACTGCTTTTACCCCCGACTTATCTCGGGGCAACCGTTGAAGTGGTTAACCTGCAAACTAATATATTTTCGCTATTTAAAGAATCATTTTAAAAAAGATTATTTTGCTGCCACAGATTTTAGGAAACGTTTCCGAGTAGATTTTATTCATCAGTTTTCTCAAATTGGAATATCGGTTTTTAGGATGCTATTAATCTGTACGCGTAACTGTATTGAAACGTCCAAGAGTAACAAAATAATTCTAATTTTAATGTTATTGTTAATTCTGTTAGTTTAGCATTTTTGTTTGTAAAACACACATTTGTAAACATTGGATTTTAGTTCCATATAAAAAGGGGGCACTCAAAAAATAAATATATTTTATGTAAGAAATACTTTTACCTTATAAAATAGCTACAATAAAAATGACAACACATTATTTCACTAACTAATGTTATGTATTTATCTCTTGTAAAATTTAAAAATTCTGTCAATAAAATGTTTGAGATCACTATTTTCATAAAAATATTTAAAATATTAGTTTAATAAATATTGTCATTTTTTTTTTTTCACTTATATCAATAAATATAACAAGAGATTATATCATTTTAGCATGCAAAAATGTACAAAACTTTAAGATTATCTATTAATTATCTATTAACCTATGGGAGCATTCTTTTAATAATTCTTGCTTGAATTTTGATATTCAATTTTTTTTCTTTATATGATACCTGAGGTCCATATCTAACATTGTGCGTTTTTAATTTTTTTAATTTGGTTGCATTTTTTTAATGAGGATAATTTAAATTTTAGAACAGATTCCAAACAGCTTTCTAAAAATGAAAATGTCCGAATATTAAAATAAAATGCAACAAAAGCACATCATTAGATATTGATCTCAGGTATCCCAGGAAAAAAAATATTTAAGAGTAATAAAATGCAAGCGAGATATTTGTCACGAACGCTCCCATAGGTTTAATATTACCTTGCGAATATCTTCGTGTGACTAATTTAGTTTCATAATTCATATAACTGTGACTTTAAACTCCTCAATACCACAACTACCGTAAAATCTTTGAAAATTAAATCTGCATATACGGAATCCGGTCTTTAAAGAAAAAATTATATATTTTCAAGAGAAAGTATATAAGTATATGAACAATTATACTTGCTAAGATGGAAACTTATTTAAAGCAGAATATATTTTGGTTAATTTCGGTTCGGTTTTCAAAGTTTTAATGAATCAATATTTGACAAAGTTTATTACGTAGTTTAGCATTACGTATTTAATGATTACACACTTAACATTTTCAAAATCCGGCTGTTAGAGATTTATTAAAATTCTCCTGGTAAATTTTCCTTTTAAGGAGGGGGGGGGGACGCCAAAATCCATGTTTGCCACGGTACAAAAAAGGCTAGTTTTGGACCTGAAACACATGATTTACTGCTACCAATATATAGCAGTTGACATACACGATTAAATCCGTGGGAAAGATTTGAATAATCGGAGCAGAACTACGTTTTTCACGGTTTCTAAGAAATTTGAAAAAATTGTCCTATTTTTGAAATGGCGTACTGCGCCAGTGTTGCCAGATTGGGGACTTTTTTCTCCCCACATTGTTGTTTGTCACTGCTGTTTTAAATAGAAATATTCGGCTTATTTAATAATAGATTCAAAATTCTGAAAAAAAGGCGAATTATGCTATGTTAAAAAAGTGGTGACAGTCGAATAATCTGAATTAAAAAAGTGCCCAATCTGGCAACACTGTACTGCGCTTTCTATTGAGTGTATAAAAAAGTTGTATATCCCTTAACGCCGCAGAGTAATTCTGTTTATAAACTAATGAAATAATGGATTGACACCAGAATTTATAAACGAATTTATTAGAAAATACGAACTTGCTTATTTTCACGTACATTATAATAGGAAAATTTTAATTAAATATTCTTGGTGCCGATTGTCAGTTTTTGAATTAAAATTAGGTGTCCTTTATTAAGGACACCACCCTCGAAAGGGATATATGAAAGTTGTAGGGAATTTCGTCCTCTTTAATATTGTAATTGACAAATAATATACTACGGCAACTGATCTCGAGATATTAAAAAAAAAAATTAAAGTCGCAAAATTTTCTTGTTTTTTGGTCACAGAAAATACTTGGTTTTTCCATGTTGGCTTCATTATAAACAAGTCGGGAAAAAAAAATCTTCTACCCGACCTTTTGCAAAGTAACCCTCTTTTTTTGGTACATTTCCCCTGGACTATATCGGCAATAGCATCTGGCCTGTCACGTAGACAGCTCGACAGAATAAATCGTAAATGAAGACTCAGGTAATGAAACTCCATTTAAACGATGGGTACGTAGATACATTACTATTTAAATTCAATCATACTTATTGGTAAAGTTATCATAAGAATTCAATTTTTCCATCTGGTTAATCTTAAACCAGGTTATCTGAGTAAAGTATGCCGCCGGTTGTTAGTCCATGTAGCTCAAACAGTAGAGCATTCATTGACAGTGTAAGTCAAAGGTTCTGGCTTCGAGTCACGACTTGGGCATTTTTCGCTCAGTTGGAAAAACTGAATTCGTATAATACACTATAAAAAGTACTAGGAAACAATAAATATGTATGAGACAAAAAAGGGTTCTTTATTTTCCTATACTTAAAGAATTAACAACGAATATTGCGAAAAAATTACAATATATATGTCCTATGTTCGTATGATACTAAATACGAGTATATTTTTCTATTAGTACAATAGATCTATTAATATTATTGATGTTAGTGTTTTTGTCGTGTATTCTTTAGTGCATTATCTATCCAATAGTTAAAAAAAGGGAGGTTTTACATCAGTCGCTTTGTGGGGATTTTGTTTAATATAATTTCGAAATATTATACCTTTAGTCTATCACATGTTTGGTCTATTATTTATTATTTAATTAGTAAATCGTTAAAATTATTATTTATAACTGAATTTAAAACTATTTTATTAAAAATTAAACTAGTAAATGTAAATATTACCCGAAAATATTGCTTATTAAAATAAAATAGTTTTTTAATCATTATAACAAGAAATCGTAATTTTTATAAATTCGTAACATTACACATATGCATCATATATAACTAATTAATCAGTTTCTATATATTTCCATTCTTTAAATTGTCATTAAAAGAGTACTAAATGCACGTTGAAACAACATTCGTGATTTTTTTCCGATTTCTTATTAACTATCACAAAGTATTTCCATTTACAACCAATTATTGACAAATGTTATCATTAATTATTAAATGCTAAAATTATCGTTATTTCATCTTTTTGGAGAATGTCTACAAAATTTTTTTTAACTAGAAAAAGGGAATTATTTACTAATTACTTCTTTTGCAAAATTTTTAACAAATAAACTTTTAATGAACACAAATAGAGTTACAATTTTCTCCCTATAGATTTAGTGCAACATTTTTTTTTTTCTGTCTTCCTATTTTTTTCTTGGCTTAACACTTATTTTACCCCATACAGGAAAAAAAATTATATTTTCGCAAAAAAATTGCTATTCACAAACTAAGGAGATAACAAATATAAATATTAAATTCAAAAGTTTTCCAAAATTTTATTGGTTTTCTTTTTTACAAACTGTTCAATATGTAGGACGATGGTACGAAAAGAATCTATAAATTGTTTGGACGAAATTATCTTCAAAAACATCGTAATATAAAAAGCTTATCAAAATTAATAAAATAAAATATGAAAATTGATGATTTTAATTCATAGATTGTTTTTAAGAATTAAAAATTTTCATTTTTTAAAGAATTTCAGTTCATTAAAAAAGTTTATATGCACACACACATAAAATAATAATAAGGGGACAATTGAAAAACAAAGAAGTTGTTTTCATTTTCATTTAACAATTTTATAAGAATAACAACACAGATGATTTTTATATAATGAGAGGGATATTTGTCCCATTTTATGAATTACACCGGATAACTACGTTTTCTCTGCTGCCTTAGCAATACAAGTGATATTTTAAAACATTTCCCCCCTCAAACTTTCTGAGGAGGAAAATTATTTTCTAAATATTTCAAAAACTAATTAAACAATTTAATGGATGTACAATAATTAATTTAACGATGGAAGAAGATTTAAAAAATTGAAATTTTACACAAAAAATATTTTTGAATATTCATTACGTTATTAAATATACATGTTTTAAAAAGCCCAATAAATGGGAAACTCCTGGATCAATAACTTACCAATAATCTGAATCAAAAATTAACAAACAGGTGATATGGGCAATGCATTGATTTTTCATTTCTGTATGTTCTTATTAGTATGCAATATTAATCAGCATTCTAATTGCGTTATTGACATTTTTGTAGCAGCATAATTTTAGATAATTTGCGACAAATATATACAGTATTTTATAATTTTACACTTTAAATAATACCGGTATACCAGCATTAAATAGTATTCTATACTTTTAAAATAAAATACAAGACTTTCAGTAGCAGTCACTTGCGAAAACGCTACTTTTCAGTGCACCGAATAATTAAGCCAATTTAAATATTTTTAAAAGCCCAAGAAGTGCATACTTAATTAATATAGTAACTTTTAAAAAGTCATACTAAGCAAAAATTATAACCCCCCAAAATTCCCCTTTTTAAAAAGGAATTCTGACAAATTTATGATTTTGAAAATACAAATCGTCATAAAACTTCGTATCTCAGTAGTAATACATATATTATATGTATATGATGTATAAATGTATTTATCATGGTTACGAATATACTTACGCAAATTTTACATTAATACTTTACTACAGATTTTTTCAATGTTTGTAAAATATGTGTTAAATCTCAACTCGTTTGTCTAACATAACGTCTTATCTAACATAAAATGTTTTGAAAATAGTTTATCTAACTCCCATTTGTATATGTACAGGAAACTTTCTAATGAGCAATGTATGAGTTTCCGAACTTTTAGTTATGTGTAAATACTTTTATTTTCAAATATTCTTTACATAAAACAGAACAAATTATTTCGAAGATTTAATAGTCTTCAACAATTTGGCGAAGAATTTTGAAATAATAGTTTTATTAGAAAATAAAATGTATCATATTGCAAATAATATTTTTGTAATATTTCATATTTTAGTAGTTATTATTGGGGTATTAAAAACACTAATCAGTTACACATCATTAAACTCATTCAATACATGCTACTCTCAAAAAGAATTTCAAATTCGTAATATTTATGATGAATAATTTTATAGTATTACAGCAATTGTTAGAAATATATAAGCCTTGTGGTTTCTAATATAAATGAATTTACTTTCAATTCATTACTTTTTTACTAGCTTCATAGTAAATAAAAATTTTCAAAATACGCTAGTAATCGATTACTTCTTTTTTAAAACTGGATTCGGAAAAACAGTATTATAGGACAAAACTTAGAAACAGGTGCTGTGGACAGCTACATTGATTTAACATTCAATAGAATTGTTGATATGATTTATAGTATCAATGATGCAAAAAGAACAAAAGTATAATAAAATTATATTCATTTTCAGAAATATTTCCTATTTCATATATAAATTAGATGTCACTACATTCTGGTATGTTTTTATAGAAAAAAACACAAATCCAGTGCGGTATTTTTAATAACAATATTTCTCCATTATTATGGCAAGTTAATATTATGTTAAAAGAATTTTAAAATTTATAATGATTCAGCTAATTACATTTTAGTAAAGCAAGTACGTTCTTTATACACTGACGGAAAAAAAAATCCCAACACCAAGAAAGACTTGTGTTAGATAAACGAAATTTGGTGGGCGTGTTTATGCATCTTAAAGATAACATCGATTGAAATTTCGCGCTTCGCTCATAAGTGTGGCGCTAGTAGCGCCACTCAGA
Organism: Maratus speciosus; assembly: GCA_963932465.1. Classification (NCBI taxonomy): domain Eukaryota; kingdom Metazoa; phylum Arthropoda; class Arachnida; order Araneae; family Salticidae; genus Maratus; species Maratus speciosus. Next base: position 212,376,683 of record OZ010787.1, read on the forward strand.
ACTTGCAGATCAGATTTACTTTAAATGCGTGCTGTAAAGTTCGTGGGCGTTATTTAGCTTTGAAGTGTGACGTATTGAGTTGATGTTAGCCAAGAATGCCTTTAACTAGACGAAGAAGCCACTGTCAACAGCTCACCGAGTTGGAAAGAGGTCGCATCTTCGGTCTACGAGAAGGTGGAATTTCTTTCCGCGATATTGCAGAAAGACTTGGCTGGAATGTATCCACTGTGCATGATTGTTGGAAGCAGTGGTCAAGGGATGGTACTGCCTCAAGAAGACCGGGTTCCAGGCGGCCACGTGGCACTCCTGAGAGGGAAGATCGCCGTATTCGGCGTACGACTGTGGCGCATCGTACTGCGTCTGCGGCTGGAATTCGAGCTGCAGTGGGTACCACAGTGACACAACGAACTGTTAGAAATCTGTTACTTCAAGGACAGCTCAGAGCCAGTCAGTAGAAGTTACTTGGAGTTAGCTTGGAGTCAGTAGAATGCACGCTACAGGCGCCTGGCTCGGAGCTGTCCTTGAAGTAACCGATTTCTAACAGTTCGTTGTGTCACTGTGGTACCAAATACAGCTCGAATTTCTGCCGCTGACACAGTACGAAGCGCCACAGTCGTACGCCGAATACGGCGATCTTCCCTCTCAGGAGTGCCACGTGGCCGCCTGGAACACGGTCTTCTTGAGGCAGTACCATCCCTTGACCACTGCTTCCAACAATCATGCACAGTGGAAACATTCCAGCCAAGACTTTCTGCAATATCGCGGAAAGAAATTCCACCTTCTCGTAGCCCGAATATGCGACATCGTTCCAACTCGGTGAGGTGTTGACAGTGGCTTCTTCGTCTAGTTAAAGGCATTCTTGGCTAACATCAACTCAATACGTCACATTTCGAAGCTAAATAACGCCCACAAACTTTACAGCACACATTTAAAATAAATCTGATCTGCAAGTTCTGATTGGCGCTACTAGCGCCACACCTATGCACGAAGTGCGAAATTTCAATCGATGTCATCTTTCAGATGTATAAACACGCCTACCAAATTTCGTTTATCTAACAAGAGTCTTTCTTGGTCTTGGGATTTTTTTTTCCCGTCAATGTATTTCGAAAATCTTACCCGCAAAATAATGTAATGCAAATAATATTAAGCTGATATTCGTCCAGTAAGCAAATATGATAAGGGATAAATAAAGGAAGACGAAAGTAAAGTATTGACATGCATTCACAGCATAGGGATTTTTTAAAGAATTTGTATGCTTTGTTAAGTATCAAATAAAGGTCCATCGAATATTGAGCGTAATAGGAATAATTAATTTATCAAAGTATTAATTTAAAGTGTAAAATAAAAATGTCCATCTATAGTGATAAATGGACATCATGGTCATAAAAAAATGAAAAATACAGTTGCAATGCAAATGGGTTGCAGGATAAGTGAAAATCATACAGTCACAAAAGAAAAACAGATTTATTTTAAACCGGTTGCATTGACTAAATAAGAAATTTTGAAAGTTTTTTAATAAAATAAAAGTAAAATGATAATAAAAGTAAATGTTTAAACATTTTGTCATAACTCAGTAAGAACCGGAGCAATATTTGAAGAACTTGTACATACGTGCGAAAGAAATTCTTTAGGATTAGCAAGTGCATTTAAGGTTTCAATGTCATTTGGCTATAGTTTGATGGTACCAATAAATTCGAAATAATTTCTGTCGTAATTGCAAGTGTAATAGCAGTATCTGAGGTGGAATGGAATTATTTAAGCATAGGCTAGATACGGCATATTGCTATAGGAGGAATGCTTTCAGTAGGGACTTTTGAAGGGAACGTGATCTGAATTATCAATTTCGGAAAAGAAACACTCCGAAAACCTCCCACACTCATACACCCAGCGCAGATTTCGAATACGCGAACATCGGCCCAAGCTCCCCGTTTTGTGCCAGCATGGGGCCTAATAACTGAGCTCAGTGGCTCCATATTAGTGCCTGGAGATCTACTCCTTTACATAAGATGGAGATGTTCTAATATCGAATATTAATGTAGTCCATACGACAAAGATTCATTATTCACCTAATAAATAATAATTTATCATTTTGAACATGACGACCATTATTTGATTCTTTCTAGAAATTAAGGAGTTTCTCAAATGTAAACTGGCTACTTTGGGACACACTAAGCAAGATATTTTTATACGGAAATGCATAAAATCTTCAGCCCCCTTTTACTCATATGCAAATAAGTTCAACATCGTTTTCCTTCTTCTTACAAATGCAAATAATATAGGGTAAGTCAAAATGAATATAGCGATTACAAACGACCATAACTATTTAATGGAAAAGAATTTATAGATAAGATTAACACAGAATGTAGACGGAACTTCAAAATTTTGTATACACATGTCATAGATGTTCTATGTGACATCCCTTGGTCACACGGACAACATCTAGGCGGTAGCCCATTTCACGCCATACATTCTGAACCATTTGATCAGTCACCGACGCAAGCGCATTACAAATGCGTACTTTGAGTTTGTTTCAATAATGGGAGGAACACTGTCTTTCACATAACCCCATAGAAAAATATCGGCCATTTTTACCGTCATAATTGACCATTTTTACTAATAACACGGCCGCAATGAACAGATTTCTTGTCGTTGCAAAGTTTCAAATCGCGCATGCGTAGGCGTCCGCTTCACTGCAACTGCGCCTTACTTAAAGAAATTTTGAAGTTCCGTCTACCTTCTGTGTTACTCTTATTGATAAATTCGTTTCCATTAAATACTTATAGCCGTTTGTAATTGCTATATTCATTTTGACTTACCCGGTATTTCAGGATATATTGTCAAACTTGGTGTTTTAATCCAATTTTCGGCACGCGATAGACTGAAAAAGCAATCGATTATAATTCAAGATATATGACAATTACAGGGAAATGGAAAACACTATTTGAGTCACCTAAATAGTGATGCGTGCAAGTGTCATAGATGTACGTACAAAAATGAGTTCATGTATGTGTCAGAAAATTTTACGTTGTTGAACGGGAAAAAAATAGAACCCTTTATTACAAGCAAATTTTGTTTTGGGAAAAAAATGAATCTCAGTTATATAATCAGTTTAGCCTGTCTGGTAAAATTAAAGGATTGATCACTGTAAAGAAAAAAAAAATCGGAAACGTTACTCCTAATAAAGGGCCAACAGTGTGGCCCAAATTTTCAGATACGTTTCCGCATATTCCTGAAAAGTATTCGGAAACATTTCCCCATATTTCGGTAAAGCATTCTTAAACGTTTCTGTATATTTCGTAAACGTTTCTGCATACTTCGGAAATGTTTCTGCAGAAATGTTATTGTATATTTAGGATACGTTTGTGTGCATTTCGAAGATTTTTCTATGCATTTTGGAAACCTTTCTGAATATGCTATAAATTTGTTTTTAATTTAAGAAAGTAATACGCTTTTTTAAAAGAGTTAATATGTTATACGGTTGAATTTTATTTCATAGTAATATTAGAGTTATTAGCACAGTTGTTTTAATTTGAGGATTTAATAGCATTGTTAAAACAGCAGTAATATGCAGAAAAGCTGTTTCACACGTGATATAGAATGGGCCTTTAAAAAGTTTCCACATTTTAAACCCTATACTTTTGTAAACTGCCCATTTTTAATAATAAATAATTAACAAAAATAATAGATAATAAAAATCTCTACATTTTAAATCCTAGACCTAAGTAATCTGCCCGAATCAGGGCCATTCCATGAAAAGCTCACAAAAAGTCCTGCGCGCGGCACTTACATAAATACTTATACTATTGACTTCTAAGTTGTTAAAACATAAACAATGCATTAAAAATAACAAAAAACTCTAGATTTTTATATTAGCATGGTTCTTTTAATTTGAGTATATAATAACACTGTTAAAAAAGCAGAAATATTACGAAAAGCTGTCCCACATTGACATGGATACCTGTTTTATGCGTTCACAGTTTCATTTAGATAAAAATGTGTTATGGCGTTATACAGACTCTGCTTGTCTGATTATTGAACCTTTTGCTTTTTAATAAAGATGAGGGATGAAAACGAGACGTTTTTGACAATTATTAGCAAACAACTGCTGATTCTGACTGAGATTATATAAATTTAAATGGATTACATTTTGCAAAACATCCATATTACAATATACAATGCATTCGTGATACTTATCAAGATTTGCTAACAATAGTGCAAGAATTCAAGGTTTTTCACGCATACTTGCAGAATCATCTTTAAAGATGCTTTTTTGATATTGACAGTACTAAACGTTATAATTTCCTGTTACTTGTAATCAACATATATCATTTTCTCCATAATTATTGGCATCATTCCTGTTGCTGTAAACTCTTGTCACCATAAAATTCCCGAATCCATCACGATTGCTTTACTTTGATTAAATAACTTCACAAAGTATTCTCCTACAAAATAAAAAGTATAACAGTTTTCAAATGTTTTTGTATTTAAAAATCTCCCTGTTTTTAATTCTTATAAATCTGTATTTTCATTGAATTTCATTTTTTTCAGAACAAAGCTCAGAGAATAATAAACACTTTTAATTGCAATCACATGTTTATTCATTCTCTAATTTTCTTGGTACATTTTTCCTTTTTAACACTAGAACGTACGGAAATTTTACCCAATCGTAATAAAAAAAAAATAACATCAGAATTTTTATTTAAAACAATTTCACTTATTTATTTAATTGAGTTTTCTCTAGTTACAATTTAATTAATTTTACAAAAAAAAAAAAAAAAAAATTCTGGTTCGAATCGACATTTTGTCATTTGATCAGTGTCGAATTGACACCAGCTGGACGTTCTAGTATTAAAGCGCCACACTTGCCTCAAGCATAAAATGTTGAAATTCTACTTTTTTTTTTCTTTTTTTCTTTTTTTTTTTTGACGAATCTTGTTTCAAAATACTTTGGATTAGTTCAGGAAAGAAGCTTTCAAAATTCCGTGTTATACTATTGAAATAATGTCTTAAATGCAGCATCTTCATTTTATTTTAAAACCGAAATACCTGTAAGTAGATCAAAGTACAGTGGTTTTTAAAACAGAAAAAGTTCATATATTGTGGCTTATACAATAGTTTTTAAATTTATGCAGGCAAATATTATGTTTTTAGATAGAATGGACTCCTTGTATGAAATCTAAATATTAAAAAAAATCTATTTATCAACTTTTTTCGTATGAAATCGTCTTACAACGTAAAATTGTATGCATATGCATGCTATAAATATTCAATAACCTTCAAAATAGAAAAAGGAAACAAACTTTTAAGGATAAAAATGTGAGTGCTTCACTTACGTATAAAAATAATTTTGAATGAGAAAATATGCATAGAAGGCGTATTTTTAAAATAAAAATGGAATCGTGATTCTATATTTAAGCCATAAATGTAAAAATCAATTTTTAAAAAACCGAAATCCGTGAAAATGCATTCTTTCCTTTTCAGATGTTTGCAAAATGTAATTTCCCTTTATTAGCACAATCCAAACTTTATAATAAAATTTAAAAAATTTAAAACAGCAAGAACTTTTGTAAATATAAATATTAAAAATATTGTCTTAAAATGCAACATATATTCGATATTCTTACCTGAATACTTTCAAAAACTGTAATTTATATGATACTCAGTTAAGTTCCAAATATATACGTTATATACAAGAGATACCAATAAAACCATTTAAATTTTGTTTTAGAGTAACAAAGTAATACTTCTTTCAACATTCAATTTTATTTGGAAAGCTGAAGCTTTACCTGGAGTATGAGAGGGAGAATTATACTCAATTAATATCTTTCTTCATGTAAAACTTTTAAAATAATCGGTATTTTCTGAGTGCATGACTAATATGTATAGAAAAATTTACCGACAAACATTTAAAGCCTTCATTAATAATCTCTTGTTACCCTGTTGCACAATAAAACTTATTTTACAAATCTCTCTTCATAATCAGCTTAAAAGTAACATAAAACTTTTCTACCTTGCTGCGTTAAGAAAAGATTGGATGAGTATAATCTAAATTGCTTAAATGGAGTTTGAATAATCTTTGTAACCATGGTAACAGACATAAGATGGAAAGCACAAGACATAAAATTTCTTTGTAACATCTGAGGAAATCTATTGTGGTTCTAAAAACATTATGGTTCAAAATTTAAATTACTATTTCCGAGGCATATGTAAGAAAACATGTAATGTTTATTTAAATTTTATTTATGAAAGAGAAACACCTCATTTTTTTTTCCTTGGTCCGAATTTTATGCTAAAGTTAAAAGGATTAAAGAATATAATGCTGAGTTTGATAATTAGTAAAATAAGATTACAACGTGTATACAGGCTTTTGTACAAATTTTAACTTTCTTTCAATTTTTTTTTTTTTTTTTTTTTCTTTTTTTGAAGGAAGGAAAATATGATTCTGTCTACAATAAAAATTTTCATTGCATTCTGAAAATTTCTCTAAATGATACTATTTTTAGAAGCTTAAAATTGGACTTAACCATTACTGAATCAAAAGTACAACATTTAATCCCATAACTTTATTTTGAAAAAGAAATTAACTTAATGCACTAAATCGTAAGTTTTATGTGCGACAAGATGTAGTGATGTACATATGTATATTATTTTTTAGGCAAAAATATTTGGTATTAAATAAGATCATAAACATAAATAGAGGCTTTTCATATAAAATGAACGATACAACATTTCAAAATGATACAGAGACAATAGTTATATATAAAAGACAATTTTTACTGAGACTTGTTCTATATTTATGCATTTATCTCAAGTAATTTATGCCTGGCGAAAACTTATTTGTAAATAGTTTTTCTGTGTATTATAAATAAATTTAATGGAAATCCATCCAGCATCTACCATTCGGTATGCATGCAGAATTAGCATAAATACATTTTTTCCCCATAAACCTCCTAAAAATCTGCCAGTTTTTAACTAAAACATTTACGTGCCAGTTAATACTGTTTAATTCTCCAAGATGTTTCAGAGCTATTGTTCATGAACTGCTTATTCATGCATACATACCTATATATTCACACACAAATACATACAAATATTAATTTCATTTCATTGAATGCATTCTAGTGTTAATTTTTCCGCTTAAAGAAAGTTTTCTACTGGCGATTATTTTGCTAAAGACAAAGGAGTAATTTCCTTTGAGTATATTTCGTTAATTCAAGGAACTGCTATCTAATTTTGTAGTCGATTGATATTTTTCTCTGTTGCGTGCGGGAAGAATTCTTGATTAAAAATCTTTATTTTTATTAACTTTTAATATTCAAACCTTGCATCTTAAAATGTCAGTGTTTCAGAAAATTCTTTTTTCTTATTGATTAAAACATACAATATTGTCTTAAACATCTGTTGACATCTGGAAAAAAAGGAAATACTAACAAAATAATTACTTTTATATACTGTGTGTATGTTAGCTTCTTCTTGTGTAACATTAATGATAATATTACTTTGTCACTTTCCTAAAATTTCTTGGCACTTTTGGGGGTTAATTTAGAATATTTTCTTCACTTAAAGACATGAAACTTATCAGTTTATCTTTATTAACATGCATTATCTTTTATTATATATTTTTTATAAAACAATATTTCTAAGCATTATTGATGCCAAAGAATTCAAGTACAAATATGTTTGAGAGTTTTTTTTTTTCGCTCATGCTTCTTTTATATTTACTTCACAATTTTTCCAACTTTCTAACAACATACTATAAATGTTGGGGGGATTTATATTTTAATCGTACGATCAACGTGTTGTGAACTCTCGAAATTTTGAAGCACTGAACTTCTTCAAAATTATTTTATGCGTAAAGATCATTTAAATTACATCCTATCTGAAAATAAAATTTGTTAGAATATTTCCTTTGATAAAACCTATTTTTTTCTCGAAGGACTTGCACTGGAAGACTTCGTAAAAGTTTATTAGCATTTTTTATCTTTTATTACATGGTTTATTAATACGATTTATTATTTTCTTCTTTCAAATATTTTCTTAATATTTCTTAAAATTTAAGATGTTGTTTTGTCATGATTAATATTCTTTAGAAATTAAAGTTTTCAAGCTTATTCTAAAGTATTGGCTGTCTTAGGTGAATTTCTTTGCAATTTTTTTTTCAAGTTTTTTCATTAGGGAAGCATCGATAATATGCTCTCAAATAATTCTTTTTTTTTAAAGTTTAATTCTATCGCAGGACACTTTCGTATTTTTTTTTTTTTTTTTTTTTTTTACTGTTGTTTGTGTTGAAAAAATAACTCAATATTAAAGGTTTAAAATGTTAAACAAAAATATTTTAATAGATTCTGAAAAAATAAAGAATTTTTCTATAAAGTAGAGTTCCAAACCACTATAAAATTATTATTTTTTTTTTAAGCTTTGCATTTCTCCTAACAATTCTACTGCAAATTATCACACTTCCACTTTTCAAAATTTGTATGTTGTATTTATTTTAAATTTAAAAATTCATTTTCTTTAAAAGGATTATAAAATAATTGAGAAACAACAGGGGAATTCTAAATAACCTTATTTAGCAGAAACTAGAATACAGCTTTGTTTCTCCAAGATAAACAAGTCAAAAACAGTTCAGATTTAGAATTATTAAATAAACTTCGTCTTTCATAAACTGTTCAAATTACGTTTGAATGAAATATGTACAATTCTGACTTACCTGGACTTATTTAGTGCCTTTTAAAGAAAGTTACCGATGGTCCTCGCTTCAACTTCAAATAAATATGAAATAAATAATTCGAAGAAATCGACTTTAACTCTCTAAAATGCAGAATTTAGCTTCTTATAAGAAAGAAATTGGTTTTTTCTTGCCTTCCAAAAGAAAACCAAAATAAGCTACATTTGTAGCATTTTCTTATTGTTATCCATTTTATACGATATACCGTAACATTAAAACGTAAGATAGAAGTTTAAGTTGTACGCTTTTACCGCGACTTTTACAACGGCACTTCATCTTTTATGATAAGAATTGTTTGTAATCATTATGTATCACAAAACGAAATTACTATTAAAATAATGTAAAATGATAGTTTATAACTTTATAATATATTTATACCGACAGTAAAATAACATAAATAAATACCAGATTTTAATTTTTGTTTTTAGATAAAAATTCAGAATACTGTAAGTTTAAAACAGATCACAACGAACTCTTTAAGGATTTTTACTATTAACTAGATTCCGTCTCATCATAGTTTCTGTTTTATTCAACTTTAATCCCATGATTGTAATTTATTCACTAAATGTTAATCTTTTTTTGATACCTATGACCAATATGGATATGAATGTTAACGAGCGGAGAATTTTTTCCATATAAACATAAATATATTTTGGTTAAAAATGTATGCATTGCATTCAAATGCATATTTTACATATTAACATAAAAATAATGTGTTAAGTATTAGGATTGCTAATTTCAGAAAATTTATAAGTTTTGATATATTTTAGTTTAATTTCGGTTTAGCATTTTTTTATATGTATTTCCAGATTTAATATATTTTCAATCATTATCCTATACTCCTATACCTTTCACACAACAAAAGCTCATATATCACGTTATTTTCAGTGTGTTTCATTAAAGGATTGTTAATTTAAATGTTACTATATTAAGGAAAATCTAATTTACTTACCAAAAAGAAAGCGATGGTAACTGAAGTAATCAAATAGTAGTCATTTACGGAAATTCAGCAAAAGAATAATCCAACCGAATCCAAAGATCTTACAGTTTGATAAATTTCTCATCCCTGCATAATAAATCGTTTAAGATAATGTTTCCTGTAAATAACTTTTAGGATTGTATTTGAATATTTTAATGAAACTGACAGGTGGATTACTTTTTTATTTCTTTTTAATGACCATTTATTTATATTTTGTAATAAATAAAATTGATATAAATGTGCTGGAGAATATTTGACAATTCTTTGCAAAATATACACTTTTTATAGCTTTTTACACTCAAAACTTAAGTTTTTAGGTGTTTGTGAGAATAAAAAAGCATAAGTAGTATGAATTAAAATGTTTTTATAATATTCATCGATAATTTAAATTTAAAAATAGATTTACTTATTTTAATTTAATAAGTTAGTGGTTCCAAAGGTGACCATAGTTAAGCTTTGAGAATTTTGCAGAATTTTCCAGTTAGGTAAATGTGTCTGATTTTTCTTTTTTTTTTCTTTTTTTTTTTTTTTTTTGTAAATTTTTACACTTATTTCTAACACATATCAAAAATACTTTTCTTTGTAAAATAAATTTCAATTATTTTTATAATAGAATTTCAAAATTACAGCTTGTGGACCACTTTTGGAGTGGACACCTACGAGTTGAAAAAGTAGCCCATACATTGAAATCACTTTTAAAATCTGAAAAATTACTCAGCAAACAATTTTACTTAGAAACGTGAAAGCATTCAAATGATTCATAGTTTATTATTACTAAAATAGGTGTAAAAAACGATTAAAAGGCTTTAAGACATTTAAACCAATTTATAGATGTTAAATATAAAAAATTCGCCGGCGTACCAAGCGCTTTCGATCAAACCTTTGTCGTCATCAAGGGAGTAAGTGAGAAAAAATTAGCAACCTCCAAAATGTATACCGATTTAAATATTACAGGGTGAAACCAAAATTGAAAGAGCGTGAGGGGAGAGAGTCGTTTAGTCTATGGAGCGAGTTGGGTCATTCTAAACTAAACACGACATTAACATCAAGCAGACTAAACCAAACGTGCGTAATATGGCATGATAACGTATCATTATTTGAATTCTTACCTTCAGCCAATAACTCTATAGACTCCCGCAAAATGCATGTCCTATAATCATTTATTTGTGCGATGATCTTTGCATTGCTAAAAAAGATGTCAATATCAGTTTTTAAACTAAAACGAGACAACGCTGTAGATTGTTTTCCCCTTGCTATGTCTGCCAAATGTTCTTTCAATCTTTCCTGCAATTTCCTAGTTCTTATTCCTACATATGTAACATTTAAATGGGATTACATATATTCCTGCTTTTTCATGCTCATTTGCTCGATCTATTTTTCCTGAACCAGATTTTGTAGTTTAGTTAGGGGTTTAGCTATCAATGTTATATCATATTTCTTTAATGCGTATCTGATTCATTCATAAAGTTGAGGATTGTATTCTATACTACGAAATGTTTATGTATGGAATGTATACACTTTACCTTGGAATTGAAGAAGAATGGATCACTACCTTTCCTGGATGTCGAATTCTTTATGAATAAGTTAACACATATAGGATTGTATTCTATACTACAAAATGTTTATGTATGGAAGGTATACACTTTACCTTGGAAATGAAGAAGAATGTATCACTATCTTTACTGGATGTCGAATTCTTTAGGAATAAGTTAAGGGGTCTCAGGAGTCTTACATTTACCTGACGGTGCAATTTAGCAACATGTCACATTTAATTTTTTTTCTCAGTCTCTATAAAACATAAATGCATAAAATTTTTAATATATACAACCTAATACCTCTTCTATTAAAAATATATTTTTTTAATATTCTATATTGAAATTTTATATCATTTTATTATGTTTAATTTTGATAAAAATTTTAAAATTGTTTTTTTGACTTGCATGCACTGCGCGCAACATTTTTCACAATCTAATAAAGCAATTTGCATGAAACTGGGTAAATATCTTCATTTTAAGATAAAGAATAACTTATACTTCAAATTTATTATTATAATTGCATTGATTATTTAAAATTGGCAATTTTTCGATAAAATAATGATTTTTTTTAAAATTTTATAATTTAAATTTAAATTTCAAATAAAATAAATAAATTGCTTAAAAATGAGGTATACGTTCAAAATACATTAGTTTTACATAATTATCAATATTTTGGGGGACTCTTGAGCAAATAGTTTTGCTACAGTCTTGCGCGCAGTGCATGCAAGTCGAAAAATAATTTTAATTTTCTTTTAATCAAAATTAAACATAAAAAAATCAATATAGAATATTAAAAAAATTATTTTAAATAGAAGAGATATTAGGTTGTCTATATTAAAAATTTTATGCATGTATGTTTTATAGAAACGGAGAAAAAAAAATTAAATGTGACGTGATCAACAGGTAAAAAGTAAGACTCCTGAGACCCCTTAACACATAATATAGACAGAAAGATTTACAGGAAACCATGCCAGTCCAATAATATAATATCATATAGCAGTGTCATTTATTATAAAAAAGCAGCATATAGATTTTTCTATATATTTAAACTATTTTAGTTCTAGAAGAGTATAGGGGAAAGTAGGGTAATGACGCTCAGAAGGGTAATCCCGCTCACCTAATATATCTAAACAGAATAGAATTGAAAATGTAAGATCGGTACCGGTACCTAGCGAACTTCATTGTAAGTTCCCAGAAAGGATATAGTGACTGTTGAAAGGAAAGTATTTTTGTGTTCTCACGTTATTAGTTTGCAGTTGTTTTATTATGAAATTCTACAACATTTAACTTGAAGGTAAGTGTACACTCTTATTTTCAAATATTAATTTACTCATTATGTCTACAAAATATATACATTTAGCTGTACTTTCATGCTTTTATTTATTTTTGTAGTGCGTTGTTACGCCAATTATAATGCATTAAACCCCAACAAGGCGATAACGGGTAATGGCGCTCGGTGGAATTTCAGAAGAAGTGTTGCCAGTGGGCAACTTTTTTTAAATTCAAATTTATTGATTAACACCACTTTAAATAAAAACATACATTTATTTTACTTAAATAGGTGTCACAAATATAAAAATTAAAATATGTTGACATGTTTCGGTTTAATAGTAAAAACCGTAATCATAACACACACATAATCAATAGAAATGAATGACACTGGGTACCAAAAAATAATCTAAAAACCAAAAAACATAAAAATGCAAAACACTGCGCCCTCTATGATCTCAAATAGCCTACGCTACCGCGGCTCCCTCTATCAGACTCCCTTTTTAAGTATTTATTAAGGAATTCCAACCATAAAATAGGAATATCAACGGATAAAGAATCATTACACACAGTATCCCTCCTAGAATATATCTCAATAGATTCGCGGATGATTGACTTGCGGAATAAACTCGAAACAAACAATAATCTACTGTCTCTGAAACAAATATTAACCCCCCTCTTTAAAAATAGCCTTGATAACGCAGTCTTATCCCTACCAAATTTTATATCAGATTCATGCTCTTTCTTCCTAATCCCAAACTTTCTACCTGTCATACCAATATAATAATTAATATCCCCCCCCCCTCATTCTCATATGGAATTTCATACACCCCTGCGAGGTCATCCTGTGCAACCGGATCAAAAAGTTTGTACAGAAGATGTTTCAACTTAGGAGGTGGTTTAGCAACTAATTCTAATTTAAACTTCCTTAATTTACTTTTAAGCCTCTCAAAATTACCCTTGATATATGGAAACGATAACCTTTTAAATCTATTAACCTCCCCCCTCTCGCACACCTTATCAACCAAAGTATAACTAACTTGTGAATGACCTTTACACTTATAATTTTTAATCAAATTATTAATCTTTTCTCTTTTGTAACCATTTACTTTAGCAATATTGAAAATATAATTCAACTCCTCGTCCAAAAAATCCTCTGAACAAATATTAAACGCACGATTAACCATGAACCTGAACGTTGAGAATTTATACCCAAAAGGTGAATACGCTGAATTTGGAATAATATGCTGGCTACTAATATCCTTCCTATAAACTTTTCTTTTTAAAACAGATCCGTCTCTTATAAGGCAAACGTCTAAAAATGAAAGAGCACGGTCATTTTCTAATTCAAAAGTAAACCGAATATTCCTATCAAGTTTGTTAACCCCATCAACAAAATCAATAAAAGACTCAACTCCCCCCTCCCAAATTAAAAACACATCATCAACATACCTCTTCCAAAATTTAGGAACTCTCTTAAACTTTACGAAAATATTCTCTTCAAAAGGTCTCATTTTAAACTCTGCTAAAAAACCCGAAATAGGAGATCCCATAGGGGCACCCATGTTTTGCTTATAAATTTTACTGTCAAAAATAAAATAGTTACTTTGTACAATTAACTGCAATCCATCTTTCAGAGTACATTTTATGCTATCACTATACATTTCTGCATTATCAATTTTCTTATTAATTTCACGACAAACTTCGTAAATGTCAATTGATGGAAAAAGTGATTTAACATCCATACTATTGATAATGCAGAAATGTATAGTGATAGCATAAAATGTACTCTGAAAGATGGATTGCAGTTAATTGTACAAAGTAACTATTTTATTTTTGACAGTAAAATTTATAAGCAAAACATGGGTGCCCCTATGGGATCTCCTATTTCGGGTTTTTTTAGCAGAGTTTAAAATGAGACCTTTTGAAGAGAATATTTTCGTAAAGTTTAAGAGAGTTCCTAAATTTTGGAAGAGGTATGTTGATGATGTGTTTTTAATTTGGGAGGGGGGAGTTGAGTCTTTTATTGATATTGTTGATGGGGTTAACAAACTTGATAGGAATATTCAGTTTACTTTTGAATTAGAAAATGACCGTGCTCTTTCATTTTTAGACGTTTGCCTTATAAGAGAGGGATCTGTTTTAAAAAGAAAAGTTTATAGGAAGGATATTAGTAGCCAGCATATTATTCCAAATTCAGCGTATTCACCTTTTGGGTATAAATTCTCAACGTTCAGGTTCATGGTTAATCGTGCGTTTAATATTTGTTCAGAGGATTTTTTGGACGAGGAGTTGAATTATATTTTCAATATTGCTAAAGTAAATGGTTACAAAAGAGAAAAGATTAATAATTTGATTAAAAATTATAAGTGTAAAGGTCATTCACAAGTTAGTTCTACTTTGGTTGATAAGGTGTGCGAGAGGGGGGAGGTTAATAGATTTAAAAGGTTATCGTTTCCATATATCAAGGGTAATTTTGAGAGGCTTAAAAGTAAATTAAGGAAGTTTAAATTAGAATTAGTTGCTAAACCACCTCCTAAGTTGAAACATCTTCTGTACAAACCTTTTGATCCGGTTGCACAGGATGACCTCGCAGGGGTGTATGAAATTCCATATGAGAATGAGGGGGGGGATATTAATTATTATATTGGTATGACAGGTAGAAAGTTTGGGATTAGGAAGAAAGAGCATGAATCTGATATAAAATTTGGTAGGGATAAGACTGCGTTATCAAGGCTATTTTTAAAGAGGGGGGTTAATATTTGTTTCAGAGACAGTAGATTATTGTTTGTTTCGAGTTTATTCCGCAAGTCAATCATCCGGGAATCTATTGAGATATATTCTAGGAGGGATACTGTGTGTAATGATTCTTTATCCGTTGATATTCCTATTTTATGGTTGGAATTCCTTAATAAATACTTAAAAAGGGAGTCTGATAGAGGGAGCCGCGGTAGCGTAGGCTATTTGAGATCATAGAGGGCGCAGTGTTTTGCATTTTTATGTTTTTTGGTTTTTAGATTATTTTTTGGTACCCAGTGTCATTCATTTCTATTGATTATGTGTGTGTTATGATTACGGTTTTTACTATTAAACCGAAACATGTCAACATATTTTAATTTTTATATTTGTGACACCTATTTAAGTAAAATAAATGTATGTTTTTATTTATATGATATGAAAAGGTGAAGTAAATTTTGTTTGAGTTTTTACGAAAACTTACAACGGTTTTTGACATTAACACCACTTTTTTGAAATGGTAAAATTCCGCTGTTTTCGCCTTAATTAATATGTCATTAAACAAGAAGAATTTTACGATTTCAAAAAAGTGGTGAAAATTAAAAAACCTAAATTTAAAAAAAGTACCCCACTATATGTGTAACACAATGTGTGTGCACAATATGTGTAAAGTGGTCGCAAAAAGTCTGCAGTGGTGTGAACAGCCCACATAACTGCATATGTGACTTTTGTCTTACTTAAATGTTGTATTCAAACTCTGAGCGGAATTACACTACCATGTCGGGCATTACCGCTCAATCGATGGTCATTTAAATAAAACGATAAAAAAAATTCCTTAAACTTTTATGCAAATTAGCTGATTGCAAACTGTTCCTTATGCTTTGGAGTTATACTTCGTTAATAAAATATTGATTTTTTTGTCTAAATTTGACTAGCTATTCATGTTTTCCCTTAAGTGAGCGCCATTCCCCTACTTTCCCCTAAAAGTGTTCAATTAAAAGCAAATAATTAATTACAAAGAAAAAATTACAATAAACATTTTTCAAAATATACCTTTGTAAACATATTCCGTACAGAAAGTGCAGATAGAATTTTTGATATTCGATGATAGAGTAGCACAGTTCACGTTTATTCCAACAGAGCGAAAAATGTCCAAACCAGGAATCGAACCTGGATACTTGGCGTGCCGTGCCAATGCCTTACCTGTAAGGCTATCCGGACGATAACTGACTGACATAATTCACTCTTCGTTCCCTTCATTACCTACTCTACGTTCCCTTCATTAGAATTTTTGATTTTGTCTTGTTTAGAAAGTCCCTGACATTCTTCATGCATATATTGCAAGAATTAATTATACAATCGCATGTCCATTATTTTGTCTTTCGTGCATAAATAGCAAAACCAGCTTGGATCAATCCATTTTAAGTGGTCCAGAAAATCAGATATTCGTTGCTTGACCATTTTCAAAAAATCTGAAATTTTTTGTACAACAACCCTAACATGATGGAAGTTCAAAATGACTATTATTTTAATTTTATTAATTTTTGTTTGTGCATGGCGGCCATCTTTGTTTCATCGTCTGCAGCAGTTTTCGCAGAAGAAGGGTTTAAGGAATTGTAATTAATTCATCGTTTATTTCTCCAAATCAAGTGCGGATTACAGCAGTTTGTACAGAATACATTGAGCTAAAAATCTGATAATAGAGTAGTTTCCGAAAATAAATCCATACTGGTGAAATTTAAGCATAAAATTTCAGGTTTTTTCCAAAATTTGTCCTTTTACAAAAGGACATTTTTCTATCAACGAAAACTGTGAACATGACAAATTTTTTTTTTTTTACAAATAGGCTGAGAGTACTTGTACTCATACGCCAAATTCCCTATCTGGGACTTGCGTTCTCTTCGCTAAAAAAATCCCAAATTCTTCAAAAACGTCAAAAATCGCACTTTTGAGGCTTCGATATCTCTGGTAGGGCACGAGATAAAAAATTGAAGTTCTGATTTCTGACAGTATTGTACGGTAGTGTTATGCACAAGAAATTTCAGGATGGAGATTTGACTACAAGCTGACATATGGCAAGGAAAACATGTCAAATCAATATTATTGATTTGTTGTGGTCACAGCTAAGAATTTATCTCAGAGTGTCACTTAAAATTATTTTTTTTATTATCTTTAAATAATAGCAACAAAAATAAAGCTCTTTGCAAAGCTCAGCAATTAATTAAAAAAATAATCATGCTTAAGGCCATGCCTTTTGTATGATTTTACTATTTTTTGTAAGTAATTTTAGTAACTAAAGGAAACCTCAGCACTTTTACATAAAGAAAAAAAATATTTTTATACAACACCTGAGACAAAAACAGAATAGGGAAAAAGAAAAGCTGTTAATTTTGTCATACTTGTTGAGACATGATCAAACGTGTCAAAATACATTATTGCTTGTTGGTTTAAAAAAATTTATCTTTCTCAAAATTTAATTTGTAGGAACCAAGTCTTGTCATCTCTTGATAACTTGATTGAAGATCTTGGCCCTGCTGGCTCATAGAAAAAATCCCTGCCGGCCCGGCCTACAAGCAGAGGTAGATTTCGAAGTTAAGTATACTAATTTCACCAACAAAAACTAAATCATTATTAGATATAAATCCACTGTAACAGTTTTATCTGTCTGCTTTTGACGAGTTTTTATTTCCTTTTAATAAAATAGCTGGTTTTATCAGAATCATGTTAAGGCGATATTAAAAAAAAATATTTTTCCATGCTCAACAACTCGAAATTTTCTGGCACATTTTCAGATTCATTTTTAATTAAAAATATATATATATATATATATATATGAAACATGCTGACGTGATTTTTGAAAAGATTTACAAGCGACCTGTGTTTTTATTTTTCTTTCAATTAATTAAAACTTGATTAATAAACAATTATTTTCTCAGTAGGGCAATATTTTTCGTTTCTAACACAATCGCTTCGAGAAATTCTGTTCAAAATGCCCACTTTGACATCATTTTTTAAAATATATTCTGACTCTATCAAAAAATGTATCATTACTGTACATTATATAGTTTCTGAATAAAGGAATCTAGCAATTGGATGCGTTTGAGAGCAAAAATGAATTTAAAAATGAGTAAGAAAATAGACAGTTTGGATTTGAATGCACCCTTAATAAGATGATTTTTTTCTTCAACCGCTATGTATTTTTAATTTGTTTTTTCTGTAAGAATTTTCCCTATCAAAATCTTGTCTATAATGGAGAATTCATGGAGATTTTATATCTTGTGAATTGACGGAGTTATGAAAATTTTTCTTCTTCAACCCCCCTTTTTTGTCTTCGTTTTTAATTTTATTTTCGGTACGAATTGGTCCTATCAAAAACTTGTGAATATAAAAGTTGTAGATAATATTAAGGAGATGTATAATAAAATTAATTGGATTTGATATCTTGAGAATTGACGAAGTAAGGAATATTTTTCTCCCAAAAAAATCTATTTTTTGCGCCCCTTGAGCCTATTTTAAATTTTATCAAAAATCTGATGCATGAATTTTTGGCGCTATTTTTAGAAGTAATAAAAACTTTAAACTGATTTGATATGTACACAAATTAAGAAGTTATGGGTTTTTTTCGGTTTTCACAAAATCCCTACATATTTCCATCCCCTTTGTCCGCTTTTGCACATTAACGAACTTAACCGAGATTTTATGTCCCTTGATTTTATGTATCAGTTTGGAAGAGATTTGTGCAGAATTGCGGAAGTTATCGTGTCCAGAAGAAAGTGATAACACAATTGCTTCGGGAAATTCCGATCAAAATGCCCACTTTAATATCCTTTTTTGAAATATATTCTGCCTCTATCAAAAAATCGATCATGGCGGTGCATTATATAGTTTCTGAATAAGCGAATCTACCAATTAAATGCGTTTGAGAGCAAAAATGAATTTAAAAATGAGTCAGAAAATAAGCAGTTTGGATTTGAGTGCATCCTTAATTCAATGATTTTTCCAACACAATCCGCATCGGGAAATTCGGTTCAAAAAACCCACTTTAACAGCATTTTTTAAAATATATTCTGCCTCTATCAGGAAACTGACCATTACGGTACATTATATAGTTTCTGAGTAAGAAAACGTACCAATTGGAAGCCTTTGAGAGCAAAAATGAATTGTAAAATGAGTCAGAAAATAAGCAGTTTGGATTTGAATACACCCTTACTTAGATGATTTTTTTTCTTCAACCGCTATGTGTTTTTAATTTGTTTTTGCTGTAAGAATTGGTCCTATCCATAACTTTTCTATATAGATGTTGTAGACAATATTAAGAATATATATGATAAATTCATGGGGATTTTATATCTTTTGAATTAACGGAGTTAAGGTTTTTTTACTTCTTCTAACTCCCTTTTTGTTTTCGTTTTTAATTTTTTTTTGCGGTACGATTTGGTCCTATCAAAAACTTGTGAATATAAAAGTTGTAGATAATATCAAGGAAATTTATAATAAAATTAATTGGAATTGATATCTTGAGAATTGACGAAGTTATGAATTTTTTTCTCACAAAAACCCTTTTTTTGCGCCTCTTGAGCCCATTTTTAACTTTATCAAAAATCTGCTGCGATACATAAAATTTTGGCCCTATTTTTAGAAGTAATAAAAACTTTAAACTGATTTGATATGTACAAAAATTAAGAAGTTATGGTGGGTTTTGGGTTTCCACAACCCCCCCCCCTATTTCCATCCCCTTGGTCCGATTTTGCCCATTAACGAACTTGACCGAGAATTTATGCCCATTGATTTTATGTAATCAGTTTGGAAGAGATTGATGCAGAATTACGAAAGTTATCGTGTCCAGAAGAAAGTGATATATATAGATAGACAGACAGATAGATAGATAGATATATAGATAGATAAAGTTTTTTACTGAGGGGGGTTTTGGGTTCTAGGGGTCATGATCGGTGTAGATCTGCAAAAATTTTTCAGAAATTCCAACATAGGAACGATCCCAATAGGTAGTATTTCATACGAAATCTACCTAATATTCTTTGAAATCACTATGTGCAAGTCTCACTTCATTAATAATTCCTAGCTTACTTCTTATGCATAAATGTCATTTTTCTGCAGTATAAATTTTGAAAGAGATTTGGTATCTTTACTTTCTGAAAATTACTTGAGGCTGATGCATGGTAACATCGTATAATGTTTCATTTACAGGAACATACTTATGGTAGGAACAACTTTCAGGGACTGGCAAGCAGCATTAAAATTGTGGTTTTCAAACCAACAAGCAGGAATGTGTTTTGACACGTTTGATCATGTCTCAACAAGCATGCCAACATTAACAGCTTTTCTCTTTCATTTTTCTGTTTTTGTCTCAGGTCTTGTATGAAAATATTTTTTTTTTCTTTACGTAAAAGTGTTGAGGTTTCTTTTAGTTACTAAAATTACAACAAAAATTACTGAAACCATAAAAAATGTTGGTCCTAGGCATAGTTATTTTTTTAATTTATTTCTAAGCTTTGCAAAACGCTTTATTTTTTGTTACTACTATTTAAAGATAATAAAAAAATAAATTTAGATGACACTCTGAGATAAATACTTACCTGTGACTACAACAAAACAATAGTTTGGCAGTATTGTTTTGATAAGTTGCCCTTGCCATTTCTCAGCTTGTAGTCTAATCTCCATACTGAAATTTCTTGTGCATAAAACTACCATACAATACTCTTAGAAACCAGAACTTCAGATTTTTATCTCGTGCCCCACCAGAGATTTCAAAGCCTCAAAAGTGCGATTTTTGACATCTTTGAAAAATTTGGGATTTTTTTTAGCAAAGAGAAAGCAAGTCCCAGATCTGGAACTTGGCGTGTGAGTACAAGTACTTTCGGCCTATTTGTAAAAAAAAAAAAAAAAATGTCATGTTGACAGTTTGCTTGCTAAAAAAATTTCCTCTTGTAAACGGACAAATTTTGGAAAAAACAAACTTTACACTTAAATTTCACCAATAAGCAGTTAGTTTCGGAAACTACTCTATTACCAAATTTTTAGCCCAATGTATTATGTACAAATTACTTTTCCGCACTTGAATTGGAGAAATAAACGATGAATTATTTACAATTCCGTAAACCCTTCTTGTGAGAAAATTGCTGCAGACGATGAAACAAAGATGGCCGCCATGCACAAACAAAAATTAATAAAATTAAAATAATTGTCATTTTGAACTTCCATCATGTTAGAATTGTTTTACCAAAAATTTCAGATTTTTAAAAAATGGTCGAGCAACCAGTGCTGGACCACTTGAAATGGATTGACCCGTTTACTTTTGGATTGGAACCACTTGTGCCAGGCATGGTAGTATCAGTTTGTATGAGAGTCATTTTTAGCAGTGTACTGGATTGGTGTTTGATTTTCATAATATGTTGCTTACTATTATGCGTTGGTAATTCTTTCTTTTGATAGATTTCGTGTTTTCCTTTTTAATCTTCTTATCTTCTGGCACGAGAAGACTTTGAACCACTTTTTGTGCTCGGATATTTAGGGCTTTTCTTCTGGGAGTAACTGACTTCTTTTAGGGGATATCTGATGTTCTCAATAATGTGGAAATTGTTGGAGAAGTGGTAATAAATGGTAATAAGTTTTTTCAGATATTTAAGTAGAAATTTTGAAAATTACCCTTATTACATTGATTTACATATTTGTTTCCTAAAGTGGTCTGGGTGTCGGGATATCTTGGGAACAAGCATATGGTCGCCATTTTCACGACATAAATTTATTAATCTGACAAATTTTGTGATTAAAAATAAAATTAATTCTATTTTGACGGGTCGGCTACCTGAGGAATACTGGCCACTTTTGACTCACCTACATTATATAATCTCTTTTAACAATTGTTTCAAAAAATGGAATAATTATAGCTCAATTTCAGCAACTTCACAAGGCTATTCCAAATTAGCCATGAGAAAGGCTCCGTTTGATCAGATAATATTCTGTGAACTTTATGGAAGGCATTGTATTGGAACGGAACTCATTTATTGCCTTTGCCTATTGGAGCAATAACAGATAAACGTTACAGAAAAAGAAGACAATACATTTCTTTATCAATTGCCTTACTGCCATACGACTCAAACTGTCAAACTTAACAAAATACTGGCCAAATCCTGGAAACAAAAGTCACATTCTTCTACGCACAACAGCACACACGTTCGCGAGTATCCTTAACATATTTTTAACTCGGCTTTATTGCGTAAAGATATTACAGCTTATTTTAGCTCATACCATCGTGATGTTGAATGTTTTGAAAATTAATTACCTTTATTGATCAAAGCGATACACTGAAAAATAATTTTTACTGGAGATATTTTTACAGTTTTATGATGTAGGGGAGACCGGGGGAATGCCGCCAACCCGGGTTATGCCGCCAACCCGGGTTATGCCGCCACCCCACCTATTTTAAAAACTAACGGCAGTTTGAGATAGTGAATGTGCCTGCACTATAGCGGCCAACAACAGAAACAGTGCCTAAAGTGAGAGTGACTTTGCTGTACGTTGTTCGTTTGTTCCAGTGAAAAATGTAGTTTTCATCTAGTTGCTTATTATTTTGGAGCTTCAAATGAGTAGAGATAAGCACCTTTTATTGTAACATTAGATATTTAAGATAATATGACCCGTAATCTACATGCATTCGCCGACATTTTGATGCAATGTGTTGAACAAGTTCGGTTCTTCTTTCGGCTTTGCTTGGGGATTTCCGCCATATTGTCCTCTCGGGGTAATGCCGTCGCCATGCAAATTGGGTGAGAAATGGCCTCATTTTAACCCTAGAACTACCGGAAATTTTACTCAAGTTTTATAAAAACATTCTACACCAGAATTTTTACTTAAAACTATTTAATTTGTTTATTTAACTTATTATTGTCTGATTTATACATTTAGTTTGTTTTGAAGAAATTTCTGGTTTGAATAAATATTTTGAATGTACATGTCGGGTCCAATGGACCCGTCTGGTAGACGGAAGGTTAATGTAGTGGAGCCGATTCAGCAGAGTGACTTTTGCAATATGAAGTAAATTGTAAGCTTAACCATTATTCTGCTCAATTACATTGCTTTCTAACTATTTTCAGAAGGTTGTGTGTTTCCTAGTATCCATTTGATGCATGTACTAGGTCATTAAAGAGTGGCGGCATTACCCCGGTACAGTGGCGGCATTACCCCAGTATCCTGGGTAATCCCGCCACTGTGCAGAGGTTTAAAAAATATTTTTTTTATGTATGCTTACTTTACAGTTATGATTACGGTTAAATTTATACAGATACTAAAGATCATGATTCAGCTTTAGAATTTTTACTATTAAAAACTAAACATTTTTTCGAGGTGAAAAAATTTTAATTCCCTTAAGGTGTCGCCATTCCCCCGGTCTCCCCTACTGCGTTTTAAGAAAGATGTAACAGTAAGTTTTTTCCGTAATCGTTTAAGAAAAAAAATAACAGAATGTGTAATTTCCTATTTGATTACATTTTATAAAAACAGTTTGGTATTCAACCAAATCCAGTTGAATTAATAAAGGAGACAGCTAGTTACAATATCTTTACAACCTGATTAATTTCAATTGCTACTTCATAAGATATTTTGAAAAACTCCTCTTTCATTATATAATTTTTTCACTCAATAAATGCACTAAATTGATTGAATTTTCGTCTGAGATTCATAAAATTTCCCATATATTGAATTTCGTAAGTCTACGTTTCATAAAATACTAACCAATAGCTATTTAAAAAGGAAATTCTGATTCTGACAATTAGCTTACTTTCTAAAACGATTTAGAAACGAAAATTTGAGGATTCGGTTTTTCGTCAAGATTTCGGGAAAATTTGCCACAGTTCGACAGATCCCTTATGATAACTTCGAGAGTCTAGCGTATTACACTTTATTAGAACAAGCGGTGAATGCAAAAAAACTTAGCTCATTTATTAAAAACATATTTTCTAAAAATTATAATATTCAGAGGGACAATGCAAAAATGATAAGGTTGTTTGAGCAAAGCGGATACCGAGAAAAGAAATAAACTTACACCCGGTGTTAATTTTCATCACTTACTTAGTTCATAAATTAAAAGTTTAAATCATTGTCAAAATATACATCTTACAATTTCTTTTTAATGAATATAGAGTAGGTGGGGGTAAAGATACGCACTTTCCATGCATTTTTATTTTTAACGCACACATTAATCTAAACTTATGTAATGAGTGATTAAAATGTTAGATTAAAACCTTAGGCAAGTGCCACCATCAACCGACATTCTGTGAAATTATAATTCTGCAAGAAATTGCAATTTTCAAAACAACATTGCTCTGCGTATTTTTGCCCCATCGGTTGGGGTAAAAGTACGCAGTGCTGGGGCAAAGATACGCAGTGCGTATTTTTGCCCAATTACTGTGGGGTTTTGCCCCATTACTGTGGGGTGTTGCCCCATTTTCAATAAAACGAATGCATTATGCAAAAGCATTAGTAAATTTCACTGGTATTTATAGTTAAACTGAAAATTGCAAGTTTAACCATGAAAAAACGAAAAAACAGCGGTCTGTGAATTCGCAAATAGCAGATAACCTCTAACCACTGTGAAAAAATTATTGCATAAATACAGTGAGCGGTCTCAAAGACTCCTTGATCGTAGAATGAATAAAAGGGTTGAGTTACTCATAAAATACTGTTTTTGCGCTATACTTTATGTAAAGCCTATTATAATAAAAATTCTCCTCATTATTTTAGCATCTTTAGCGATACTACTAAGTTTCCAAACGAATCAAAATTAAATTAACATCAATAGTTAAATTTAAAATTACAAGTTAAGCTATGAAAACTGAATATAGTAGCGGTCTGTGAGACCGTTAACAGGAGTTAAGAATTAAGACTTAAAACAAAATCGTTTTATGAAACAAGAATATTGATTTTTAAAAGTAGATAGGTAGATACCTACGTTCTATATTTTAAAAAACTTAACTTGAAAAAGGAATAGGTAGTTAACTACCTTATATTATATTCAAGGCTGGAGTAGCACAGTTGAAGTTTATTCCAACAGAGCGAAAAATGTCCAGACCAGGGATCGAACCTGGATACTTGGCGTGCCGTGCCAATGCCTTACCTGTTAGGCTATCCGGACCGATACCTGGCTGACATAATTCACTCTCTTATTAGTTGGACTTGGCTGCGAACTGCAGCGCTAGTTTCATTCATCCGAGCTATAACTATAGCATTTACCTGATGAAACTACTTTAACACGGAAACTCCTGTATACCATGTCATTAGGTCATAATGAAGAGAACGAATATTTTTTCCAACTGGATTAAATCATATTCAAGGCTGGAGTAGCATCGTTGAAGTTTATTCCAACAGAGCGAAAAATGTCCAGACCAGGGATCGAACCTGGATACTTGGCGTGCCGTGCCAATGCCTTACCTGTTAGGCTATCCGGACCGATACCTGGCTGACATAATTCACTCTCTTATTAGTTGGACTTGGCTGCGAACTGCAGCGAGAATTATGTCAGCCAGGTATCGGTCCGGATAGCCTAACAGGTAAGGCATTGGCACGGCACGCCAAGTATCCAGGTTCGATCCCTGGTCTGGACATTTTTCGCTCTGTTGGAATAAACTTCAACTGTGCTACTCCAGCCTTGAATATGATTTAATCCAGTTGGAAAAAATATTCGTTCTCTTCATTATGACCTAATGACATGGTATACAGGAGTTTCCGTGTTAAAGTAGTTTCATCAGGTAAATGCTATAGTTATAGCTCGGATGAATGAAACTAGCGCTGCAGTTCGCAGCCAAGTCCAACTAATAAGAGAGTGAATTATGTCAGCCAGGTATCGGTCCGGATAGCCTAACAGGTAAGGCATTGGCACGGCACGCCAAGTATCCAGGTTCGATCCCTGGTCTGGACATTTTTCGCTCTGTTGGAATAAACTTCAACTGTGCTACTCCAGCCTTGAATATGATTTAATCCAGTTGGAAAAAATATTCGTTCTCTTCATTATGTACCTTATATTAGTTAAGTAGCTATTATATTTTGTACAATACTAACTTATAAAAAATACAAATTTCCATAGCGATATTGTGGAAGGCTTTGCATCTAGCTAAAACGATAGGGCAAAGCCCCGCATCTTAAACTTGCGCGTATCTTTGCCCCAAGACGGATGCGTACTTTTACCCCATTCTGCAGTATTTTACTTAACCGGCTACCTACAAGTTTAACCCGGGAGAACTCGCTGCATGAGATTTTCTCTCACAGTCGTACTTTTTTAAGACTCTTATTTAAATCATTTTTCATTTTAATTAAAATTTCAAATTGTTTTTCAATTATTTTACCTATTTTGTGAATAAAAGTACTAAGCCAACCAAAAAAAGTTGATATTATATTAATGTAAAGTAAAAGAAAAGCAATTGGGCATTCTAACTAGCGGGTTCTCCTTTGTTAAACAAATGCGATTGAGGTAAACTATACGGCATTTAGAAGCTACAGAGTTTCCATTCTCCTCTGAATTTTTGGATTTTTATAAATTCGAAATATTTTCAGCTAAACAATAAAGTGAAATTTAAAAAATATTAGATCAAAATTCGAAATTTTATACTTACCTCATTTTCTTGGCACGGAGTGCTACTTTTTTCACAAGGTTTGAACACACAACTACTACACTTGAGACCAAACTACCACCTAGCAGTCATTATTGTAGAAATGTTTCTTCATATTAAATCAGCCAGTGCGTATCTTAACCCCTACCTACTCTAATGTGTACCTGTTGAAATCAGTACACGACTAATGGCAACATTCCGAAAACTAAGACTGTTTTAGGATACTTGCCTAGATAATTAACCTTTAACTGATGTTACCGGTCTCACAGATCGGTGCTTTTTTCAATTTTCATAGTTTAACTTGCAAATTTCAGTTTATCTACAAACACTACTGAAATTTTGTTTCGTTTGGAACTTTAGTACTAACACCAGAGACTTTTGAATAGGCGAAATTTAATTATAACACTCCTGTTCAAAAAGTTTAGTTCAAAAACAACATCCTATGAGTTAATCACGGCTTTTATTCATCTTTCCGTGCAGCGGTCTCACAGTCCGCTTCACACTAGTTATGTGACAATTTCTGTGACATCAGTTAAAGGTTAATTAAAAGATTATACTAGCGCCTCAAATGTTAGAAATTATTTTGGGCACCTTCGTAGTTCTATAACCTTTAACTGATGTCACAGAAATTGTCACATAACTAGTGTGAAGCTGTCTGTAAGACCGCTGCAACAAAAGATGAATAAAAGGCATGATTGACTCATAGGATGGTGTTTTTGTACTAAACCTTTCGCACAGTACTGTTATAATTAAAATTCTTTTATTCAAAAATCTCTGGTGATTGTACTAAAGTTCCAAACGGAACAAAATTTCGGTAGATTTTGAAGTTAAACTGAAACTTGCAAGTGGGGGAAAGTAGGGGAATGGCGTTCACTTAAGGAAAAACATGAATAGCTAGTCAAATTTAGACAAAAAATCAATATTTTATTAACGAAGTATAACGCCAAAGCATAAGGAATAGTTTGCAATTAACTAATTTGCGTAAAAGTTTATGGAATTTATCATTTTATTTAAATGACCATCGATTGAGCAGTAATGCCCGACATGATAGGGTAATTGCGCTCAGAGTTTGAATACAACATTTAAGTAAGACAAAAGTCACATATGTAGTTGTGTGGGCTGTTCACACCACTGCAGACTTTTTACGATCACTTTACACATATTATCACACATATAGTGGGCTAATTTTTTTAAATTTAGGTTTTTTGATTTTCACCACTGTTTTGAAATCGTAAAATTCTTTTTGCTTAATTACATCTTAATTAAGGCGAAAACAGCGGAATTTTACCATTTCAAAAATGTGGTGTTAATCAATAAATTTGAATTTAAAAAAATTTGCCCACTGGTAACACTTCTTCTGGAATTCCATCGAGCGCCATTACCCGTTATCGCCATGTTGGGTTTCAATGCATTATAATTGGCGTAACAACGCACTACAAAAATAAATAAAAGTTGTAAGTACAGCTAAAGGTATATATTTTATAGACATAATGAGTAAATGAATATCTGAAAATAAGAGTGTAAACTTACCTTCAAGTTAGATGTTGTAGAATTTTATAATAAAACAACTGCAAACTAATAACGTGAAGACACAATAAAATAATCTTTTCAGAAAAAAAATAACCGATTTCAAAAAAAGCACTAAAAAGAATTAAATAATTCTTTAAACTGCTCTAATGACGAAGCGTTATCCAATAACCACACATCGGATATCATGTATCGGCATAAAAACGTTAAATTTAATGTATAGAATTTAATATCTACCAAACATGGATTTTCTAGAGAATGTTTTTTACAAAAGATTAATTTACATATTTATGATTTAATTTACGAATATATTCATATAAAAAGTAATCAATTACTTTTTGAAGTTGGTGCCAACCTATCTTAAGTATAGTAAAATTGTGATTATATTGTAGCTATTACCATGAATAAAGTGATGATGGAAAATATGATGCAAATTTTTTAAAATGCTCTATTTCTTCAGCAAATTATTTGTTTAATCATTATCGATTGTGAATGTTTGGCACCAACTTAAAAAGTAATTGATTACTTTTTATATGTATATATTCGTAAATTAAATCATAAATATGTAAATTAATCTTTTGTAAAAAACATTCTCTAGAAAATCCATGTTTGGTAGATATTAAATTCTATACATTAAATTTAACGTTTTTATGTCGATACATGATATCCGATGTGTGGTTATTGGATAACGCTTTGTCATTAGAGCAGTTTAAAGAATTATTTAAACTGATAGTTTAAACTTTTAGTGCTTTTTTTGAAGTCGGTTTTTTTTTTTTGAAAAGATTATTTTATTTCCTAGCTTTTTAGTTATTCATACACATAATTATCCGGATTTCAACATGGATAACGTTTCGTCATTAGAGAAGTTTAAAGAATTATTTAATTCTTTTTAGTGCTTTTTTGAAGTCGGTTAATATTTTTTTTTTTGAAAAGATTATTTTATTTCCTGTTTTTTAGTTATTCATACCGTAACACATAACTATCCGGATTTCAACATCTGCTGAATAAGTAAATAATTTGTCAAAGAAATTATAATTTACAAAAACTATTTATTAAACAAATAGTTAAATTCTTTATAATTTCATTAAAAGTATTGACTTTATTAGCATTTAATACTTCTGATATATTTTTTAACAAGTACATTATATTCACAACAGTTTACAATCATTTATTTATTGCTCACATACACCTGACTTGTGTGCCTGACATAAGGGGCCAACTTATAAGTCATCGTTTATATAAAAGGACGAAATAGCACAAGGACTTTGAGCTTTGAAGGGGTGGGGATTCTAGATAGCACAAGGAAATTTACAACACCAGAGAATTACATCTGGTAGCTCCACAAAGAGTGTGCAACGGAGCCAGCGGGATTTGAACCCGCAGCCCAACTACGCTCTCAAGCGATTAGCGGTGTGGTGCCTCAACCATTCAGCCACGGTCTACATTCAAGAATTACTTTTTGTAAGACTCCGTTGTCAAGAAGCAAAATACAGACTATGTAGCAATATTTGTATTGAATCTTCAAGTATATTGACCAGGACCCAGATATATTTTTCGCTGTTAGCGAAATGAGATTGACCAATGAGAAGCCTGCCTTTTTACGAACTTGTAATTTTTACAGAGTGTGTCCTTTTAAATTAATAAAATTCTTCTGTCAAATAAAACAAAATTTTCTGTACTAAAATACTGGCATCCAAAAAGCTGTAAACTTGTCAGGTTTGAAAATGTGGTCCAGTGCCCCCCGTGGCTGAGTGGTCAACGCATCACATTGCTAATCGCTTGAGAGCGTAGGTGACTGCGGGTTCGAATCCCGCTGGCTCCGTTGCACACTCTTTGTGGAGCTCCTGGATGTAATTCTCTGGTGCTGTAAATTTCCTTGTGCTATCTCGTTCTTGTATATTGACGATGACTTACAAGCGGGCGCTTCACGCCAAGCACACACGTCAGATATATTCAATAAACCAATCATGTGGTCCATAATTCTACATTATTCTTTTCCGATAATCTCCATAAATTGTTCCCTCATGTAAGGTGCCTCTATTTGAGAGTGGTGACATACAATGCTCAGACTCTGTTTATACATGCGTGTTTGCCTATACTACGACAAAACTAGACATTTTCTATTCCAGAACTTGGCGATTTTCACTTGGACAAGTTTTATTATACGAGTGAAGGACAAGCAATAGTTTGGCAATAATGGCAAACTCTTCAAGATTCATGGCGATAGCTTTTGTCTAGAATCTATCAATCAATAATTTTTTTCCGTATGTCACCATTCTCATACCAATACTCCCCATCTATAGGCAGTAAAGACATCAGAAATGAGCGCCAATGATTAGGTGTTTAGTCTGAATTGGATAACCGAAGACAGTGCTGCTACACATAAGAAGGAACTTTTATGTTTACTGTAAATGGATGCACTTTGCAGTATACCGACTAAGAGAAACACTTTGCTAAACTCTGATGTATAAGGTCACTTTGCTATTGAATTGTAAGCTTTTTGATCCCCACTTTCGATGACGGTTAGCATCGTTTTAGATATTTGGGTTTTTCTGAATGCGGCATCATTTCTAGACAAGATTTCGCACTTCGGAAAGTTACCTCATCCAGTAAACTATAAGGTCCGCATCTATACCTACGGACAACGGAATTGGGTGAGGAAAAGCTGGCAATCCATCAATAAAGTTTATGAAGCATCTAGCGATCACACTTTTTCATTTTGATCCTGTGATCCTGCGGGATCAGCTTGCTCCACGTATATCGTTCCACGCATGACGTAGCGATGTTTGTGTAAAATAATATTCTAAGCACGTTTCTTTAAGGAGCTATATGGTGTAGTGGTATGACGTTCACCCTCAGATTAGATGGCATGGGTTCGATTCCTTACGGAGCTGAATGAAAAAGAATGTCAGGATTGCTTTAAAAAACTAAATTTTTTTGAAGATAAAAGTTGAAAATTTATATTTTTCAATATTTGTACCACTATTAACAATTTTTTTTATTGTGAATTTTCCAGATATTTGATATGGTGATCGTAGTTTTAACAGATTTAATGCCTTTAGTATCGCCATCTAGTGGTGTAAAGATAAGCAAATCGTAAAGAATGTTTTAAATTTAATAATAATTAAATATTTTTTCATAATTTTAAATTTAATAATTTTAATTTTTATCATCATTTTAAAAGAACTTTTAATTTTGAATAAATAATAATTGTTACTATTTTTTTCATAATTTTAAATTTTATAATGATTTAGTAATTTATTTATTTTTTTAATCATTTAAAGGCACTTTAAATTCTGAATATAATAAATTTTATAATGATTTAGTAATTTAATTTTTTTTTATCATTTAAAGGCACTTTAAATTCTGAATATAATAAATTTTTATATGTTTCTAGTAATTTTATGTTTAATAATTTAAATTTAATATTTTTTTCACAATGTTTAAATTGTTTTTTTCAAAATTTTGAATTTAATAATTTTTGTTTTTTAAATTATAATTTAATAATTTTTTCGTCCTTTTTAAAATAATTTTAGAGTTTAATTAATTTGAATCAAAATAAAATAAAGTTCCATAAAGTTCCTAAAAGAATTTTGCTTAGAATATTATTTTACACAAACATCGCTACGTCCTGCGCGGAACGATATGCGCGGATCACGCTGATCCCGCAGGATCACAGGATCAAAATGAAAAAGTGTGATCGCTAGACACTTGTTAAAGTTTACACATCAGAGCACGGTAAAGTGCTTTGAGAGAAACTTATGTCCAAACTAAAGCAAACTTAGGCATTTTCTATTATGTAACTACAGCGTCTAGAACATATAGTGTGGAAATCGGCTATCCTAGTAATACTTAAAAAAGTTCTAAAATATTGGATCCCTTAAATGTCTGACGATGCTAAAAACCAATGAGTCGATCACAGTGACATCTGAGGATATTTTATAAAACTCCAAGACAACTTGGTCTAGACGCTGTTTTAGTACAATGTTTACATTGAAATTTGAAAATATAACGCAGATGTCGCTGCGATCGGCTCATTGGATTACAGCCTCTTTGCACATTTAAGGGATACAATTTTTTAGTGCTGTTTGGATAGCAGATTTCCACACTATTTATTCTAGGTGTTGTACTTGTACTCTGATACAGAAGGAACTTTAAAGGTTGATTTTCAATTTTTCGACACCGACTTCCGATATCGGTTTGTGTCTATGTGGGCCTTCCGGTTTGGTGTATGACAGAATGGCCAGTATACAGATAGATTTTTCACTCTTAGCGAAAGGAGATCGACCAATCAGAAGCCTGCATTTTTGCAAACAGCGAAAAGTTCGCAAAACTCCAAGCTTCTGATTGGTCAATCTCGTTTCACTACCAGCGAAAAACCTATCTGGATCTCGGTCCTTGTCCAGCTAAGTTTTCGCACTGTGAAAGATCTCGTATCTCTGTAAGACTGACGGTATCAAAGATGAGCGCTTATAATCGGGCGACAGCTTCAAAAAGGATTTGAATTTTAAAGTTTTTATTTTTTTTTTTAATTTTTTAATCATCAGATTTTGATGAAATTGGAATGGGATCAAATGGGGGACCTACACTTTCAAACAAAAAAAAATTATCAAAATCGGTTCCTATTTAAGAAAGTTATGCGTGAACATGGGCAAAACATACATACAGGTCGAATTGATAACCTCCTTCTTTTTGAAGTCGGTTAAAAATAGTTACATTCCGACGGTCACTATATCCTTATTGGGAACTTACAATGAAGTTCGCTAGGAGCCGGTACCGATCGTACATTTTCAATTATATTCTGTTTAGAGATATTGGGTGACCGGGACTACCCTTCTGAGCGTCATTACCCTACTTTCCCCTAAACCTTTAACTGATGTCACAGAAATTGTCACATAACTAGTGTGAAGCGGTCTGCGAGACCGTTCCATCGGAAAATGAATAAAGGCCGCGATAAACTCCTAGTATGTCGTTTTTGTACTAAACTTTTTGTACCGGAGTGTTATAATTAAAATTCAACTATTCAAAAGTCTCTGGTGTTAGTACTAAAGTTCCAAACGGAACAAAATTTCAGTAGTGTTTGTAGATAAACTGAAATTTGCATGTTAAACTATGAAAATTGAAAAAAAGCACATCAGTTAAAGGTTAAACTATAAAAATTGAAAAACGTTGCGGTCTGAGAGACCGGTAACATCAGTTAAAGATTAATTTAAAGCTGAAACTACCACTAACATGTAGAGCTTAGAGATATCTAATAAAGCATACGAAGTTGGATATTGAAATCGCGATGCTAGTGACAACTCTAAATCAAATAGGACTATTTTTGGGCACTTGCTTGGTTTATTAATATATGAAATGGACGTTAAAAGGTAAAACTTACATTCATTTACTAAAATATATAGAGTTCCTAGTGAAATCGTGATGCAACTAGTAGCAACCCTCCAAAATACAAGGCTATTTTTGGTAATCCGCTCAGTTCGTTCATTAAAAGATGGAACCAGTGTCAAGATATAGAATTTTATAACCTATATTGAAATATATAAGGTTGCTAATGACTACAGGTAACCCTCCAAAATATTAGAGCTTCTTTTGGGATGTATACAGTTCAGTAATTAAAAATTGAAACCAGTGCTGAAGATTGATACATTTTAATTCGCTAATAAAATTTATATAAAGTTACAGTTCTCTAATATAATATATAGGATTGCCTTGCAAAATATCGTTGGAACTAGTAACAACCTTTTAAAAGTTGGGGCTTTTTTTAGATACTTTCTTAGCTCATTAATTAAAAGAGTAAATTTATATATCGAATAGCGATATATCTAGCAAAAAAATGTATGGATAGCGAGCATTTTAAACAGAAAAAAAAATTTAGCGAACCTGATATTTTCGCCAGTTAAGTCATTTTTTGCCGATCTATCTTACCTTAACCAGTTTGTCCAAGCGTGTATTGAGGGTTTTGTAATACAGATTGTCTTAATCTAGGAAAAACGTCGAATATAAACATGCTCCTTGTGCATATGTATCTAATCTGATATAACACAGACATATTCTACTGTTCGTTAACGATAATTTATTTTCTGAGAAGCTGAAAAACTTCATTTATTGCAATATAAATCTCGATTCAAGTTTCGTGCAACGAGATGCGCATGCTTGTAAAACTATAGTTTAAATTCTCCCTACAACACTTAAATCTAGTTTACTTTTTCTAAACATCAGTTTAGAAAGCTAAAGTGTTTATAATTTTGCTTAGAACAGCAGTTTTGGTTATCAGTTTATAATATTTAAAAGTGTGCAATGTTCCTTATGTTGACTATAACAACGATTAAATCTGTGTACCATCTTTTTTCCTTATTTATATCAACACTGATATCTATTTAAATTATTAAAATGGAAAACATCTAATAATATTTTTAGATTTTACTACATGTATTCTATTTATTTTAATTATTTTTACAATCAGTTTAAAGGGATGCTTGTATATTTTAAACCTTTTATCATTTACCAACTTTCAACAAAGGAAAATTTTCACTTCCTTTGTACCTTTTTTTTTTATTTATGTCTACGCACAAGTCTTGAATGGATGGTCCGATTTTCATAATTTGTATGTTGGTTTTAGAAAAGTCTCCATCTGCAGATAGTCTCTTTATCAACAATATTAGGATCTAAAATTGATATGTTTGTCTGAATGCCAGTTTTCTTGTCTTTTTGGACTTTATAAGCTTTCACTTTCGTTAAAATTGACCATTCTTCACAAAATTTTTATATGATGTTACGCAGAACTTCATGTTTTTAAAATACTCATTACGTCGTGTATAATTGTTTTACAGTGATACCTCAGTGCCAGATTTTAATAGGCAGTCATCTACTGCTAGTAAAAGTGAGAGATATACACAGCAATGAGATTTCAAATGAATGTAGATTAAAGTATTGCAAAATAAGAAACAATGACAACAACGAGATTTAAAATGAATGTGTGGTCATGCATAAAGTCTATTAAACTGCTGTGGAGATTTGGCCGGTTTGACAATGCTTTTTTTAGGTAGATTTCGTATGAAATACTACCTATGAGGATCGTTCCTATGTTGGAATTTCTGAAAAATATTTGCAGATCTACACCGATCATGACCCCTAGAACCCAAAACCACCCTCAGTAAAAAAACTTTATCTATCTATATATCTATCTATCTGTCTGTCTGTCTGTCTATCTATATATATATATCACGCCCCACCAGTGGCCGAGAGGTTCTGCTCTCGAAGCTGGTAGACGGGAGGTGCTGGGCTCGATCCCAATCGCGCCCGTCGGCCTAATCGTTCGGAGTTTTCGTGGTTTTCTTCGAGCCGTGGATCTTCCATGCGTTAATACGGATTAGGTTCCCTTAGAAAGACCCCCACGGAGGGCACTCCCCCCGGGCCTATATCCCTCGTGTAGATAATTGGCCGTCAAAAATCAACCCAACCCAACTATATATATCACTTTCTTCTGGACACGATAACTTTCCTAATTCTGCACCAATCTCTTCCAAACTGATACAAAAAATCAAAGGGCATAAAATCTCATGCAAGTTCGTTAATGGGCAAAATCGGACCAAGGGGATGGAAATAGGGAGGGGTTTTGTGAAAACCGAAAACCCACCATAACTTCTTAATTTTTGTACATATCAAATCAGTTTAAAGTTTTTATTACTTCTAAAAATAGGGCCAAAATTTTATGTATCACAGATTTTTGATAAAGTTAAAATGGGCTCAAGGGGCTCAAAAAATAGGGTTTTGTGAGAAAAAAATTCGTAACTTCGTCAATTCTCAAGATATCAATTCCAATTAATTTTATTATCTTTCTCCTTAATATTCTCTACAACTTTTATATTCACAAGTTTTTGATAGGACCAATTCATACAGGAACAAAAAAATTAAAAACGAAAACAAAAAGGGGGATTGAAGAAGTAAAAAATCCATAACTCCGTCAATTCAAAAGATATAAAATCCCCATGAATTTATAATATATCTTCTTAATATTGTCTACAACATTTAGATAGACAAGTTTTGGATAGGACCAATTCTTACAGAAAAAAACAAATTAAAAATACATAGCGGTTGAAGAAAAAAATCATCTAAGTAAGGGTGTATTCAAATCCAAACTGCGTATTTTCTGACTCATTCTACAATTCATTTTTGCTCTCAAAGGCATCCAATTGCTAGATTCTCTTGTTCAGAAACTATATAATGAACAGTAATGATCGATGTTTTGATAGAGACGGATTATATTTCAAAAAATGCTGTTAAAGTGGGCATTTTGAACCGAATTTCCCAAAGCGGATTGTATTGGAAAAATCATTGCATTAAGGATGCACTCAAATCCAAACTGCTTATTTTCTAACTCATTTTTAAATTCATTTTTGCTCTCAAACGCATTTAATTGGTAGATTCGCTTATTCAGAAACTATATAATGTACCGCAATTGAAGGGAATTTCCCGAAGCAATTGTGTTATCACTTTGTTCTGGACACGATAACTTCCGCAATTCTGCACAAATCTCTTCCAAACTGATACATAAAATCAAGGGACATAAAATCTCGGTCAAGTTCGTTAATGGGAAAAGCGGACAAAGGGGATGGAAATAGGGAGGGGTTTTGTGAAAACCGAAAAAATCCCATAATTTCTTAATTTCTGTACATATCAAATCAGTTTAAAGTTTTTATTACTTCTAAAAATAGCGCCAAAAATTCATGCATCACAGATTTTTGATAAAATTAAAAATTGGCTCAAGGGGAGCAAAAAATAGGGTTTTTGGGAGAAAAAAATTCCTTAATTCTTAAATTCTCAAGATATCAAATCCAATAATTTTATTATACATCTCCTTAATATTATCTACAACTTTTATATTCACAAGTTTTTGATAGGACCAATTCGTACAGAAAAAAAAATTAAAAACGAAAACAAAAAAGGGTGGTTGAAGAAGAAAAATTTTCATATCTCCGTCAATTCACAAGATATAAAATCTCCATGAATTTATCATATATCTTCTTAATATTGTCTTCAACATTTATATAGACAAGTTTTTGATAGGGCCAATTCTTACAACAAAAACAAATTAAAAATACATAGCGGTTGAAGAAAAAAATCATCTTATTAAGGGTGCATTAAAATCCAAACTGTCTATTTTCTTACTCATTTTTAAATTCATTTTTGCTCTCAAACGCATCCAATTGCTAGATTCTCTTATTCAGAAACTATATAATGTACAGCAATGATCGATTTTTTGATAGAGGCAGAATATATTTCAAAAACTTATGTCAAAGTGGGCATTTTGAACAGAATTTCCCGAAGCGATTGTGTTAGAAACGAAAAATATTGCCCTACTGAGAAAATAATTTTTTATTAATCAAGTTTTAATTAATTGAAAGAAAAATAAAAACACAGGTTGCTTATAAATCTTTTCAAAAATCACGTCAGCATCTTTCATATTTTTTTTTTTATTATTATTATTAAAAATGAATCTGAAAATGTGCTAGAAAATTTCCAGTTGTTGAGTATGGAAAAATATTTTTTTTTTTAATATCGCCTTAACATGATTCTGATAAAACCAGCTATTTTATAAAAAGGAAATAAAAACTCGTCAAAAGCAGACTGATAAAACTGTTAAAGTGGATTTATATCTAATAATGATTTAGTTTTTGTTGGTGAAATTAGTATACTTAACTTCGAAATCTACCTCTGCCTGTAGGCCGGGCCGGCAGGGAGTTTTTCCTTGTGCATCGGGTTGACTAATTGTTTCCGGTTGGATTTTGACTCTTGCGGGAGGGGTTTGATAACTTGTTTTGTCCACAATATTGTTTAATTTAGAAAAAAAAACTATATATATTCGAATATAAATGCGTTTATATATGTTTATTTTTTAACAAAAAAAAAAATGATAAGATAATAAAATAACTGAGATTTTCCCATACCTAGGAAAAAGTAGGGAAACGCCGCTCACTTAAGGTTTAACATGAATAGCTAGTCAATTTTATACAAAAAATCAATACTTTATTAATGCAGTGTAAGTCCAAAGCATAAGGAATAATTTGCATAAAAGTTTTAGAATTTTTTTTTTTTATCGTTTTATATAATTGACCATTCATTGAGCGGTGTTGCCCGACATGGTAGTGTAATGGCGCTCAAAAGTGTCTAGTCGGTTAAGCATAGCGAAATGGCCCACACGGCCGATGTTTGAAATAACATGTGTGGTAATAAGGCTCACATGAGAATACAATATAGAGTGTTTTCAGCCCCTGACCTTGAACTGCCCTTGAGATAATTGGGGAAGTACGCGCCTGCGCTACTATTTTTCAAATACGTTTTTCTCAAAAATTACAAAAGTTAAAAAAATGAAACCAACGCCAATTATTGAAGATTATATTAGCTCACATCATATATTTTTTTCACGTTTTTACACAAATTTTAACATGGAAAAATAAACAAAAATATTTTTTGAAAAAATTATTAATGTAGTAATTTTATACTTACACCAACCAAAAAATTACAGAATAATGCTCAAAGTATGCACTTCTAAGGGAAAAAAATCGTTAAAATCGAAGATACACTTTTTGAGTTATAAAAAAATATTGCTTGCAACTTGCTAAAATATTAGTAACGTTCCCTGTTTGCATTTGCAGAAATACGCTACTACCAATGCATTGGTTGATTCGTGACATTTCTACTCGGGCAGGATGCGCAGTGCGCCAAAATAAGAGAATGATTCCATACATACCACTTCCCTATAGGTTTGCTTCGTGCTTGTAAATATTCTGTTATTTCGGCGTACTGTGCAATGTGCATCCTTCTCGCGTTATAATATAAAGAAATGACAAACAAAATGGTAACATTTGCATACCATGATTTTCACGTAGAAGAAGCCTATGGGGCTGTACATTTTACATATATAACGAGCGGAGTGTATGTGTGTGTCTGTGTGTGTGTGGGGGGGGGTGGGTCTGGCACTTGACATTGGAAGATACCTGTAGGGGGGAGGGGTGTTGTGTTTTGATATCGTTATCATTTTTGATCAAACCAAAATTTACTTTTTTGGTATCTTTTTCTTTATATCTGTAATCTTAATTTTTTAAAGTCTGTTTTCTTACTTTTATGAAAATACAAAGTTATCATTAAAACCATGTTCAATGTTTATAGAACATTTCATTCCAAATTATGGAATAACCCAACGTTCACCATTAATATTCTCCTGCTATATTGGTATATAAATCGTTGCTAGAGAAACCAGATTCAAAATGATACTTGACATTTTTGCTAGTAAAAGATGGGGAAGAATTTTGCCCACCTGTTTTGTTTACAAAACGTTCTGTTTAGCCGCGTGCAAGGGCGAAGTGCAAAAAGATAATACTAGTGTTCAATGCATTATAATATAACAAAGAGCTATTATTAAAAACTTTTAACCAATAAGTATTTCTTTAAAATATTATTTGATATAGAGTTATTTTTTTATATAAAAGTGATATTTTATGAATTTCTTCTCTTTATTTAAATCAGTAAAATATGCGAATAAAAATTGTCAACCATACCTGTATATCACATTGAAACGTATAAAAAGAAAAAAAAAAAGAAAAACAAATTAAAAAAAAAAAGAAATTTTAGACACAGATAACAATATTATTAGGGGGAGGAGGGTTCGCCACGTGCAAGGGCGAAGTGCAGAAAGATAATATTACTGTTCAATGCATTATAATGTAACAAAGAGCTATTATTAAATACTTTTAACCAATAAGTATTTCTTTAAAAATATTATTTGATATAGAGTTATTTTTTTTTTATATAAAAGTGATATTTTATGAATTTCTTCTCTTTATTTAAATCAGTAAAATATGCGAATAAAAAATGTACAACCATACCTGTATATCGCATTGAAATGCATAAAAAGAAAAAAAAAAGAAAAACAGATGTAAAAATAAAAATAAATTTTAGACGCTGATAAAAATATTATTAGGGGGAGGGGGATTCGAGGAACGATAACTTCTGATATCGGAAGGTTGGTAGTGAGTCCGAAATTGCCAAAAAGTTGATAACCGTATATACTTACAGCCCCTATTCAGCTTCACTTGCACAATCGACTAGACCATTGACTTGATATTATTACGCGAGAAGAATGCAATGTACGCCAAAATAACAGCATATTTACAAACACGAAACAAACCTATAGAGAAGTGGTATGTATGGAAACATTTTCTTATTTTGGCGCACTGCGCATCCTGCCCGAGTGGAAATGTCACAAATCTACCAATGCATTGATGGTAGTGTATTTCTGCAAATACAAACGGAAAAAGTTAGGCATATTTTAGAAAGCTGCTAGCACTATTTTCTTATAACTCAAAAAGCGCATCTTCGATTTTAAGGATGTTTTTTTTCTTAAAAGTACATACTTTGAGGATTATTCTGTAATTTTTTGGTTGGTGTAAGTATAAAATTACTACTTTAATAAATTTTCAAAAAATATTTTCGTTTATTTTTCTATGTTAAAATTTGTGTAAAAATATAAAAAAAATATATATGATGTGAACTAATATATTCTTCAATAATTGGCGTTGGTTTCATTTTTTTGACTTTTGTATTTTTTGAGAAAAACGTATTTGAAAAATAGTAGCGCAGGCGTATACTCAAGGGCAGTTCAAGGTCAGGGGTGGAAAACACTCTATATTGTATTGTCATGGTGAGCCTTATTACCGCACATGTTATTTCAAACATCGGCCGTGGGGTCCATTTCGCTATGCTTATCCGGCTAGATCCTTTGAATGCAACATTTAAGTGCAAAAAAAGTCACAGTTGTGTGGGCTATTCACACCACAGCAGACATTATGCAACCACTTTCCACATATTGTGCAGCGGAACCACATTTCGTTACCTCTCCCGAATTCTCCACAAAAACAGCAGATTTCTGGGTCCATACTTTTTTTAAATTCAGGTTTTTTTTATTGTAACCACTCTTTTGAAATCGTCAAATTGACCTTGTTTAGTGACATAATAATTAAGGAGAAAACAAGGGTAATTTTACCATTTCTAAAATGTGGTGTCAGTGAAGAAATTTGAATTTTAAAAGTAGCCCACTGGCAAAATTATTTCGAATTCCACGTGAGCGCCATTGCCGTTCATAGCCATGTTGGATTTTAATGCATTACAGTTGGCTTAACAACTCATTACAAAAATAAATAAAACCATGAACATATAGCTAAATGCGTATATTTTGTAGACATAATGAGTGAATTAATATTTGGAAGTAAGAATATACACCTACGTTCAAGTTAGATGGCGTAGAATTTTATAATAAAACAACTGCAAGCTAATAACGTGAGGGCACAAAAATACTTTCCTTCCGACGCTTTCTTTTTATATTCTTACTGGAAACTTACGACGAAGTTCGCTAGGTGCCGGTATTAATCGCAAGTTTTCAATTCTATTCTATTAAGAGATATTGGAGTGCGCAGGATTACCCACTGAGCGGCTTTGCCCTACTTCCCCTATATTTTAAAGAATATACTTTTTATCACTAAATTAAACAAATATTAAACAAATATTTAAACAATATGTATTTTATAAGAGATCTGTAATCTGGTAAGACAAATATACCTATTTAAAGTAAAATATTAATACAGTATATGGCCACAGGTGACTGGTCACTTGAGATTTTAGACATTTTGTTAAATAGCTAGAAAAATACATGAAGAACTGCAGGAAACTGCGGGTGTGTAAACAGTACAGTATAGGTCATATATTTGCGCGAAGATTTTTTTCCCGAAACCCCATAGGGGACCGTCAACATATTGAAAAAGAACGAACACCTTTTGGATAACCCTGTAAAAACTAATGTAGCGAAAGCGTTCAAACTCGAGATTATTAATAAGTGGCTTATTGTAATATACTGTGTTCATTTTTATGAGAATAGCATGTATACTCGTAGAGAAATTAAGGTTTTTATAAAAACAGTCCCAAATTTCGCCAAGTTTTTTGCTTATAATTTGCAAAGTTCTTAATATAAAAAAAGTTCTTTTCAGAAAATATGACAAACAACATTGTACACAATACTCTGCAATCAGAATTAAAAAATAATATAAATTGGATGAAAAATGAGCAGCTTTACTAAAACATGTTTCACTGCGCATGATCAAAATATAATGTGCATAATCTGTTAGCTAAATGTACAGAGAAACTTTTGTAAAAGTCTCAAAAACATAGTTTGAAAAGTCTGGTAATAATCGTTTATAGAATAAGCTCAAAATCCGTTGTTCCCAAAATGAAGCAAAAAAATGAGCGGTTTGTATCCATATATCCATTGATTAGTGCCGATATTGCATGTACTGCTGTATTTCGATACAGCCCCTCATCTTTTTGCTTCCATTTAGGAATAACGGATTTTGAGCTTATTCTGTAATCGATTATTATCAGATTTTTCAAACTATGTTTTTGAGACTTTCACAAAAGTTACTCTATACATTTAGCTAACACATTATGTAAATTATATTTTGATTACGTTCTGGCATGCGCAGTGAATCATTATTTAGTAAACCTGCTCATTTTTCATACAATTATTTTTTTTTCATTTTGATTGCAGGGTATTGTGTACAATGTTTTTTGTCATATTTTCTGAAAAGAACTTTTTTTTATATTAAGAACTCTGCAAATTACAAACAAAAAACTTGGCAAAATGTGGGACTCTACGAGTATGCATGATATTCTCATAAAAATGAACGCAGTATGTTACAATAAGCCACTTATTAATAATCTCGAGTTTGAACACTTTTAATACATAATTTTTTACAGGGTTATCCAAAAGATATTCGTTCTTTTTCAATTTTTTGACGGTCCCCTATGAGGTTTCGGAAAAAAAATCTTCGCGGAAATATATGACCTATACTATACTGTTTAAAC
Source organism: Maratus speciosus (assembly GCA_963932465.1). Lineage (NCBI taxonomy): Eukaryota > Metazoa > Arthropoda > Arachnida > Araneae > Salticidae > Maratus > Maratus speciosus. The sequence continues at coordinate 212,419,988 of OZ010787.1, forward strand.
ACCTGCGGTTTCTGGTTGATTCCACATGTATTTTTCTAGATATTTGACAAAACGTCTAAAATTGCAAATGACCGGTCACATTTGGCCATATAGTGTATTAAAAAAAGTAACAGTTAAAAATAGTATTTTCACACTTCATATTTTAAAAACATTAGCGAATTACCTTATTTAAAAGCAAGAAAGCCGAACATTATTATTTGGTATATAACTTACTTAAATAAAACCTAAAAGATCATGCGGGAAAAATGTTTCGTTGTTTATAATTGTGATTTATTTTGTATTGGAATCATTTTTCAAAATACGCAAAAAAAATCAAGTTATAAAAAGGAAAATGATATGCATAAATTTTATCAACTTAAGTCGCATATAACATCAAAATAATGATTTCTGGGGGGAAAATAGTATATAAGGTTAATTTTAAGTTGTTTTTATTTTCCTCTATTACGTATGACGTTTTGAAAATTAAAAAGAAAATATATTTCATGAATTATTCATAGTGAAGAGTTATAACATGACGCATTTATACGTAATTCAAATTTATTTCATTGTCAAATGATTTGTTTTCGCATTTCCATTGCAAATCATGAATAAGTTTTGGAAACCAAATTCAGACTCATATTGGTGTAAATGTTGAATTCGCACCGAACATAAAAAGATCTATGCACAATTATCTAAAGTATGTCATCTGCTCGTTGTTTCGACGCACTAAGTTAAGAATTTACTGAAATGGGTAACTTTAAGTTGAAGTCATTTGATTTGTTTGAGTTTTCAATATTACAAACATTCGAAAAATAAATTACTTCTTTCTGCTTTGTGATTATAAAACTGTAGAGTTCGAAATGAATCATTAACATTTACAAAAATTTGTTTTTCCTTATATATAATGTTTATTTTGATAATGATATTTGATTTAGTAATGTAAATTTGAAAGAATATAAATTTAAATTAATAAATACTTTTTGTTATAGAACTTTTTTCATGTTCTTCATTATTATTTACTTTCTAACAAAAAGTATGATTCAATGCTTGTCAGAGAAGATTCCTTTACAATTAGTGTGGGTAAAAATAGTTCCTTTATACGAGTTCATTTCTTTCTACATGCGTAATAAAGAAAACAGATTGTTAGCAGTTAAAAGCTAAGCGTGTTACTTTACAAGTTTTGAATCTTTTTAAAGCTATTCTAACAAGTTTTTGTTCAAGTTTTTCTCTTTATAGTCTTTTTAACTTTGTATAAAGACAGCAACCTGTAGATTCGATGATTTAATTTATAAAATGGGATTTTTATAAAAATATATGTGGATTAGTTGTCTTTCATATATAAAAACACAGATTCATAAAGACATAGGGGAGACAAGGGGAATGCCGCCAGCCCGGGTTATGCCGCCACCCCCACCTATAGTTTAAAAACTAAGGGCAGTTTGAGATAGTGAATGTGCCTGCACTATAGCGGCCAACAATATAAACAGTGCCTAAAGTGAGAGTGACTTTGCTGTACGTCGTTCTTTTGTTCTAGTGAAAAATGTAGTTTTCATCTAGTTGCTTGTTATTTTGGAGCTTCAAATGAGTAGAGATAAGCACCTTTTATTGCAACATTAGGTATTTAAGATAATATGACCCGTAATTTATATGCATTCGCCGACATTTTGATGCAATGTGTTGAACAAGTTCGGTTCTTCTTTCGGCTTTGCTTGGGGATTTCCGCCATATTATCCTCTCGGGGTAATGCCGCCGCCATGCAAATCGGGTGAGAAATGGCCTCATTTTAATGTAGTGGAGCCGATTCAGCAAAGTGACTTTTGCAATATGAAGTAAATTGTAAGCTTAACCATTATTCTTCTCAATTACATTGCTTTCTAACTATTTTCAGTAGGTTGTGTGTTTCCTAGTATCCATTTGATGCATGTACTAGGTCATTAAAGAGAGGCGGCATTACCCCGGTACAGTGGCGGAATTACCCCAGTGTCCTGGGTAATCCCGCCACTGTGTAGAGGTTTAAAAAATATTTTTTTATGTATGCTTACTTTACAGTTATGATTACGGTTAAATTTATACAGATACTAAAGATCATGATTCAGCTTTAGAATTTTTACTATTAAAAAATGAGCATTTTTTCGAGGTGAAAAAATTTAAATTCCCTTAAGCTGTCGCCATTCCCCCGGTCTCCCCTATCACGTGATAATATTGTTGTTATATAAATTTCAACAATAAGAGAACTATAATAAGGTAATATAATTTAAATAAGGTAATTAGTTAAATAATTTTTAGAAATACACTGTGATAGAATTAATTTTTCTAGCAGAGTGGGAAATTCGGTGTTTTCAGTTCTACTAAACTCTTATCTAATCGCAGAAATGCTGCGATCAAATATGACGAAGACTGTTTTCAGAAATGGTGGTACTTAAAAATAAAGAGCGTACGCACCCTATTATATGTGATGTTCATGCCAGAGGGATTAAAGTGTTATAGAAGGTAAAATTCATACAAGGGACGTTACATGGTGTCAGTAATCTGTGGCGTGCAGAATGACAATATATTCTAATATATGGAATATGTGGGGTCAGGGTAGTGCACCAGCCAAGTCGAGAAAGCACAGCACTAGCACCCTTTTCAGATAGCAAACTCGGGGTACTTTTGCTCTATCCCCTTATCTTTGTGATGGATTTCCCCAAAAAACTGAACAGAATGGTCAAATTTCACGTTTTAGTCTTTTCTAGTGCAGAAGATATATGAACCCAAAGTTTCGATTTTTAGACATTGACTGACTTGCTCACTCACCGATCATCAAAAATCTGAAGTCCATCTCGTAGCCCAAGAAACTTGAAATTTGGCATAAAGATAGTGTTTAGGTCACAAAGAAAGAAAAAGTTAAAAAATTCGGAAAGATTGAAAAAAAAATCGAAAATAATATTATATTTTCGAATTTTCTGGATTTCTTAAATTTGTTTTTCTTTGTATTCTAAACACTTCCTTTATGCTAAATATCAAGAATCTAGGTCTGCAAGTAATTACCCCCCCCCCTCCCTCTCCCAATATATATCTACTGGAGTTGCCCAAAAAGCTAAAACTTCATTTTATCTATACGACTTTGCGAACAGAACTAAACCTCCAATTTCTCGTTTTTACCTTTTCTAGTTCATAAGATATAGGGAAAAGTAGGACAATGACCTCAGAAGGGTAATCCCGCTCACCAAATATCTCTAAACAGAATGGAATTGAAAACGTGCTATCGGTACCGGCTCCTAGCGAACTTCATTGTAAGTTCCCAGTAAGGATATAGTGACGTCGGAATGAAACTATTTTTGTGTCCTCACGTTATTAGTTTGCAGTTGTTTTATTATAAAATTCTACAACATCTAACTTGAAGGTAAGTTTACACTCTTATTTTCAAATATTCATTTACTCATTATGTCTACAAAATATATACCTTTAGCTGTACTTTCATGCTTTTATTTATTTTTGTAGTGCGTTGTTACGCCAATTATAATGCATTAAACCCCAACAAGGCGATAACGGGTAATGGCGCTCGGTGGAATTCCAGAAGAAGTGTTGCCAGTGGGCAACTTTTTTAAAATTCAAATTTATTGATTAACACCACTTTTTTGAAATGGTAAAATTCCGCTGTTTTCGCCTTAATTAATATGTCATTAAACAAGAAGAATTTTACGATTTCAAAAAAGTGGTGAAAATTAAAACTCACTACTACACACAACTACATATGTGACTTTTGTCTTACTTAAAAGTTGTATTCAAACTCTGAGCGCAATTACCATACCATGTCGAGCATTACCGCTAAATCGATGGTCATTTAAATAAAACGATAAAAAAAATTCCTAAAACTTTTATGAAAATTGACTGCAAACTGTTCCTTATGCTTTGAAATTATACTTCGTAAATAAAATATTGATTTTTTTTGTCAAAATTTGACTAGCTATTCATGTTTTCCTTAAGTGAGCGCCATTCCCCTACTTTCCCCTATAAAGTAAGAGTCATTAGCTATATCAATCAACTTACCCGCGTCAGCGAAGCAGATATATATTAAAAATTTTTAAAAATAAAATAAAATAGAGTAGGTGGGCAGATATGCACTTTCATAAATTTTTATTTTTAACGAACACATTGGTCTAAATTTATGTAACGAGTGATTAAAATGTTAGATTAGAACCTTAGGCAAGTGCCACCATCAATAGACATTCTGTCAAATTATAATTCCGTGAGAAATTGCAAAAAAAAAAAAAAAAAAAAAAAAAAAAAAAAAAAAAAAAAAAATTCCTCTGCGTATCTTTGCCCCGTTGGTTAAAGTAAAAATACGCAGTGGTCGGCCAAAGATATGCACTGCATATTTTTACCCCATTACTGCGGGTTCTTTCCCCATTTCCAATAAAACGAGTGTTTTATGTAAAAGCATTAGTAAATTTCATTAGTATTTATAGTTAAAGTAAAATTATAAGTTAAGCCATGAAAATTAAGAAAAAAAAACAGCGATCTGTGAGATCCCAAATAGCAGTTATCCTGTAACTGCTGTTACAAAAATTGTTGCATGAATACTGTAAGCGGTCTCAGAGACCCCTTTATCGTAGAATGAAACTGTCTTATGAGATACTGTTTTTGTACTAAACTATATGTACAGGACTACGATAATTAAAACTCATCTATTCAAAAGTCTCTAGTGTTGCTACTAGACACCCGAAGAAATGAATATGCATAGTTAAACTAGAATCTATAGTAAATTCCACTAGTATCTATAGTTAAACTGAAAATTAAAAGTTAAACCGTGAAAAAAGAAAAAATCAGCGGTCTATATAACCGCAAACAGAAGTTAACCCTTTAACTACTGTGACAAAAATTTTTGCATTAATACTGCCAGCGGTCTCCGAGACCGCTTCATCGTCTAATGATTAAAAGGATCGACTGACTCATAAGATACTGTTTCTGTATTATACTTTATGTAAATATCTATTATAATTAAAATTCCCTTATTCAGAAGTCACTAGTGATACTACTAAGTTTCCAAACGAATCAAAATTAAAATAACATCAATAGGTAAACTGAGAATTACAAGTTAAACTGTTAAAACAGGATATAGCAGCGGTCTGTGAGACCGCTAACAGGAGTTAAGAGCATTTAAACAATAAAACAAAAGCGTTTCATGAAACAAGAATATTTATTTTTAAAAGTAGGCAGGTAAATACCAATGTTCTATATTTTAAAAAGCTTAACTAGAAAAGGGAAAAGCTTAGAGTAGGTGGGGGCAAAGATACGCACTTTCCATACATTTTCATTTTAACACATGCATTGGTAAACTTATGTAATGAGTGATTAAAATGTTATATTAGAACCTTAGGCAAGTGCTACCATCAACCGACATTCTGTCAAATTATAATTCTGTGAGAAATTGCAATTTAAAAAAAACATTGCTCTGCGTATCTTTGCCCCATCGGTTGGAGTAAAAGTACGCAGTGGTGGGGCAAAGATACGCGGTGCGAATTTTTCCCCCATTACTGTGGGTTTTTGCCCCATTGCCAATAAAACGAATGAGTTATACAAAAGCATTAGTAAATTTCACTAGTATTTATATTTAAACTGAAAATTGTAAGTTAAACCATGAAAAAAAAAAAGAAAATAAACAGGGGGTCTGTGAGATCGCAAATAGCAGTTAACCTCAAACTACTGTGACAAAAATTGTTGCATAAATACTGTGAGCGGTCTTAAAGACCCCTTGATCGTAGAATGAATAAAAGGGTTGACTGACTCATAAGATACTTTTTTGCGCTAAACTTTATGTAAAGGTCTATTATAATAAAAGTTCTCCTCATTTAGAAGTATTTAGCGATACTATTAAGTTTCCAAACGAATCAAAATTAAACTAACATCAATAGTTAAATTGAAAATTACAAGTTAAGCTATGGTTGGTTGGTTGGTTGGTTGATTTTGTGACGGCCGATTATCTACACTAGGGATATAGGCCCGAGGGGGAGTGCCCTTCGTGGGGGTCTTTCTAAGGGAACCTAACCCGTATTAACGCATGGAAATCCATGGTTCGAACAAAAACCACGAAAACTCCGAACGATTAGGCCGACGGGTGCGATTGGGATCGAACCCAGTACTTCCGGTCTACCAGTTTCGAGAGCAGAACCTCTCAGCCACTGGTGGGGCTCAAGTTAAGCTATGAAAAATGAATATAGCAACAGACTGTGAGACCGTTAACAGGAGTCAAGGGTTAAAACTTTAAAACAAAATCGTTTTATGAAACAAGAATATTGATTTTTAAAAGTAGGTATGTAGATACCTACGTTCTATATTTAAAAAAAACTTAACTAGAGAAAGGAAAAAGTAGTCAACTAGCTTATATTAGTTAAGTAGCAATTATATTTTATACAATATAAAAAATAAAACTTACCACAACGTAATTGTGGAAAGCTTTGCATCTAGTTAAACGATAGGACAAAGCCCCGAATCTTAAACTTGTGCGTATCTTTGCCCCAAGATGGATGCGTACTTTTACCATATTCTGCATTATTTTACTTAACCGGCTACCTACAAGTTTAAACAAATGCGATCGAGATAAACTATACGGCATTTAGAAGCTATAGAGCTTCCGTTCTCCTCTGACTTTTTGTATTTGTAAAAATTCGAAGTATTGTTAGCTAAACAATAAAGTGAAATTTTAAAAATATTAAATCAAAATTCGAAAATTTAAACTTTTCTCATTTTCTTGGCACGGAGTACTACTTTTTTCATAAGGTTTGAACACAAAACTACTACACATGAGACCAAACTACTAGCTAGCAGTCATGATTGTAGAAATGTTTCTTCATATTAAATCAGGCAGTGCATATCTTTGCCCCCACCTACTCTATATTAGTTAAGTAACTAATATTCTTTATACGATACTAACTTGGAAAAAATATATATCTTTCCACAACGTAATTGGGGAAAACTTTACATCTGGCTAAAACGATGGGACATCCGATGAGTCTTAAACTTGTGTGTATCTTTGCCCCAAGATGGATGCGTGCTTTTGCCCCATTATGCGGTATTTTGTTTAAGCGGCTACCTGCAAGTTTAAACAAATGTGATCGAGGTAAAGTCAGAGTTGGGAAAATTTGTAATCTTATTTACCCGCAATGTAACTACACGGTTACTTGCATGTAATTGATTATAGTTACACACATTCAAACACAGACATTTTGTCCAATAATGGGATGGAGGCTGTTCCGGCTACAGTGATGCAAGAACTTTTTACGGCCAGTAATTTTAACTATAATTAATTACATACAATTAAATTGGAATTGGAATGCAGATAATTGGAATTACAAATTTCCCCAATTCTGGATAAAGTACACGATATTTAGCAGCTAAAAAGTTTCCGTTCTCCACTGAATTTTTAGATTTGTTAGATTGTCAGCTAAACAATAATGTGAAAATTTAAAAATATTGCATCATTCAAAAATTCGAAAATTGAAACTAATCATTTTCTTAGCATGGAGTGCTACTTTCTTCACAAGGTTTGAACACACAACTACTATACTTGAAACCCAACTGCCACGTTTGTGGTCATGATTGTAGAACTGTTTCTTCATATTAAATCAACCAGTGCGTATCTTTGCCCCGTGCGTATCTTTACCCGCACCTACTCTACGTATCTTTACCATCACATACCCTATTCAAACATTTACAGTTCAACTCAAATTAGTAGGGGAGATGGGGGCACATGTGAACATCGCAATTTTTCGATAGTTATTAAAGGTTTTTTTATTTGAAAAAAAATTACTAAAGCTGATAGCACCTGTAGACATATGGTAAAAATTTTTTGAAGCTCTATGACATTTTGTTTGTCCTCTGTAGCCAAAACACTGTTTTTAGATCTCAAAAGTAAAATATTTGTTCCAAGTTGATAAGCGAATAACTTTATTTATTTATTCATTTATTTGAATTTGAGTGTTTTAACATATACTATGAATACTAATAAAGTTTTTTGATACTGTTCTTTTTCTTCTAAAATTGAGAAATATTAATGATTTATCAATTTAACAGAAGCAGCAATGTGGGGCACTTGTGAACAGACTAGTTGGGGTAGATATGAACAGTTCATTATAGCCCCAATAATCATTCTGTGATTCTGTTTCTTACAGTTAACTTAATGAGAAATAATGTCAGTTCCATTATCTACAATTTTCCTGAAATAGAAGATATTTTCCCCACACAAAGTTGATTTTGTATTGAAACTTCCACAAACACATCTTTCAGCAAATACATAAATAGCAACAAACTCGTTTACGCTCAATTGTACTTTTAAAAAATTTAATCTTTTCTAAAATGCAATAAGTGTTATATATTAGTTTACTAAACGATTTACAATAATATTTTTTATGCATTGTTAATACAAAAGTATTACTTTGAACAACTTTGCAAATTTTTCTATTACATTTGTTCTAAACTTGCAATGGTGGCTTACTCCCATCTGTAAAACAGTTATGTACATGATGTTTTGAATGGAGATAGATATCACTAATATTTTAAGAAAGTAAAATTTTTAATCTGATAACTACCGTAAAATCCAGATTGTACCACCCCCCCCCCTCTTTCAAAAGCAAAAGAAGTTGAGGGGTTATAGTCGTATATATATAGGGGGTTATAGACGAGATTTTTTTAATCATTAAAAAACCCGTCTTTATCTATAATTTACAAGTAAATAAGGCAAATACAGGAGTGAGAATCTTTCGTATTTCGGCAGATTTCCGATAAATAGTATGTAAATACCCCCTCCCTAAAATTTACCCCAAACAAAACCCCTTAACCAAAATGTAAAAGTTTTAATATCTTTTTTCAAAATTGCTTCTTTATTTTTTTTTGTTTTATGCAACAATACTTATTGAGTCATATAAGTCTCCCCCTTTCCCCAAAATAAAAATGCTACTTATTTTCATTTTATAATGCTTTGCTTAAACATATCACCCAGAAACTAGATATATATATATATATGCATATATATTTTTTCTTTATGGTGAATTTAAAAGGTAATATAACTAACGATTACGATGACAAATGAATAACAGAATAAAAAGCATGTTAAAGGATATTTTTTCCTTGTGTGCACAACTACCCCGCTGATGGGGCACATGTGAACAATTTTTTGAATTTATAAAACTATTAAAAAATGTAAGAAGTGGTGATTTTTAAAAAAATACCATGTGTAACAGAAAGTTATGTTTACTATATTGAGTAGTTTTTGTTTATAGAAATTAATCCAGTTATGAAAAAAAGCTATATTTATGCGAACTGTTCACATGTGCCCCCATCTCCCCTAATCATTCGAATTAGTTATTGGGATAATCGAGTTTTCATGTGTGTAACGTGTTTTTAATGTAAAAGCTGCAGGTTCGCAGATATTGTTGAAACCAGTATGTGAGTGAATTGTGTGTTATTTGTTGTCGTTTGGGTAGCTCAGATGGCAGCGTATTGAAGCGTATTGCCAAGGTCCGAGGTTCAAATCCTGGCCTAGATACCGTTCACTTTGTTGGCAAAAACTTGTTTCAACTTCTACCTCCACTTAAAATTATTCTGGGAAAATTCGTTTAGTGACATGTGTCTTGTTTCTATGTGGTACTTAATTCATTTCATAAGAAAAATTTCAGGTTCAAAACGTATTTATTGAACTTGAAAGAAACCGGAAGACTTGCAGCTGTGTACTAATTAATGATATCCTGAAAGAATGCACATAACTTATTCGAGTTATTTAAATTAAATGAAGCACTTGGTACAGTTTCAATACCTTTCGTGTTTTATTGCAACACAGGCCGCAGATATTTGAATTTTTCTAAAATTTAGCTGTTTATTAAAATTTCTAAAACCCATGGGTTTTAGAAATTTTGTGTGTAAATAGATTGAGTTAACTGCAGTTAACTCAATCTCTTACTATAAATCATTTTCCCTAGAATGATTATAAAACCTCATTCAAAATTTTAATTATTAGCACATTATTTAAGCTATTGAATATTTGTTTTTCAGATGAATTATTCGATAGTTTTAAAACATTTTTTAAGTCATTTTGTTATAGTTTCGGACAGTCCTTGTTGCTGTTATTTATGACGTCCGATTATCTGCACGTGGGATATTGTCGGTTCCATGTCAAACTATCCATTGTGAAAATAGCCACTTTTCAGGAGGGCAAAAAAGCAGTTTTAATTGTGTATTCAAAATTAGCTCCTAGCAGTAGTAAACAATGATTACATTTTTTGGGTGTTGTTTTATATCCTATTTAAGCATGCTATTGAGATAAATCGTTTGAAAAATTTTACTCGACAAAAAATCACATTGAATAGTTTGATATGGTATGTACGTTTTCAGCTTCGTTGAACTTTTTCAGCTTCAAACTATCCAATATGCCACATTGGATAGTTCGACTTGTAAAAATTTTGTGCTTTTCCCAGGTTCGCCATTCCACAGTAGCGAATATGCCATATTGGATAGTTTGACTTGAAAAAAATTTGTGCTTTTCCCAGATTCGCCGTTTCATAGTAGCAAATGTGTCGCATTCAATAGTTTAATTTGTAAAAATGTTGGTATTTAGACATTCAATATCTCTTAAAAATTTTCTTTAATAATTTTAATGACGAATATACAGTAAATTAAAAAAGAAAGGTTATTTTTAAACATTCTGTTAATTTTATAAAATATAAGAAAACAAAAATATCTCAAATAATGGGGTGGGAAACATCAGGCACTTCATACCAGTAATTATAAATAGTAATTTTTGCACTATTTATTCTAAGAAACTCATGGGACGCTTTTTACCACTATTTTCGAATAGAAATCATTGTATTTTTGAATGTCCCATTAAAAATTTTTGGAACAGTTGAAGTTGAAGAAAATTTGGAAGAAATTCATAATAGGCTCTTTTAATACAATAATTGCAAATGTTGTTTGGAACGTAGGGAATGATAAAGGGGTAATCCCTTTTTTCAAGACTTTCCTGATCGTTATAAAGTTTTTCTGAATTTTGGTTTACTTTTCTGTTATCTCACCGTGCTCTAACTCTCATAAATATAATCGGATTGTCATATAACTTAAGTTCAGGTAGATTGCAGAATTAAATAATCATTTATTCAGTTCTAGAATAATTTTGTTGCCATATCTTATTATATTATATCATATATCTTATTTATTACCTGATTATTTTAAATATCTCTTTTTTTTACTTTTTAGTAATAATTTATTTCAGGGACCTTAAAATAGCAAATACTAATTTTTATTATATGGACTATTCAAGTTTAATTATAATTATTATATCTATAAAAATGATAATATTATCTGCAAGCTGTCATGATTTGAAACCGTAAGGGTTCGCTTTTAACTGCACCATTTAATTAGGCGGGATTTTTTCTGTGCTAAAATGGAATACTTGTTTATGATTGAGATATGTTTATATCAATTCTATTGTTGGGTATGTCTTAAATTTAAATGTTACAAAATTCTTTTTCATATTGTCCGTTATTACGGATCTTGCATTGATTAATGATTTATTTAATTAATTTTATATGGCATGGTAAATTTATACTTTTTGGTGTATAGTCGATCGGGCACATAATGGAATTCAATTTGTAGCTTATTGCTGGATTCTAATAAAAAAATCGACTATGTTTTTGCTTATATTTGTATTTCATGTACCCCTGAAGAAGAGAAATGCTATATAAGCTTCCTGCTACATCCATCCAATTGATCTATTACGTTTTTTAATGGTTCAACAATATTTGGCTGGTTATTTGTACATTTTGTATTTAATAGGTTATTGTATCAAAATTAGGTGGTTTTTCATATGTTTTATATGGATTAATTGATAGCAATGTACTAGTGAATTAGTGGTATTACGCTTGATTTTGTATTACAAGTTAAAGGTTCCAACTTTATTTTGTATAATGTCAGTGTTATGTTGTCGCTACCATGTCAAACTACCCAATGTGAAAAAATTCATTTTTCATATTTTGTGCCATTTTGTTGTATTGTGCATGATACATACTAATAAAAATCGTCACGTCTCTAGCTTGATTAGAAACTTAGATAATGACTGTTTCAACGTATCCAATATGCATATTTTTCTAAAATTTACAAAGTCAAACTGTCAAATATGGCTTATTCGATCCTTTGCCGCAAATGTTTGGAATTTTTTCTTTTTCTAAGCATCCGTACCATGTCAAACTATCCAATATGAAAATAGTCTCTTTATCAGGAAGACAAAAACTGTTTTATTTATCGATTGAAATTTAACGCAATCGGCATATGTTTCTGACGTTTACTATATGCATATGTTTCCTATTGTTAATGGAATGTGAGAATCTTTAGTTCATATACAGGTACACTCAAAAGAATCCCGTTACAGACTACACTCAATACGGAAAAGAGCGTTCGTTGTCTTTAATGGTGTTACGATATTTAAAATATAATGACATTAATATGGATTTATCAAATGTATTAAAACATGTTTTATGCAGAATACGGTGTGCAAGTCATTTATTATTATTTACAGGCTCATACAAAAGAATTTTGTTGTGTAATGTTTTATAGTAAAAAAAAAAATATTTGAAGCACATTTTAATGATGTTAAAGTATTCCAAACAAAGTGAAATTGACATCGATAATTGATTTATATTACAAGCTGCTTACTGTAGAATATGACATGTATGATAGTTATCGTTAATTTGCAGAGACACACAAAAATAATCGGTTACACTACTGTCTATTAGCGATAGTTGTTTGAAGTGCGTTTTTAATAATAGTATGAGTTTTTAACTGTTTGGATATTACGTGGTACGTATAAAGTCTATAGATCGCATGCAGGGCTATACAAAATAATTCGTAAGCATTATTTTGTATGGGCGTGAATTTCTTAAAGGAGGGTTTTAATTGAGTTATGCAATTTCGGTGTTTTATTTCTTTTTACGATACTGAAATATGTTAGTAGAAATACCTAATATGCAGGGCTACGCAAAGAACTGAAAGCATTGTGAGCTATGACTGGTAATTTCTTGAAGTGTGCTTATAACAATTTTTTGCCTTAATTAAATTTTACCATATTACGGAACATGTATAAAAATCTGTAGATAATATACATGGCTATACAAAAAGTTCGAGTAATATTTCCGTTTATTGGCGGAAATTGCACAAGGTTGAAATTATAAATTGCGTTACGCGTTTTCTAATTAAACTAAATTGCCGCACATTATCTAGATTATATGCAAATTTACAGATCATTTACAGGGCCTCACACACTGATTCGAGTACATTTTCCGTCTATGGACGATAATTGTTTTTTAGTGAATTCTTTCGTGCAGCCCTGTATACGAGGTATAGAATTTTTATACAACATGCGAAAAAAAAAAAGAAAAGAAAAACGTTAAATTTAAAAGCGCATACCGAAATTCAAAAATGCACCTCCAGCAATTATTGCTCAAAGAAAGAACCATAACCCATTTCTTTTGTGTATCCCTGTAAATGAGCGACAAATGCTATGAATGCATGTTCTATTCGTCGTAATCTTCTTGTAATGAAATTCATTGATTTATATCAGTTTTAATGCTTTTGAAATAGCGTAATGTCATTAAAATACTCTTCAAACGATTTTTCCCATTTACCATAATGTAATGGAAATCTTTTGAGTGCCCCTGTAAATGAACCATTAATGTTACACACTTCATATGCAATACTGAACATGCCACTGTAAGCGCATTAACATTTTTTAATTGTATTTAAATCCGAGTATATTTACGTGAGTTAGAGCGTGGACAGATAAATTGAATTCATAAACACTTTTCAAGCTTGTTGGAAAGTGTTTATAATAAGTTGAAAATTCACATTTAGTAATTTCTGTCAATAGAAGAGCATAACTGAAATATTTTGTACAACCCTGCATATTACCTTACAGATTTTATACATGCCACATTAAAAACTAAAAGTTTAATGCAAGCTAAAAGCCGCTTAAAACTACTGAAATGATACTTCCAGAAATTATCCTCCATAATTTTCAATGTTTCTACTCTTTGAGTGGCCCTGTATATGATTTTACTTATATTTCGCAAACATCTCCTATACTAACTATAGTTCAGCTTTGAAATGCATAACAGAATTAAAAACTAAATTTAAGAAGTTCAGATTCCTACTTAGCAATGCTAACGAATTATTTTAGGTAGTCCTGTATACAATTTATAGAATTTATACATACCATGTAGTATGCATATAGTTTTAAAACGCATACCATAATATAAAACTCATTTCCAGCCGTTACCGCTAATAGACTGCACTTTAAACAAAATCTCATGTGTGTCCCTGTAAATGAGCGATAACTGCCGTACACGTCATATTCTAACGTAGGCATGTTGCTGTGCACCTCAATATTGTATATAAATTTCATTATGTTTGAAATATTGTAACATAATTAAACTTAACCACAAACGTTTCTTTCCCCATTAAGCGTAATGTAACGGGATTATTTTGAGTGTCCCTGTAAAGGACCTATAAATTCTACACGCTCCGTTTTCAGTACCGGACATGCCATAGTAAACTTAAGTTATATGACAATCCGAGTATATTTATGAGAGTTAGAGCACGGTGAGATAACAGAAAAGTAAACCAAAATTCATTAAAACTTTTTAACAATCAAGAAAGTCTTGAAAAAAGGGATTACCCCTTTATCATTCCCTACGTTCCAAACGACATTTGCTATTATTGTTTTAAAAGAGCCTATTATGAATTTCTTCCAAATTTTCTTCAACGTCAATTGTTCCAAAAATTTTAATGGGACATTAAATAAATCAAAGATTTCTATTCGAAAATAGTGGTAGAAAGCGTCCCATGAGATTATTAGAATAAATAGCGCGAAAATTACTATTTATAATTACTGGTATGAAGTGCCTGTTGTTGCCCACCCCATTATTTGAGATATTTTTGTTTTCTTATATTTTATAAAATTAACAGAATGTTTAAAAATAACATTTCTTTATTAATTTACTGCATATTCGTCATTAAAATTATTAAAGAAAATTCTTAAGAGATACTGAATATCTAAATACCAACATTTTTACAGATTAAACTATTGAATGCGAGACATTTGTTACTATGACACGGCGAATCTGTGAAAAGCACACGTGTGTTTAAATAGTTACTTTAAAGATTATTTATTTGTTTAGTAATATCATTTTTGGAAACTACATTGGCTAAAGAACACTTTACTCGCATTTTACGTGTTGTTTTACGATTTAAATTATTATGTAGAGTAGGATAAATTGGAGAATAATCAATAGCATTATTTATAGATGAAAACACTTTAACAGGTCTATTAAATATTTCACTATTAAGTCCATATGGATAAATGGTGTTGTAATATTTCGTATATGATGACTCCATATAAAGACGTTCTGATTTATTTTTTAGAATTTGTTGGATTTCAGTTGTCGTATTAGGTAGCTTTCATTACAAAAAGCTACCTATTGCAGCCGTTCGTAGGAAAGCGATTTCAAAACATTTTGGTATATTTTCATCGATCATGACCCCCAGACCCCGAAACCACCCTCCGTTCATAATTGATATATATATATATATATATTTTTTTTTTATTTTTTTTTTATTTTTTTTTTTATTTATTTATTTTTTTTAATACTTACAGCTTTAATTCATAATTATTGACGGTGGTAGGTTATGTTTAATTAATGGTTATATATATATATATATATATATATATATCTGACATTTTTCATACTGTAACTCTCGTATTTATGAACCGATTTGGATTTAATTCGGTGTGTACATAGTACATACCAATGTCTCGACCGAGAACGTTGGCCAGCTTCATCCGCCATTTTGTTTCAAAATGGCGGCCATTTAAATTATTTTTAAAAATTTTAAATTTGAAATATGGTACCAAAATATTGAAAATGGAAAAATATTTTTTTCTTATGTATTTGACCTTTATACAAAGACTCCGGAGCAGTTTTTGTTTCGACTATATCTCAAAAAATGGCTGAGTTATAGCATTTTGAATTTCTAGCATGGCTGATATTTTGAAACGTCCTGAATTTTGTTACGCGGTAAAAGGCATATTTATGAACCGATTTGGATGTAACTTCGTTTATACATAGTATTTACCAATGTCTCGACCGAGTTTGTTGGCCAGCTTCAACCGCCATCTTGTTTAAAAATGGCGGCCATTTAAATTTTTAAGAAAAATTTAAATTTGAAATGTTGTACCAAAAAACTGAAAATTGAAAAAATATTTTTTTCTTATGTGTTTGACCTTGATAAAAAGATTAGGGAGCAGTTTTTGTTTCGTCTATATGTTAAAAAATGGCTGAGTTATAGCATTTTGAATTTCTAGCGTGGCTGACATTTTGAAACGTCCTGATTTTTGTCAGGTGGTAACAGGCGTATTTATGAACCGATTTGGATGTACCTTGGCGTGTACATAGTACATACAAATATCTCGACCGAGTTCGTTGGCCAGCTTCATCCGCCATCTAGTTTCAAAATGGCGGCCATTTAAAAAATTTTTAAATTTAAAATAAGATACCAAAAAATTTGAAAATTAAAAAGATTTTTTTCGTATGTGTTTTACCTTAATACAAAGATCTCGGAACAGGTTTCGTTTTGTCTATATCTAAAAAAATGGCTGAGTTATAGCATTTTGAATTTCTATTGTGGCTGACATTTTAAAACGACCTGATTTTTGTCACGTGATAACAGGCGTATTTATGAATCGATTTGGGTGTAACTTGGTCTGTCTTTGTACATAGTACATACCAATGTCTCGACCGAGTTCGTTGGCCAGCTTCATTCGCCATCTTGTTTCAAAAGGGTTGCCATTTAAAAAAAAATTTAATTTAAGGTATTAAAAAATTGGAAAATGAAAAAGATTTTTTTTATGTGTTTGGCCTTGATACAAAGATTCTGGAGCAGTTTTTGTTTCTGAAAATTTGTTCTTCTGTTTTTATCTTAAAAAATGGTTGAATTATAGCACTTTGAATTTCTAGCATGGCTAACACTTTGAAACGATCTTGTATTAGTCACGCGATAACACACATATTCGCCTATTTCGATGTAAGAAGGCATGTGGATAGTATACGTCAATACCTCGACCAAGTAAGCTGGCCAGCTTCATCAGCCATCTTGTTTCAAAATGGCGGCCATCAAATTTAAAAAAAAATTATTGAAAGTGAGGTGCAAAAAAAATTAGAAATTGAAAAAAGGCTTTCTTAAGTATTTGATCTTGATATAAGGATTCAGGAGCCTTTTTTGTTTGTCTTTATCTTAAAAAATGGCTCAGATGTAGCAGTTTCAATTTCTAATGTGGGTGACATTTTGAAAAATCTGATATTTTGCCTGCGACAGCACTCTTATATATCAACCGATTCCGATGTGAGTGAGCATGTGCACAGCAATTACTAAGGTCTCGACCAAGTTCACTGGTTAGCCTCATCCACCATGTTGTCTTAAAATTGCAGGCAATTTAAGAAATCGCCGAATTTGGCAGCCAAATATAAGTTACTTTAAATAAAAGCAGCTTAGATAAAGCTGACTAATTTCGCGAAATTCTCATTCCTAATGATTTAGTATTGATAAAAATTAGTATTGAATCTCCTATATTCGGTTTCCACTAAATTGAGCTTCGTGTGTTTGAATAATATAAGCTGGCTTTTTTAAAATAAGGAATATGAAAGCTACCTCTTCCTCCCGGCACTGGCCGGAAGGACTTTTTTGAAATTGATGTTTATGAAAATGCTGAATTTCAGCTGTAGACTGTATACTTTTAGGAGGCTTTCATTACAAAAAGCTACCTATTGCAGCCGTTCGGAGGAAAGCGATTTCAAAAAATTTTGGTATTTTTTCATCGATCATGACCCCCAGACCCCGAAACCACCCTCCGTTCAAAATTGATATATATTTATATATCTGACCTTTGTCACACTGTAACTCTCGTATTTGTGAACCGATTTCAATGTAATTCAGTGTGTACATAGTACATACTAATGTCTTGACCGAGTTCGTTGGTGAGCTCATTCCGCCGCTTTGTTTCAAAATGGCGGCCATTCAAAATTTAAAAAAAAAAAAAATTTAAATGTCTTACCAAAAAATTGAAAATGGAAAAATGTTTTTTACTTCTGTATTTGACCTTTATACAAAGATTCCGGAGCAGTTTTTGTTTCGTCTAAATCTTAAAAAGTGGCTGAGTAATAGCATTTTGAATTTCTAGCGTGGCGGACATTTTGAAACGTCCTGAAATTTGTCACGCGGTAAAATGCGTATTTATGAACCGATTTCGATGTAATTCGGTGTGTACATAGTACATACCAATGTCTCGACCGAGTTCGTTGGTCAGCTTCATCCGCTATTATGTTTCAAAATGGTGGCCATTTAAATTTTTTAAAAAAATTTAAAATTTGAAATGTGGTACCAAAAAATTGGAAATGGAAAAATATTTTTTTCTTATGTATTTGACCTTTATACAAAGATTCCGGAGCAGTTTTTGTTTCGTCTATATCTTAAAAAAGTCTTTCCGGCCAGTTCCGGGAGGAAGATGTAGCTTTCATATTCCTTATTTTAAAAAAGCCAACTTATGTTATTCAAACACACAAAGCTCAATTTAGTGGAAACCGAATATAGGAGATTCAATACTAATTTTTATCAATACTAAATCATTATGAATGAGAATTTCACGAAATTAGTCAGCTTTATTCAAGCTGCTTTTATTTAAAGTAACTTATATTTGGCTGCCAAATTCGGCGATTTATTAAAGTGCCTGCCATTTTAAGACAACATTGTGGATGAGGCTAACCAGTGAACTTGGTCGAGACCTTAGTAATTGCTGTGCATATGCTCACTCACATCGGAATCGGTTGATATATACAAGTGCTGTCTCAGGCAAAAAGAAAGATTTTTCAAAATGTCACCCACATTAGAAATTGAAACTGCTATATCTGAGCCATTTTATAAGATAAAGTCAAACAAAAAATGCTCCTGAATCCTTATATCAAGGTCAAATACTTAAGAAAGAAACTTTTTCAATTTCTAATTTTTTTTGCACCTCACTTTAAATATAATTTTTTTTAATTTAATGGCCGCCATTTTGAAACAAGATGGCTGATGAAGCTCGCCAGCGAACTTGGTCGAGATATTGATGTATACTATCCACATGCGTTCTTGCATCGAAATAGGCGAATACGTGTGTTATCGCGTGACAAATACAAGATCGTTTCAAAATGTTAGCCGTGCTATAATTCAACCATTTTTTAAGATATAAACAAAAGAACAAATTTTCAGAAACAGAAACTGCTCCAGAATCTTTGTACCAAGACCAAACACATAAAAAAATCTCTTTCATTTTCCAATTTTTTAATACCTCATTTTAAATTTTAAATTTAATTTTTTTTAATTGCAACCCTTTTGAAACAAGATGGCGAATGAAGCTGGCCAACGAAACTCGGTCGAGAAATTGGTATGTACTATATTCAGACCAAGTTACATCCAAATCGGTTCATAAATACGCCTGTTATCGCGAGACAAATATCAGGTCGATTTAAAATGTCAGCCACAATAGAAATTCAAAATGCTATAAC
Organism: Maratus speciosus; assembly: GCA_963932465.1. Lineage (NCBI taxonomy): Eukaryota > Metazoa > Arthropoda > Arachnida > Araneae > Salticidae > Maratus > Maratus speciosus. The sequence goes on from OZ010787.1 coordinate 212,439,586, forward strand.
TCAGCCATTTTTTAGATATAGACGAAACAAAAACTGTTCCGGAATCTTTGTATTAAGGTCAAACACATACGAAAAAAATTGTTTTCATTTTCTAATGTTTTGGTATCTCATTTTAAATTTTAAATTTTTAAAATTTATTTAAATGGCCTTCATTTTGAAATAAGATGGCGGATGAAGCAGGCCAACGAACTCGGTCGAGATATTTGTATGTACTATGTACACACCAAGGTACATCAAAGTCGGTTCATAAATACGCCTGTTACCACGTGACAAATATCAGGACGTTTCAAAATGTCAGCCAAGCTAGAAATTCAAAATCCTATAAATCAGCCACTTTTTAAATTATAGACGAAACAAAAACTGCTCCCGAATCTTTATCAAGGTCAAACACATAAGAAAAAAATACTTTTTCAAATTTCAATTTTTTGGTACCACATTTCAAATTTAAATTTTTCTTAAAAATTTAAATGGCGCCATTTTAAACAAGATGGCGGATGAAGCTGGCCAAGGAACTCGGTCGAGACATTGGTATGTACTATGTATAAATGAAGTTACATCCAAATGGGTTCATAAATACGCCTTTTATCGCATGACAAAATTCAGGACGTTTCAAAATGTCAGCCACGCTAGAAATTCAAAATGCTCTAACTCAGCCATTTTTTATGATATAGACGAAACAAAAACTGCTCCGGAATCTTTGCATAAAGGTCAAATATATAAGAAAAAAATATTTTCCATTTTCAATTTTTTGGTACCACTTTTCAAATTTTAAATTAAAAAAAAAATTAAATGGCCGCCATTTTGTTTCAAAATGGCGGATGAAGCTGGCCAACGAACTCGGTCGAGACATTGGTATGTACTATTTACACACCGAATTACATCCAAATCGGTTCATAAATACGAGAGTTAAAGTGTGACAAAAGTCAGATATGGATATATATATATATATATCGGTTTCTGGGGGTCATGATCGATTTGAAATCGCTTTCCTCCGAACGGCTGCAATAGGTAGCTTTTTGTAATGAAACTACCTAAAGTGGCTGAGTTAGAGCATTTTGAATTTCTAGCGTGGCTGACATTTTCAAACGCCCTGAATTTTGTCACGCGATAAAAGGCGTATTTATGAACCGATTTGGATGTAACTTCGTTTATACATAGTACATACCAATGTCTCGACCGAGTTCGTTGGCCAGTTTCATTCGTCATCTTGTTTAAAAATGGCGGCCATTTAAATTTTTAAGAAAAATTTAAATTTCAAATGTGGTTCCAAAAAATTGAAAATTGAAAGAATATTTTTTTCTTATGTGTTTGACCTTGATAACAAGATTCAGGAGCAGTTTTCGTTTCGTCTATATCTTAAAAAATGGCTGAGTTATAGCATTTTGAATTTCTATTGTGGCTGACATTTTAAAACGACGTGATTTTTGTCACGCGATAACAGGCGTATTTATGAACCGATTTGGATGCAACTTGGTCTGTACATAGTACATACCAATGTCTCGACCGAGTTCGTTGGCCAGCTTCATCCGCCATCTTGTTTCAAAAGGGTTGCCATTAAAAAAATTAAATTTAAAATTTACAATGAGGTATTAAAAAATTGGAAAATGAAAAAGATTTTTGTTTATGTGTTTGGCCTTGATAAAAAGATTCCGGAGCAGTTTTTGTTTCTGAAAATTTGTTCTTTTGTTTATATCTTAAAAAATGGTTGAATTATAGCACTTTGAATTTCTAGCATGGCTAACATTTTTAAATTATCTTGTATTTGTCACGCGATAACACACGTATTCGCCTATTTTGATGGAAGAAGGCATGTGGATAGTATACATCAATATCTCGACCAAGTTCGCTGGCCAGATTCATCAGACATCTTTTTTTCAAAATGGCGGTCATTAAATTAAAAAAAAATTATATTTAAAGTAAGTTGCAAAAAAATTAGAAATTGAAAAAGGTTTCTTTCTTAAGTATTTGACCTTGATATAAGGATTCAGGAGCATTTTTTGTTTGTCTTTATCTTAAAAAATGGCTCAGATATAGAAGTTTCAATTTCTAATGTGGGTGACATTTTGAAAAATCTGATTCTTTGCCTGCGACAGCACTTGTATATATCAACCGATTCCGATGTGAGTGAGCATGTGCACAGCAATTACTAAGGTCTAGACCAAGTTAACTGATTATCCTCATCCACCACTTTGTCTTTAAATGGCAGGCACTTTATGAAATCGCCGAATTTGGCAGCGAAATATAAGTTACTTTAAAGAAAAGCAGCTTGGATAAAGCTGACTAATTTCGCGAAATTCTCATTCATTATATTGATAAAAATTAGTATTGAATCTCCTATAATCGGTTTCCACTAAATTGAGCTTCGTGTGTTTGAATAATATAAGTTGGCTTTTTTGAAGTAAGGAATATTAAAGCTACCTCTTCATCCCGGCACTGGCCGGAAGGACTTTTTGCTTTGTTTTTGTTAGAGTCTGAACGATGGTGATTGATTCGTTTATGTATTGGACCTGATGTTTCACCTATATATTTCAAGGTGCACTTCATACAATAAATATCATTAAAGGCTTTACAAAAATTTGAAAAATTAGGATCTGAGACAATCTGTGACTGAGTAGCTTATGGACATGTCTTGCATCTAGCATCGAAACGCTTGCGAAAAAATAATGGACGAGGAGGAGAGTATAAATGGTCGCTGGATGACGATCCAGGAACAACCCTATTATTGTTCCTGTACCGGGCACTACACTGCATAGATGCATGGTGTATCTTGCCAGGATCGAGATTTTTACTAAAAACTGCCATTTTTTATAATTTTTTTTTATGCATAGAAAATGCAATAATTACAAAAATTAGTATAAGTAAAATAAAATAAAAATCATTAATAAAAGAAATGTAATCTATATACATATATTTGGCATTTTTAGTTCATTTCGAAGTTGGACATGAATAGTAGTTTGTTAAACAATGAAACTGAACATTCTAAATAATATATATATATAAAGTGTTGGCCAAAATTGTGGCATTTTTTGAAATGTTCATGTTTTATATATTTGTGTGCTTGAAGAATATAATATATTTCCGATAAATACAAATATTTATATATCAAATTCAAGGAAATTTAATGTAGAATTTAATAATAAAAAAACATAATTAAAATATCTTCTTTACAAGAAAAGTTACACTTACAAAAAATGAGATCTATTTTAGATTTCATTGTATTTTAAAGTTACACTTACACATTCAATATTTAGTAGGATAACCTTTGTTTTTTATTACAGATTCACAGCGTCTTTTCATGGAGAGAACTAGTGTTTGGGGTTCTTCCTTTTTAATCACGTGATGCCAAGAATCAATTATAGCTTCAATAAGTTGTGTTTTATTAGATACACGCTTTTTTTGTACAGGGATTTTCAAATGTCGCCAGAAATTTTCTATAGGATTCAGATCAGTGCTGTTTCCTAGCCAGGGTAATAATTGTATGCTTTTATTTTTAAACCATTCTTTGCATATATTTGCCGTATGGCATGAAGCTGAATCCTGCTTAAAGATAAATGGTGCTTTATTGGGGAACAGGTCCCTGATGGAAGGTATCAATTTTGGTTCCAGGAGAGTTTCGATGTATTCTTTTTTTCTTTCAGAATGCTATCAATCACTTGAATGCGGCCCACAACATCTGCAGACATACAGGCCCAAATCATGACATTTGTTGGATTCTTTGTAGTTGCTTCAATGCAATCAGGATGCAGCTCTTCCACTACTCTACGTCTCGCATATTTTCGCCTATCACTACCAAAGAGCAATATTTTACTCTCATCGCTCCAGATTATTTACTTTCTCTGATTTTCTGACGCATAAATGTGTTCTTTTGCTCACTGAACGCGTTTCTTGCGTTACTGAAGATCTAAAAATTTTTTTTCCCTCGGTTCCTACCTTTCAGTCCTAAACATGCTAACCTTCTCCTCATTGTTCTTGAACTAACTGAAATGCCCGTTGCATTCATTTCACATCTAACAACGACTGATGAAATTTTTCTATCTTTGAGTCACATCCTGATTATCTTTCTATCGTCAGAAGCACTAGCGCAATTTTCGGCCTGATCTTCCCTTATTTATAACTGATTTAGTTTCTTCAAAAAGTAAGCACACTTTCGTAATCCAGATAAAGTGACTGATTCACCAACCTGTCTTGCAATTTCAGCATAAGAGAGACAATTTTCTCTCAATATGACAATTTTGCTTCTTTTTGTAGGTGTCCGAACAGTTCTTGTTTTTAATGACATTGTTTTAAATTATTTGCATTAAAAAAATAGAAATATTTAAAAAAAACATTATTCTGTTTAGTTACATTAGTATTCACCCTTCTGGTAAATTCGTTCCAGAAAAATACCGCTTTTACAAATCAAAACATACTACAGTTTAGTTATTGATATTTGATTGGTTCTTGGATCAGTCATTGTGATTGGTTAGGAAGCTTTTATTACAATACACTTCAGCATTCATGACTAATTGTGTTTGTATTTTAGTCTAAAGTTTTTTTAATACAGATATTTTAATTCTGTGTTTTTTTTTCTTTTTAAATTCTGCATTAAATTTCCTTGAATTTGATATATAAACATTTGTATTAAAGTTAAAATTAATATATTCTATTAGCACACAAAATTATAAAACATGAAAATTTCAAAAAATGTCCACACTTTTGGCCACCACTATATATGTAAATTAACCTTTAAATTCTGAGACAATAATTGTCAAATAATACTATGAAGCTGTCTGTGAGAGCGTTCGATCGAAATATTAATAAAACGAGCGATTGACTCATAGGATGCTGTTTTTGTACTGAACCTTTTGTACAGGACTGTTATAATTAAAATTCACCTATTCAAAAGTCCCTGGCGCTAGTACTAGAGTTCCAAACGAAATAAAATTTCAGTAGTGTCTGAAGTTAAACGGAAAAATGCAAGTTAAACTATGAAAAGGAAAAAGCAGCGGTCTGTGAGACCGCTAACATCAGTTAAGTGTTAATCTGCAATTTTATTGAAACTTCAAGTAAGTTATTGGAAATTTCTAACGAAAAGAGGAACGATGTTTTAATATAAAAAACAAATGCACCAGAAGTAGTTTATCTCATTTAAAGCCAAGTGGCTTAGCAATTTAAAAAATATGGGAAGGACTCAAGTAGTCCTTTTGAAATAAATAAAACAGTTAAGATTATCAATAATTAATAAATATATTTATATAAATAATTAATCGTTCAAACTAATTTTTAATGTAATTATCGCAAAATCAGCATTTAAACTACTTTAGATAGGCTATTTAATGTATTGAAAATTGTAGAGTTACAACTATTAAATTGATGGACAACAAGAGGGTTGAGGCGGGAGAGTCCCTTCATGTAATAAAAGGGTTTCTTGTAAAATTAGAAACTCTTGAAGTATCAGCACATGCATTTGTATTTCCCGTTAATAATCACTAAATGTCCTTAAACTACTTGGAATGTTACTTGCAGTAATACTAATATGAAAGACATGAAACTTCGGGTTGAAAGTTTCAAGATATCAGGGAACGTCTATTCGTTACTCTTGTGATAATTAGAGCAAATTTTCATATATAACTCCAATTATTTTATTACAAAATATAATCAAGATAAAAATTGCCAACCAAACCAGCTAAATACCACTGTGTTCCACACACAAACATATATCTAATTTGTAACAAAAAGCATTTTACTTATGTATATATTAAATGACTCTTGTGACACTCTAGTCACAAGAGTAACAAAATTTTGATTGATTATACAGGGTGTCCGATCTCAACGGTGTCCAATGGCTAATTCCTAAACCGTTAGTCATAGACATATAGTTCCAATGACAAAAATGTTTTAAATCAGGTAAAGAAACATTTTAAAAGCGATTTGGTTCAATAAAAACATTTCTTAAAGAATTACGAAATTTAAATTTTTATACGGTCCCCCGGTCCTATAAGTTATATTTAGTAATTTTTTCCTATTACACTGACAAGTAAGACAAAAAAAGTCCCATTCATATAACGCTAAAATTGAGCGAGTTATGAAACTTTAAAAATGCATGACTTATGCACTTTTCTACTCTGAAAACAAATGAGTTCGGCTTGGCTTTGAGGGATCATATGCCAAGTGTTTAAAGTATTCAAAGGATTTGCTTCATGTGTATCTGCGCTTTGAAAAAAAAATCCTACAAGTATTATGATTAAGTCTCAAATTGGCTAAAATAACATAGGTTTTATTTTGTCAGGATTTGAGACTGTTTCTCTTATGATTTCTTTTAACAAAAATTATGTTTTTTTATAAGTTTTTATGTTACTTCAACAATCATATGTATGTTTTTCCAGTTCAAAATTTGTACTGTAACTTTAACACACTTTTAAATACCCGATCGAGATTGCATTTTACATACTGGCGCAAATCCGATAACAATCTAATATTATTAAGATTTTCGGTGGTTACCATTTATACTTATTTTACAGGATAACACAAAAAATTTTGGATAAATTTCTGCCAAGGAGTTTAAGAAAAAGTTTTAGATTAGATAATACAAGACTGCGATTGTTGGGTTTTTCACATTTATGTATTTTTTAGCACTGAATCCGAAAATTACCTTAATTTTTAACCGTCATGTCAGGATATTTCGCAAATCATAAATTTTCAAATTTAAAGAATAACAAAAATCGAATACTATAAAGTAGCAGAGATGGTTGTGTTTTTTAATTTTTGATAATTGATTTTTACGCACATTTTAGCACTGAATCTGAAAATGACGTTCATTTTTAACCATCACGTTAGAATTTTTTTTGCAAATCGCAAATGTGTAAGTTAAAATATAGCTAAAATCTCATACTATAAAACATATGTAAAACATTTATTTTATTTTATTTTATTTTATTAAAAAATTTATTCGATATTTTTGCTTATCCTGGGATTCTTACAGCTAAACAGCTGAGTGGTCCCATGAGATGGGGAGGAAATTCAATTTTAACATTGAACTCCTTAACTTTGAAATTTGCAATGTGCGAAAAATCCTGCTATGATAGTTAAAAATGAAGGTCAATTTCGGATTCAGCGGTACAGAGTATACAAGAATCAATTATCATTAGCTAAAAAACATGACATAACCCAACTTTTGCAGGCTTGTGCAATCTAATAATATTTTAAAATACGTATAATTTTATAAAGAATTGAGGCTGTTAATTTAGAATCATTTTATTTAAGAAAAATTCTGTTTTTTCTTTCTTCTTAAATGTTTATTACAAATTGTATATTTTCCATTAATATGCCAGAATGATTAAAGATTTCAAATTTATATTGAATTGTTAATTTTACTCCCAGATATTTTTTATATCTGACGAAATTATATTTCGACTAAATTTGTGAATCACCCCCAATTTGCAGCAAAAAATATGCTCCAACTTTAAACAGCTATTACTCGGTCAATTTTAATCGTAGAATAGCGGGACTTTTTTGTATTACTTGTCAGTGTAAAAGGAAAATTTCACTAAATATAACTTATAGGAACGGGGGACCGTATAAAAATTTAAATTTCGTATTTTTTTAAGAAATGTTTTTATTGACCCAAATCACTTTTAAAATATTTCTTTACGTGATTTAAAACATTATTGTAATTGGAACTATATGTCTATGACTAACGGTTTAGGAATTAGCCATTGGACACCGTTGAGACCGGGCACCCTGTATATACAAGGGAAATGCTTTTTGTTACAAATTAGATATATTTTATGCGAGAGGAATATAATTGTATTTCACTGGTATATCAATTTTTGTTTTAATTATATTTTGTAATAAAATAATTGGAAGTATTTGTGAAAATTTGCTCTAATGGTCACAAGAGTAATAATGGACGTTCCCATCAAATAAAATTAATTCAAAATAAAAATGTTATTTGCAGAGGGATTTGTAAATCTTTGACCTGCATATTTACTACTCACAAATGTAATCAATATTTAAAGTGTTTATTTAAGTACAGAGTTCTTTTTTAAGAGATGAACTAACTACAAAGCAAAAACAAAAAAGTCCTTCCGGCCAGTGCCGGGAGGAAGAGGTAGCTTTCATATTCCTATTTTAAAAAAGCCAACTTATATTATTCAAACACACGAAGCTCAATTAAGTGGAAACCGAAAGTAGGAGATTCAATACTAATTTTTACTAGTAATTTTTACTTTATAATTTTTACTCACAATACTAAATCATTATGAATGAGAATTTTGCAAAATTAGTCAGCTTTATCCAAGCTGCTTTTATTTAAAGTCACTTATATTTGGCTGACAAATTCGGCGATTTCTTAAAGTGCCTGCAATTTTAAGACAACATGGTAGATGAGGCTAACCAGTGAACTTGGTCGAGACCTTAGTAATTGCTGTGCACATGCTCACTCATATCGGAATCGGTTGATATATACGAGTGCTGTCGCAGGCAAAAAATCAGATTTTTCAAAATGTCACCCACTTTAGAAATTGAAACTGCTATATCTGAGCCATTTTTTAAGATAAAGACAAACAAAAAATGCTCCTGAATCCTTATATCAAGGTCAAATACTTAAGAAAGAAATCTTTTTCAATTTCTAATTTTTTTACACCTCACTTTAAATATAATTTTTTTTAATTTAATGGCCGCCATTTTGAAACAAGATGGTTGATGAAGCTGGCCAGCGAATTTGGTCGAGATATTGATGTATACTATCCACATGCCTTCTTCCATCAAAATAGGCGAATACGTGTGGTATCGCGTGACAAATACAAGATCGTTTCAAAGTGTTAGCCATGATAGAAAGTCAAAGTGCTATAATTCAAACACTTTTTAAGATATAAACAAAAGAACAAATTTTCAGAAACAAAAACAGCTCCAGAATCTTTGTATCAAGGCCAAACACATAAAAAAAATCTTTTTCATTTTCCAATTTTTTAATACCTCATTTTAAATTTTAAATTACATTTTTTAAATAAATGGCAACCCTTTTGAAACAAGATGGCGAATGAAGCTGGCCAACGAACTCGGTCGAGACATTGGTATGTATTATGTACAGACCAAGTTACATTCAAGTCGGTTCATAAATACGCCTGTTATCGCGTGACAAAAATCAGGTCATTTTAAAATGTCAGCCACAATAGAAATTCAAAATGTTATAACTCAGCCATTTTTTTAGATGTAGACGAAACAAAACCTGTTCCGGAAACTTTGTATTAAGGTCAAACACATACAAAAAAAAATCTTTTTCATTTTCCAATTTTTTGGTATCTCATTTTAAATTTAATTTTTTTTTAAATTTTTTTTAAATGGCCGCCATTTTGAAACAAGATGGCGAATGAAGCTGGCCAACGAACTCGATTGAGTTATTTGTATGTACTATGTACACACCAAGGTACATCCAAATCGGTTCATAAATACGTCTGTTATCACGTGGCAAAAATCAGGACGTTTCAAAGTGTCAGCCACGCTAGAAATTCAAAATGCTATAACTCAGCCATTTTTTAAGATATAGACGAAACAAAAACTGCTCCCGAATCTTTTTATCAAGGTCAAACATATAAGAAAAAAAAATATTTTTTCAATTTTCAATTTTTTGGTACCACATTTCAAATTTAAATTTTTCTTAAAATTTTAAATGACCGCCATTTTTAAACATGATGGCGGATGAAGCTGGCCAACGAACTCGGTCGAGACATTGGTATGTACTATGTACACACCGAATTAGATCCAAATCGGTTCATAAATACGAGAGTTACAGTGTGACATATGTCAGATATATATATATATATATATATATATATATATATATATTGATATATATATATATTGATATATATATATATCAATTTTGAACGGAGGTTGGTTTCGGGATCTGGGGGGTCATGATCGATGAAAATATACCAAAATTTTTTGAAATCGCTTTCCTCCGAACGGCTGCAATAGGTAGCTTTTTGTAAAGAAAGCTGCCTAATAGTAGTCTCTGATCTTTGGTGGGACTTAAAAGATTGTCATTATTTGAATGAGAAGAGCTCGAACTCATAAATCACTCCTTTTCCTACGCTCCTGTTTAGGCATATATAAAGGAAATAATTCTCTTAAGGGGGCTGTGGACCTTTATTTGAGCAAAAATTGACCCCAAAATCGACATTTCTTTTTATGTGTGTTATTATTCTCCAATTTGTACCACATCATTCGTGGAAAACCGCATACAGTTGGGATTATTTTACGCAAAGTTACAAGTGTTTTAATTTTGTTCACAGACAATTTTTTTGCCTTTTAACAGAATTTAAATCTGTTTTTCTCAATACTGATGTTTCAACTTTTTTTGAATTTTTGAAATGCTTTCTGCTTAATTTTCTGCTTCATTTTTGATCAAAATTCATGAAAATGACAAGGAAGAATCCTGCCATTAATTAAAAAGAAAATGTGTATGCATTTTAAAATTCGACATCTTTAAGACAATTAAATTTGATTTTTAACTTATTATAAGGCAGAATTTTGGTGAAAATCGATATGGAGTTCAGAAAAATATCTCTTAAAAAATTAACTATTTAAGGGATTAAAAATTAGATACACAGATTTTTTGTAACAGCATTTTACGTGATTAAAATCCAAAATCGAGGAAATATCTAAAAAATTAAGACGCGAGGAGCGTTTTAAAATTTCATTTTTAAAATTTTTAATTTTTTAAAAGAATTTAAAATTATAACTAGATGGAACCCGTCAAAATTTGACGGCAACAAATAAAAAAGTCTAACTCTTTAAAATGCTATTTACTGACAAAACATCAATAAATCTGTGATTATTTGGTACTAATTTCATATATCATTCATATCTACTACGATCATAAAATCCTTATCAGAATCGGTACATAATAAAGCATGTACTGCATACAAATGCATTTTGTGTGCAATAATGTTAGATAATGACATAAGTGTATCGTACAATATATACCGGTATTATGCTGATCGATGGGAAAGTGCTTTTAAGTTATTTACATTGAAGTACATACAGATTTTTACCACAGAAAACAGCGAATGCTTCCATACATAAATATATAAATACACTATTTTTTTTTTAACTGCAAGACATAAATCAAACGACTTCATCTTTATTGATTGCAATATATAAATATATGTGGGGCATTCTCACAATCTTTTGACTTTTGGGAAAAAAAAATCTGGCGAAATTAAACTTGCTAAAATAACAGTTTAATCTGATAGACGAATGCCTTAATGATTCAAAATAAAGAAAAAATAGTCAGCAGCGAAAATGTTTTTATTTAACTGAGGTTTAGGTTAAATTTGCGAGTTTAATTTTCCTTACCATTTTACCCCTATAACTTTTTATTTTCTTCTAAATTTTTACTTATAATGAATTTGCATAGTACCCACAGGACATTCAAATAAGAAATAATACAAATGTAGTACTTTTAATACAGAATTTTTGTATAACATTGTCTTAAAGGGGTGTTAAAGAAGGGACGGTAACGTAAAAAAAGGGACGAAATGGTAAAAAAAGAGACGCTAAGTATGGAACGGTAAAAAAATTACCACCTATTTTTAGGAAAATCATGTTAAGACTAAGTGATAGCCACAATGTTCATTGATTTTTCGAAACAGTTGTTAACATTGGATTAAATTAATTTTTTTTTAATTTACCTCGAAAAGTGCAGAAATAAACCTTGGGGACGGTAAGACTACCAATAAAGCCACGGTGCTTGAAATTGATATTTAAATGCTGATTTATATTCTGCAGTAAATTTCCTGTCAAAGAATTTTAGATATTCTTTCTTTAGCATACTTCTGCATGAGCAAAATCTTGAAAAATATTCTGTCGCTACATCTGAAGTGATTTTCTGTATAATTTTTGAAGAGGGATGGTAAAAAATCTAAAACCCAGGGACAGAGTTCAAAAAATAATATCAACCCTAAAAATGTGTGCCGGTTAATTTTTAGCTACATATTTATATAAAACAATAGTTCCAGTTTCAGAAAAAAATTACGTCGAATTATTTTTATTGAAACAATTTTATCCAGACAGTTCCAAACTTCAAAATCAGCATCAGGGACACGGGACGGTAGATGAATTTTCCATGTGTTTGGACCCCCAACATCGTCCAAAACTTATTTATCTCGTTAATATTGTTGTGCAATCATGAAATGGGATGTTCCCTAGTATATGAAATAAAAAAAACAGAAAAAAGTGCATTAAATAAAAAATTATTATTCAGGGACATGAAAGTTAAAAGATTGTGAGAATGCCCCATATATTTTAACCCTCCGAGCATCTTGAGGGCGTTCCAGGATTTTCATAAAAATGCTTATAAAAATAATTTTAATCAAAATTTTCTTTTTCAGTTTGTTTCTAAAATACACTTCATGCCCCTTTACTTGATAGACATTTTGAAATACAATTCTGTTGAAAATATTTTTGTCTACAACAGATTAAATTTGTTTTTGTGAAACTGAAAAATATGCCCAAACCGCTCAGAGGTTTAAAATACTGTACTGTTTATACTGAGGGTTAAATACTGAGGGTTAAAATACTGAGTACTGTTTCGGCCAGGTGTCATGAACTGTGCAAATACAGAATTAAAAAAAAAAAATGTGCACACGTAAGTGCACTCACATATTAAAGTATAAATTTTAAAAATATAAACAATCATTAAAGAGATGACCTATAATATACAAAATGCTTAAAAACAAACAGTGCAGATTAATTTTCTTCTTTTTACACTACATACAGTGTTTTCATACTTTTTGATAGTGTCTGAAGCTGTAAGTTCTCGAATGAATGCACCCAACACATTGCTACACGGTAAACTGGCCACATAGCTAAAAACACTAGAAAGTAAATAAAGATTATTGCTTTTTGTTTCAACGTGGTCTCCAGCCCTGTGTGGCGTGGTAAGCTTTCCGCGTTTGTAAATGTTTACTTTTTGCTGTGTTTAAGAGTTGTTTATTTTTATTTTATTCTCTGACTCGCAGGTCGAGGACTGGTTGTGTTGTTTTTATCGTACAGTATGTCGTCCATTTTTACTATTACAGATGCGAGTGCTGGTGACCCAGAAATATTTGTGCAAGAAGTTAGTAGTCCTTCGCAACAGGTTACTTATGCGTTCGCAAATGGAGTCTCCAGTGTTTGCGTCTTTCTTGAAGCGACTGAGGGTAAGATTCCTCGAAATAGGCCTGTGGCTTTAAAAGCTGATTTCGATAAAATAGTTGGTCCAAATGCGCCTTTAAAAATTCGTTTTACCAGGACGGATAATTTGTTAGTCGAGACGTCGGATGCTCAATGCGCTCAGGCGGTCTCTGGTATTGACAAATTACTTAATGTGCAGGTCAAGGCGTATATTCTACAGGAAACTATTACGTCGCGGTTTGGCTTACACAATATCGATACGAGTATTAGTCTCGAAGAGTTGGGAAAGGAAATTCAAGCTGAAAATAAGCTGAAGGTTAAGGATTTGCGGCGTTTTACCAGAAAGGATAACGGTGTTACTAAACTAACGGAAACTGTTTTAGTGACTATTTACGACACATTTATTCCTGAAAGGATCAAGTTGTTTTATATGACGGAAAGAATTAGACTTTTTTATGACAGACCACGCCAGTGTCTTAGGGGAGACCGGGGGAATGCCGCCAACCCGGTTTATGCCGCCACCCCACCTAGTTTAAAAACTAACGGCAGTTTGATATAGTGAATGTGCCTGCACTATAGCGGCCAGCAATAGAAACAGTGCCTAAAGTGAGAGTGACTTTGCTGTACGTCGTTCGTTTGTTCTAGTGAAAAATGTAGTTTTCATCTAGTTGCTTATTATTTTGGAGCTTCAAATGAGTAGAGATAAGCACCTTTTATTGTAACATTACGTATTTTAGATAATATGACCCGTAATCTACATGCATTCGCCGACATTTTTATGCAATGTGTTGAACAAGTTCGGTTCTTCTTTCGGCTTTGCTTGGGGATTTCCGCCATATTGTCCTCTCGGGGTAATGCCGCCGCCATGCAAATCGGGTGAGAAATGGCCTCATTTTAATGTAGTGGAGCCGATTCAGCAGAATGACTTTTTCAATATGAAGTAAATTGTAAGCTTAACCATTATTCTGCTAAATTACATTGCTTTCAAACTATTTTACGTAGGTTGTGTGTTTCCTAGTATCCATTTGATGCATGTACTAGGTCATTAAAGAATGACGGCATTGCCCCGGTAAAGTGGCGGAATTACCCCAGTATCCTGGGTAATCCCGCCACTGTGCAGAGGTTTAAAAAATATTTTTTTATGTATGCTCACTTTACAGTTATGATTACGGTTAAATTTATACAGATACTAAAGATCATAATTCAGCTTTAGAATTTTTACTATTAAAACATAAACATTTTTTTGAGGTGAAAAAATTTAAATTCCCTTAAGGTGTCGCCATTTCCCCGGTCTCCCCTAACTGCTGGCAATTTAACCATGCTACCAGCAAATGTCCGAATGAAACCACCTGCAGGAAGTGTGGGGGTAAACATGCGTCTGCCACATGCAGTATTGCCGAGTTACTTGCTCTAATTGTCAAGCCTCCCACCTGGCGTCTGATCTGAAGTGTCCAGCCCGACTAAGGGAAATGGATTTCCAAAAATACAAATCTGATAACCATTTATCAATCACCGAAGCTCGTAGACTGTATGCTAAGATTTCTAAACGTATCCCTTCCAAAAACGTATGCTGATTCTGTTAAAATGAACTCTGAAGTAACCTTGAACCCCACATATGTAACTAAAGCAGATCTCGAACAAACGATGGAGCTCTTTTTTCAGCGTACTCAAGAGTGCATCCTTAGTGTGTTACAACAACAAACGAACTTATTCATACAAACCATGGAAGGATTGGTTAAGTCTTTCACGGCGGCCTGTGCGGCCAATACATGGTCTGCTGGTGCTTCTAAAGATACGGCTGGCAGCTCTCCCTCCGATCGGCCGAAGAAACTTAAAAAACAAAAGGTGACGGCCTCGCGGCTATCCTTAGCGAACTGTCGGGAACAGGTTTACAGTAAAACGAGCGGGAACGAGTTTGTTCTGAGATCGGGATCTGAAGAAGAGTCTGGTGGCGACGACATGGAACAGGTTTAGCGCCCCCTCCTTCTTTGTTTTTTTTCCTTTTTTGTGCTGCCCTTTTTGGTGTTCGCCTGTTTGGACTTTTTGTTGTTTGTGTGTTTCCCAGGTGTTCTTTGTCGTTTTATTTATGGTGCAGTTTTCGATCCCTTTTTCCGTGATTCAGTGGAACTTGAGAGGTATTAAAAATAAAGTCCATTGGTTGAAGTGTTCCCCCTTTTCGAAGGCCGATGCTTTTGTTTTTCAAGAATCTTTTCTTAGAGTGGATGATTCTTTTGCCTACCCGGGTATGGTGATCTATCGTCAGGACAGAGCTGGCAGGGGTGGTGGTCTGCTCACTGCTGTGAGTAGTAAGCTTACCTCTGTAATGCTCGATTTGGGCTCTCTTAGCACCCAGGATGTGGAGGTCCTTGGGGTTAGGGTTTGGATGGCAAGACGGTGGGTGACTATCGTCAATGTTTACGCTCTCGAGGGTAGAGTTAGTGAATCGTGGCTCCATCAGCTTACCAATAAGATTTCGCATCCCTTCCTGATACTCGGTGACTTTAATCAAAAGCATCATGCCTGGGGCAGTTCTTGTAACACTTCGGGCTCTGAAGAGATTCTAAACTGGCTTCTCAACAATAATGTTTGCATTCTTAATACAAATCATCCAACTCACGTCACTCATTCTGGCTCTGCATCATTGATTGGTCTCTCTTTTTCAAGCCTGATTTTTTTCGGCTCACTGACACATACGTTCACCCTGATCTGTTTGACTCTGATCACTGGCCTATCATCCATAAAATTAACCATGTTACTACGAACTACCTGCATACTTCTACTAATTGGGATGGAGTCGAGTCTTGCCTTAATCGGACCCTGGATATTCATGACGTCACCTCATTTGAGTACCTCCATAAGAGCTTTCGAGATGTTCTTTCTCATAATTCTTTCAAGCATAGGGTGCAGCGGCGAGATAACCCCCCCCCCCCCCTGGTGGGACTCACGTTGCGCGTGGCTCCTCAGCCAAAAGCGGAAATTCCTGAGATTAGCCAGAATAAACTTATCGAGGGATTGCTGGAAATCGTATAAGTCTTATGCTGCTCAGCTCAAGCGCTACATGAATTATCAGGCTCGCAATTACTGGGGCGATATATGTGAAAAGGCCGCCAAAGGTACTATCTATCGAATCATCAAGGCTTTAGCCAAGAGGAGTAGCTCTGGGGAGTCAAATTTCTATTTGATGGACGAGACTGAAGAGCTTCTCGACAAGACTGACCAAGCCAATGCTTTTGCCGAGCAATTTCGAAGCACCCGTGAGTTCTGTAGTATCCCTTTTGATCTTAGCAGTTCGGATGAGTATTGGAACAACCCGATCACGTTCGAAGAGTTGAACCGTGCAATTCAGGACACAAAGAATACCACCCCTGGCGAAGACGGAATTCCGGCTCGTGTTTATAAAGCTCTTACAATTGGAAACAAACAAAAGTTGCTTCGGCTTTTTAATGATAGTTTCATGTCGGGTAGTGTTCCGGATTGCTGGAGAACTGCGGTGATCCTGCCTATCTGGAAGATTGGGAAACCTGGTTTCTTAGCAGTTACCGGCCCATCGCTCTCACGGCTGTGGGGGTGCAAGATTATGGAGCGCATCCTCCTCAAGAGAATCCTCGACTGGGTTATGCCTAGACATCTTTTTAATGATCGACACTTTGGTTTTCTTCCCAATAGCGACTGCACGAAGGCTTTGAAGCTGTTTTACTTAGACATTAAGCGTGCCAGCTTGGAGAGGAAGTACATCATCGCTCTCAAGCTTGACATCCACGCGGCGTATGACTCTGTATGGAGGGATGCTCTTATTTACAAGATGGCTAGCCTGGGCATTGCTGGAAGAATGGCCTTGTGGATCTTAAAGTGGATCGAGATTAGAAAGATCAAGGTTAAGTGGAGAGGGGTTTTCTCTCATCTGGTGAACTCTTTTCGTGGTGTGCCGCAGGGCAGCGTCCTTTCGCCCATCCTGTTCATGATCTTCCTGTGGGATTTATTCGAAGCTGTTGATTCGGGGGTTCAAATCATTGTATATGCCGATGACATCCTTCTCTTCTTTTCAGATCTTTCCTTAGAAGACGCTTTTTTGAAAATTCAGGAGATGCTAACAGGATCAATGCTTGGTGCACTTATTGGAAGCTTGAGCTCCGGCCTGATAAATGCTCGGCAATAAATTTCTCTCGGCAAAAGGATCTTCCCTGCAGAATTTCAGTCTTCATGGATCAGACATCCCGTGGCAGAATACTACTAAGATCTTGGGTGTCATTTTTACTCACAACCTGTCTTTCAATCAGCATATTGAGTTTTTATGTAAAAAATGTATGAAGCGCCTTAATTTACTAAAAGCTGTAGCCAGTCCTCAGTGGGGAGCGAAAACCGTCAATCTCATTCCTTTGGTCAATTCCCTTATTCGGGGCGTTATTGATTATGCGTGTCCTGTGTACGGCGTTGCCGCTAAGACCTCTCTAAAGAAGCTGGATGTGGTGTATAATGCGGCCCTCCGTTTTGCGACCGGCCTGCCCAAGTGGGCTCCCATCTTCAACCTTTATCGTGAATCCAACCAAGCTCCTCTTAGTTTTCGACGAAGCTATCTTATCTCTTCTTTTTACATCCTGTGTACGTCTGCTGTTAATTTTGGTCGTCCCTGCTCCAATTATTTTCCTGATGGGTTTTCTTGGACTACATACCATGCTATTGTGACTCCTGATATGCTGATTACTTCTCACTGGCCTTGCGGGAGCTTAAAAGATGTCTGTGAGATCATAGTTGATGAGTTGCCGTTTCAAACTAAAAACCTCCCTCCCACCGCCATCAGTCAGTGTTTCAGTCTGTACATGGATGAGTTCCGTCATCTTACCAATTCTTGTTTTATCGCCACGGATGCTTCGAAGAACGATTTTAAAACTTCTATTGCTGCTGTTAATATTACTGAAGATACATCCTGCGCTTACCTCACCCATCATTTAAACTCTACTTTTACTGCAGAAGCTCTAGCCCTTAATCTGGCTGTCCAGCGCTTTCTTATCAAGAGTTACAACTACTTTATTTTGTCGGATAGCAAGTCTGCCCTTGAAGCTTTAATACATATTAACCATAAGTCCCCAGCTGTCATCTTACACCTTTTCCAGTCTTTATGCAGCGTCCGTGGTTCTGTGTGTGGGATTACCTTGATCTGGGTCCCTGGCCATGTTGGTATCCCTCCTAATGAGAAAGCTGATAATCTGACAAGAAATGGCCCGTATGCGATGAGCACTTATAGTGGGGTGGCCCCTGAAGACTTAAAGAGGCAGTTAAAGGATCAGCTTCATGCTAGCTTCCAGAGCTGGTGGGATGATTGTAAATATGCAGTCGATTCGCCGTATCTTGGTCCGAATATTTATAAGTGGACGCATAACCGTAAAGAGGATGTTTTTATTGCTCGTTTCCGGACGCAAACGGCTGTCACTGACAGGAAGTTATATATTTTCAAGCTAAGTATTTCTCCCACGTGCTCTCTTTGTTCTACGGAGGATGGGACGGAATTCCATTACGTTTTCAAGTGCCCGGCTTTTGATGCTGAAAGAACGATGCTACGGGATGCCATGGCATCTGTTAATTTCTTTCCTGATGACTGGACTGACTTTTGGGAATGTATCAACTCTAATCATCATTGTTTTCGTCTGTTCATCAATCTCTTCCTCGGGAGCGGGCGTTTTTAGTCGCCTTTTTCCGTTTATCCTTTCTCGCTTGTTTCATCACTCTTTCTTAATAGCTGTGTTGTCTTTTTGATTTTGGTGCTGCTTGTCTGGATGAGTTGTTTGGCTCCTTCGTTCTAGGTTGCCCCTGGTTTATTGTTTAGGGTGCGTCTTTTTTTGTGTTTTTCGGGGTAGTTTTTGTCCTCTTGTTGGGGTTATCAGTTCGTGGTTTGTTGTGTGGGCTGTCTCACTTTGTTTCTGGTGGTAAACTGGTTCTTTATGTTTCGTTGGTTTGGGTATATGTGATCATTTGAGGTCATGCCGGCCGGAGCCGCAGCACCTACCTCAAAGCTCAAATAACAAATAACAAACAAATAAGTAAATAAATCTCTATTTTGTCAGTGTACTTTGTTGACTATTTACTGACATAACTTCAGTAAATCTGCGACTATTTGGTACTAATTTCATATAAAATACATTCATATATACTATGATCATAAAATCCTTATCGGAATCGGTTGATGATAAAGCATGTAGTGCATACAAATGCATTCTGTGTGCACTAATGTTAGATAATGACAAAAGTGTACTGCGCAATATATATCGGTATCAGGCTGATCGATGGAAAAGAGCTTTTAAGTTATTTGCATTGAAGTACATACATACAGATTTTTACCACAGAAAACAGCGAATGCTTACATGTATAAATACACTATATTTTTTATTACACAATGCAAATCAAATGCCTTTATATTTAGTGATTGCAATATTTAAAAAATATATATATTTAAATATTTCTTAATTTTATTATGTTTTTAATTTATTTCCGAGTAAAATTGTACTGAGTACTGTTTCGGCCAGGTGTCGGGCACTCTGTAAAGGCAGAAAAAAAAACTGTTGCACAGATAAGTGCACTCGCATATTAATGTATGAATTTTAAAAATATAAACAATCAGTCAAGAAACAGTACAAAGTCTCTTATTTTTTAATCTGCATTACAACAACTCTTTAATTATGTTAGCTTACTTATCATAAAGTACTTTTTTAAATACACAACTTGATAAAAATTTTTTGCATTACAGTTTAATTGCTTTAAACCTACACACTGCTTAATTTATTTAATAGAAAACTTTCCAATTGCTGAATAATGATCACCATCTTGCTGGGGAAAAAATAGTGTAATAAGTTTTGTGCTTCACACACTAATTGAGGAAGCATGTAAAAAAATTTACTACACTAACTGAAAGATATCTGCATTTGAGTCCTGCATCAGGTCAGGTTACTTGCTTCTACCCTACCCGACCCGACTCTTAGTTCGGGTCGGATCAATGGTAGATTTTTTGTTGCAGGTCGGGTTCTCTTTCATTTTTCGGTTGGGTTTTGACTCTAGTGGGTCGACCCGAATTTCAAATGATATCCAAAGTATTTTTTTATCAGATTAAAGATCTATGTACAATAAGACCTCTATAATGGCTTTTCTCCCGAAAAGCAGACATTCTATTTAGCAAACACATTTTAATTTCTAAAATTTATATATTTGAACGTCTGTATAAGTTTTAATAGCAAGCATCTCTCAATTTAAACTCATTTAACATGTGTATGTGTACATAAACAATAAAAAATATGATACATGTGTTTTTGTGTGTATCAAAAACAAAATATTGACAATATTTTTCATATTTCGAAAATTATTTTTGCAGGTTCGGGTCGTGTTGACTTAAAATCGGACGTAGTACAGGCTCAGCAAAAAATAAAAATAAATAAAAAAGCTGAACTTTCACAGCCTCAAGGACTTTTCATGAAATTCGCATTTTTCCGCAACATTTCGAGGAAATTTGCATTTATTCTGCGATCCTCTGGCAAAATTAGTGTTTTTCCGCCACCATTTGACGAAAATCGCATTTTTTCTGCAGTCCTTTTAATGAAATTCACGTTTACTCTGCGATCCTTTGCCGAAATCACGCTTTTTTTTGCAATGCTTTGAAGAAATTTGTGTTTAATTCCACGATCGTGCGACAAAATTTGCATGTTTCCATTCTTTCAACGAAATTTGCATATTTTCCAGGATATTTGACAAAATTCATATATTTTACACGATCCTTTGATAAAAGTTGCATCTTTGACAAAAATCGTGACTTTTTCGTGATCCTTTAACAAAAATTGCGTTTTTATGCGATCCTTAAACAAAATTCGCATTTTTTTGCGGTTCTTTGACGTAATTTGCGTTTTTTCCCAGAATCATTCGACGAAATTAATATATTTTACACAATCCTTTGACAAAAGTCGTGTCTTTTTCGTGATTTAACAAAAATTGCGTTTTTTCCGCAATCCTTTGACGGGAATCTTATTTTTTCCCGCGATCCTTTGACGGAAATGTAATTTTTTCCCTCGATCCTTTAAAGAAAATCACCCTTTTTTTCAGGATCCTTTAACGTTAATCGCGTTTTTTCCGCGACCCTTTGACACTAATTTTGTCAAAGGATCGCAGAATAAATGCAAATTTCCTCAAAATGTTGCGGAAAAATGCGAATTTCATCAAAAGTCCGTGAGGCTGTGAAAGTTCAGCCTTTTTTGCCATCCTTTAAAAAATTTGCATTTTTCCCGAGATCTTTTGAAGAAATTTGCTCAATTTGGCACGGTTGGTACTCGCGTTTTTCTTGTATTTCTTCGGTTATTCCTCCCCACCCCCATAAAAATGTCAAAAAAATTTAATGCATATTTGCATAGATCCAAGGGATAATAAAATTTAGTGCCAAAAAAGCGCAAGGATTTTGCAGGTTCAAGTCGGGTTCTCTGTATTATATAGATGATGAAGGCCTTAATGGAATGAAAAAAAAAGAGAGAAGATAATTGGAACAGAATACTCATCAAACAGGAATCTTGTTAATGCATAAATTTGGTCTATGATTACTGTAGATTATAAATGTATGTACAAAAATTTCTAAATCGCTCTTGTGAAGGAAAAAAAAGTTTAAAAATTCACCAGTCGGTTACAGGAAATTCTTCAGTTGGTCATGCAAAAAGAAAAAAAACCCCACAAAATTTGTCTATCCATCGCTTAAAATATCACAAAACAAATCAACAATCAGTCGCAGAGGAAAAAGAAAAATCGAGAGTTGGTTGTGAGGGAAAAACATGAAATTTGTCGCATACAAAAAAAAAAAAAAAAAAAAAAATACCCAATTGGTAGAAGAAAAAGAAAAGTACTGCAAAATTCATCAATTGTGGGGAAAAATTCTTCCTTCATTTTTCAGAAAAGATCGTGAAGATTGCCACTTGATCATCGGAAAAAACTCAAAGTCCTTTAATCAGTTGCTTTAAAATATTGTGAAGTTCATCGGTAAACTGTTAGAAATTCTTCAAACAGTCGTTGCAAAATATCGCAAAATTTGTCGATTGGTAGTTGTGGTTGATTAGGAAGTCTTTTCATTTCAATATGTGACTCACTGGCAAAATTCACAATATTTTTCTACCATCATTTGAAGAAATTCAGAAAATAATTTTGCAGAATCGCACAAAAAAAAAAAATAAAAATCCACTTTCTCGGGGGGAAAAAAATCAGGAAGAGTCACATGTCTGTAGAAAAATTTAATGAGGGAAACACACGGCATTTTTTATTATGCAGCATTTTCCTATTTTTGAAAGATTTATGAAATCCTGCATGGTATTGTAAATCCTGCCCCTCAACTAGATTGTGCTCTCCCCCCCCCCCCCCACAATCATGCCATGCTGGACAGCGCTTATAAAATACATTAAATGTTTTCTCACAAACCGAAACATTGATAATTTTATTGTCAGTGTATGTAAATGAATTTTTACTTTTTGGAAAAAGCTTTTTAAAATAGGATTACACATATTACGTATTTTGAAATTTATTCACTTTGACCAATTGGGAATTAATCACGAACTTTTCTTTTGGTTTAGTAATCTTAATGATCTTCAGATTTTCAAGTGGAAACTTTTTAGAAATCTGTTGTATTGTATTATATGATAGGGCATAGAGAATGTTACTTTGGTGGTTTTTAACAAATCGCAAATGTCTGTCAACAAACATTGGAAAAACGGTGATAACTTATTTTCAAATATTTTTAGAGTTCTGAGGATCCCACAATGAACAATTTAACTAATTTGTACTCCTGACATTGAATTTTAAATTTACTTTAATGTAAGCATTGAAAAATCCATTTCATATGCAATAGAAATATAGTATATGAGGAAATACAATGCTATATTACCTGCCATTGTTGATGCACCCTTCCCATTTATATCCCTTTTTGATTGCAGAAGAAAAAAAAATATGAAATACATCAATTAGTCAGGAGAAAATAAATTGTAAATTTCGCCATTCGCCCGCAAAGAGAGAGAGAAATTTCTTAATCGTTCTTGTGGGAAAAAAATCGATAAATTCACAAGTCGGTTCCAAAAAATTCATGTAAAAGATTTGCAAATTTTGTCTATTCATCACCTGAAGAATCACAATATTCGTCAATCAGTCGCGGGGGAAAAAGCCAAAATCGACAGTCGGTTGTGAGGGAAAAATCAGGAAATTTGTCAATTGGTCGCATAAAAAATTGCCAATCGGTAGGAGAAAACGCACGATTCATTCATAATTAATATCCATTATGACGTTTTTAGGTTAAGAATTTTTTTTTTTCAGAACTGAATGGGCTTTCAGAAGAGAATCAGCCCTTGCTCTCGAAAATAAAAGCGGTGTTCTCAGAAAATCATTGGCAAAAAATTAATCCCCCCCCCCCCAATCATGCTATGTTGGACAGCGCTGATAAAATATATTAAATATTTTCCCGCCAACCAAAACACTGATAATTTTATTGTCAGTGTATGTGAATGAATTTCTACTTTTTGGAAACAGCTTTTTAAAATAGGATTACACATATTACGTATTTTGAAATTTATTCACTCTGACTTATCGGGAGTTAATCATGAACTTTTCTTTTGGTTTAGTAATCTTAATGGTCTTCAGATTTTCAAGTGGAAACTGCTTAGAAATCTATTGGTATGTATAATATGATAGGGCATAGAGAATGTTATTTTGTTTGTTTTTAACACAAATCGCAATCGTCTGTCAACAAACATTGGAAAAACGGTGATAACTTATTTTCAAATATTTTTTGAGTTATGGGATCCCACAATAAACAATTTAATTAATTTGTAATTCTGACATTGAATTTTAAATTTACTTTAAAATAAGCATTGAAAAATCCATTTATTTCTCAACAGAAACATTGTAGTCTTTTCTTGCTAAATAGTTTTAAGTTTTTTAGTACCTTTTTTCGCGAAAATTCAATCATCAGATTTAAAATCTTCATTTTGTTTAAATTTGTTATTTTATGATATTTTAGTTGAAACATTGTGATTAAACATTCATTGTAAGATATCTGCTTTAAAAATTTATATTTGTCTCAGCCTTTTCAAGTATTAAGTTTTTCAGGCTTAATTTAACATATAATTTTTTATTAATGATTCAATTGTTAACATTATCATTTCAGTTGCATTTTCTAAAGAGTCAAGAACATTTTTTGTTACTCGATATGTAATCAAAACAAAAGTTTTCAGAAAATCATTTCTGTTACCCTTTTCAGAAGAAGGTGTTATTCAGTAGAGAAATTTTAAAATATGAAGCTATAAGATACACTGTCAAAATAATTACTGCTGGATATTAAAACATTTCTATCGTAATCGATATGAAAACAAAACAAAAGTTTTCAAAAAATGTATTTCTGTTGCCCTTTTCAGAAAAAGGTGTTATTCAGAAGAGAAATTTTAAACTGTGAAGCTATAAGGTACACTGTCAAAATAATTTCTGCTGGATATTAAAACATTTCTATCGTAATCGATATGTAAACAAAAGTTTTCAGAAATTTCTGTTGCTCTTTTCAGAAGAAGGTATTATTCAGCAGATACATTTTCAACTATGAAGCCATAAGGTACTGTAAAAATAATTACGGATGCTGGATATTAAAACATTAAGAGATATTTCAAGAGAAAATAAACGGTTCGTAATATCTACATAATGATAGCGTTGGTTAGGTTAAATCTGCGGAATATACAAAGGACATATTAAATCTAAGCAAATCAAAAGAAAAGTTAAAAATGGAATCGTAAATCACATTAAAAAACAAACAGTAAATTAACAAAATACCTAATAAGGTGTAATCCAAAGAAACTGTAAACCCGTTAATGCAATATAACGACAGCAAATACGTATTATTGAAATCGGCGAATACGCGTGACGATATCTGTATATAGACAGGAATATCACTGAACTCCCATTGAAGCTCACAGGTGGTCACGTTTTCAGCGTCAGCGAATCGGAAGACCCTTCAGCTGGTCGCGCATGCGCATATGGCTCAAAATTGGTCTTAAGGAAAGTGGTCTTACTTAAATCGTTTTCCGTTTTAATATATTAGATAATATTGGAAATTTCTTTTAAGGTTTTCTATATACTTATTGTGAAATGTATATTTGCACAAAACTTCAAATCTCTATTATGAAAATTAAAAGAAATTTTTCTAAACGTCCACCGTTGCCTTAAATATTGGTTCACAAATGATGCTTAAATATTATTAATTTGAGCAATAAAAATAAATTCAAGTATGTAACCTCAAAAGCACAATCTCTATACTGATAAAATATAATGATTAGAAGCGATTTTCTTTTTAAACAGTCTCCTAAAAATAATTTTCTAGATCACTCACTATTACTTCTTTTTTAAAGATTGTTTATTCTACACGTAACTGTTCGAAAGAAAAATAAGATTTTATTCTAAAATCTGATTTTCTCTCGAGTTTGAAAAGAAACCGGATAAGATATTGTTTTTATCATAATATACTGTCGTCTAAAGTACTGCTGGTTTTTGTACTTAAACAGTACAGACATTACCGTCTAGGGATTTCACAAACATTATGATATTTTTATATTGGAAATTGCTATAATTAAAAATGATTAAGTAATAATAAATAAATTAAAATAATTTTTTGCTAACATTGTTTTTTAATCCAATTTTAGCGAAACAGAATTTAACTATAACAAATCTGCTAGTTACATCCGATTCCACTTTAACTAACATTTTTTTTAAATGTTCTCTCTTTAACCCTTTATCTACTGCAATTTTTTTCATGTAATTTTTTTTTCAGTTACTACAATGAAAATTAAAGAATAAACATAGAAAAAAAAATACTCACGCGTGAGAAATTTAATTCCTTAGAGGTAATTAATTAAAGTGGTACTTTAAAGTACCGTCTGTACACTATGACTAAAATATCGTAATAGAAAAACCCACAAGGTATTTCAAATGGCACCAGAATTGTGGTAAAATATTTTCGATTTGCTCAGTATGTGAAATATAGCCTTTTACTTATATTAAGCCAAATATTATAGCCAAATAATTTTTTTGGCAAATTCCGGTGCCAGTCATTTATTTCAATACTTTAGCATTGAAAATACTTTGCTCTTGAAATGGTAAAAAAAAAAACTTTTTTTTTTTTTTTTTTTTAGGTTTCAATCTTGTTAGCAGTCCTTCAGTTATGCGGCGTCTATATTCCAGGCGTAACTTGTTCTCTCGCATCTCCACGTATACAATATATGAATTTACTTACGCCATTTCTAGCATAGCAAAAAAGAGCCGGTGTCACAACTTTTTCGATTTCCTGTAAAAAATAATAATGGAACAGAAAAGAAATACTAGGAAAATTATTACTACACTACATTTTATTAATTACATTTTAAAGTAGATGTAAACGAATGATAACTACACAGACGAAAAGTAAACTAGAAGTTTTTCTCCAACACCGAGTGTACTGACGGTATTATAAGTACCACCAAGTAATTCAACTGTTAAATCAAATGCATACACCGTTCACCTAAAATATCTAGTCGGACTGTATTCTAGGATCATAATGAACACATAAAAAATCCAGCACTTATCTTATATCCTTAACTGTGTTTGCAGTAATAAAAAGATGAGCGTGACAATCTGTACAAAATGTCACACAAAACACATCAACTGTTTCAAAGACAACCTCCTTCCTCGCTAAAATAACAAACCTAGAACTACTGCTGCCATGTTTCCGGATAAAGCGGAGTTAAAAGAGTGTTTTCGCAAAGTACCATTAGAATATAAGTAATATTCACTATGGGATGAAAGGTTAAAGTGAGTGGTACTTTAAAGTACCGCCAGTAGATAAAGTATTAAAGCCATTCTATCGTCTTGCTAATGGCGTTAAAAGTTATATGCCATATAAAGTTCATGTAAAAAGCAGTCGATGTATATAGAATTCAGTTTGTCAGTTTTTAGGTGCGTTCGTAATTATATAAATACGTAGCACCTATAGTCGTCGTTCAGTCCGTCCGTCTGTCCGCATGTAACAGAGCAAAAACTACCCAACCGAATAGTCTGAAATTTTAAATATGTGATTGTTGCAAAATTTTGTCGAGCCATTTCAAATTTTATGAAAATCGGATGTATAGTTTAATTACAGGGACAGTCAAAAGTTTTTCTTTACATTACGGCCAATGGGAAAAATTATTGCAAGTGGATTTTAATGATATTAGAGCCTTCCGAATGATCTGAAATTTTAAAGATATAATTGTTGCAAAATTTTGTCGAGCCATTTCAAATTTTAGGAAAATCGGACGTATAGTTTAATTACAGGGACAGTCAAAAGTTTTTCTTTACATTACGGCCAATGGGAAAAAATATTGCAAGTGGATTTTAATGGTATTAGAGCCTTCCGAATGATCTGAAATTTTAAAGATATAATTGTTGCAAAAGTTTGTCGAGCCATTTCAAATTTTAGGAAAATCGGATGTATAGTTTAATTACAGGGACAGCCAAAAGTTTTTCTTTACATTACGGCCAATGGGAAAAATTATTGCAAGTGCATTTTAATGATATTACAGCCTTCCGAATGGTCTGAAATTTTAAAGATATAATTGTTGAAAAATTTTGTCGAGCCATTTCAAATTTTAGGAAAATCGGACGTATAGTTTAATTACAGGGACAGTCAAAAGTTTTTCTTTACATTACGGCCAATGGGAAAAATTATTGCAAGTGGATTTTAATGGTATTAGAGCCTTCCGAATGATCTGAAATTTTAAAGATATAATTGTTGCAAAATTTTGTCGAGCCATTTCAAATTTTAGGAAAATCGGATGTATAGTTTAATTACAGGGACAGTCAAAAGTGTTCCGAAAAAATTATTGGAAGTGCATTTTAATGATGTATCAGACTATGCACGTTATGAAGTGCAAAAAATTATACATTCAGTACAATATGGGGTGCAAAAAATAATTTTAAAACTAGTTATAGTACGAACGCACCTCATTTGCCACGTTTGACGAGCAATTTCCAACTTGTTTATTTTTTTTTTTGTCTTTAACCATTTTAAGCTTAGTCCCAAGACATGACGTTTGATTAAACAAATAAAATAAAAAAAATGTTTGAATAATTCTGAAGTTCTTTAATCAGTCTAATCCGGATAAGCATAGCCGAATGGCGCCGATGGCCGATGAACATACGGGTATTTGAGCGCGTTCTACGCGGCCGAAAGTCAAATTATTAAAGTACTAAGGCCGTTAAAAAGAACGACAACCTGGGTTAGAGGACAGTTTCAAGGACAATACCCAACCCCTTCCATCTTTCCCCAAGCACGCGTCTCGTTTAACTTAAGTCGAAATTCGATCGCTCAACTGGTTGTTTGTGTCTGTTCTCGGCGTTCGTGTAAAAACATTAACTTTGCAGTGAAATATTTATTAATTTACGTTTATTTTGAAAGTGTTTGTGATGGATCCTGATATAATAGGAAATAATGCAAAACTCTAATAATTTTTTTTTGTTGTTTTATCATTATGAAGTTTAGTTGTTGTACTTTGAAGGTACCCTCATATTAGAGTGAGATTATTTCTAAAATATTTTATTTAATGGAGGGTTTGTTGTACTATCCTGTCACATCCTGTTATAATTTTGAACTGAATCGAAAGTTTGAAGTCTTGAGTAGTGAAAAATCAAAGAAACTGTCGCGGAAAAGCGCGGATGTGTATTGTCTTGGTCTTTGAACTTTTTTTACCAAATAATTAAAAAAAAAATGACTATTGTAAATAGTATTTTAAAAGAAAATATTTTTAATGTAGGTTCACAGGGTGCCTCGGGAGTAAGGATTGTGACCAGTAAATATTTGTTTGATCGAATGCAAAGCATTGACTTGTCCAATTTAGAAGATAAATTAAATTTCTTAAAAGATCAACTATTATCGGGTGAAGGTCAAGAAGACCAAATTGAGAGCTTAAAACGCAATTTTGCACACTTTAAATCGCAAATTAAGCAGAGATGGTTAAAAGCCTGGTAAAGGAAGACGTATTTCTCAGAAACAATCATTCTTGGCAAGAAGGAACGTTTGAGGTACCTGTCATACCACAACATCGGCCTGGACGACTATCTAAATTATTGACAGAGTCGAGTGAGAGAAATAAGAGGAGGAAAACAGAAGAAGTGCGATCTTCTCTAGAAAAATATGTTATCATTAATGCTGCTCAGGCTGAATTGCGGAAATCTGGAAAACGAGATGCTTCTAAAATACTCAAAGAAACCCTCAGTAATCCGAAACGTGAAACAAAATATGAAAAGGCTTTTTCTAAATCAGAAAGCGAAAAACTGACTCACTCACGCCAACACAAGCATTGTCCATGTTCGTAGAAGCTGATTTAACTCGTCGACAATACTAAATATTGATGAACACCAACAAGACATTCTTTCCTTGTTATACCTTGTTACAAAAAGCGAAACAAGAATGCTATCCGCCCCCAGAGTCATGTAGAGTAACAAGTACTTATGCCGACACTGATTTACAGCCTCTGGTTGACCATACAATTAAGCGTTTATCTATGTTTCTAGAAGAGGTTCTAACAACAGTGAAAGAGCAAGAAAGAGAGAGTTTAAAGTTAATTTCAAAATGGGTTGTGATGGCTCACAACAATCACAATTTAAACATAAATTTGTAAATGATGCCGACACAGATGTTAATATATTTCAAAGTAGTTTCGTTCCCTTACGATTAGTTTCTGGTAGTGAAAATCAAAAGCTATTATGGGAAAACCGAACACCTTCTTCACCTCGATTTTGCCGTCCTATAAGATTTCGTTTTGTCAAAGAAAATACTGATGTTACGGAGGAAGAAATTAACTTTATAAAAAATTCTGCGATGTCACTAAACGCCACAGAGGTTAATTTAAATGGAAACACGTTCTTAGTCAGTCATGTCTTCATCATGACAATGGTAGATGGCAAGGTTTGCAAGTTTGCAACGCTGCGACTGGCACTAAATCACAAGTCGATGCTACATATGGGATGCAACTTTTAAGGACTTCAACAAAATTGATATTCAAAAAGAAATTAATTCTGATGCTATAGAGTTTGGCCTTTTAATTTTAACCACTATAATTAGACTTTTTAAAAGCATTCTCCATTTGGCTTATAAGTTGCCAGTAAAAAAATATAGAGAGCGGAAGCCTGAAGCAGAGAAAAAAAATGAACAGGAAAAAAAAACTGGAAATCCAGAAAAGATTTCGCGAAGAAACTGGTTTACTGGTAGATATACCAGAGACAAATTTTGGCAATACCAATGACGGTAAACTAATAGAAGGTTTTTTTTAAGACCCGAAATTAGCTTCTGACATAACTGGCATTAGTTATGACCTAATATAACGCTTAAAAGTCATATTGGAGACAATTTCAAGCGGACATATAATTGATTACGAGAAATATGCATTAGATACTGCTCACTTATATGTAGATTTGTACCAGTGGCATCCAGTGACTCCAACAATGCACAAAATATTAATTCATGGTGCAGTTATCATTAAAAACGCATTATTGCCCATTGGAGATCTTTCAAAAGAGGCCGCCGAAGCGCGTAATAAGCATTTTAGTCTATACCGCCAAGTCTTCGCGCGAAAATTCTCAAGGGAAAATTGCAACAGACATTTTTAATCGGCTACTTTTAACATCAGACCCTCTTATAATTAGCATGAGAAAAGTAAAAGAAAGAAGTATGAGCTCCTTTTTGCCAGACACAATTGCTCTTCTTTTGCCTGCGAAGCCCAATGTTCGAGATGATTCATCAGAGAGTGACGAAGATGAATATTAGTTTTTAAAAATAAAGTTTGTTTTATTTTCCTAAATCGTCTTTATAAATTTAATAAATTTATTTTTTCTTTCAATTGTATCCTTTAGAATAGATATATAACAGAAAATAATTTTGACCGTGTAGATAACGCAAATACCCGTATGTGCGATGTTTGAAATAACGTATGGTAATAAGGCTTACCGTGAGAATAAAGTTGTAAAACCTTCGACTTACAGGTGGAAGTGGTAGCGTGGAACTTCAGTCAAGCGGAGGCCCAAGTAATATTTAAATCAAACAATTTATTTAAATGACATAAGATAAATAAATTTTTCTTGATTAATACTTGAATTACAACTATATTATATTTTCTGGGTACTTTTCAGCTGACGACAACGTTCATTAAAAAAAAGCAAGTTCAACAAAGCATGAAATTGGCATCCAATCTTCTAATTGATATATCATTTCCTGCAGAACCTTGAGACTTAGAAATATTTTGAGCTGGTATGCTTATACATTGCTTTTCCTATCTAGAGTTCTATTTAAAAATATATGGGACTTTTTTTGTGAATTACATTGGATTCTTCACAATACCCCCGCCTTTAAATGATATTTCGGCTGCAAGACGTAATATCTGCAAAGAAAAGGTTAGCTCATATATTAGAGTGGCCCTCCTTTATATATCTCACTCACCTCTTTCACAAAAATCTTTTCATACAATTTACTTTTAACTTACTAATGCTGAGTACATTTGATTATGTAATTTCACTTTTAAAAGACAAATCACATTTAAAATTTTACACTATGACATCTACACAAAATAAGATGAAATATAATATGTACACTTAGTTAAATCGAATCCGACTCACTTATGTACTCTTAGTTAAATCGAATTCGACTCACTTGATCCGGCGCTAAATTTCTAACCGCTAGAGCCTGTCATGTGAAGGCCTATTTCTATATTTAGGATAGTGTTTCGGACGTGAATCTTCGTTTGTCAACACATTTATTTTCTCCGCGTTTTTCCTTGTTGTTTTTGTCTGTTTACACGATAATTTTGCAACTTTTCGTGTCTACCTGTGGCGCTCGCCACACAATAAGCCGTGGACATTTTAGAGTCGCCCGTCCTCCGACTAATCCGTCTCGTAACACTTTCACGCTCTTTATTCCCATCCAAATCCTTTACTAGATTTTCTGACTTGAGATACTTTTTGTTCTCGTTATTTTTACGCCAAAATTCTCTTTTGTTCCTTCTCAGTGTTATTTTCACCGACGTATCCCTTTGATTATCCGATCTATCTATACTTTGACACGCCCTATTTGCCTGTGTTAAATCCTCACACTCATAATGCGATTTTTCTAACACCTTTTTCAATTTGACTTCTCGTATGGGGCAACCCATCTCATGATCCCCTTTGACATCTTTCTTTTTTCTTTTATTCGATCCTAAAACCTGATCTTCCTTTCTCGTGGGTGATACAGTATTATCCTTCCTTCCCTCCCAATTCTCATATCTCGTTTTTGACCGGGTACCTCCCATTTTCTTTCTTTCTCCCAAGTTCACGTTCGTCAATTTTGATTTGTCCTCTCTCATCTTATTCTCGTCCCTTCGGGATAGATTCGCGTTTTCATGTTTCGCTTTCGCTTTATTATGGATAACCACTGCATCTGAAATCTGCATTTTTTTCCTTTTAATATCATTAATTAATTTTTGAGTTTTGTTACCCAAAATATAGTAGGACAAATTTGTCTTTCTGTCCGTCACGATAGCTTTTGTTTTTAGGCTCCCGAGTCCTTCAATTTTTAAAACAACTTCGGCGGTCGGTAAGCGACGAGTATTGTTCATTAACGGCTGTCTAACTCGAATGGTGCCACCGTCTAATTGATGGGGTTTAATAAATTTCACCGAAATCACATCATATTGACTTCCACTATCTCTTAAAGTTGTGCATTCCCTTCCGTTGATTAGCGCGCGTCAGATAAGGCTCAAAACTTTCTTCAAAATTTGTACTTCCGCTAATATGATGACCGCTGGTAATTTGTTCTCCATTTCTTTTGTTTTCGGGACAATTGACTTTCAAATGGTTTGGGCTCGAGCAAATGAAACACCTAATAGCCCTTTTGCGCTCAAAGATTTTTTCCCTTTCTTTCTCTATATTTCGTTCTCTCCAGTTAGTTCTGGTTTCGGAATGCCCCCTCTCGTTTCATCTTCATTTTCCATTTTCTCATCCCGCGAATTTCATCGAATTTTAGCCTTTTATTCCACGATTTTTTTGACGCTCTTTTTATAGTTTTGTATTCGTCCAGATCCATAGCTAGTGTTCCTGGATCTTTATATTTGGCCCACGAATCTATAAAATGTTCCCTTAACTCCGCTGGAGCACGCCTCTTAATCTGTTCGGTGATTAGCAAATCTTTTAACTCTATAAAATTAGTAACCTCAAGACCATTTAACCACCCTTCTAGAAAGCTATTTAGTTCAAAAATGAGGTCTTTCCAGGGGCTATTCTGGTTTCGTAAATGTTTATCTAATTTTTGTCTATAAGCCTCGCCACTCAATCTAAAACGAGCTAACAGGATTGACTTCACATGCTGAAAGTTGTCAACCCGGTCTGTCGGTTCGCGCAAGATCAATTCAGCTATTTCTACGGGCAACAAAGCTAATAAATGCGTGACCAGATCCTCATTTTCTATCCCAGACCTTAATGCCTGTCGTTCGAACAAGTTTAAAAATAGAGTTATATCCGAACGTTCTGGATCAAAACGATGCATTATAGTTTTAGCGCTAATTTCGGTCTTTCCGATCCGTTACTGGAAGTCGAGTTACGCCTCCCTGAATTTTACGTTAATTTTAATTGCTCTAATTGAAAATGCCTCTCTTTTTCTTTCTCTTCTTTTTCTTTTTTCTTTCTTTCTAAAAGAAGTAGATCTTCCCTATCTTTCACTATATATCCCACTTGCGTTAATGCAAAGTCGGCATCATAATCGTCCGCGGCCTCTGTCTTTTGGATAATCGTCGCGATTATGTCACTTTCTTCTATCTGAACTCCTAATACCTCTGCTAAATTTTGCAGATCAGCCATTCGGCAATATTTCAATGTCGTTATTTTCGCCATTATCTATCAATTTTATATTCCTACCGATACTACAAAGAGAACCTAACGATTTCCCTCGTTATTTATTTATTTTTTTTCAACTACCTCAGAAGATGTGAATTTGACACTTCACTGAGAATATTCTAACCTTATCTACCGTTATAAAATGGTTTTCAAACATATTCACAATATACATCAATAAATTAGCAATACTATAATAAATTTCAGACATTCTACGTTTTAGTGTTAGTTTCGAAAAAGAAGTATAATTTTTCCACTTTTTACATTCCCTACACACACAAAGTATAGAACATAAAAAAAAAATATTTCCAAATGCTATAGGTAAACAATTTTCCCTGTTTTACTCAGAAATTGAACACTCCTTGCAACCTTTTCACATGCTTTTTCTATTTTGAATACAAATATATATTTAGGAAAATCAATCATTAAATAATCCAAATTGATTCTAAAATATTTTTCAAGCAAACTTTCCTCAAAATGGCACTTTTCTTACATGACATATAATTTTTTTTTCGCCTTAAGAATCTAGTTCAATTCTAGTTTTCTGTATTCTTAATTAAAAAAAAAAAATTCCAAATTTAAAACCAATGACCAAGGGTATCAGCTTCCTTGTACTAGAATTAATTACTAAGTTAATAATTTTCTTATTTTAACTAACCAATTTTTCCAATTTTAAAAATTTCATTTACATGACATGATTACTAATACATTTCTTTTTTTTTTGTGGTAATAAGGACTACCGTGAGAATAAAGTAAACAGTGTTTTTAACCTCTGACCTTGAACTGTCCTTAAGATAATCGGGGAAATATGCATCGGCGCCACTATTATTCAAATACGTTTTTCTCAAAATGTATATAAGTTAAAAAAATGAAACCAACACCAATTATTGAAGAATATATTAGTTCATATTATACATTTTGTCCAGATTTTTACACAATTTTTAACATTGAAAAATAAACAAAAAAATATTTAAAAAAAGTATTAATATAGTAATAGTATACTTACACCATCCAAAAAATTGCATAATAATGCTCAAGGTATGCACTTTAAACAAAAATAATTGCGCTAAAATCGAAGATGCACTTTTTGAGTTATAACAAAAATAATGCTAACAACTTGTTAGAATGTTCCTATCTTTTCCTGTTTGAATTTGTACAATTGCGCGTCTATCATTGTTACTGCATAATAAGTACAATAAGTGGGTTGTAGTACGTAAAAACATAATAGTCAGTAAATAATTAGATATTCGTTCGTTTAACCCCTTGGATACATATTGGTTTCGGGGCGGCCATTGGCGTTTTTTTTTTAATTATTTAAGTTCCAACTCGCACCACTTTCTTACAGCAAAAATCTCTCATATACCCCCTTTGACAACATGTACAAAAGAAATATACTACAAGAAATTTTATTTTACTTAGTGGTATGAAGAGAATATATAAAAAAAAATCCCTGCC
Organism: Maratus speciosus; assembly: GCA_963932465.1. Classification (NCBI taxonomy): domain Eukaryota; kingdom Metazoa; phylum Arthropoda; class Arachnida; order Araneae; family Salticidae; genus Maratus; species Maratus speciosus. Next base: position 212,475,109 of record OZ010787.1, read on the forward strand.
GGATCGGACTAAAGGCGGAGGAAGATTTCGAAGTTAAGTAGTAATTTCACCAACAAAAACTATGAAGTTATGATTTTTTTCTTCTTCAACCCCCCCCCCCCCTATTATTTCGGGGGGGTTTTTTCAGTAAGAATTGGTCCTATCAAACACTTGTCAATATAAAAGTTGTAGATAATATTAAGAAGATTTAAAATAAGTTTAAGTGAATTTGATATCTTAAGAGTTGACGAAGTTATGAATTGTTTCTCCCTAAATCCCTATTTTTTGCTTCCCTTGAGCACATTTTTAATTTTATTAAAAATCTGTGATACATAAATTTTTTGCCCATTTCCTCGAAGTAATAATAACTTTAAACTGATTTGATATGTATAAAAATTAAGAAGTTATGGGGGTTTTTTGGTTTCACAAAAATCCTCTCTATTTCAACCCCATTTGGTCTGATTTAGCCCATTAACGAACTAGACCGAGATTTTCTACCTCCTGATTTTATGTATCAGTTTGGAAGAGATTTGTGCAGAATTACGGAAGTTATCGTGTCCTTAAAAAATGATATATATATATATATATATATATATTGAACTTAATTGGTGTTCAAAGGGTTATTTTTCTGTTTTATGTCTGTGGTAGTCCCAAATTCATATTCTTTAGCTAATTTATGGCTAATATTAAGATGAAACCACACATTTTATTTGTGGAACTTTAGGCATTTGGGACCTGAAGATTCTGTCTAAGTTCTACAAATTTCTATTATTCCATTTTTGTTATTCATTTTCTGCTGTTTTTTAGTATGTTTTTGGAATCTATGTTAAGTAGGTTGGGGCAACTGTATTTTTTTTTCATTTGATAATGTCATTTTATTCATGCTCTCACAGTTTTTGTTGATGGTTGGTAATGTTTAATTAATGTTTATATATATATATATATACAGATAGATAGATAAAGTTTTGAACTGGGGGTGGTTTTGGGTTCTAGGGGTCATGACCGGCGTTGATCTGAAATTTTTTTTTCAGAAATTCCAACATAGGGGAGATCCCAATAGGTAGTATTACTTACGAAATCCACCTAATAAGAGCCAGTGGACTAATTCATGATGTTTCTCTGTCGTCAAATGTATAAAAGGGGTTAATAGAAAACGACATAACTCAAAAAAAAAAAAAAAATCAGTACAGATGTTTAAAAAATTTTTAATTAAATAATTTCAAGTTTTGTTAGTGGAAATACTTTTGACACTTTACTTTATAGAAATATTTAATTTTTATATCACCTCTAATTATTATTTCAATTGTGTGGTATTCCTCAGCTAAACTTCTCGTGGTAAAAAACCCCAATACGCTTTGATATTCTTTAGTTGTAGGGGAAAAAAATCATAGTTGTTCCTTCGTTCCAATCTTGTCATGTAGGATAATAAAGTCGTTATATCTAGGAAAGTTTTACATCCGGCTTTACTGCATCGCCTACTCCCAGAAGAGATCAAGTGCAGCTTTACTTTTTATGCAGTTACTTTATGCCGACGTATTTTTTTTCCTTTTAATTATTATTTTGTCCAATCTCAGGTTGCGATTGACTTATTTAATTTTCTTGCATTTATTGGGTCCATACTCATCCCAATGATTAGAATGGAATGCCAGCCACAAAATGAGGTGCTTGGAACTACACTGGTGAAAACAATTAAAGGGAGAAACGGTTTTTAGAAAAAACAAAACAAAATAAGTTATCCCTATACGCAAATAAGGTATCAGATGATAGATAAGCTCATCGCGGACACAACTGCCACCCAGTGGTATGTGTGGTCATAAGGCAGTGGCGCTGTGATCACGTTTGTGTAGAGGTGCCTCATTTGACCGCCGAAGCTTGTAGCGGAAGGACTCTTTGAAGCATGTTAGCATAACCCAATCCTTTGTTTTTAAATTTCTTTGTTTACACATCGTTAATATGGCTAGTCGACATCGTCTAGATGATGCCACAAGATGGCAGATTGTTGGAAGACTCGAGGCCGGCCAATCACAGGCTACCTGTTGTAAGGACCTCGGTGTTATGTGAAATGTGGTGTCTACTCTGTGGAAACAGTTTACAGAGACCGAAACAGTGATCCCCGACCTGGTCAAATCCTAAAACGGGCAACGACGCTGACTGAAGACCATTATTTGAGACTTTTAACCAAAAGAGATAGGTCCGCGACAGCTATACAACTGTCTCGTCACCTGTATAATGCTATAGAAACACCCATTTCAAGGAAAACAATCACCCAGAGACCTAATGCAGGTGGCCTGTATGCCAGGTGCCCTGTAGTCTGCATCCTTTGACTGTGAACCACAAAAAGTCCCGTCTAGCATGGTGCTGAGAACACCTGTCTTGGGCAGAGGATAGTTTGGGGCGGGTTCTGTACAGTGATGAGTCCGATTCAGTCTGGACAGTTACTCGAGACGTGTTCTCATCTGGAGAGAACCCGAGAGTCGATATCGGCCCTCTAACACTGTCGAAAATTATCACTATGCGGGAGGTGGTCTGATGGTCTGGCCCCAGACAGCAAAATATATCGAAATGAATTAGGCCGTTTATCCGAATTATCGGCGAAATATCGGTAATCGCCCACTGACATTATTATGATGTCAATAGATCATACTCTGTTCCAGTAGTCCAACGCTGGTATCGGCACGAGATCGCACTAACTGATAGATTTGAAATGTTAATATTTACTCAGAAAATAACATCGGCCGACATTCCTGGGGCGATTAATGCCCGACAATGTGCGACCCCTCATCAATACCCCCTGCAGTTTCAGCGTACTTCCGAAACACGTGACTGCCCACTCCCTTTCAAGGTCTTTCTCACCCACCTTATCAAACCCCTCAAGATTTTGTTTCCCTTTTTATGTTGCAAGCAAGGTCATTTTTAACCAGACAGAGAAGGGATACGGGAATGCGAGGAGACGCTATGTAAAGTGAGAGAGTGAGTATAAATTTCTAAGCTTTTTCTTCAGAAGTTAGCAATTTTTCACCTTTCAAAAATAAGCGATCGCTCGATATATACCACAAATATTTCTAGAAATTAGGAGTGTGCACCCTTTTTTTGAATTACGAATAGTTACTCATACTTAAAAATTTGCTTTAAAAATAGAAAAAAGTGAATTATATACTTGATGCAAAGACTAGATTGTTTTTATGATTTATATGAATAAATTAATAATAAAGAATATTTAATAATAAAATTAAAACATTAAACAATTATTTGCGTTTTTTTCTTTTTTGTTTCTTTCTTTAAGTTAGGATTAGGGAAAGTATGGAAAACTGGAAATATTACCGTAAGGAATAGCCTACTTGAACGAGATGTTATAATATAAATCCTGAATACTTTTTACCTTGCAAACACTGTAATAAGGGGGGGGGGGGTAAGAAAAACCTAGAATGTGAGATTTTAATTTCTTTTTTTTTTCGGGATTTATGAAAAATTATTATCAATAAATTTTTATGCATTGCAGGAAATAAAATAATGCTTTCTTTTATAAATTAAACGCATTTCAGAAAACGTGAAAAATTTTAGTTTATTAATAGTGTATTATTAGTTTAGACCTGATTAAAGTTTTAATGTTAGAAATTGTTCTGATAATAATAATAAAAAAAATTGTTTCAACATATCTCTTAAAAATGCGATGCTAAATTTATTATTTCAACTCATCAATTATTTATCCTTACTTTAAAAACGCATTTATTGCAAATAATAGTTTTAATATTTAATATTGAAAATTTTAGTTATTATCTACATACTTTATTTGAATTTATTCATTTAAATCGCCCAAAATAATCTAGTTTTTATACCCTAGTATTTAAAGTGTACAACAGTGTATTTCATTGCGTTTTACTTATCAAAACATTATTTAAGTATGACTGATCATTCATAATTCATAAAAAAAACAGTAAAAAAAAGCTTCTTCTAATAAGAAGACTTATTTTGCAACATTTGTTGGGCTGTCATTTATTTTTTTTAGATGGGAGTTTGCTAATTTGTGTAGAAAATTTTCTAAGCAATTTATATTCACCAAAAATAACTTTTACGTGTATTACTTAAAATTAATTTCAAAGTCATAGATTAATAATTCACATGAAAATAAATGTTATATTTCTTTATAAATTACTTTTAATACAAAGTGCACTTTTAAAAGGTATGGTTTTCACAGCTAGCATACCACGAAAACAAGAGAGCTTGGGGGGGGGGGGGGGGTAGAAAATAACAAGAAAACAGCCTGAACTCAGTAGTCAAAAAGATGTCGGCAATATGTCCAAAATATGTGCAAACATATCAGGATCATACGATCCCCAGATCGTTTGCCGTGCGGCCAAAAAGCCTTTACTGCCGATCTCAGGAAATGAGGTCGACCGGGCGAAATATAGCGTGTTCAGAGGTGCACTTTGCGCCGCGCGCGCGCTCAGAAGTTTATGCCATGGAGTAGGTCTTATCGAAGAAAGGAATTTTACCATAATTCAATTATTTCATTATTTTTATGGTTTAAAAAAGGTAAAACCAACGACTATATTTCTTCATCCTTCCAAAACATGGTTTTCGTAACAGGAATACATGCCTATGTTCACTCAGATAAAATCTAAAATAGTCGGGAAAAACATCACGTGACCTTCTTTATCTACTTTAGCCCATTTAGCATTTAAAATTAGTTAACCAACCGCACGCAAACTCCGCGCGAGCTGCTCAAAAAAATTGTGTGGGCGATTTGATCACGTGATTGTGCGTTTTCTGCTTATGTGTTATTGGTTGTGCTTTGTTTGGTAGGTTGATTGATACAATTTAAGAATTCAACTGGTGATCTAAAAATTTTAACTTTTTAACAATTTTCTTTTTATTTATTTAAAAATGATTTATCAGTTGATTTATATCTTCTGTGATAAATAGAATGCTGTTAGTAAACCAAGATTCTGATATCAACATATGAGATTTGTTTGTAATCTACTATACTGGATGGATTTCAATGGAATTTGCACTGTTAGTTAGACAGTTTTTCAGAGTAGGTTTTAATATATATATTTCTTATTTTATGATTGCATATTTTAATACCGTGTGGATAACAGACCAAAATACATCATAAAACATGAGAAATAAATGGCATTCAAAATTCTGTTAGTATAAGCAAAATACTTACTTATACTTTCAGTAAAAAATTTATAAACATTCTAATCATACTTTATTCAATACAAACTAGGCAGCAGACCTATATATTTTATCTCTTTAAAAAATATATGTACAGATATTTTTAGTTAAAATAATTTACAACTATTACATTTTATTTTTATAATGTTCAAAGTAGAATATGATTTCTAGCCTAGTCTGGATAAAAATTCACTCGTAAAGTACTCAAAAAAAAAAAAAAAAAAAAAAAAAAAGGAATTATTCTACGTGCAAAAGGATATTTTCGTACAATATATATTATTTTTTCATTTGGATTTGCTTAATGTTTATATCATTATACATATACATACTACATATATAATCACTTAGAAACAAAACTTTGAATATTTAAAAGGCGTTCAGATCTAAAACTTTCATCTCGAAATACCTCATTTTCTCACATTTAAATGAGTATTTTATTATTATAATAAAAATACACGTGCCTCTGTATAACAAAAATAAACAATATATTTTCATCAAAAATATCTTATTCATTATGAAAAATATAAAACAACCAATAAACAAAACAAAAAAAAATTGTGACACAATGTGGGATTGGAGGGATTCGAACCCACAATCCCTGGTCTCGAGTTCACTGCCTTATCCATTCGGCCATCCAGCACACGTTCCTTTTGCAACAAAATATATTAGCACCTTAATTAATCAAATCCATGATCTGTTCCTGAACATACTACGTGTTATTCCATACATGATATGGACCCACTCCATGTTCCTGTCTCCTGAGCTCGCGCGCGTAACGCGCGTGCTTCTTGAACACACTCCTAGTCAGATTAGGACATACGGCGGAGGTTCGGCCAGGGATTGTTTGCTGCTTGGGGCAGGCATCAAGGCAGACGGGCGTACCAACCATAATGTGTTTGATAGAGGTACTCTGACAGGTCAGCGGTACAGGGACGAGATCCTTGCACCCTCTTTGAGACTTTTCTGCGGAGCATATGGACCAAATTTCGTCTTTATGAACGATAACGCCTGTCCACATAGAGATCAGTTATTGGACGAATACCTTGAATCGTAAGATGTTCAACGAATGGAGTGACCTGCGATGTCCCCTGACCTTAACCCATCGAACACATGTGGGACGTCCTTGGACGATCCATTGCAGCTCGAAGACCAGCTCCAACGACCATCGATGAGCTCAAGGGTGCCTTGGTGCAAGAGTGGGTGCAATTGCCACAGAGATTGATAAGGAACCTGGTAAGCAGTATGAAACGCCAATGCAAGAGTTGTGTAGTTGTTACAGACGATTATACACTCTATTAGACATGTTTTTCTCTGACTGAGAGGGTGTCGGTCAGTTGCTGTGCTGGACACGTGCCCAGTTACCTTATTTAGGGTGCAGGTTGTGCCCATTTTTGTTTTCCCATATATTGGTCTTATAGCGAATGATATTTTGGTCAAGTTTGGTTTTATTTGCTTTGTTAGTTTTTTTTTTTTAGTGAAAAAAAAAAAAAAAAAAAAAAAAAAAAAAAAACTTTTGTCCTTTTAATTGTTTTTCACCAGTGTATGTTTGCGGGATCGAAACCAGGACGGTGTGGGTGGGGTGAATTTGTGAACCCAGATAGCATGCACGTTTGCAGTAAGTTTGACTTTTTCTCGATATTTCCTTATCTTGACAAATTTGACACAACAATTTTCACTCAAAAGTACTGCAAGGCACATGAAACAAAATCGATCTCTCCCTTGCAATGCCATTTTGCTGTAAAACTGCTGTAACGCTGTCATATTTCAACGACGTCAGCGAAAATTCCCTTTGTTGAGAGCAGAATAGATAACAGCGTATGACTGGAAATTCAGAGCTCAGAGTCAAAAGAAAAAGACACATCGTTATTGAATCTCGTGATTAGCGGATCACTGATTAGCGTTCAAGTGAAGGAACCCAGAAATAAAGGTATTTCTTATTTTAATTATTCAAATGTGGTTATTTTCTCTAAAGTAACATTTCTTTATAATCTACAACTTATTTCATAACAAAAATTCTAATAAATTAAAAGTTATGTTAATTTTCTAAGTAATGCCTACGTTTTTCAATAGTTATGTTTTGGGTCATGTTAAATATTTTTTAATAAATTTTTCTGAACTTTTCAGAGAGTTTAAGATTTCGTTAGCTTTTTTTTTTATTGTTGTTGTTGCCTTTCACGCTGCTGGAGCAGTGTTGTATTCAAACGCTTATCTCCGGGAAAGATTTCTGTTGCTCCGGGATGAGGTGGAGGGAGGGGGCAGGGGCGTCGCAATAGGGGTTATGGGGGGAGACCCCCCCAATATATGTGAACTTGGTAAATTTGAGCTTAGAGTTAGGAAAGTATAGACTTTTGAAACACTTATTCTTTTTTTTTTTTAAGTAAAAATAAAAAAAGAATTATTTATTGTTTTGCAGACGATCTTTATGAGTTCTGTAATAGTAAAATAGTTCAACTTTCAAAATAAATACAAAAAGCAGCCAGACTCAATTTCTCATTATGTTTCTCTGTGTAACGAAAATATCATACATCTACCAGACCTGAATTTCTCTACTGTTGTCCATCAACAGTGTCTCTAATACATTTCCTCCAAAACATTGTTCCTTATTCAAAAATCTAAAAATATGAGGCTATTTTCTATAAAGTACAATTATGACTCGTACACAATTGAAGACAAAAACTTTCAGTAAATGAACCAATAATTATAATTTTTGTTTTTAGTTTCAGCATTTTTATTTATTTATTTTTTTTTTTTTGGGGGGGGGGGAGTTTTTTTTGCATATAAGTATCATTATCATTAAAGACACATTGAACATATTATTTTAGCTGGAAAATAGATAATTTTTTTTCATGTTGGGAAAATTTTTAACTCCCCCCTCCAGCCGAAAAATTTTTTGCAGCTACGGCCCTGGAGGGGGGGGGGGGACATTCCGAGGTGGAAATTGCATTTTTGTCCATTAAAAAGTAAAAAAAATTCAAACCTTCCGGGACGACATTTCAAGGTTCCGGGGGGAATGTCCCCTCTCGGTCACCCCCTGAATTCAACGCTGCGTTCGAGAGTATGATTTTAAACTTTAAATTATTTTTTCATTACCATTAACATTTTTTTCTCTATTTAAATATTAAGTATAATTTTAAACTGTTTCTTAGTTGGCTCTACTATGCTTATCTACCTGGATTTCTAATGTACCTCTTTTTTCTAATTTTTATTGAAATTACTAAAAGTATTTCCTACCGACGTCCGTTTTATTTAATTCTTTAATAATTTCTCTTTTCTTTTGACGTAACTGCTTCTTAATCGGATGTGTATAAATCTTTTTATTTCCAAATTTTTGTAAAACTTTTAAATATGAATATTTTAAAATTTTTAGTTTTTCACGCCCGCAAATCACGCATGTAGGGGAGACCGGGGGAATGGCGACACCTTAAGGGAATTTAAATTTTTTCACCTCGAAAAAATGTTTATTTTTTAATAGTAAAAAGTCTAAAGCTGAATCATTATCTTTAGTATCTGTATAAATTTAACCGTAATCATAACTGTAAAGTAAGCATACATAAAAAAATATTTTTTAAACCTCTGCACAGTGGCGGGATTACCCAGGACACTGGGGTTATTCCGCCACTGTACCGGGGTAATGCCGCCACTCTTTAATGACCTAGTACATGCATCAAATGGATACTAGGAAACACACAACCTACTGAAAATAGTTAGAAAGCAATGTAATTGAGCAGAATAATGGTTAAGCTTACAATTTACTTCTTATTGCAAAAGTCACCCTGCTGAATCGGCTCCACTACATTAAAATGATGCCATTTCTCACCCGATTTGCATGGCGGCGGCATTACCCCGAGAGTACAATATGGCGCAAATCCCCAAGCAAAGCCGAAAGAAGAACCGAACTTGTTCAACACATTGCATCAAAATGTCGGCGAATGTATATAAATTACGGGTCATATTATCTTAAATACCTAATGTCACAATAAAAGGTGCTTATCTCTACTCATTTGACCTCCAAAATAATAAGCAACTAGTTGAAAACTACATTTTTCACTAGAACAAACGAACGATGTACAGCAAAGTCACTCTCACTTTAGGCACTGTTTCTATTGTTGGCCGCTATAGTGCAGGCACATTCACTATCTCAAACTGCCCTTAGTTTTTAAACTAGGTAGGGTGGCGGCATAACCCGGGTTGGCGGCATTCCCCCGGTCTCCCCTACCGGAGCAAATCGAAACGATATTCCGGTTCGTGAAATTATGACAAATATTATTCTGGTTAGTGATCCGTGAAGTTATTAAAACATCTTATTACAATGTCATACGTATGGCTTTTATTGTGCTGTCTATAACTTTTTTTATTATTTAGAATTTTGAATGCAGTTTTTAAATTGTTTTTGTATGATTAGACATAAATTCGCCTAAAGTTAAAAAAAAAAGTTTTTAGTCAACGATAATTTTGAAATAGCGTCTCTGTTCGTGGATTTTCCATTTCGAGACCTGCCGCAAAAAATTTTACTAATATTGATTGGTGCATATTTTTGTAATGAATTGAAGCTAAATAACTAAAATGCATTGAATAACCACTTCAAAATCTCAATGTTATAGTGTTAATGTCAGACTTGAATATTGTTTATTTGTATTCTTATTGAACATGTCTTGTTTTGTTTTTTACATGTAAAAAAAGTGTTCAACTGTAGAGTAGGTGGGGGCAAAGATACGCACGGGGCAAAGATACGCACTGCCTGATTTAATATGAAGAAACATTTCTACAATCATGACCGCTAGGTAGTAGTTTGGTCTCATGTGTAGTAGTTGTGTGATCAAACCTTATGAAAAACGTAGCACTCCGTGCCAAGAAAATGAGGTAAGTTTAAATTTTCGAATTTTGATCTAATATTTTAAAATTTTCACTTTATTGTTTAGCTAACAATACTTCGAATTTTTACAAATTCTAAAGTTCAGTGGAGAACGGAAGCTCTATAGCTTCTAAATACCGTATAGTTTATCTCGATCGCATTTGTTTAAACTTGTAGGTAGCCGGTTAAGTAAAATACTGCAGAATGGGGCAAAAGTACGCAACCGTCATGGGGCAAAGATACGCACAAGATTAAGATTCGGGGCTTTGTCCTATCGTTTAACTAGATGCAAAGCTTTCCACAATTACGTTGTGGTAAGTTTTATTTTTTATATTGTATAAAATATAATAGCTACTTAACTTATATAAGCTAGTTAACTACATTTTCCTTTTTCTAGTTAATTTTTTTTTTAAATATAGAACGTAGATATCTACTTACCTACTTTTAAAAATCAATATTCTTGTTTCATAAAACGATTTTGTTTTAAAGTCTTAAACCTTAACTCCTGTTAACGGTCTAACAGACTGCTGCTATATTCATTTTTCATAGCTTAACTTGTAATTTTCAATTTAACTATTGATGTTAGTTTAATTTTGATTCGTTTGGAAACTTAATAGTATCGCTAAAGACTTCTAAATGAGAAGAACTTTTATTATAATAGGCCTTTACATAAAGTTTAGCGCAAAAACAGTATCTTATGAGTCAGTCAACCCTTTTATTCATTCTACGATCAAGGTGTCTTTAAGACCACTCACAGTATTTATTCAACAATTTTTGTCACAGTAGTTTGAGGTTAACTGCTATTTGCGATCTCACAGACCCCCTGTTTATTTCCTTTTTTTTCGTGGTTTAACTTACAATTTTCAGTTTAACTATAAATACTAGTGAAATTTACTAATGCTTTTGCATAACTCATTCGTTTTATTGGAAATGGGGCAAAAACCCCCAGTAAGTGGGCAAAAATACGCACTGCGTATCTTTGCCCCACGACTGCGTACTTTTGCCCCAACCGATGGGGCAAAGATACGCAGAGCAATGGTTTTCAAAAATTGCAATTTCTCTCAGAATTATAATTTGACAGAATGTCGGTTGATGTTAGCACTTGCCTAAGGTTCTAATCTAACATTTTAATCACTCATTACATAAGTTTAGACTAATGTGTGTGTTAAAAATGAAAATGTATGGAAAGTGCGTATCTTTGCCCCTACCTACTCTATATTTATTTATTATTATTTTTATGGTAACAATCTTTCATAAAAGGTAACTTCATAAGAGCCTACACTAGTTACGCCAAGAAACGGTCAAGTTAATGTTAATCATATGGGAGATATTTAGATTTCTCTCTCATTTTAATATTTTTTAATCCTTTTTATGCATAGGATACCTGAGGTTGAAAAGTTTTATTCTGCGTTTGTACTGTTTAGGTACTAACTAGTTAATGTTTAGTTTGTCTCTCTGACTAGATTAAAGTTGATAAATTAGGTTGAACTAATCTGACGAGATAAATTAGGTTAAACTGATGAAATTTTACTAGATAAATTAGACTGACTAGATAAACTAGTTTTGATTTTAGTTAAATTTTTTGGCTTCCGCACTTAAAATGTAAAAACTGAAGAATTGTAAACATCACTTGTGTGTCTCTCTGTCCGTCTGTCATAGTCAATTTTACGAAACTACGGAACATGAAAATTTCAAACTTGCCAGAGTTATAAGGCTATTGACCAACATACTTATTGATTATTAGCGATTCGCAAGTATTTTTAGAAAAAAAAATTTGGGAAATGAGCTACTTATTTTTATTTTCTTTTGTATATGTAGTGTGTGGGGTATCGTTCGAAAGATCTTGTAATACGGAAAACAAAAGTATATTTGTTGTAATTTTAGATATTACATTTTCAGAGATATAGTCGAAAATGTACTGGAAAAATGTGTCCCCCCTCCTTCCCCGCTATTACCAAATCTACTGTAAATAAAATTATGGAAAAAATAGTACTAGAAGTTTATTTAAGCCATACAGGAAAACTATAGCGATTATCCTAGTCACATACTTTTGAGAAAATCTTATTTTTTTGTTACACACTGACTTTACTTGGCAGGTGCTCAGTGGAGGGGATGACGGATGCTCGATGTACCTATCGACGCGGAATCATAATCGTTTTCGCAAATATTTAATAAAGGCGCTGGTAATGCTTTGATGACTGCTTAAATAATTTAAAACTTTATACTAAAGAATGTTCTGATTTCTACTAGTTTATCTTGTTTGCTCTTGGAAAAAACAAATATTTTATGAAGTAAAATTATTTTAAATGGTTAAATCTTTAAAAGTTTAATTAAACTTTACGTTTAATTTCGATACGTTCATTCTTACGGGATAAGATTCATGGGATAAAAATTTCACATTAAATGTCAAACCAACTAAATGAATTATCTTAATATGTTCTTCTCGGGTCTAAACAACATAGTAAATAAATTGTTTATGCTAATTATGTCTTTGTTTAGTCATCTTTATTCTTATGTATTGTGTAATTTGCCAGAAGCGTAACCCATATTACTGTCGAGTCTGGTTTGCCTGAAAGTTCAGTCTGAAAGATAAGGCTTATCGCTCGGCAAAATAGATTTGTTTCTATTAAGTTTTATTACCTCCCGGCAATTCCACCCTTAACATCAAGGTAGTTTTGTTAACACAGAATTTGTAGTTTATGATCACCTTAAAAACTAACTGTTGACAGAATTCTTGAAAGCTGTAAAAAATAAACCTGTAATTTTTTTAAAAATTTATTCTTTTTTTTTTTTCCTCAGATGCAGAGACATTAAAAAACATGGATTAGAATGTGGAAAATTTGCATGATGCAACAGACTCAGGTGGGGGAGGAGAACAGGAAAGAATTAAATATATTTAAATATTTATTTTTTCAATTATTTTTTGTGTGTTTTGTTTAGGGAACAATCTCTTAACTCAAAATATGTAGAAAATAATGCTTTATAATACGGTTATTTATAAACTGTTATTTGTATTTGTGTAAAAATAAACTTTGTAACTATTTTATAACTAGTATTGTTTTATTACAACTTTGTCTTTTTAAATTTTAGAAGCTTTTCAAATAATTTATATATATATATATATATATATATTACATTTTGGCTGCAAAAACATATAAATTATATTATCTTTGATAAAATTAGCTAAAAAGTTCATCAATAAACAGGCAAGCATGCTTATTTCCTGAAAAACCTTTAAATTGTATTTTTCTGTTGTATCATTAAAAAAATCTTAGAATAAAAAAAAATCTTTTGAAATGCAGTGATAACCTTTAACTGATGTTACCGGTCTCTCAGACCGCGGCTTTTTTCAATTTTTGCAGTTTAACTTCCAATTTTCAGTTTAACTACAAACACTATCGAAATTTTGTTCCGTTTGGAACTTTTGTACTATCACCAGAGACTTTTGAATAGGTGAATTTTAATTATAACACTTCTGTGCAAAAAGTTTAGTACAAAAACACAATACTATGAGTTAGTCGTGCCTTTTATTCATCTTTCGTTGCAGCGGTCTCACAGACCGCTTCACACTAGTTATGTGATAATTTCCGGGACATCAGATAAAGGTTAATATCCAGAATGTTTGGTATTTCTAATAAACATTTATTTATGTTACAGTAAAAAAAGTAATATCCGTAAATAAGTTTTATTTGATGAAATACATGGCTATTAAGTTTGCAAATCCAATTATCCTATTTTTAGTTTAATTTTCTAATTATCTTAGGATGTTCTTTTCCCTTTTTAAATTTATTACAGTTTTCTTACTTGCCTTTAAAAACATTTAATATTAATGTATGCAAATTATTAGAGAAATGTTTGTGTGGTGTGTCCAATAAAAGTTTGTATATTGATAGCTATTTAAGAAATTTATTTCAGAAAGGAATGAGTTCCATGAATTTTTCTTAATGACAAGCAATAAATAATAGGGGAGACCGGGGGAATGCCGCCAACCCGGGTTATACCGCCACCCCACCTAGTTTAAAAACTAAGGGCAGTTTGAGATAGTGAATGTGCCTGCACTATAGCGGCCAACAATATAAACAGTGCCTAAAGTGAGAGTGACTTTGCTGTACATCGTTCGTTTGTTCTAGTGAAAAATGTAGTTTTCATCTAGTTGCTTATTATTTTGGAGCTTTAAATGAGTAGAGATAAGCACCTTTTATTGTAACATTAGATATTTAAGATAATATGACCCGTAATCTACATGCATTCGCCAACATTTTGATGCAATGCGTTGAACAAGTTCGGTTCTTCTTTCGGCTTTGCTTGGGGATTTCCGCCATATTGTCCTCTCGGGGTAATGCCGCCGCCATACAATCGGGTGAGAAATGACCTCATTTTAATGTAGTGGAGCTGATTCAGCAGAGTCACCTTTGCAATATGAAGTAAATTGTAAGCTTAACCATTATTGTGCTCAATTACATTGCTTTCTAACTATTTTCAGTAGGTTGTACGTTTCCTAGTATCCATTTGATGCATGTACTAGGTCATTAAAGAGTGGCGGCATTACCCCAGTACAGTGGCGGAATTACCCCAGTGTCCTGGGTAATCCCGCCACTGTGTAGAGGTTTAAAAAATATTTTTTTATGTATGCTTACTTTACAGTTATGATTACGGTTAAATTTATACAGATACTAAAGATCATGATTCAGCTTTAGAATTTTTACTATTAAAAAATAAACATTTTTTTGAGGTGAAAAAATTTAAATTCCCTTAAGGTGTCGCCATTCCCCCGGTCTCCCCTATGTATAAGTTTGTTTAGAAAATCAAACATGCTAGCATTTTTTTTTTTTTTTTTGCATATTTTTTGAGGGCGTAAATAAGAAACAATTTTGATTCTGAGATAAAATATTTCTGTTTCTGTTATTTTTTATTTTGTGTTTTAATTGAGGCAAGTCAAAAACAATGTATTTTAAGTTTATGATACATTTTTTTTAAAAGGAATGTATTTGAAATGAAAGCTGTGTGTTTTAAATGAAATGAATGCGATATGAATGATGGTAAGGAAAACAATATTTGGGGATTTATCACTTTTCCGGGTAACTAAAAAATAACCGATCTTTCCTTAACCCTTTGAGGGGCAAGCAATTGTGTTTTTGAAATGTCGGATTCACTCCGGAATCGGCAAAAAGATTTATTGCCAAATAAGGAAAAGCAAGTTTACGACTTTTTCCCACCAAAGTTAGAAAAGTAAAATTTAATAAATTTTTTCTAGTGCAAATCCTCATTAATCGTAGGTGAGATAAAATATATCCCACCGCACCTCAAGGGGTTAATATAAGTTAAATGCAAATAAATCCAGCACCTGTAAAAATCGTTAATTAATAAAATTTTAAAACTAATGATCAACTCATTTTCTACTTATGTTATCCATCTCGAGAAGATAGATCATGCAAAATGATGATTGTTAATTGCCGAACACACTTACCATTCTTATTGACCAAATGAATTCAAAACAGTAATTTTATATACATTTGTTAAGTACGTAAAATCAGATTGATGAATTTCAGCTAAGATATTTGATTACCTAATCTTCCGTAATCGAGTCTACTGCCAAGATTAAAGTGTTACAAAAAGAATATCAGCAACACTATAGCTTAATGTAAATGTAGCTATCATTAAAGGATTTTCACAAAAAACATTCCATTGCACCAAATCTTATTAGCTAAAACACGCCAATAGGCCATTGACCCGATGACGGAAGATAATAGGTTTAAAAATCTGCGTTATCGAACATATTGCAATTGATAAGCAAATGGACATAAGCATAAATGCCTAAGTGATTGTATTTGTAAAGAAAGATGAAATACGTAACAACAAAAAATATATGAAATGTTGCCATGATCGCAAAGAGTTCTTGGTACTTTTATGTTAACCAGGTGCAAATCTCGCAAATAGAATTTTTTATTTTTCACGTGATAACTTAAAACAATGTTTTAAAGTTAAAATTAAATGTCTTGGTTTATGTTATTTATCAGGGTTTTTTTTATTAATTCTTTTGAAATAAGTGAAAGTCTTGGATATAAAATTTTTCTGTTTTAGTTATGCATTTTAAGGAAAATGAATGAAAGGGTTATATTTTAAATGAAATTAATGCAATAAAAAAAATGCAATGGGATTTTGAATATTTGGTCATTATCACTTACACCCTGCTGACATAAAAGTACAGAGTTCTTGATTTATCTATCAGAATCTTCTGATTTGGCGAAGACTTGAGCAAGTAAATTGAATTATGAATAATAAAAAAAAAGCATAATATAATGATACTACATATTTTAAGGAAAACCAAACAGGTCGCCAGGGGCAGCTAGTTGTACAAGAAATTATAATTGCTTTCGAATCTACTTTAAACTATAAGTCCTTGTCTACTCAGTCTATACAGGGTGTATCTAAACTCTTGGGCAAAACTTTAAGAGGTGATAGTATGCATCAAGACAAACAATATTAAATAGGAAACTAAGGGTCCCAAACGTCTTCCGAAGGAGATAGGCGCCATTAAAGTTTAGAGTCCAAATTTTCAAATGATTATAAAAAACGGAAAATTTTGTCGATTGGTTTGCGGTTTTCGCTAAAACTATTTTTTATGTCAGTATTTTCTTGAAAATAAATTTTAAAGGTAAAGTTCAAAAAATGCTGATAGAGGGTGCTTTAGACTTTGGAGTAACGAACAACTATTTTGTACCGTTATTTTTTGTATTTCATTAAATGCTTTCAAAAGTTTAGACTTAAATTTTGAGTTCAAAATCTGAATCGTTGGGAGTGGCTAAGTAGCGGAAACTGAACTGTGTTCAGGGGGGGGGGGGGGGGGGTGTTCAAATTTCAATTCCTGAACACAGTTCAGTTTGCGCTACTTAACCACTCCCAACAATTCAGATTTTGAGCTCAAAATTTAAGTTTAAGTCTAAGCTTTTAAAAGTATTTAATGAAGTACAAAAAATAACGGTAAAAAATAGTTTTTCGTTACTCCAAAGTCTAAAGCGCCCTCCAACGGAATTTTTTGAACTTTACCTTTAAAATTCGTTTTCAAGAAAATACTGACATAAAGAATAGTTTTAGCGAAAACCGCAAACGAATCGACCAATTTTTCCGTTTTTTATAATCATTTGAAATTTTGGACCCTAAACTTTAATGGCGCCTATCTCATTCGGAAGACGTTTGGGACCCTCAGTTTCCTATTTAATATTGTTTGTCTTGATCTGCACTATCACCCCTTAAAGTTTTGCCCAAGAGTTTAGATACACCCTGTATAGCATAAAAATGTTTAGCATCTGACAAACCTCCGATTATGCGGAATCTTGCACAAAACACGAACAACCCTGAAAATTACGACTATTAGTGTACAGGTAAAATATATATACCAATAAGTGAATAATATACGACAACTGATGGCCATTCACCAAAATTTGGGAAGAACTTCGTTTTTACACAAAAAAATGAAGATTCTTGAATCCTCCCCAAAATGAAGTTACTTAACCATGTTTTGGGGAGCATTTTTAACTCAGGGAAGGGGAAGGGCAAAGCTAAAAAAATTTTAAGTAGGTCAACGGAGGGTTATCGTTTATTATGTGTGTTTTTTTTTTTTTTTTTTTTTTTATCGAATACCATTCGCAAGTCGATACGATCTTTCGCTACATAGTTACGGCAGGTTTCATGAATCCGAAGTCGAAAATTATACTTTACTGCAGGTAAAATAGGTTTTTACAGCAGCAACTGATGGCCATTCACGAAAATTTGGTAAGAACTTCATTTTGACACTAGAAATGAAGATCCAATAAGTTCCCAAAAAGGGAAGTAGTTTTATTGTTTTTTTGTTTTTTTTTGGGGGGGGGGGGGAGGACGCTTTAACTCTGTAAGGTAGAAGAACTGAAATTATTTTAAATAGGTCAAATGGGGTACCGTTTAGTATGATGTTTTTAATTTGTATCAAATGCCACCGTACGCAAGCCGATACGATCATTCATTACAAAGTTAAGGCAGGATATAAGTGGATTTTGGCAACTTAAATGGCTTTGGAGTAAACTCAAATGATTCTGATTTTGATTATTGCTATTTTGAAGACATTTAAGGATTTTGATAATATAATGATTTAATATGATATAAAGAACATGTTTTGAACATAAAATAAATGTGACAAAACTATGCTAAAAAATAAAGTATAATTTTCCACTTTGTATTCATAAAACCTGCTGTAACTGTCTCACAAATGATCGTATCGACTTGCGGATGGTTTTATTCGAATCAGAATTAAAAGATACATATGAAACTATATCCCACTTGACCTATTTAAAAAATATTGAATTCTGTCCCCCCCCCCCCCTCTTGTGTTAAAATGTCCACTTTTGCCTCCAAAATACGATAAACAACATTAATTTTGGGGGACTCAACGTATCTTAATTTCTAGTGCCAAAACGATGTTTTTCTCAAATTTTCCTGAATAGGAATCAGTTATTACTGTAAAAACCTATTTTACCTGCACAAGTATAATTTTCGACTTTGTATTCATAAAACCTACTTAACTTTGTAAGAAATGATCGTATCGACTTGCAGATTATTTTACTTGATTCGGAATTATAAATTACATAATAAACAATGTTCTACTTCACCTACATAAAACTTTTTGAGTCCCCCCCCCCTCCCTGAGCTAAAAATGCCTCCGTCTTTTGTCCCCAAAACAGGGTACAACAACTTTATTTTTTAGCACTCATCGGATCTTCATTTCGAATATCAAAACGAAGCTCTCCCCAAGTTTTGGTGAATGGCCATCACTTGTCTCACAAAATCTTATTTTACCTGTACTATACGTAAAATTCAGAGAATTAACAACATTGCTATGAAATTACAGCATACTTGCAGATAGCTTGACATGACAAGAATCCAAGTTTGCAATGCATTTGCAGATAGTGTGTCATGGCTAGATTGCAAGTTTACAATGCATTTGCATGGCAATATTACTAGTTTGCTATGAGTCTGCAGCCAATTTGAAGAACAAGACTGCAACTTGCACGACAAGTTAGCTGCAAGTTCAAAGTATGGTGACTTCGGAGTTTGCATAATCTTGTTGCAGTCTTGTTATGAACTTTTAGGCTTGTCATGCTGAGCTTGCTGCAACTTTGCAACTTTGCAAAGTAAGATTGCTGAAAATTTTCTGCAAATTAAAATTGCTATCTGGGAATGTGCCCGTTTTTATGGGTTTTCTGGCACGAGAATGATAATTCGGGTCACTTTCCCTTTGAAAGTCCTCGCTGAAAGCATAATTCCTATAGCAATAGGGACGATGCTTAACAAGATCCCTCACCCTCCCTCTTGTATTTATTTATTTATCATTAATGCTCTTATAACTTGTTAATACATCCACGAAGTTTTCTATTGTTTCCGCTCTTTGAATCATTTTTCATTCTTCTTAATGCTGTTCCCATTTTCTCCCGAATTTTATTTCGACCAACTTTCAATTTCGGTTTCGCTTTCAATAGTTTCGTTATCAATCTCTTTAGAATAATTCGTACACCGACTAAAATAAAATGGTCGAATTTCAGACTCACTACGACTCTTAGTTTGTCCAATATATAGGACAATGAAGTGGAGTGAATATTCTAATCCTTGTAATTGTTATTAATTCCTAAATTAAATTCTTTTTATTCTTTGTTTAATTCTTATTTACCCCTTTATTTTTTCTTTAGTCATGTTTAATAAGTGATTATTGGAGTTAACATAAACATTCACACCAAAAAAGAGATTTATAAAAGAAATCTGTTAAAATAATTCATTAAGATTTTGTTACTCAGTATTGATTAATTAATCACGATTTGTCGTGTTAGATTTTCTTTTTCTTTCTCATCTTTAAAAACTTCTGGCTGAGTGATGAAGTTGTTAATGGAAAATCCTTTGACGAAATTATAGGTGATGCATGCGAGAACTAGAAAAGGGATCTTTTTAAAATCTGGAACAAGAAACTATAATAGATTAAGTTAATTTTGAAAAGGGGGTAGCTTAGGTACTTAGGAAAATGAATCTGTAAAGAATGTTTATTTTTTCCGGAAGTATTTAATTTTCTTAAAGGGTAATTTTAATATTTGTTTGTGGCGGTATCGTACAATATGTTATAATAATTCAAATACTATTTTTTTTATCTGAGATTAATTAGTATATTTCTTTATTATATAATTACTTAGTACACACTTTATAAAAAACTGTTTTCTTAGAAAAAATACACCAAAATTTGAACTGAATGAAACTTTTGCAAGAAAACCACGTATTTCAAAATATGTATATATATCGCCAAAAAATTATATGAGACATATTAAGAAGAACAAATAATAATAACAAGAGTTATTATTAAAAAATTATATTTATTATTATATTAAAATTATATTATTATATTACATTAAAAACTTTTATTATTTATTATATTTATTTAATATATTATATTATTAATATATAATAATAATAATAATTATATATATATATTATAATAATATATATATTTATATATATATCATATATATAAATATATATATAATAATTATATAATATATTCTATTCTATATTTTATTATATTTATTATTAAAAAATTATGAAATTTTTAAACAAAAAATACATAAACGTTTTCAATAGCAAATTTTATGAAATTACATTCCTTCTTTTCGCAATTGATTGAAAAACATAACAGCTGCTACAATAGTCTATAACTTCAATTTGTGTGTTTTAATCCAATTACTTATTGGAGTTTTTTTTTACTTTATTATATGCCCATCCATTTTTTGCATCGCAAGATCAATTTATTGATACTTAATCAGGGATCAAGAAGAATGTGCGTAGATATCAGTAGATATAGGCAGTATGCTGTCTACCCAAGCAAATCAAACACTGTTTGGGTACTTGAAATAGTTGGTCGATTGAAATTTTACCATTAAGAGTCCACACTAATCCCAGGAAGAAACGAAAACGCTAATGTTAAGTCTATGGGAAAATTATTTTCAAATATCTCACATGCATTTTAATATTTTTAAATGATTTTTTTCACGTACGATAGCTGGGGACGATCTCTAACCGGGCTAGTTTTTTCTTTTTCGATTTTGGTTACAGTTTTTTTTATATTAGGATAGTTTCAATTTCAGAACCAATTCCAACCGGTTCCGAAAGTGAAAGTTTTTCTTATTTTTTATCTGAAACCAGAATCGAAAAAATAAAAACTAGCCCAGTTGTAGATCGTTGTCAGCTATCTTAAGCAAAAAAAAAAAAATCAAAAATCAAAAATATTCAAATTTAAGCGAGATATTTCAAACCAACGCTTCCATAGGATTAACATTATCGTTCGAATTTCTCCGCGTGACTAGTGTAGTTTCTTAAAGCTGCTAGTCACTCAGCTTCGGAATTTCTTCCTTGCTAATGCTAAGCCTATGCGCGTAAAATGCATTCGTATATGTAAAATATCTCCACGGGAAATTAATATTTTAAAATCCTTTTTCTGTGTACTCTTCTTAAAGGATGTCTCTTTTATTCTTAGTTCTCAAAATATTTGTAAAATCTACACTTAATTCGATATTTTATGTTTTAAAAGCTGACGAACTACGAATGAGATTTTAACACTTCATATAAAAGTAAGCATGTATTTTAGAAATATTTTGAGAACTAAGAAAAAAGAGACATCCTTTAAAAAGAGTACAGAGAAAAAAAAAGAGTTCGAATGTATCAAACACCCATAGACCTAACATTAGTGAGAGGAATTTGGAAGCTGAGTGAGTCTTAAATAATTTGAAATGTAGAGGCACATTTTTCGATTTCGTAATCTAACATTTTGCTGTACGTTGACGATTTTTATTCACTTTTCCGCATTCTAAAAAACTGGCAGCAAACTGTTCAGTCATTATAATATATTTTATAAATAACAATTATTTGACTATATATGAAGTGTTCTCATTAGTCATGATAGCTATAAAATTATGGTTAAATAAACGCTGTCTATAAAAACGATTCAATGACTAGGCAGTAGATAGTACTTCTGTTGTTTTATATTTTTTCTTAAAAACCATTGCATGTCTCAATGTATTTTTATAAGTAGTAATATTTTAAGTATTATCAAATACATAAATACAGTGAAACCCCGATTTAACGTAACCCGTATTTAACGATTTACCGCATATAACGTCATTTTTAGCTAGTCCCAATTAATTTCCTATGCTTGTAATATTAAAAAATCCCGGATTTAACGTTATCATTTTGAATTATTTCCCGCATTTAACGTTTTTTTGAGCGATAAAATCTCAATGAAATTTTCCTAAATTAGTCAGAATTTGTGATTAAAAAAAACTTTTTTATGAAAACGTTCAAAAATCATTCAAAAGCCCTCCTCTTTTTCACCCGCACCTTTTTATTTTACTCGATTGTGCTTTCTGTACTACAACACAAGGTTACCTACAACGGAGCTGATAGAATTCGTTAGGGATTTTTCATAGCTTTAGATTGTATGGTGTCAAAAAGAAAGCTTTTTTTCTTTACTTGAAATATTGGAAGTTATCGCGAAAGCTATAAACTACAATTAATATGTTTAATTTGAATTTCGTATTCAAATTGTAAACAAATTTACACTAAGTAGATTTTATGGAGCAAAATTGTAAAAAATGGAAAAACAGGCTAAAAAAAGAAAAAACGTGAAATCGTCACCGTTTAAGGAATTTGAAAACTGGAAGCCATTAGAACTTTCATAACACTGGAAGAATACTTTTGAAATACTGAAGACCAACAGAAAAACTTACACAAACTCTCATACCTTGAGAAAGCGATTCGTGATGTAGCTGCTAAAAACACAGGACTCAAAGTGAAATAAAATATTTATTTAAAACATAAGTTAGAAACCTGATGTCTAAATCATTGTAAATCAAGAAATGAAACGTATCTTACGTAAATTAGTCTTTATTTTATGGTCAGTGTTTTGTTTTCATCTTACCCCGATTTAACGCTGTCCCTCATTTAGCGTTATTTCTTTATGGTCCCTTGAATAACGTTAAATCGAGGTTTCACTGTATTACAATTTTTTTAAAAACTTGACTAAATGGCTGTTTGTATAATATTTTGAGTCACTGCACGTCCCTGGTAAACATGATTTCAAAAAATTTAAAAATCTTGAAAATTAAAACTTCTCTATTTTCACATTGTCATGCAGATGATGTAATGTAATTCTTGTGTTCATCATATATTTTACTTCTAAATGCGTAATAGTGCAAAAATAGTTAAATAGTTTTGAAACAAGCGTATCATTGAATTTTTATGTAATCATTTAAAGAACTATATGTTATTTTCATTAGATAGTAAAATTACATATTTAATTAAGCTTTAAAGTCACGAGAGTGTTATATGGAAATTATGCGAAAAACTTTATGCTTATTTGAAAATAACTATGTATTAAATCTGACATTATTAAATCTTAATTTTTGTTTGTGAGATGTAGCATTTAAAAATATCAGATAATACCTAATATCATATTATCTAAAAGAATCATTAATCTTATATTTACCACTTTGTGACAATTTGGGAAAAGAACTAGAGTACCAGTGGAACTAGGACCAGTGGAAAAAGAACTAGGGTGCCAGTGGTGGACACTGTACCAGTAATGGGCATTTCTAAATTTAACTTAAAAAAAATAGGTTTTGAAAGACACGCTCTTCGTGGAGTTTCTCATGCAGCCCTCTAGTGTTAATGTCTCTAATTACAGACGATGTAAGTTCAAATCGAACAATTAAACAATTCAATCATCTTATCGTGGTATTTTGTAGTTTGGAATAAGATAAGCCAATTTTTGTTTATTTGTTTGATTTTTAAGCAATTTTTTGGCTTTGATATGAAAAAAAATAAGTCTGCAAAATTATTTTTTTGTCTTTATTTTTTAATTTTTATCCACTTGATGCCTTTCTTACGGTTGTTCACTACTTGTGCCGCGACATATTACTATAACGCCTGACAAAAGCTGGAGAAGGGATGACAGTGCTAACAGTGTGCGATAGTAAGGAGGAACTGGATCAGGAGAACCTATTCTGTGTATAACCAATCGGGGAGTAAATGGCTAAATACGTTTTTTGCAAGGAATCTGACAATTTCGTCTCAAATAGATTAGAATTTAAAAACCAACAAAAGCTGTATCAATGAAAAAAAAATTGAAATAGTTCGAGGAGGATCACAACTAACAGCAGGAAAAGTGGCTTCACTCGATACTTCAAGATTTAAGCAAAATGTATTACAGCGATGAGGCAGCATTTTTACTAAATCCTAAAGTTCTCGCTTTAAAAGGAGATAAAGCTATTTATTTAAGTTTGCTATATCTGAGTTGTAATCTTCGCATTATTTAATCTCAGAAAAATAAGGCGAAGATTATATTTCAGAAAGTAGTGGTAGCCAAATTCAGGAGACCATTTGGACGCTAAGAAAAATACGGCTGCGACAGACGCTATTTTTAGCTCCCAGGCTATAAAAGCCTGAGAGCTAATGTGAACGCCCTTTCTGTATGTATATATGTACGTACGTATGTATGTATGTACGTAACGCGATAACTCTTGATAGAAACATCCGATTTGCTTCAATTTTTTTTCTAGGTTCATTCTGATAAGGCGCTTCCCTGATTAGTTTTGGGGGTTCATTGGTTAAGTATAAAGGGGAGAAAGGGAGGCTAGTCCCCTCCCCCCCTCTTAATGTACAGATGGGTGACAAAATAGTACGAACACCATGAAAAAGGCATGGTCCATTTCAAAGGGGCAGAACATGCATGTCACTTTGCACTTAATTTTGCCGCCTACTGGTTATGAAAGGTAAGGTGTCAGTCGCTCAACATCAGTCATAGGTGTTACATGCGCTTTCCATACGCTCTGGAAAATTCAATAATGTCTGACCTGTCAGAGTTCGAAAAAGGAATGATTGTTGGAATGCAGTGCGCTGGTTGCTTCCTGACGGAAACAGCCAAATATATGGGGCGTGCAAGGAGTACTGTGTCAGCCGTTATGAAAGCATACACAAAATGCGGTAAAGTGTCGTCTGCAAAGTACAACAGTGGACGGAAAAGAAATCTTTCTGGGAGGGATAAAAGAGAGTTGATCCGCATAGCAGTCCGAAAGCGCAGGCAATCTTTATCCCAGATAAAGTGAGAGATTCATAGGTATCTCCAGAATCTCATTTTAGCAAAAGTTTTCAAAAGGTAACTTCATGCTTCGAGCATTTATGGTAGAGTTGCAATTCGTAATCCATTCGTGACATAGGTGTTCGTATTATTTTGTCACCCATCTGTAGATAAATTGATTTTTCATGCAGAATTATTCGATTTGCTCAAAATTTAGTATACCGGTTTATTATGTTAAGGAGTTTCCCTGATTAAATTTTGAGGTCCATTAGTTATGTATAAAGGGGGGAAAGGGGGGCTACCCACCTTAATTTAGATAAATGGGTTTTTCATGCAGAATTATTCAATTTGTTCGAAATTTGGTTTACCGGTTTATTATGTTAAGAAGCTGCCTTGATTACATTTGGAGGTTCATTAATTAAGTAGAAAGGGGGGAAAGGGAGGCTAGACCCTCCCCCTTAATTTAGATAAATAGGTTTTTCATGCAGAGTTATTCGATTTGCATCAAATTTGATATACCGGTTTATTCCGATATAGCGCATTAGATTTGGAGGTTCATTGGTTAAGTATAAAAGGGGGAAAGGGGGGCAAGGCCCCTCCCCATAATTTAGATAAATGGATTTTCATGCAGAATTATCCAATTTACTTTAGTTTTGTTTTCTATGTTCATTCAGATAAAGAACTTTCCTGATTAGATTTGGAGGTTCATTAGTTAAGTATAAAGGGGGGAAAGGGGGGGTTAGCCTCCTTTAATTTAGCAATAAGGTTTTTTAATGCAGAATTATCTGATTTGCTTCAAATTTGGTTTACCGGTTTATTATGTTAAGGAACTTCCCTGATTAGATTTGGAAGTTCATTAATAAGTATAAAGGGGGGAAATCCCCTTCATTTATTTTTTGAGGTTCATTATTCTTTGAAATAAGAGTATAATATACAATTAGTGTGGATAGTCTGTGAGTTCAATGCCATCAGTTTAACTGAGCACTTTTCCTTTTATTTAATTCAATGCGTATACTGGGTCTGTGATTAGGCTTTTTTAAGGTTACTATTCAATACTGTGATTAAAATTCCATTTACGCGTTAAGAATTAATTTCAATACAATGTTGTGATTAAACGCTGTTATTGAAGTGTGCCATGCTACAAAATGGTTAAACATTTTAGAGACTGATTTTTTATCAGCTTCGGACACAAGTTTGTTATTTTCTTCATTGTATTAACTCATTAATTTAATAACAATTACCTTTTTATCAATAAAATATATATTTCCAGCTATTTCGTCTTTTATTTGGTGTTTTCTGCAAGAATTCCAACATGTCCACTATTATGAAGATAGATGTCCACTACTGGATTTTGATTGTCCACTATTAGAGCATTACAAGCTCTCTAAAAAAATAATTTTGTGCGGAAAATATTAATCAGAAATTTTTGCAGCATAGTCGTGTACAGAAAGTATTTACTGAGATACCGAACACACACTGTGTCTGGATCACTAAGACATTACATTAAAAATAGACAAATGGTACATTAAAAATAGACAAATAATCTTATAGTGTTTATTACTGGTACAGTTACTTTAATTCACATTTTTGAGAAAGTGAACTAAATCGCTCAAAAGTTTTGAAGACGCTTTCTCAATGTATTGTTGCGGGAGGGCTTCATAAATTGTTTTGTACTTCCTGTTCCCAGGATTAGTAATATTTTTATAATATAAAAGACATTTTAAAATATCGGAATACCAAGGAATATTAACATAGCTAGATTTAAGACTTTCTGCATGCCACCATTTGTCGTGATGTAACTAAATACAGGTTTTGTAAATAAGTATTTTATATTGAAAAGAATTAAAGAGCTGAAATTATTTGTTAAATAGCTGAAAAGTGCCCCGAGCACCATTTACTGCCAACCTATTTTTTTTATATAATAAATATTATAGTGTCATTACAATAAATAAAATAAACGAAATTATGTTTAAGAAACTTAAAATCTTTAAAATGCAGCTGTAGTGTACATATATTTAAAGTTTTTCTTTAAAAAGTTTATGAAGCATGTTTGTTTCAAAATAATCCCAGCAGCTGACTAACAGCTTGCAATAATTCTTTTTCGTTCCCATCATTAAAAAAATATATGTGTTGTCAAAAGTTAAAAGCCATGAAGTTACAAGTTATCTTAAACTCTATTAACAAATATTTCAAAGGGGTCAAAAAAACTTCCGGTTAATTAACTTTAAAGTCATGGGAGTGTAATATGCAAATTATGCGAACAACGTGATGCTCATATAAGCATAATTATCTTCTTACTCAGTTTAATTCATGTAACATAATATTTAAACTCTTAGCGACATTAATGTAATTATCGTTATATCACTCTTTTTTTTGGGGGGGGGGGTGACAAAATTTTATATCAAATGGTGCAAAATTATTGAATTCTTTTTTCAGTTTTTATTATAGTAATGTATTTAATTTATTGGTTACGCATAAAATTATTAGTTAATTTTGTTAATCTGCCTCTGTAAGCAAAAGTTCTTTAAATGCGTGTAAAACAATAAATAAATAAATAAAAGTTTCTAAAGCGTATCAAAATAAATAAAACAAAAGATTATGTTACATATAGATTAAGCCATGCTTGAAACAATAATTAACACCTATTCTTCTTCAAATGTCTGCACTATTGTGATATAGCTTCTTTATAGCAGAATCAGATAAGCGTCCATGTTAAATAATATAAAACGGCCGCCTATATGAATTCTAATTCACTTGAAGTATTCGATTATTAGAAAAATGTACCTAAATATAAAATTTTCACATCAACTGGGAACTAGGATATTATCATCCCATATTTAAAGAAAACTTAACGCCTATTGTTGTAGAACCATTATGTAATCCATCTGAAACGCATATTTCATTAAATTGCAGGCAGACCGACAGGCCTAAGTCAAAAACATCACAAGCATTATTCAACTATTCCGCTATTCATACAAGAGGCAAAGTACGTCAGAAAGTAAATCAGAAAGATGATTATAACTTCAATTCTAATTAATGCAAAAAAAAAAAAAAAGAATGAACCGTTTTATTTCTCATAATGTTCTTTATAATTTTATGCGATTTATTTTGTCATTAGAGAGCATCAACATATTAAAATAATTACACCATAAATACACCATAATTTTATGCATAATTTCGTTCCTTGTGTCGAAAAATATAGAAATACAAATTTATATCAATTTTGAACGACAAGTCAGTGAGTTATAAATTATTAAAAAATTAACCAAATAATTTTAAAGAGAAACATCCGTTATTTAGTCTGGGATAATAAATTATGTATTTCTTTTATGTGATTTTTTTTTTTAGGCTCAAAAGATAACGTGCAGGCTTATTTTGGATAAACATGTTTTTGAAATTTTGATTGTTAATTAATAATGTTATTATTTTAAATTCATCATATTGTTAGCATTAGAATCCGCATGGTAATTGTCGTTCACTAATCAGCAAATATGTTAATTTGGGGACTTTAAAAATATATTTTCAACTTTAGATTAAAGTTTAAAATATATTTTGTCACATTTCGTGTATACTAAATACTGAAAGTCAATGATACATTTATAGATTTCCTGATGAGTAATGTTATTCTCATTCACAAATTATTCTTACATCACTCTTAGCAACGTCTGTAGGCGCAAATCACTTAATCTTCAAAATGCATTTCTCAATATTTACGCAATCCCCAACACATTTTAACTCACAATTAATGTGATTTACAGGATAGAGTAATAGAAATTTTTATTTGATGTAAATGAGAGATTCCAAATCGAATAAAACAACGAAATATAGGGGTTTTGTATTGATATTTTCAAAGTTCGTATAAAAATAACGATGATGTACACCATGCCTCAAGAAAATTTCACTTTAACAGGAGACTAGAAAATTATAAGTAAAGAACATTGGTGCAAATAGCTTTGTTACGCGATCTTTAGAATTGAAGTTATGACTATTGTTCGTATTTTTTTCTTAAGTAAAGTTTTTAAAAGATTATAGTTACATAAAAATCTGAGAAAAATGTTTTTAAAAGCTTAAAGGAAACATCATATTATTTTTGTCTTAAATAAAAGAATAACCACTAGGAAAATACATTATTAATTTCTATTGTTCCATTCATGAAATGTAACATATTGAAAAGAGGTTTAAGCATTTAAAAATATTTAGCAAGTCTTTAATTTAATTTACATTTGATTCTAACAATTTTATTAAAATCCGATATAAACTATACGTATTTTTAACCGACTTCAAAAAGAAGGAGGTTATCAATTCGACCTGCATGTATGTTTTGTCCATCTTCACGCATAACTTTCTGAAATATGAACCGATTTTGATAATTTTTTTTGTTTGAAAGTGTAAGTTACCCATTTGG
The DNA here is from genome assembly GCA_963932465.1 of Maratus speciosus. Lineage (NCBI taxonomy): Eukaryota > Metazoa > Arthropoda > Arachnida > Araneae > Salticidae > Maratus > Maratus speciosus. The sequence continues at coordinate 212,504,662 of OZ010787.1, forward strand.
TCCCATTCCAATTTTATAAAAATCTGATGATTAGAACATTAAAAAAAAATAAAACTTTAAAATTCAAATCCTTTTTGAAGCAGTCGCACGTTATAAGCACTCATCTTTCATACTATTACTCTTACAGAGATACGAGGTCTTTCAAAGTGCGAAAACTTAGCTGGACAAGGGCCGAGATCCAGATAGATTTTTCGCTGGTAGTGAAACGAGGTTAACCAATCAGAAGCCTGCAGTTTTGCGAACTTTTCGCTGTTTGCAAAAATACAGGCTTCTGATTGGTAGATCTCGTTTCGCTAAGAGCGAAAAATCTATCTGGATCAAGGCCAATCTGTCGTCCACAAACCGGAAGGCCCACAAAGACACAAACCGATATCGGAAGTCGGTGTCGAAAAGTTGAAAATCAACCTTTAAAGTTTCTCATGTATCAGAGTACAAGTACAACACCTAGAATAAATAGTGTGGAAATCTGCTATACAAAGAGCGCTAAACAAATATATCCCTTAAATGCGCAATGATGCTGTAATCCAATGAGCCGATCGCAGCGACATCTGCGTTATATTTTCAAATTTCAATGTAAACATTGTATTATAACAGCGTCTAGACTAAATGGTCTTGGAGTTTTAGAAAATATCCTCAGATGCCGCTCCGATCGACTGGATTTCAGCATCGTTTTACATTTAAGGGGTACAATATTTTAGTACTTTCTAAGCACTACTGCTACAGTCTAGAATATACAGTGTGGAAATCGGCTATCCCAGTAATACTTAAATAAAAAAGAAAAGTGCCCAGCTAAACTGATGGCATTGAGCTCACAGGCTATTCACACTAATTGTATATCATATTCTTATTTTAAAGAATAATGCCCCTCAAAAAAATAAGTGAAGGGGAATTAGCCCCCGTTTCCCGCTTTATACTTAACCATTGAACCTCCAAATCTAATCAGGGAAGCTCCTTATCATAATAAACCGGTATGCCAAATTTGAAGCAAATCGAATAATCCTGCAAAAAAACCCACTTATCTAAATTAAGGGGGTGGACTAGCCCAACCCCTTTATCCTTAACCAAGTAATCCCCAAAACGAATCAGGGAAGCTCCTTAACATAATAAAGAGGTATACCAAATTCGGAGCAAATCGAATGATTCTGCATGAAAAAACCATTTATCTTAATTAAGGGGGTGGACTAACCCCCTTTTCCCCCTTTATCCTTAACCAATGAACCCCCAAAACTAATCAGGGAAGTTCCTTAACATAATAAACCGGTATACCAAATACGGAGCAAATCGAATGATTCTGCATGAAAAGCCCATTTATCTGAATTAAGAGGGTGGACTAACCCCGTTTTTCCACCTTTATCCTTAACCAATGAACTCCCAAAACTAATCAGGGAAGTTCCTTAACATAATAAACCGGTATATCAAATTCGGAGCAAATCGAATGATTCTGCATGAAAAACCCATTTATCTGAATTAAGGGGTTGGACTAACCCAGTTTTTCCCCCTTTATCCTTAACCAATGAACTCTCAAAACTAATCAGGGCAGCGCCTTATCACAATGAACCTAGAAAAAAATTTTGAAGCAAATCTGATGTTTCTATCAAGAGTTATCGCGTTACGTACATACATACAGACATACATACAGAACGGGCCGGCACATTAGCTCTCAGGCTTTGATAGCCTGTGAGCTAAAAAGTGGTAAAATATTGGATCCCTTAAATGTCAAACGATGCTGAAATCCAATGAGTCGATCACAGCGACATCTTCAGGGTATTTTCCATAACTCCAAGACGATTTGGTCTAGACATTGCAATAATAGGATGATGTTTACTTTGAAATTTGAAAATATATCGCAGATGTCGCCTCTATCGGCTCCCTGGATTTCAGCATCGTTGCACATTTAAGGAATACAACTTTTAGCGCTGTTTGAATAGCAGATTTCCACACTATGTATTCTAGACACTGTACTACTACAGCGACCAGAAGATGCAGTGTGGAAAACGGCTATTCCTATAATTCTTTAAAAAGTGCTAAAAACTTGTATCCCATAAATCTCCAACAATGCTCAGCGGCAATAAGCTGATACGAGCGCCATCTCGTAATTCTTTTTAATATAAACACTGTGTTTTCAAAAATTATAGAATGTTAAATATCGGAAACTATAAATATAAGATATTTTGGTCTGTTATAAGCTAATTTAGTTAAGGAATGACGTGAAATAGGTTAAAGAGTCTCTTTTAGAATGACTATCGTTTTTAAATCACTACGATAGCGCTACGATCCACATCTTGTTATTCAGCATCGTTGTACATTTATGGGATTCAATTTTTTAGCACTATTTTACAGCCGTTTTCCACACTGTATCTTCTAGGTGCTCTAGTACTACTGCGATAGTCAGTCAATAATTTCTGGATATCTGAATCTGGGGAACCAATGAGAACGATTCAGGATCGGAACCCAGTAGGTATTGTGAACATGCTTACAGCATCTAGAGCTGGACCAAATTACAGCGTCCAGAATACATAGCGTGGAAATCTGCTATCCCAACAGCGCTAAAAAGTTATATTCTTTAAATGTGCAATGACGCTGAAATCAAGGGTGCCGATCGCAGCGACATCTGCGATATATTTTCAGATTTCAAAGTAAACATCGTATTATTACAGTGTCTAGACCAAATCCTTTTGGAGTTTTAGAAAATATCTTTAAGATGTCGCTGTAATCGACTCATTGGATTTCAGCATCGTTTGACTTTTAAGGGATCCAATATTTCAGCACTTTTTTAAGCATTACGGGGATAGCCGATTACCACACTGTATATTCTAGACGATGTTATAGCGCCTAGAATATATAATGTGGAAATTGGCTATCCCTGTAATACTTAAAAAATTGCTAAAATATTGTACCCCTTAAATGTAACAATCTTCTGAATTATACAGATCGCAGCGACATCTGCAGGATATTTTATACAACTGCAAGATATAGCTAGTCTATACAATGTAATACGAAATTCCCGCAGATGTCGCTGCGATCGACACTTGGGATTTTAGCAGCATCGTTGCACATTTAAGGGATACAAATTTTTAGCGTTGTTTGGATAGCATATTTCCACACTAGGTATTCTAGACGCTGTAACGCTGTAACCAAATCGCCTTGGAGTTTTAAAAAATATCCTGCAGATGTCGCTGTGATCGACTAATTGGATTTCAGCATCGTTTGACATTTAAGGGATCCAATATTTTAGCACTTTTTTAAGTATTACTGGGATAGCCGATTTTCACACTATATATTCTAGACGCTGTAGTTATGTAATAGAAAATGCCTACACTGTTAAGAATATCGTGAAAATTTACCTCTGTTTTTAAAGACTATCTATTTTATGACCAATGAGAACGCTTCATAGGAGTTTATGTTTCATTGTATGCACTATATATTTATATATGCATTGTATGTCACAACTCTCAAATAGAGGCGCCTTACATGAGGAAACAATTGATGGAGATTATCGGAAAAGAATAATGTAGAATTATGGACCACACGATTGGTTTATTGAATACATATATCTGACCTGTGTGCTTGGCGTCAAGCCCGCTTATAAGTCATCGTCAATATACAGGAAGGAGATAGCACAAGGAAATTTACAGCACCACAGAATTACATCCGGGAGCTCCACAAAGAGTGTGCAACGGAGACAGCGAGATTCGAACCCGCAGCTACCTACGCTCTCAAGCGATTAGCGGAGGGATGCCTTGACCAATCAGCCACGGTGGGCCCTGGACCACATTTTTAAACCTGACATGTCTACAGCTTTTTGGATGCTAGTATTTTAGTACAGAAAATTTTGTTTTATTTGATAGAAGAATTTCTGAAATTTAAAAGGACACACTCCATATAAATTATAAGTTCGCAAAAAGGCAGACTTCTGATTGATCACTCTCATTTTGCTAATAGCAAAAAATATATCTGGGTCCTGGTCAATATACTTGAAAAGTGAATACAAATATTGCTACATAGTCTGCATTTTGCTTCTTGACAACGGAGTCTTACAAAAAATAATTCTTGAATGTAGACTGTGGCTGAATGATTAAGGCACCATACCACTAATCGCTTGAGAGCGTAGTTGGGCTGCGGGCTCAACTCCCGCTGGCTCCGTTGCAAACTCTTCGTGGAGCTCCCACATGTAATTCTCTGGTGTTGTAAATTTCCTTGTGCTATCTAGAAACCCCACCCCCATCTTCAAAGCTCAAAGTCCTTGTGCTATTTTGTCCTTGTATATTAACGATGGCTTATAAGCGGGCCCCTTATGTCAAGCACATATGTCAGGTGTATGTGATCAATAAATAAATGAATGTAGACTGTTGTGAATGCAATGTACTTGTTTAAAAAATATATAAGTATTAAATGCTAATAAAATCAATACTTCTAATGAAATTATAAAGAATTTATTAAAAACTATTTGTTTAATAAATAATTTTTGTAAATTATAATTTATTTGACAAATAATTTACTTACTCAGCAGATGTTGAAATCCGGATAATTATGTGTTACGGTATGAATAACTAAAAAGTAGGAAATAAAATAATCTTTTCAAAAAAAAAAATATTAACCGACTTCAAAAAAGCACTAAAAGAATTAAATAATTCTTTAAACTTCTCTAAGACGAAACGTTATCCATTAACTGCACATCGGACATCATGTATCGGCATAAAAACGTTAAATTTTATATATAGAATTTAAAACCTACCAAACATGGATTTTCTACAGAATATTTTTTACAAAAGATTAATTTACATATTTATGATTTAATTTACGAATATATACATATAAAAAGTAATCAATTACTTTTTTAAGTTGGTGCCAAACGTTCACAATCGATAATGATTAAACAAATAATTTGCTGAAGTAATAGAGCATTTTTTTAAATTTTGTATAATATTTTCCATCATCACTTTATTCATGGTAATAGCTACAATATATTCACAATTTTACTATACTTAAGATAGGTTGGCACCAACTTCAAAAAGTAATTGATTACTTTTTATATGTATATATTCGTAAATTAAATCATAAATATGTAAATTAGTCTTTTGTAAAAAATATTCCCTAGAAAATCCATGTTTGGTAGATATTAAATTCTATATATTAAATTTAACGTTTTTATGCCGATACATAATGTCCGATGTGCAGTTAATGGATAACGTTTCGTCATTAGAGAAGTTTAAAGAATTATTTAATTCTTTTTAGTGCTTTTTTGAAGTCGGTTAATATTTTTTTTTTGAAAAGATTATTTTATTAATCCATTCATTTCATCCATTTAATCCATATGTCCCATTCATGTTATGCAACATATTGAAAAGAGATTTCAGTATTTAAAAATATTTAACAAGTCTTTAATTTAATTTACATTTTATTCAAATTATTTTATTAAAATCAGTTATAAACCGCACGTATTTTTAACTCAAAAACATGTAAAATAATAATAATTAAACAAAAACAACACTATATCATAAACCTGCATTTCTCTCTTTTTATTGAGTAGTTGTGTATCTTTGTTGAAAATGTACCAAAAAGTTTGAATTTGTTATGCCAACAGATTTTTTTATACTGAAAAAATATGGAAAAATGTATATAATAACCGGTAAAGTATGCTTTATAAGTCTTTATTTTTTTAAATGCAATAGTTTTCTAAAATGCTAAAGCATTGGAGTTAGTGATTTAATTTTTGTATTTTACTTCCATAATTGAATATGATAGTAAATATGTTAGAATAATTATATTGTTAAATTTCTCAGTAATCAGTAATTATTCATTGACATGCATAGATTTTAAAACTGGAATGGAAACTTAACTTCTAGTGGCTAATCAATTTACGTGCGTTGTTTTAAAAGATCGTTAATCGGTAAGGATAATCATATACGCGAATGTACAATATGTATGCGTCAATCAGAAAAATATAAAGGCCTAAAATAAATGAAATCGAGCTGAGTGCCTCAAAACTTCATCTTATTGCCCTTAATTTCATATACAGTAAGAAATCTGCATATGTTAAACAATAATGTCTACAAAAGCTTCTTTATAGATTCCTAATCAAATTTAAATTTGCTGAAATAACGCATATAATACATCTAAAAATGTAATTGCTGAATTATTTTATCCATAAGCTTTTGTTAGTAGACCCATGAGATTATTTTATACCAAAGATAGTTTTAAGATAGTTTTTTAAAAAATTCCCAAAGAAAGCAGCCGTGGTACATTAATGCATTTATGCATTATTAGTCAAGAAATTTTGGGACAGCATAAATGAGAGTAATGTCACATTAGTAATAATCCAAACAGAAATAGCAGTGATGAAAATATGAGTACTGGAGAAAAGTAGAGAGGGGGAGGGGGCAGGAATACGTTATTTAAGAATGTTTATAATAATTTAAAAAATTTTCGAAAATTGATTTTCAATAGTAAGGGAAACTAGAGAAATTACAGTCAGCTAAAAAATGTGTTGACCATAAAAGACTTAATTAAAAGCTATTGTATTTAAACCACACCAAAGTCATTAAGTATTTTATGCACATAATAGTAATTAGCACTTAAAATATTTTTAACTTTTTAAAGGTATATATAAAATATTGTTTTATAAAATTGCACCTCTGACTGGCACTACCCCTTGTTTAAAGTTATTGGAATCAGTATGTAAACTTACAAAAAAAAAAAAAATAACTTATCTTGGATAAAATTACGAAAATCGCAGATTTTGTTATTTTCATTTATTTATTTTACAACGAGGTTACTACATTAAAACAAATCACACTAAATAGATACATATATAAAAGAAGACCTATAGAAAATACATTGTCTGTCAAGAAATTGGCTTCACCTTTTAATGAATAACGAATGCTGTGCTTATCGTAGATGTGCAGCTTTGTGTGGGTTTTATATATTATTTTGGGGTATTTTCTTCTTCTTTTCTTGCCTTTTCTACTGTAGGCCGACTGACTATAATTAACTCACAAACTACTTCATACGTTCGAACTGTAAAACAAAGCTATAAAGTGCTCTACATTCAAAATAAAATATGGTTTTAAAAAGTACACATACACAGTAAAGTTTCCAGGGGCAACTGGGCCATGATTTTACAATGTGACTCTGGAGATTCATCCAATTCAGCTTCCAGAAGCCAATGTTAATTTTGAATTAAAGTCTGAACCTTTGTAAATGTGTTCAGTTAGGTTCACTTTATCAAACAAAAATGTTCAAATTTCCATTTTAATCTCTAAAATATATATATATATATATAACCATTAATTAAACATAACCTACCACCGTCAAATATTATGAATTAAAGCTGTAAGTATTAAAAAAATAAATAAATAAAATAATTTATTATAAAAATTATTATGGAAGAAAAAGAAAAAAGTGGGCACCGACAAAAAATGTAAAAGCTTATATATTGAATTACGTTGTCAAGGGCACAGAATTCAATGATAAAAGCAAAATGGTTGTTTTCTGTGAGAAAAATAAGCTAAAGCTAAAAATTATTTTCCCCTGTGCCCAAACAACCATTAAAAGCAAGTGAATTGATTAAAAATGAAAACAGAATAGAAACAAATAATATGAAATGGAAGAATCAATAAAACCTATTTAAATATTTATAGGATATAAAATATAAATAATAAACACCATACCGATTAATATTTCAGTATTTTACAAATATCCACGCGCCCATGTCTACCAGAATATCATAAATATTAAGGTGAATAAAACAGTTAAGAAATCACAGTAATTGATACCAAAGGATGCAGTTAATACATTTTGAAATAAATTTTGAAATACCTTGTTAAATACATTTAATATAATATAAAATAAATAGATAGTAATTACACTATTTAAAATGCACTATTAAATTAATTAATAACTGTTTAACAATATCGTCAAAATTTAGCTAAAAATACCCCCTGGTGTAGTAAATTATAACTGAAATGGAGCTAGAAAAATTAAAATTTAGAGCTATCTTAAAAAGACAAATTTTGGTGCTGCCATCTAGTATTACTTTTATTCAACTGTCACAAGATAAATATTTGTAAGCATTTGAATGTAAATAATTTTTTAAACAGCAAAACCAAACATATCCTTATATATAGATAATTATAAACCTAATATAAACCACACAATGTATTAAAAAAAAACTATTGTTAATAAAATTTAAAAGCATACAAAATATGCTATTAGCTAACTTATTTAAACTAAACTAAGAATTTAAATAATTCTAGAACATTGATAATATATAGCATATAGCTATATGCTATAAAACAAAATAAATTCAGTAATAATTAATGTAAATAATTATTAAAAATAATATAAAAATTATTTTTAATCAATTATATATAATATAATATAATTATAAAATGAACAGGAAATAAAAAACATATGGAAGTATATAGAAGGTTAAATGATACTTAAATTCCCATTACTTAAAAAGCACTAATATAGAGTGTGGATGATTTTCATACATCCATAAAAATCCAAAAAGTATAAATGTGGGACATTCAAAAACATTAAACCGATAATAAATTGAAAATAGATAAATATTAAAAAGAATAGAGGAATAATAATAAAAATAATTACCCAATTTTAATACATACAGTATAACTATATTTATATTAAACATACTTATATGTATATTAATCACTATAAAAATGGCATACTATTAGTAATTAATATGATATTGTCCTTAGTAAATTAAAATTTAATAACAAATGATTTTAAATTAGATTAATCAATAATTAAGCTAATTATAATATTAATGAAATTCTCCAATTACATATAAAATATCAAATCAACATCCATATAAAATACGTATCAAAAATATAGTAATAATACAAAAGCCCCGCCCCCCCCCCTTTTTTTTAATAATTAACCATTGCGTATTACCCAGACAACACCACCCTCCTCCGTACTCTAACATCTACCCACCCAACCAATCTATAATAATTTTTTATTTTATTTTACAATTTTTAATTTTTTATAGATATTTTTTTTATTTTATAATTTTTTTTTGTAATTTTGTTTACGCATGTGTTAATTTGTTTTAAAAGATCATGTAAGAAAAGTACTAATTGTATATTAATGAATATATGATTTTTTTTTGGAAAACCATGATTTAATGCATCATAAATTAGTTTTTAGTTCATCTTTCCCTATTCATAGATCCAGTTGCCCTATTTTTAGGGGGAAACTGAATCAGGTAGGTCTGTGTTCCACCACACTCGTTTGCTCTTTTTTTTTTTTTTTTTTTTTTTTTTTTTTAATCTGGGGTATCAAGTCCTGTTTCAAAAAGTGTAAATAACTTCAAAATATTTAAACCAGGCAGATAATGTAAATTATATATCAACTTAAGAGAGTTGTAAGGGAAACATTACTCTGTCGAGGTGTTTAAAAGAAGCACCCAATGCGTAGTTATTAGATTTATTTATACAAAAAACATAAGAATTAAATAACTACTTATGTACTTTAGTATAAGTAATAAGTATAAAAGTTACATGGATATTTTAGGGGGGGGGAGGGGGATGAACAAGAAAAATCTATGAACAAACGAGTACGTAAGTACTTAAGTATCTCAGTTTCATTTTTATTTAACTCAACGAATTTCCGATTCGTTCAATAAATCTGCGGAGAACGTAACTATGTTTTTATATAGAACAGAACTATTTTTTATTGGTTACGATAATTTTCTAATAATGTCACTTTGTCTTATGCACGTCTCTCTGTATCGTATCTGTATCGTAAAATTTTGAGGTTTGGCTATCTCACTTAAGAAATTTGGTTCGATACCCGCCAACAAACTTCTTTAAAATTGTATCACATAATGTTTGTCAATAAGGTATTATACTATAATTTTCTTTATTGCAAACAAAAAACAATGGAGAGATTAATTTCCCGTAGTAAGAGAAACTCCAAAAAATTATTTATATCTGCTGGGGTAACTGGATCCCACAGGGTCCAGTTATCCCTGATACATGTCCCAGTTACCCCATATTAAAAAAAAATATGGGGTGACTAGAACACCTTACATTTGAAACATGAAGTATATATATATATAAATACCTAGTAATCTTAATGTATTTATATGCATAATCTTAAAAAAAAATAATAATAAGATTGTTTAATAAAAGTACTTACCGTATTTTATTAAAAAGCCGAGGAAGTTCAACCAAATCGACGTTTGTAAAAAAAAAAAAAAAAAACCTCAATTTTTGGCAACCGATCACTACGAAAGCATAGTTATGATTGATTTGACACACGTTGTTTTAAGAAGTAGAGATGGGGTGCAATGTTGACAGCAGCTAAAACTTAAAAGACGTCGACAGTTTATTATAAAATAGACTATTGCCTAGTTATCTCCTGGGTCCAGTTACCCCAGCTTACCTTAGAGTATATAATATTCAATAATCCGTACTTAACCCCTTCGGGACGGGAGCCTTTTACGAAATTTTTAATCTTTTGTCACCGTTTTTTAAAAACAGAAATTTGTGTCTTCTTGAATCGAGAAAATGCGCTGATTTAAGAAGGCAAATTTTACAGTAAAATTTTACTGGTGAGGAAAAACAAGGATTCTGAGCGCTTCATGCGACACGTATACGTGTCGCTCGTTCCCAAGGGGTTAAGAGAAATTCGAGTAATTATCATGGTATAAAGTTGATTATTTCTTAGATCAAAATACACAAAAAGTAACTTCTTCGCATAATCACACAGACAGCGCCAATATTACTTCTACTCTTGCACCTAGAGTTCTTTACAGAACTACGAGGTACATCACTCATTAGACATCCTCTGTCACAGTGCTCATGCGATATATCCTGGTAACTGCCGTTACCACAGTTTCCCCTACTAATTATGAAAAAGCAAAGAAAAGAAAATATCAAAATTTAAAATCCAGAGATCTAGGCTATTTTCCAGATTTTGTGTCTTGAGATTTTTAATACATCATTTAAAAGCTAATTTATTCAAAGTTGTAGAAAAAAAAAAAAGAGCTAGCTTATCAAAAACTGTGCAGCTAATTCATCAAGTATTATAAAGCTTCGAAGCTACGTATCAAAAATCGTAATACTAATTATTGTTGTCGTTAAAAATGTATTGTGATTTTTTAACTTCGGCACGGATTAAATACATATCGTTTTTTTCTTATTTTCCTTATGAAATTACAATACCTGAATTTGCATTGTTTGACAACCTGCAGAAATTAATTCTGGAGTAAATAGTATTATTTTTCAATTGATGAAACATTACATAATAAAAAGTTATTTTAAGAAAAATTATCTCGATTAAAACATTTATCGGTAAATTTCATTGTGGCCTATTAAAAGCGTTTCGTTCGACTGAGGTATTCATTCTCCTTAAGTATTTATGTAAATCAATGGTGTTATTTACTAAAATTCAAATAACATAGTAGAGTTATTTCAATATTATACTAAAATTTCAGAGAAATTTATAATAAGTAATAATAACAAATATATGAAAATACAAAAGAAATCATTTATAGTAGAGTGATATTATTCTAATTATGCAAGTAAAAGGTGTTTAAATGCTACTCCAGAAATATGAAATATACTGCGGCATTTCATAAATACGTGTGTTTTCACATTAATTCCAGAAAATTTTAGGTCCCCTAAATTCAGATAAGAAAATACTAGTTTAATATGTTGAAAATGTTAAAACATATATGATATAAATTAACTGTTACAAAATGTAAAAGATTATTTACTCACAATTTTTCTGGTGCAATTTTTTTCTCAGAATATTTTATTATTTTTGTGAATTTGCTTTGAAACAAGTTTAGTTGAGGAATGTTTTTTCTTAATTTTATTTAAAATTCTATGAAAATCGCACAACATTATTCAGTGCGCAAATACTTTTTAGCTCACAGGCTATCAAAGCCTGAGAGCTAATGTGCCCGCCCGTTCTGTATGTATGTACGTACGTATGTATGTATGTATGTATGTACGTAACGCGATAACTCTTGATAGAAACATCCGATTTGCTTCAATTTTTTTTTCTAGGTTCATTGTGATAAGGCGCTTCCCTGATTAGTTTTGGGAGTTCATTGGTTAAGGATAAAGGGGGGAAAACGGGGTTAGTCCAACCCCTTAATTCAGATAAATGGGTTTTTCATGCAGAATCATTCGATTTGCTCCGAATTTGATATACCAGTTTATTATGTTAAGGAACTTCCCTGGTTAGTTTTGGGGGTTCATTGGTTAAGGATAAAGGGGGAAAAGGGGGGTTAGTCCACCTCGTTAATTCAGATAAATGGGTTTTTCATGCAGAATGATTCGATTTGCTCCGAATTTGGTATACTGGTTTATTATGTTAAGGAACTTCCCTGATTAGTTTTGGAGATTCATTGGTTAAGGATAAAGGGGGAAAAGGGGGGTTAGTCCACCCCCTTGATAAATGGGTTTTTCATGCAGAATCATTCGATTTGCCCCGAATTTGGTATACCGGTTTATTATATTAAGGAACTTCCCTGATTAGTTTTGGGGGTTCATTGGTTAAGGATAAAGGGGGAAAAGGGGGTTAGTCCACCCCCTTAATTCAGATAAATGGGTTTTTCCTGCAGAATCATTCGATTTGCTCCGAATTTGGTATACCGGTTTACTATGTTAAGGAACTTCCCTGATTAGTTTTGAGGGTTCATTGGTTAAGGATAAAGAGGAAAAGGGGGGTTAGTCCACCCCTTTTAATTCAGATAAATGGTTTTTTCATGCAGAATGATTCGATTTGCTCCGAATTTGGTATACCGGTTTATCATGTTAAGGAACTTCCCTGATTAGTTTTGGGAGTTCATTGGTTAAGGATAAAGGGGGAAAAGGGGGGTTAGTCCACCCCTTTTAATTCAGATAAATGTTTTTTTCATGCAGAATGATTCGATTTGCTCCGCATTTGGTATACCGGTTTATTATGTTAAGGAACTTCTCTGATTAGTTTTGGGGGTTCATTAGTTAAGGATAAAGGGGGAAAAGGGAGGTTAGACCGCCCCTCTTAAATTAGATAAATGGGTTTTTCATGCAGAATGATTCGATTTGCTCCGAAGTTGGTATACCGGTATATTATGTTAAGGAACTTCCCTGTTAGTTTTGGGGGTTCATTGGTTAAGGATAAAGGGGGAAGGGGGCTAGTCCACCCCCCTTAATTTATATAAACGGGTTTTTCATGCAGAATTATTCGCTTTGCTCCAAATTTGGTATACCGGTTTATTATGTTAAGGAGCTTCCCTGATTCGTTTTGGGGATTCATTGGTTAAGGATAAAGGAGGGGGCTAGTCCACCCCTTAGTTTAGATAAATGGGTTTTTTTGCAGGATTATTCGACTTGCTCCAAATTTGGTATACCGGTTTATTATGATAAGGAGCTTCCCTGATTAGATTTGGAGGTTCACTGGTTAAGTAGGGGAAAACGGGGGCTAATTCCCCTTCACTTATTTTTTTTTTTTTGAGGGGCATTATTTTTTAAAATAAGAGTATGATATACAGTTAGTGTGAATAGCCTGTGAGCTCAATGCCATTAGTTTAGCTGGGCACTTTTCTTTTTTATTTTTTTTAAATTCGGAATCGTTCTTCGCATATTATATTACTATCGCGCATATTTTATGAATAAAAATGAAAAGCATTTTTGTTCATCTTTTACATATCATACTTGACTAATTAAAATAAAATGGGGAAAACTTTTAATTAAAAAATCAAACAGCATTTAAAAATCAACTTACATACATCAAACAAACCTGTTGAAATTTAATTTTAAATTAAATTAATCGCTTAGGGAATTCTTTTCGTAAACTTATTGAAACCAACGATATTGAATATTTTTTTTTTAATCTTCTATAATTGAAAATGGATTTGTGCAATAATAATAAAAAATATCGTAGAAATAAAAGGTGATCTCAAGTGTATTCTATGTTGCTTTATGAAAAAAAGAAAACATTTTGAATTATCGTTATTCATTTATTTAGTGATTTCTATATCCTACTTTATTGTACATAATTATTTTCTCATTCTGCTTTATCTAAATATTAAATTGAGAGGTAACCATTATTTCTTTTAGAATTTTATCCTTTTGTTTGTGTAATAGGTAATAACAGGGGTATTACAGCAATTGTTTGAAATAATTGAGCTGTGATAATAATATAAAAACAAAGAAATTAAGCACTTTAAGCAATAACAGCAACAGAAAGCAAATTCTATGATTACGTATATCTTGACAATTAGACGTTATTGACAAGATATATAAAATTATCGTGGAGTCTTTTTTCAAGAAAAATTAGAAAGGTGAAACAGATTCCTATGTTGATATATTCCAATGCATATCAAAATTTGTTAAATAAAAACAAAATACGGTATAAATCATAGCTGTTAACTTTTACGCTTTTTGTTATCACTGTTTTGAATTTTTCCTTTTTTTCCTGAATTTCTGCGATTAAATAAGACGAAGATTTCCTCTCGAAGACAGTGCTAACTAAAAATCATAAAACTTAGCAGCTATGTATAAACCATTTCACATTACTATTTATATGCTTTAAATTTTAATTAAGCAGTCAATTAAGCAGTTTAATTAAGTAGCTATCTAGGGTCTCTTTCTACAGAAAATTTATAAATGAAAGTTTAAATTTAATGTATTGATGTAGTGCTAATTCATTTGAGTTGTATTCACATTTAAAATTTAATGTAAGTAAAAGCCTCGGACCCCACACATGCACAAAAAAAAAGAGCTGGAGACAAGCTTTATAAAAATTTGAGATTTTGAAAATAATTAAAAAGGAAACTTATTAAAATTACGGTGCTAAAGTAATTATTCAAAAGACATAAGATAAAATATTCTATTGTTTAATTATTTATTTTAAGCACAAAAGCAACTTGAAAATCAAATAACATGTATATTTGGTACTTTAAACTTTATCCAAGCTGATAGTATGTATTTTGGGATGATTTTAAAAGTTTATCAGAGAAAACTTTAAGCCAAGAAGACTAAAAGTATATGTCATTAATAAATCGCTTTTAAATCATTCTTTGAAAATTCCTTTTATTTTAGTTTTAACTTAGCACGTTCGTGTTTTCGTATTTTTTGAAATGACAAATCCGCCATTTAAAAAAAAAAAAAAAAAAAAAAAAAAAAAAAAAAAAAAAAAAAAATCTTTTCATTGATACACGTTATATATAAATCTGCACGATTTTTTTATTTGCCGAGAATTCTATAAGAAAGTTTTCCGATCGAATGACATAACCTTAGAGAAATGTAATATTAACTTGCAAAAATACTTACTGTAATACAGGATAAGCATAAATTATTTCCCTAATTACAAAAACTCATTGCTCAAAAACTTTTATACTTAAACATATGTTTATTTGAATAAATTGTAAATACAGTAATCAAGTTTTTAATAACGGCAATTATCCTAGCAAATTTTAATGTGCGTCCCAATTGTACCTCAAAGTGGTATTCTAGTTCTTGCCATGTATTGTAAATAATAGTAGTAATAGTAAAAACAACAACAACAACAATAATAATAAAACAACAACAATAATAATAATAATAATAATAACAACAACAACAATAATAATAATAATAAAACAACAACAATAATAATAATAATAATAATCAAGATCAAGAATGAAGTCTGCCACTACAGTTCGTGATGTTGAAAAATTGAAAACTAGGATAACAGATACTGCGTCTACTGTTACAGAGCAAATGTTGGGACAATGTTTTAGAATACCGCCTTGACCTTATTCGAGCTACAAAGGGGACGCACGTTAAAATTTATTACGGTAATTCGTTTCATTACAAACGCAATTTCTGTATTTACTATTCACAACAATAAACATATGTCTAATTATAATAATATTTGAACAATAATTTTTTGTAATCATAAAAAGACTTAATACAAGCCCTATATTTTATTTGCGTAATACTATTTCGTAGTATATATATATATATATATATATATATATATTTTTTTTTTTTTTTTTTTTTTTTGAGAAAGATACGAGATGTTATAAATCATATTTACATTTTATATATACTCAATTTTGATTGCTCAGTTGTCGGTTTTGCGAATTTGTAAGTTGATTCTAAACAAGCAATAATTAATCTTTGTTCAAAAACGAACAAATCTGATTTCAGATTTTTAATGACTTGAAAAAGAAATCAGTAAATGTGCCTCTGCATAGACTAATTATATATTGAAAAGATATAGCTAAACGTTCAGACACAAAACAGAAAGAGTATTATTTTATCACGTTTTATCACGTATTTATTACGTTTTATCTTCAGATTGTCGCAGAAAAAACAAAGAAAATAGCGATTCGAATGGAAATTATATCTTCTTTCAATTTATCTTTAAAAAAAATAGCTTAAGGAGTCGTCTTCATAATGAACTTGTACCAAACTGTGAAAAATTTCAATACTAACACCTAATTTTAACACCATATTTGGTAATTTTTGTGGTAAATTTTGCCCAACAATACCAAATGGAAAGTCATTCGAACCAGTAGTTTAGAAATTATGAAGGCTAATGTTTGGAAATCCTAATGTTAATTTTAATTGTAATCCTTGAAAAACGCATTACAATGTGGATAGTTTAAAAATATAACTCCAATATTTCTTTGCGGATTGAGATGTAATTTTGTTTGGATTCGCATATTTGAAGCTCCTAAATATACATCTGCTAAAAAATTCATAAATTAGAATTCATATTTTTTCAAATTTTTTATTTTTTTTGGAACAAATAGGAATTGTAACCTATAAATATTTTAATATAAATAGATTTCTAGAAGCTTCAAATATGCGAATCCGAAACTTCAGCTCAGTCCACCAAGAAGTTTTTGAGTTAGCCTTAAAAAAAATACACCCAATACAATCTATTTTGCAACAATTGCAAAGCAATTTAACATTAGGACTTCCAATCTTTAAGTCTTCATAATTCCAAAACTACTTTACTGAATGACTTTCTGTTTGGTAAAATTTACCCAAAAAGACAAATATGATGTCAAAAGTAGGTGTTCGTATTGAAATTTTCAGAGTTTGGTACAATTTCACTTTGAAGATGCCCTCTAATCTCTTTTTTAAAATATAAAATGAAAGAAGACATAATTTTAAGTCTATTGGCTATTTCCGTTTATTTCTGGGACAATTGGAGAGTAACATGTATGTAGTTATCTTTATTTATATTTTTATTTTCATGGCTGAATTTAAGCTATTCAAATTCAAATAAAAAAATAAATGTTCCACTTTGTTCTGAATACTTTTAGGTGTCTAAAAATGACTGGACGCCGATTTCATTTCTAATCATTATTATCCTGCCTCATCGAGATTTATGAAGATCCCCGCGGTGTCGAGGTACACTCGATTCGTAAATGTATTATTTTACGCATTTATAGAAGACTTTTGGTGATTATTTTTTATATGACGGTGAATATAGATACTTTCTCTGAATAATTTACTAAGAATTACACGTAAAGGACATTTTGCAACATGTTAGTTAAACAAATTAAACAAAAATTCCAGTACGTTTATAAAAATCAAGTTTTTTATAAAAATAATGCTAAATTTTATTTAAACTTGAATTAAGGATTAAATGTAAATGCTCTAAAGCAGTAAAAGAGTGTTTGTTCTAGTTACTTGGCAATAATCATCGAGTTCCAAAAGTAGTGCAATTTTTACAAACCATACGTTGATGCCCCCATTTCCTGCCTACCGTTGCGCTCACCAGACACCAGAAAAATTACTGGACTAGTATAGTTACACTGTTAAAATATTGCTGCATTCTGTCCAGTCATTTGACCGTTTTTTATCGAAAACGGTTACACATCTGTAATTTAACACTATTCTGACCATATTATTGGCCATTTTCTGGTCAGAATGTAGTTAAAATATGGTTATGAAACCGTTTTTTCAAAAAACGGTCAAATGACTGGACAGAATGCTGCAAATTTTTAACAGTGTAGATAAAACGTTATGTCATTTGCATCTATTGCAAAGTATGAAGTAAAATCAGAAGGTGATGCTTGTATGATGTTTGTAAAAATTTTCCGGTCATGTGTCCAATTTTCCATGTTTCGCACCTAAATGTTACCTCAGAATTCACTCATGCTAAATTATTTGCATAGAAAAAGTTCAGAAATATAAACTAATGTAGTGTTAGAAAAGTTATGGTCTAGTTCTACCAGAACAGCGATAAATTTTGTGATTTAACATTTTTTTTAGAAGAACATATAAAATATAGAACATTTTATTTTCTTTGTAAAAATTGCCAAGCCTGTAAAATTAATTTATACAGTAGTTTATTTTATTTAATTTGTGTTTATTAAATGACGAGTATGTTGCTAAACTGATATTCTGTAAAAACAACGGTATGGAAATCATCACGTGATTTACATGTTTTAAAATACTTTTTATTTAAAAGATTTCTTAAAGGGAAATTTAAGTTTTTCATTAACTTATATATATTCAAAGGATATACAAAAATGAAAACTTTTTACAATTAAAAAAGTCATAAGTTGATTTTGATAGCTTTTCGAATTAGAAGATTTTTAGCATATTTATAAAATGTATCTCTTCTTTATGCCATTTTTTACATTAACAACACATTTTTTGCTCATTAAAAAAAAGAGCATTATTAAGAAGTGTTTACATTAAGAAGTGATCATTAGGGAGTACGTAAGAAGTTACTAAAATCTGAAAAAGCCGTAAAAAATTATTTTATCCTTTACTCAATAACTTTTTATGTGAAACGAAATTTAATTTTTTATTTTTCAAAAAATTTCTGTAATGACTTCAACGGTCCAATTAAAATTGCTTTTAAAACTAACTCTAAAGTATCATAAAAATTATATTTGAATATTATTGAAATAATAAAATTTAAATAACTCTAAGATAGTGAACATGCAATTAGAATGTCTCAATAATCATTTTGAATTGTCAAGGAAAAGCATAATTATGTATCTTCTCATAATGAGAAGCTGTTAGAAGTCTTAACGACTTCAAAAAGCATTAAGATATAAGACAGGGAATTCTTTTACGATATGAAATTTTATTTATCTGTTTTTATAATAAACATGGTAGATTTTTTTAAATAAATTAAATATAAATTTTAAAATAAAAAGTACGTTTAATTTTCTTCTAAGCGTAAGTCTCTTAATATATTATCTCTTAATCTTTTGTGGTTTTTTAAATATATAAAATTAGTAAAATTAAAATATCTTACCGTTTATTTTTTAATTTGTTACAAATTTTAAATTTTAGAGAATATGTATACGTATGTTCATGTCATTAACAATGTAGAAATAAAAGTAAATTGAACATTAAAATGGTTTGGGGTATCAAAGCTATTAATATAAAACTTTGTATTCAATTTACTGGAATGTTGTTACATCTTTTTTATTATTATTATTTCAGAAAATTAGAAATATACATAATTTTTATTTTTGTATATTGTTTGAGATTTCGAACCAAGCTACAGCAGCAAAGATAATTTATTTACGCGTTTCATGGTGATATTTTTTAATAATATGTAATTGCCGTTATTTACTTTTTTGGAAACTTTTAAAAACACTTTACTAAATATTCCTTTAACTTCCACATTATGATGAATTTTACTATCAGAAACGTTTAATGTTCAATAAACATATTTATTCAAATAACTTCCAAACTTTAATCAGCTTTGTAACTTAACGCGCCGCTCTATGAAATGATCGCAAATATATATATATATATATATCATCATGAGTCTTACATCATATCTTTCAATAACAATAATAAACGCATAATAATCATAACAATAATAATCCCATGGCATATTAAAATTCGTCTACATTTTAATTTTAACTGTTCGAACTTATTATGTAGATAAACTACTTTTGTTGATATTAGAAAAATCATTCTTAAAATTATGAGATTTTTCATCTTCCGTATTCAAGGAAAAATTCAAACTTTTGTTTTAGTATTACAAATTTGACAGCAAATATTTTTTTGAAATTCAATAATCTTCTGATAATATTTAATTTAAAAAATGAAAATAAATTAACATTTCAAATTTATATTATTGCAAATATATATTTCCTGGAATCTTTCGTAAAAAAATTTAAATAATTAAATAATTCAAAACTCTTAAATATTCTATTTTTTGTTTATTTTTGTCTTGTCTTGTAGAAAAAGGAATAAAATAAACATTATGGAAAATGGGAATAAAGATTATCTTCTAAAGCTTACCTAGAAATATGACAGTAACCAACAAAAGGACTGCTAAACCCATCCAGTCCCGCAAAAGTTCTAAATCACGTGGTAATCTACGTAAAAGTAGAAAAGATCTGGATGATCTATCCTTCTCTTCGGCATCTTCTGTGGAGATGCAATGGAATAGGTGAAATCCTAAGTGCTGCCCTCTGCTGGAAGACCACTTTTTGGAGAATAATCATTACCCATGTGCGACGCGATCAACTTTTTCTCTCCTCCTTTTCCGTCTCCTCCCCCTCTTTATTTCATTTCCCTTTAATATACCATAAAGAAAATATCTAAGATGTTATAAAACTTCCTTTTTTAGTCTGGCTCCCATTGCTGCATAAGTAATATATAGTTTTGAAAATTACTTTTTAGCTTTTAGTACTTGTTTCGATAGCTTTTTCATGAATTTTTAAATTTTTCGTATACGATAACAAGATTAAAAGCTGTTTTTTATTTCAGCCAAATGGAGTACATCGCTATATAATACATATTATTGACTGTTAATTTCTCAAAAATTATAATTAGAACGTTCAGTTAAATATACTTAGTATAAAATAGGTGAAGGTTAAAAAAACGTTTTTTTTTTTTTTCATTTCTATACTTAATCCTACAGAAGTTTTTAGAAGGAAATTTTCGGATCTGTCTAACTCCCTAGTTTCCTATAAAAAATTCCTTTAGAGAAAATAATTTTATTCTATTTCGCTTATTACAATTCGCTTTTCAATTATTCTGATGACACATGCACTCAATTAAAATACAAAAGCACGTTCTGCAAGGAGTTTATTAATCATTTGCATTTTTAACTGTGAATGGTCTCTCGTTGTTTTGTATGTAAATGCTGTCTCCGAAATCCAAACAAAACTTTTTTTTTGTAATCAGAGTTCTCTTCGCACATAAAGAATGGAAATTAGAAAGGTTTCATTTTGTGGGGCATTATGGTCTTTTTCAAATTTTGCATCAGCAATATATTTTAATATATATATATATATATATATATATATATGAGTTATTAGTGCTCCATTTTGAATTAATTTATTCCCGACAAACAACTGTATCTTCTATTCCAGAATTCATTTTAATTTTTGTGGGAATTATTTTATTTCATAGAAAATATATTGTTACTATTTGCATTAATGTCTATATAAACAGTCCATAAAAATACTTATAAGGTCACAAGCAATTTTCTTTAAAATACCCTATCCGATTGTTTAATGCAATTTTACTAAAGGTCAAATTGTTTTATATTTTCCCCTTTTTTAACCAAACTAATTATTATTATTTCAAAAATTTTTGAATTTTTATTAAAAAACAGAAAACAGTGGAAGTATGATGTCAATTTTAAGCAATTTCATTACATTTACTACATCAAAAATAAATTACAATACATTTTCACAACATATCTTATTTGGACTTTCATCAAATTAAAAAGTATATTTGCATTAAATGGATTGTTAAAAATTTTAAATATTTACCACTACTCTGTGCTTATTAAAAGCTAGCTTATTATTTGCTTATTATTGAATGAAACAATGCATTTCAAATCACCTCAAAAAATTATACAATCGAATAAGTATCGGGTTATCGGGTAAATCATGATCTTTAGCAATAAAAAAATACGCTTTTTGTTATCACTATTGCCGTACAGTAATTTTTACATTTAATCGTAAACTTTAGATTAGATAACGAGAATATTACTATTTAGAAATAGTGGTGACAAAACAGAATAAAAGATGGTAGCTACGGATAATGACATCCCCGGCAACAAAATAGTTATTCTTTAATAAAGTTTTTATTTAAAATATTTGTTCCAAAATGACTGCTTAATTTTACATTAAAAAAATTTCGAGATGATTTTAATAATTCACAATTTAATCGAATTTGATTCAATGTGCAACTGGATATGAGATATAGCAAAAGAAAAAAGAAAAGAAAATGCAAAATGAAACGAAATAATTTAAATGCACAAAAAAAAAATTCCAATTTCGTTTGAAATGTTAAAAATAGTATATTTACATTGTTATTTTCACTAAGCAATATTACAAAAGCAAAATAATAAATGTAACTACTGATGAAAATAAATAAATGAAAATAATCTTAACATTGTTTTTACATATACTTAGCTTCATTTCAAATTCAATAAACATACAATTTAACTTAGATATTTTCTCGGCTATTCCCCGCTTTGAAATCTGTGTTTGAATAGTCCTATAAGCATTTCAGGTACAGATTTCATTTATTTGAGTTGTCGTATGAAATACTTTACGGGGGCATTTTTATCTGCGGCATTGAAAAAAATTCACTTTGTATGCAAAACATTGATATTCCTAGCGAATTTTATTATTCATCATGATGATTTACGAGCGAGACATTGTAATATATTTATAAGTAATTTAATGTTGGGGGAGCAACGAAAGTTGAAATTTATGGAACAAACGGGAATCGCAAATATACTTGAAAAGTATTTTATAAATGGCTTTGGTTTATTTTCGTTATTTCTTGAATATTACCTGAATGCAATTTCACTGGGCAACACCAGCAAGTAAAATAGTCAGCATATAAAATATGTTGATTGCTATTGATCAATCTAGAATTATGCTACTTCATTTTAGGTAGCTTTCATTACAAAAAGCTACCTATTGCAGCCGTTCGGAGGAAAGCGATTTCAAAAAAAATTTGGTATATTTTCATCGATCATGACCCCCCCAGACCCCAAAACCACCCTCCGTTCAAAAGTTGATATATATATATATATATACACATATATATATATATATATATGTATATCCATATATATATATATATATATATATATATACAGGGTGATTCAGCTCGTCGGTGACAAACTTTAAGGATCGATAGAGCACACCTAGACGAACATTTTTGAATAGGGAATGTAGGGTCCCTGACGCGATGGTAAGGCGCTAGGCGCTTTCGAAAATTTGGGTGCCGAAATTCGAAACGTCATAAAAACTAGGGAAATGGTTAGATTTTCTTGCTTGTTGCGTCGAAATGATTCTGTTTGTTTAGACTTTCTTCAGTACCAATTTGATAAGCGTATCTCTTAAAACATGGATAGGGGGCGCTGCAGACTTTGGAGAGCTAGACAACAACTTTAAGCCCGTTATTTTGATAATTTAACACATGCTCGCCAAAGTTTATACTCTAACTTAAAGTTTGAACCCAAAAGTAGAGCCCTGCAAAAAGCGTAAGAGCCGGAATAAAATGTCAAAGTACAGGGTGGTCGAAACTCGAAGGCTCCTAAGAGATAAACAAACAGATTTCTTGACTTATGGCATGCATTTTCATGATTCTGTTTGCTGGGGCTCTCTGAAACTCAGTTGAACGGTACAAAAAGAAACATCGATAGGGGGCGCTTTGGGCAAAAAACTTAATTCGTTGACATTTCGGACGCTAACTGGAAACGGGGCGCTACGATCAGTTAGTAATAATGAAAACACATTTTCTACCTCTGCTCAACACTTCTGAATAAATTTAGACCAAAAACATCAATGATACTGGAAATTTATTTACAAAAAATAACACTACAGAAGATGCTCGAAATTTCGACCTTGGGCCATGATGCAGGCTTCGCACCTCCGTCGCATTGAGGAGTGTGTGTTTCCAACAATGCCAGGAGTATCTCTGATCTGCCCTGCAGCTGCCACAATGCGCGCCACAAGTTCTTCAGCACTGCTGACAGGTGTATGGTATACCTCGGCCTTCAGGTAACCCCAAAGGAAGAAATCCAAGCAGGTGAGGTCTGGTGATCGGGCAGGCCAGTGAACTGGACCCCCACGCCCGATCCACCGCTGGCCATACCTTGCGTTTAGATGGAGACGCACGTCGTTCGTGTAATGGGCCGGAGCTCCATCGTGCTGGAACCACATCTGGCGACGCGAACCTTCGGGTACGTGCGCCTCATCCAGAAGCTGCGGCAGCACTTGATCCAGGAAAATCAGGTAATTTCCACCTGTCAGCCGTTCAGGTAACAAATAAGGGCCAATGAGGCAATCCCCCAGAATGCCGGCCCACACATTTACTGAGAAACGCTCCTGGGCTGCTCGGCTTCTGGTTTCATGTGGATTTTCATCACACCACACATGACTGTTGTGGGCGTTCCACATTCCCTCCCGGCTGAAGGTGGACTCGTCCGTAAACAAAATGCTGTTTACAAAACGGGGATCCCTGGATCTCATCGCCAAGTACCATCTTGAGAATTCCACTCGAGGGCCAAAATCCTGCTCTCTGAGCAACTGCACCCGCTGGATGTGGTAGGGGTGCAGATTCCGGGAACGTAAGATGCGCCACGCAGTTGCTTGCGAAATGCCAACATGTCTGGCGATATCTCTCGTGCTAAGACCTGGGTTGTCCTCAACCAGGTTAAGCACAGCCTCTTCGTTGTCGGGGGTGCTCACTGATCGCTCCCGTTCAGGCCTGCCTCCGTCGAAAGATCCCGTTGTGGACAACCTCTGGTGTACTCGAGCGAAGAAGGCATGGCAGGGGATTTGCCTGTTGGGGTAACGCTCGGCGTACAACCGCTGAGCGGCTCGTCCATTACAACCAGCAGCGCCATACGCCAAATGCATGTCAGCCAATTCAGAGTTTGTGTACCGTTCCATCCTACTACCGATCTGCAGACAAGTAACCCGAAGCTTAAGTAGGTACCGCACGTTCAAAAGACGTGTCTGCGCATACAACTACGTCATCTCGCGTTGTCGTCTATGCATTACGTATCTTTTGCATATCGATATGGTACGATATCTTTTGCATAAATCAGCAAAAAGCACCTTATGTAAATTTTATTGCGCGCATTGTGCATGATTGAAACCAGCTATGTTTGTTAAAAAAAACAAACAAACTGCAGTTTTAATAGCTTCTTATGATAAGTAAATTACTCTCTTGTTTTGTTTCTAACTGATCGTAGCGCCCCGTTTCCAGTTAGCGTCCGAAATGTCAACGAATTATGTTTTTTGCCCAAAGCGCCCCCTATCGATGTTTCTTTTTGTACCGTTCAACTGAGTTTCAGAGAGCCCCAGCAAACAGAATCATGAAAATGCATGCCATAAGTCAAGAAATCTGTTTGTTTATCTCCTAGGAGCCTTCGAGTTTCGACCACCCTGTACTTTGACATTTTATTCCGGCTCTTACGCTTTTTGCAGGGCTCTACTTTTGGGTTCAAACTTTAAGTTAGAGTATAAACTTTGGCGAGCATGTGTTAAATTATCAAAATAACGGGCTTAAAGTTGTTGTCTAGCTCTCCAAAGTCTGCAGCGCCCCCTATCCATGTTTTAAGAGATACGCTTATCAAATTGGTACTGAAGAAAGTCTAAACAAACAGAATCATTTCGACGCAACAAGCAAGAAAATCTAACCATTTCCCTAGTTTTTATGACGTTTCGAATTTCGGCACCCAAATTTTCGAAAGCGCCTAGCGCCTTACCATCGCGTCAGGGACCCTACATTCCCTATTCAAAAATGTTCGTCTAGGTGTGCTCTATCGATCCTTAAAGTTTGTCACCGACGAGCTGAATCACCCTGTATATATCCATATATATATCCATATATATCCATATATATATATATATATATATATATATATATATAACCATAATATATAACAAATCGTCATCGATTTCCAATAATTGAAATTAAATTTATAATATAGCAAATTGAAATTAAATTATATATGATCTTTGTCACACTGTAACTCTCCTATTTATGAACAAGATTTGGATGTAACTTCGTGTATACCTAGTGCATACCAATACGAGCCGTTAATTCCCAAATTGGCTCATCCGATCTCAGCAATCTGATCCTTTGTTAATATTAATATTTTGGATTACTTTACTGTGATTTTGATCAAATTTAACAAAATAAATCTATTTAAGTCATTATAATTGCATTCTATTTTACATTACACTACTTCATAAGAAAATAAATATAATTATCTACTATATAAATATCAGTTTTAGCCAATCAGGTTGCTGGGATCGGTTGAGCCAATTTGGGAATTAACGGCTCGTCATACCAATGCCTCGACCGACTTCGTTTGCCTGCTTCATCAGCCATCTTGTTTCAAAATGGCGGCCATTTAAATTATTTTAAAAAATTTTAAATTTGAAATGTGGTACCAAAAAATTGGAAAACGAAAAAGGTTTCTTTCTTATGTGTTTGACCTTGATACAAAGATTCCCGAGCAGTGTTTGTTTCCTCTATATCTTAAAAAAATGGCTGAGTTATAGCACTTTGAATTTCAAGCATGGCTGACATTTTGAAACGACCTGATTTTTGTCACGCGATAACAGGCGTATTTATGAACCGATTTGGATGTACCTTGGTGTATTCATAATACGTACCAATGTCTCGACCGAGTTCGTTTGCCAGCTTCATCCGCCATCTTGTTTCAAGATGGCGGCCATTTTTTTAAATTTAAAATTTAAAATGAGGTAAAAAAAATTGGAAAATGAAAAAGATTTTTTTGTATGTGTTTCACCTTAATACAAAGATTCGAGAAGAGTTTTTGTTTCGTCTATACCTAAACAAATAGCTGAGTTATAGCATTTTGAATTTCTATTGTGGCTGACATTTTGAAACGACCTGATTTTTATCACGCGATAACAGGCGTATTTATGAACCGATTTGGATGTAACTTCGTGTGTACATAGTACATACCAATGTCTCGACCGACTTCGTTGGCCAGCTTCATTCGCCATCTTTTTTAAAAAGGGCTGCCATTTAAAAAAAAAATAATTTTAAATTTTAAATGAATTATAAAAAATTGAAAAACGAAAAAGGTTTCTTTCTTATGTGTTTGACCTTGATACAAAGATTCCGGAGCAGTTTTTGTTTCGTATATATCTTAAAAAATGGTTGAATTAGAGCACTTTGAATTTCTAGCATGGCTGACATTTTGAAACGATCTGATGTTTGTCACGTGATAACACGCGTATTTATTAACATATTTCGATGTAAGAAGGCATGTGGATAGTATATCGTAATGTCTCGACCAAGTTCGCTGGCCAGCTTCATCAGCTATCTTGTTTCAAAATGGAATTCATTAAATTAAAAAAAAAATTATTTAAAGTGAGGTGCAAAAAATTAGATATTGAAAAAGGTTTCTTTCTTATGTATTTGATTACGATATAAAGAATCCGGAGCTTTTTTTGTTTTGTCTTTATCTTAAAAAATGACTCAGATATAGCAGTTTCAATTTCTAATGTGGGTGACATTTTGAAAAATCTGATTTTTTGCCTGCGACAGCACTTGTATATATCAACCGATTCCGATGTGAGTGAGCATGTGCACAGGAATTACTAAGGTCTCGATCAAGTTCACTCGTTAGCCTAATCCACCATGTTGTCTTAAAATTGCAGGAACTTCAAGATATCGCCGAATTTGGCAACCAAATATAAGTTACTTTAAATAAAAGCAGCTTGGATAAAGCTGACTAATTTCGCGAAATTCTCATTCATAATGATTTAGTATTGATAAAAATTAGTATTGAATCCCCTATAATCGGTTTCCAGTAAATTGAGCTTCGTGTGTTTGAATAATATAAGCTTTCTTTTTAAAAATAAGGAATATGAATGCTACCTTTTCCTCCCGGCACTGGCCGGAAGAACTTTTTAATAAATAGCCAAGATACGATTTTTCGTAGCTTTATTTTTTTTCACAAGAAACAAAAGTCGTTTATTACTTTTACATTACGACACTGCTTACAAATTTATTTGATATTATATTATCAAATCACATTTTATTATTAATGTTATGTCAACAAAAAAATTGCATAAAAAATGTTCTTTACTAAAAATGCAATAATTATTTTTTAAATATATATCTATAGAAATTTAAATTTTTCGTCAAGCTATTAATTAGATATTTTTATATAAAATTTAATGCTTCATGCATTCCAATTTTCAAAATAATTTCTCTGCTTCTTATTGTTTTTATTATTATTGAAAAAGACTGTATTAAAAAAATTACACATCCATAATTTTGATCCGACAGACAGCTGTTAAAAGAAAAAAAAACTGCCATGAAATTTTCATTATCCTTTTTGGAACCGATTTTTTTAGGGGGGACGGGTGTGGGGATTAATTTAGATTTAAAAAAATTAAAGTTATCTATCCGAAAGACAAAAATTAAACTTTACTGAAATTTAAAAATTATGTCAGTTACTGAAAACGAACGAATGTAGTAATTTTGTGTACTATTAAAATGACAGTAGATTATAGAATAGTTTTTGAAAACATTTTGAAAACGTTCTATTATAACAGAATTAAAAAGACGTAAAAACTTTTCAGATTTTTTTTAAATCTTAAATTATACATTCAGACAATTCTTACACTGAAGGAATGAAACATGTGTTCTGAATAAAAATCTCACTACAGAAGATCTCACAAAACAGCTTTAAGAGAATTTTTTTTTTCTGTTTTATTACTAAATGCTAAAACATAAATGAAATGACAGTAGCAAATCCAGAGACATACGCTATCATTAATACACACACATAATAACAAAAGTGATTGTAAAGAGAAAACAAAAATAAATGTAAAGGTACCAGAATGTTAAACCCGTGAAAGGGCTAAAATTTAAATATTAATACACTTTTTCTAAGTTGAGGACTTTAATTAATCAACCTTCCAAAACGGATTAAAAAAAATCTGCAGTACGTATAAAAAAAGTCCCGTAGACATATTAAGAATTATGAATAAAATGATTTTAAAGATGTATAGACTGCGAAAAATTTGTTGTGAAAATAATGCATTTGAAATAGATTATGATATGCTTTCTCATTGACGCTTCCCCCTTTAAAAAATTCAATTAAAAAATATATATATATTTATATTAAAGAATAATCATTTCAGAACACTTAAAAAAATTTATGGCACTCTTAATAATTGTTAAAAATGGTATATTTCCAAAAAGATAATTTTAAGTGGATTTTTTCAAATGTAATTTTTGGTGCATCGTGGGCAAGGCAGTTAAAAAACTTTTCAATATTTTTTCCCGATATCTTTCGTTTAGAATTCCGTACTTAAAAAGTAAAAACGGAACCTTTATAAGATCACTCCTGTGTTTGTCTGTTTCCCGACTGCCACAGCCATTTTACTCGTAAACTATTCGTGGAAAGTTCAAATTGGCTGAAGTAATAAAGGCTATTGACACACATATTATAGATTATCAACCATTCACAAATAAATTTAGGAAAAATGTAGAAGGGCTAATTAAGTTACTCGAAAAAGAAATTTTTTACTTTGTATATCGTTGTGGGAAAACTTTCGTAACGCCGAACTCAAAGACACATTTCTTTTTACTTTGGGCATTATATTTTCAGAGATATCGTCGAAAATGTAATGCAAAACTATGCCCCCCCCCCTCCTCACCCAACTCAAAAATACATTTCTTTTTGTTTTAGGTATTATATTTTCAGAAATATCGTCGAAGATGTAAACCAAAAATATGCCTCCCCCCCTCTATTTCCGAATCTACTAAAATTAAAGCTATGAAACAATTAGGGGTAGTAGAAGTTAATTTAAACCTTGCAGAAAAACTATAGCAAATACCCTACGTCACATAGTTTTTTAGAAAATCGCATTTTTCCGCTACACACAAATTTCGATTTACGGGCGTTCAGCAAAGGAGTTTAGGAGCGCTGGGGTATAAATCGCTGAAGAAGTATAAAAGGATTGTTGATAATTATTTTCGAAAAAAATTGTTGGTAATTAGCCGAGATATCAACCCTTAAAGACACGGGATGGTTTGGACATACATAAAGACACGGGCGGCGTACTCTATGCGACATCGGCTTTTAATACCTGGATAAAAAATTTTAATGATATATTTATGTAATGCAATGTCCGGTTACTAATTCATATATTTATTGTACGGAACCCTCTGTACGCGAGTAATACTCGCACTTGGCCGGTTTCTTCTTGTGAAAATATTTTTCTTCTTGGTGTTATATTACTAAAATTTGTGTAAGCAAGATACAGTTTGGTTTTTAAAACATAAAAGTTCTTTAAATAAACATTCTTTTAAAGTTCACAGATGCTCAAGTATAATTACACTGCTGGCCATCCCAAATGCAACACCAAGAAAGACAAAAGATATCAAAGCCAAATTTATTTTAGAGATTGCACATAGTATCAGTGTTAATTGATTCTAAAGACAACCTTCTTTGAAATGAGGTAGACGGGAAAATCAGTAAGAACTGTTACTTCCATGTCTGTCAATAACCGCTGCTACACGACGTGGCATAGAGTGAAAGAGGCTTTGGATGTGTTGTTGGGGAATAGCATCCCACGCTGCCTCCATACGTAGCCAAAGTTCATCTGGTCTGCTCGCGTGTGCGGCATTCCGGGCTAGGCGTTCTCCAACCATTGACCAGACATGCTCGGTGGGTGATAGATCTGGAATTAATGCAGGCCGGGGTAACAATGGAATATGGCGAGCTAAGAAGAAAGCTTGAACATTGCGTGCAACGTGAGGTCGCGCATTGGCCTGTTGAAACGTGGCTGCAGGCAAGCCCTGAAAGTAAGGGATGAGAACAGGCTGCTAAACCTCAGAGATATAGCGCTGGCTGGTAAGTGTACCGTTAATGTGCACTAGGGGTGTGCAGGAGTCGATTCCAATACCACCCAACACCATAACACCGGGTGTAGGACCAGTGTGACGATGCATAATACAGCAGTTGAGCAGCCTCTCCCCACGGTGTCTCCAAACTCTAATTCGACTATCGTGATACTGCAGACAGAAGAGTGATTCGTTCGAAAACACAATTTTATGTCATTTGGATGTCCATCTCTGCCGTTCGGTGCACCATTGTAAACACAAACGCCTTGAGGGGGCAAGGGACCTTAAAATATTTTTTTTTATTTTTTGTAAATTTCACCTTTAAATATTATTCCAGGGTACATTATATGCATTATGGCATGCTTTTATCACAAAAGAAAAAAAAAAATTAGTTTTGAGAACAAAATGGAATTTTACGCGTGCTGATTTACGCAGGTGAAATTTTTTAGAAAAAATTTCAAAATTTTTATTATTTTTTTAAACTTTTAAATTCAAATATATAAAATTCGATGCTCTATTTTATTTATACATATTAACCAAACTTTATAAAAAATATTGGGGATTTTCATTGATATGGAATGCGCAGGGGGCATTTCGAAGATTTCTAAGACGACGCGTAAAATTCTATTTTTTTCTCAAAAATAATTTTTTTTTTTGTGATAAATGCATGCCATAATGTATATAATGTACCCTTGAATAATAATTAGGTGAAATTTACAAAAAAAAAAGTATTTTTAAGGATTCTAAGGTCATTTGTCCCCTTAACGCTTAACGTCTTAACGCCTTAACGCTTTGGTTTAATGTCAAAAGTATGCAAAGCAATGAACGCCTAGCGGACAATCCACTGTATTACAAATGACGTTGAACTGTTCGTTCGGACACCGATTGTTGTGTTAGAGACTGCATTCGTTATGTTATGGTTGCGGATGTGGCAGTGCTTTCCATAGGTCCATGCGCACAATATGCCTGTATTTCCGTTGACTGGTGTGACAAGGCGTTTGCAATCGCTCGTCGGTCTGTCGTTCCCTCTTGCATCCACCGATTTGATATTCTGAAGACTGTTGCTTGGCTACGTTCGATACGATGACCAATTTCTCGGATCTGGACACACAAAAAATCGCACAAGAAAACTATTCACGTTCTTCAAAATGACAATCTTTTTTTTTTCTTTACATACAGGTTGTAAGGGGCGTTGTACTCACCTACGATGTGCGCGATCGCTGAAATCGTAATCATTTGCATATCCTACCGAGGTGTATCTATGGTGTAAATTTCACGCTGTTTGATTGATCCCTTCATGGTGTTACATTTTGGATGGCCAGCAGTGAAGATAACAAAATTTTGTGTAGCATACAGAAATTTCTTTCGCGCAACAGGTTCCAATTTTCTGCTCGAGGAATGTCTAAAAGTTTAAAAGCCCATATGTTAAGCCCATACGTTTCCCCATTATTGTTGATAAAAATACGAAATGAAAGAATACACGTGTGTCTATTACTGCCTTTAAAGATTGTATTATTGTGATGTATACTTTCTTAGATTTAAAATGACAAAAATGGACTCTTTTTTTTTACTTTTCGTTATTTTACGAGTTTTAAGAAGCATGTAAACACACTTTCTGCCAAGTAGATGGCTGTATAATATATATAAGAGGCTGCTTAATATCCTCTGTTTGTTAACTGGAAGAATACCCTTTAATTACCTCCAAGAAGGATTTAAAGGAATCGACTGGGAGCTGAGACTTAATGTCCAATCCACACCTTCCACCAGTGCAACCTGTTAGTACCCTTGGCTTGTGCATGACGAATGAATGCGGATGGGCTTCCTCCAAACCGCTTGGCCAGCGTGGAGGAATTTGGCCAACTCCCCCCTTATTTTGCAATGAATTCAAAAACACAATCACGTCTACGTACCCCTGGTTACGGCAGCAGACAGAAAGACAGGAAAACAGAGGATGCTAATAATCACCGAGCTAGGCTTGGCTGCCATATGTTAATGACTTTGGCTACGTAAAAGCGGATGATCAATATCTTCAGAAAATCGTTTACAGGAACTTGAAGAAGAATTAGAAAGAATCAACTAGAACATCCTAGGATTATGTGAAGTAATAATAAAAGGGGAGGGAAAAAGCTGACTAGCGGAATGTACTATGCTAGAAAGGCGCAGAAGATGGAAAAGCAAGTGGTTTAGGATTTCAGATTCTTAAAAAGTGGAAGAATCACATCGTAGAGTATGATAGTGCATCGGATAGAGTTCCAAACAAGTGTCAAGCAGTTCCAAGATGCAAATTATCCAAGTTTATGCATCAAACGACAAAGAAGATGACCTCAGGTAAGAAGGGGTGAGAAAATCAGAAAAGTAGCTGGAGTTAATTGGATAACCAAGGTACTAAACAGGAAACAATGAAAGGGGGGAGACCTACACACAGCAGTGGGCTGAAAACGGTTGTTGATATTGATACATATAATTTAAACAAATTATTAGTGCAAGAATAAAATATCGTATTTTTGGTAGATTTTTGTTCATTTTAAAGTCCATTGTCCGTCTCTTAAAACTAATAATATTATTTTATTCCGGAAAGAAGTAACTTTTTGTGTAATATACTTTTATAGTTCATTAAAATTTTATTCATATAGTCACGCCGTTCATAGGTAAGTTTCAAAATAATGGCCTATAGGGGATCATGTATTTGGATATTTAGGCTTAACCCATTTTATGTAATGAAATTTAACTATTGTACATTAGAATTCATTAATTAGGGTCTCAGGCAAAAAGCTGTTCCAGATACTATAGTAATTTTTCATAGAGAGTTGTTTACATTTTTTTTTTTTTTTTTTTTTTTTTTTTTTACACGGCTTAATATTACACTCGATGTCATACTTCCGTTAATTATTAATAAAAGCAATGAGTGTATGCCCATTTTTTTAAATAAAACTTACTGCTAAAACGGAAATACTTGCAGACAGATGAACATACAAGCGTTTTTTAAGCGTGCTGGAAAACGATAATAAAAAACCATATAAATCGAATATCTGATATAAAAATGCACGATAGAACTAAAAACGCACGTTCCTACAAGAAAAAAAATT
Organism: Maratus speciosus; assembly: GCA_963932465.1. NCBI lineage: Eukaryota > Metazoa > Arthropoda > Arachnida > Araneae > Salticidae > Maratus > Maratus speciosus. The sequence goes on from OZ010787.1 coordinate 212,538,578, forward strand.
CAAAAGATTTACACGTGCAGACAATCAACATGTCTCATTGTGCTTAATAATATCTCGGCCCTGTTTTACTTGTCAAAATAACTTTGCTTTAAACACTATTTAAGATTACAGATGTCACAGTTTTTGAGAAAATCACATTCATTACTTTATGCATTTATCTATGCATTTTTTTTTTAAATGGCAATCGTAGAAAAATATTATAGAAAATTTTATTAATTTAAACAACAGCAAATATATTTTGCAATAAACTGAATCCCACTTAATGCTTTCAAGTTTGCGCAAAACCTCGTTTTATCTGAAAATATGCTTTCCTTGAGTTTTTTTTTCATGCTTTTATTTAAATTAACTAGTTCATGTTTGTAAGGAAGGAATTCCTTAATTGATTTTTCACTTACTTCATGGCATACTAGAGTTATAGAAGTTACGTTTAGTTAATGTGTTCCTAGTGACAATGCAATATTTTAATAAATTGATTCAAAACTTGATTATCAATTAATACACTAACTTCAGATAAATTTTAATTACATGTTGAAAAAAAAACAACTTTGTGAATATCATAGATAGGATGAGAGATATTCCTCGAGGATAGTTATCTCTGTCGATAGAGCGGTCATAGTTCGAATACCTGTTCGAACAGAATTTTTTATGTTGAAAAATATAAATTTCAGGTCTTTTTTTCACATATAAACAGAATATGACTTGCTCACCGTTAACTTCATTTGTTGATGTTAGATGAAAAGTAATTTATTCTAAAATTAAAATTAAAAACATGCTCTTATTAGTGTACTAAAAAGTAATAAATAAAATAAATAAAAGCCCTTAAAAAAATAATGCTTTGATTGGTGTTCTAAAAAACAGAAATAAAAACATTCGAAGGTGAAAACAAACATCGTAAAATTGTGATGCGCTGATATAAATAATCTAAGTAAATTGCAATTTTAATCACATTCATATAATATAATATAATTAATTAAATGTTTCGGAATTTTCCTTTTTATGGTATTAATTATGGCTTAATAGCCTTCTAATACTTTTATCAGCGCCTCATGCTTTTACAATTTTTGTTTAGACCCTCATATTTTTGGTTAAAAACAAAAACGCTCCTTTGCAATACACCCACAAAAGTGTCCGTGTTTTTACTTGTTTTTATTGATTCTATTTATATTTTAATTTTAACAAACTAAAATATTATCAAATAGCTCCCTGTATTTAACTTTTACCTTTTTTTCAGCAAAATAAGAAGTGTTTGAGTCTTTAGCGCAATTTCTTTTTCGATCTATTTATCTGTCTGCTCATATCTGCTTATGTCACATGAAATTCTTAGTATGTCATCAACATTCAGTATTTGTTCAGAATGGTTTTTTAAAGATTCCTATTGAAAGGACAAAATTGAAATCACGTGAACAGATTTTGAAAATTCAAAAACTGAAAAGGTTTCGTCTAATGCAAATATTTTTGCACTGCGTAATAGAAATATTGCATGAGTAATATTTCAGTGAAATTTCAGTGTATTCTTCAGTAAAGTTCATTAGGTAATTGGGTAATTTATATTACTTATCATCGGTGTGTGATCATCATGCATTTTTGATTAAATAAAAATTTCAATGAACTAAGTATATTCTATCAACCTACAACTTTTCAAATAGTAGATTACTATCTTTATATACCTTCATTAAACATTATCGCTGCTTGAATATCTAATCATATGAATTCTAAAAGTAATAAATTCTTTTGATGTAGTTTATTTGATTTGGTTAATATACAGTTCCATCCATAGAAAGTAATAAACCAGTCAATATTTCCAGGACATTTATAATGCAATTTAATTTCAGGTGTGTTAAGACATGAAAAAATTATTCTCCATATTTGGCAATATTAAGGGCGAGGGTTCTTTAAGTCAAAGTTCTCGATTTTATTTATTCATTTATTTATATTCCTCAAATTTGTTGATTTTAAAGCAGTTTCGTGATATTACAATTCGTTGCAATATTTTTGCTCGTTGAACGTAACGCCGCAGCAGACAGAAAATGGCTTTTACCAACGCCCCCTAGATTAAAAAAAGTCTTGACATGCGTCACGAAAATGTCACACAAAGCAGGCAAAACAAAGAAAAAAATTTGAACAACTTGCATGTTTCTATTTCGTTGACTCGTGGAATTATTAATTATTATTTTCTAATAATAATTAATAATAATAAAAGCGTGTTAAGGCTCTCTCCAATCTAGGAGGCGTTGCTTTTACGCGCAGCTCTATTCTAAAAGTTGATTGCGTCTCGAAACCATGTCGTAAAAAATCATATCAAAAGCATGTCGAAATCATGATTTTCAAACTGAGCGACCATTTTTCTCGAGAACTATTCGGCCAATTTATTTCTTTTTTTTTTAAGAAAAGAAATCGTTTTTGCTGGAGTTTATACCGCTGTACAGTATAATTTTCTTTAATTAATTATTTTTTCGAGCTCTCAAATGTATAAAACATGGCGAAATAATGCCCCCCACCCCCTTCTGTATATAAATGACCACCATTTTGTCAAAAATCAACTTGTTATACATTTACTTAAACCCTAAATATATAAAATCTAGAAAATTTAATGCCCTTTCATAATTTGGTGACCAAAATTGTTTTAGATGCTTGTGAATGGGAAAAAATGGTCGCCCGATCGGAAGTGCACGGCGCGCATCTGCAGGTACTTCTCGTCGCATAAAGTTTATTATTTATTTTTTTATTTTATTTAAAACAAAAATTTAAATATGTGAATGTGGAATAGAAATGTTAATTAAAATAATACAAAGTCCGCAGGTGATATCTCTTTTATTTGTAAACGAAAAAAAAAAAAAAATCGTAAAAATCACGTGAGTTTTAGTACAAAGAAGTAGAATCTCGCCTTACAATTTTGATACCATGAAATGTCATTAAGATATTTACTTTAACACTCTTTCTACCAAAAGGTGTCAAAAGACATCTTTGAGATTTTAACTTAAAGGTATTCTCTAAGTTTAATCATTTCTCCACAATTAATTTTTTGACTTTTCCTACAATAGTTGTTAAATTAATTCAACGATATCATTTCCCGACAGCTCATCCTGGATCTAAAAATGTGCATATGGTATACCTATTTCTACCATGAGGTGTCTTTTGACGCCTTAAGGATTTTATAATTTATGATTTCTAAGGATTTTATAACTTCTAATTTTAAACCATTTTACATATAAATATCAACACCATTTTACAGCATCATATCAATTATAATCAGATTAGATAATTACGATTTCTGTTGTAACGGGAAATACAGGAGTTGCTGAATAACTTTGGTATGCGTTTGTTTTCCGCGATGTTGCATTTTAGGGTAGATCATTGCAGTGACAAGTTCTAAAACAAAATTGAATAACGCGTTTTGTTCTCCAATTCTGGAAGTGAGTTCAATACTTGTGAATTATTGTTTCCAATCGCGTAAAAGCTGTGATATTGAATAACGGAAGAATTTTATTAGACTGCTGTTTTTATGATTACTGTTTTTTTTTTTTTTTTTTTTTTTTTGTTACTGTTTTTGTTACAAAGATTGAGTTTTTATAAATGAGACCGAAAGTTTGTTAAATTAATAATATTAAAATGTTTGATTATATTTCTAATAAAAATAAAAATATGAAGAAGATAATGTTTTTCAATTATTATTCCTGTTGACGCAAAACATGTTTGATTACATTTATGAATACAGTGATCTCTCACTTATATGCGACTTCTGTTATGCGCGTTTTTCACTATGTGCGTTTTCCCCGCGGGCCCGGCCAGCGAAATAGGAAAACAATGCTAACACTTATTCATTTATACGCGAAACCTAAAATGCACCATTCATTTATGCGCGAAATTTTCGTTTCAAGTTTAAGTAAAATCGCCACGCTTTGCTTATCGCAAGAAAGTACCCACCCTGTTCTGTCCCTTGGAATGCATTCACAGGCTTTTAATCCATTGTTAGGATTCGTCCAAGAACGCGTTCTTTTTCGCTTGTGATTGACATCGAGAGGGGAGAACGGGTTACATACGAAAATGTTGACGTCACTAAAAGTCGCAGCCAATCAGTGTGGACGGTAAGCACTGCTCGCGGAACAAGCTTTAGGTTTGCGTTACTACGCCATTCGCATTATGAAGCATTGGAAACTCTGCGGGATTTTTTTCAATTTAATTCCGGAAGCGAAAGAACTTTGAACCTAGATGAACTTAAAAAGACTCTCATCGACAGTTCCAGAAAACAAAAACAAACCTTTATTGAAGACTTCTTTGTAAAGAAAATGTAATTTAACAAAAGTTTGGTACTTATGTGACAACTTTGAATTTTTACATTCTTATTAAATTACACTACATAAAAGGAAATTATGTTCGTATTTATTTATTAGTGTATTAGTAGTGTACTATTAGTATTAGTCATGTTAACTTTTCACGTTTAAGCTTATTCTATGGTTTTACACTTATGCGCGGATCTCACGTGTGATAGAAAATCTCGTTGTCCCCTTTTGTCTCGCATAAGTGAGAGATCACTGTATTTATATTTTTAGATTGATGAATTAAGCTAAAATTTACAACCTGATTAAATAATTTCTAATAAATACGCATCAATGTATTAATAAATATATTGCTCAAATTATTTATATTAACGGATAATTTGAAATCCCAACAGTTTCGATAATTATTTGCATTCAAACGCAAAGGTGTCAAAAGACATCTTTTGGTAAAAATAGGTATACACAAAATCGTGGTAGAAATAGCATTAATAGCAGATTTAAATTTTCAAAAAAAACCCCAATGATTTATAATAAAATAACGATTCATAACACTGTAATTTTACAAAATGGGCTTTAGGACTATCCATAAAATTAGAAAAATAAAATTACGATCCTATAAGTAAAGTGATTTTGCTTTACTTTTTCTTCCTTTAAACGTTATACATTTATTGTATCTGGAGCAATGATCTATTTGCATCTATTCCTGTTCCCCCACTTTTTATTAAAAAATTAATAAAAACGTTTAAATTTTATTTATTGTAGTTTTCATATATTTGGAAAATAGTTGGAATATTAAACTATGCTTTATCAGTGCAAAAGTTTTAAGAAATTGTTAATATTTTTCTTTTTTTCACGTGGTAACACTGGGGCAAAATTGCCGAGCCATACAAATTCCTGAATTAGGTGTAACATAGGAGACATACATGAAGCGAAAAATGGTCTTACAAAGAATGGAGCTCAACCGTTTCGTACAAAATCTTTCTACAAAAGGTTTATTTGAAAGAGCTTCTCGAGAAACACTAGGAGCGCCATGTTTAATTTCAAAAATTCGAGAAAGCAGAAATCCAAGCGATGTTTTCTTTTGTTGTTGTTGTTCTTGACACACTCATAGCCTAAGTTCCTTGTACCCAGTGTTGGGTATGAACGCGCTCATTGAACGGAAACTCACGAACTTAGTTCAATTTCTGTGAACTTTGAGCTGAACTTTTCTCAGTTTTTGATAAACGAACGTGAACTGAACGAAAGCTCAAAAAATCCGCGAGTTTGAACGAAATTTACAACTCAAACTCAATTTTTTTCATAACCTATTTAAAAATGTTCCAGCCATTAAGTTAACGTTTTTCCTATTCAAATGCCATTTAGAGGCCTAAACGGACTTGGGGCGTGTCGAGTGTGATCATCAGTTTTTTTGGGTCTTGCTCTCTCTGGAGGCTCGGGCCGGGTCGAACCGGACTTATTTCTGGGATTGTGCTTTATTGTTCCTGAAAGTCTGCACCGACAGAAATTTTCTGGCTCGGCCACCCCCGCTTGTATGAAAACTATTGCCCCGTCCCAGTCTGACAGGTGCAAAAATCTGTTTAATGAACAACTTACCTTAGGTCAACAATTTTTTCCGAAAAAAAATATATTTTTAAATTACCATCATTCTACAATTAAAATTATCTTTAAAGAATAGTAGTACATATACATTTCTAGGGGGGGGGGGGGAAATACAATTCTGAAAAACCTGTTTTAAGAATCTGTGTATTGCGAAATCCTGCTTTAAACGGAAAAAATTCTTGATCGGTGGATCTGGATCTTCTAAATGGATATAATAATCCGTTTGAAAATAAATAATACACTTGCAAGAGACGACTGACCTAGTAAAAAAGGAACTTTTTTTCCCTCTCCTATGTGTTCCCGTCTTAGAAGGTTTTTCGAGATAGAATTTTTCAGATTTTTAAGTCTCCAAGCCGTGTAACTGGATTAATGATATTGATAATAATTCAGATATTTACATACTAATAGAGATCCATTAAAAAATCAATAGAGCTTACAATAAGATATATAGAAAGAAATGTAGTAGAAACATTGAGGATTTGGAACGGATTTTGGATCGGAGGTTCCTGTACATGCAGCCTATGGTAGAGGTCTGCACGGGCCGAAATTTCAATGCTCGGGCCCGTCCCGATCCATAGAAGAAAAATTCGGCCCGGCCGGCATAAAAATTAAAAGTTCGGCCCGAGCCCGGCCTGGCCCGTACAAAAAATACTGGCCCGTCCCGTAGAGAAAAAATTATTGGCCCGACCTCGCCATGTATAACAGGTAAAAGTTTGGACCGGAAAAACGTCAAAATCTCTTGGCCCGAGCACGGTCCGGCCCGAATGAATTGCTACAGAACATTGATTTTTACGTCGATTTGGTTAAAAATTTGTCTCGTACGAGGAGTTCTGACAAAAATACTTATATTTGATTCTTATTGTCATGCTTCCAGTTTCATTTTTATAAAAGTTATTGCGATATATTTTTTTTATGAATCGCTATTTGTTATATGTAAATGTTTCAGTTATTATTAATATAGTTAATCCATATTCCATGTATAGGAGACTTACACTGTTAAAAATTTTGCAGCATTCTGGCAGGTCATTCGACCGTTTTTTGAAAAAACGGTTTCATAACCATAATTTAACTATATTCTGACCATAAAATGGCCCATAATATGGTCAGAATAGTATTAAATTAACGGTTGTGTAACCGTTTTCGGAAAAAACGGTCAAATGACCTGCCAGAATGCTGCAAATTTTTAACAGTGTAGAAATCTAAAAAAGGCTATACAGTAAAATCTTCTAAGACCGAATTGCATAGTAAAGAGAAAAATACGTTATAGACAAGCTACCATCTTAACCCTTTCAGGGGCAGAGGAATTTTGTTCGTAAAATGATGAAATAATTGACTGACACCAGAATATTCAAACGAACTTCTTACTAAATAACAAAACGCTATTTTGCACTTTAACTACAAAAGCAACATTTTATTAAAATATTCTTGGTACCAGTAGTCAGTTTTGTAATTAAAATTAGGTGGCTAGACCCTCTAGCCACCGCCCTTGAAAGGGTTAACAGGTGTAAATATATTATATCTTCTTTTCTCGTGTATTAGTACATCCATTTTGTATGGATCAACATATTTTTCACGTTAAGAGAGGATTCTGTCATAGGCAGGTTCTTTTTTTCACACGATTTACTATGTTTTAATTTAACTACATTTTAATAACCCTAGAAATGTACTATTCTTTATAAAGAATGATATTAAATGTTTAATTGTTGAATAATGGCGATTTAAAAATGTATGCATTTTTTGCAAAATTTTTTGGGCCAGGCTAAATTTTACTGATTTTTAATGGACCAGGCCACGCCGAGACGATGACGATGAGATTTTCATGAAGACTATAAGTAAGACAATGATGACTATAAGTAATTGGTGAATTTCTTAGTATGTCCATTTTATAAGTTTGGAAAAAAAGAAAACAAAAAAGTCTACGGCTTATTTGAAGTATCATTTGAGATAAAACGCTGCTAGTCTTGCTAGTGTCGCTGCTAGTTCATTTATCTAATCGTATATCGGTAAACTACTAGGGTATGAATAAAAAAATCTTTCTATTGATGAAAGGTGGTTTTCTTCGAGCCTTGGATTTTCTCGCGTAAATACGGATTAGGTTCCCTTAGAAAGACCCCACGGAGGGCACTCCCTCCCCTTCGGTCCCATACCCCTCGTGTAGATAATTGGCCGTCATAAACAACAACTATTGATGAAAGTTGTTGAAAAGACAGAGGACGGCCGATTCTGGGAAACGAGAATAGTGGGTACGCTTTCAATCAATTTGTCAATTGTTGGGAAGTATCTTCCCTCTTCTTTCAAATCAAAAGCAGTAACCTTTTTCAAGCCTATTTCGCCTAAATTACAGAGATTTTTTATTCGGTAGAAAAATGCTATGAGCTTTGAATTTAGGGATGAATCACAAATACTTAAATATACAACGATTTAATTATTTTTAATTATTTGACATTTCTAGCATCAATGTGTTGTACGTATAACGCGATGACAATTGATTAATGAAAGGTTTTACTTCATAGGCATTCTCTATACGTGTAAACTGATTTTTCCATTAAAAAAGGTTTTTCACATTTAAAATTGACACAGGCATTTTAAAAAAAATCACGCATCATATATAAGATAAATTTTCAACAAATGGGAAATTATACATTATGATTTAATAAATTTTGAATTATTTTTAAAAGATATATAGACGGCATTCGATTAAGCTTTTTCCCCTTTTTTGGGAGGGGGGGGGATTACCATAATTTGTGAAATATCGAAAAGTTATTTTTGTGAAATATATTACAATGTTATGAAAAATAGCAATTTGAAACGAAAGATGTAATCCACTTACTCAAATATAAAAATTGAACAAAACAAACATTAATTTCTTTAATTTCATCTGATAAAGTTCTTCTATTTAATAAAAGTGTTTTGTTTGCAAAACTTATTTTTTAAAGACTAACATAATAAATATCATTTATGAAGTGTACTATTTCATTAAGGCTGTTCTTAACTGCTCTGCGCAACAAGCGCAAAACGTTTTGACACATTTACAAATTCCTTTTTTAACGGAAAGGTATAAAATTGGAAAGCCCGGCCATGGAGCGATTTGGAATTGAACTGTTTTTCCATTTTTTCATCAATCAATTATCTATTGAATTATAAGCGATTTTGATCACGTGACAAACACGTTTTTCGCCTGCTCTTGAGGGCTTTTTCTTCCTTCGCGCGGAAATTCGGTTCAAAACGCCCACTTTGACACTATTTTCTGAAAGATCTATTGCATTTGCAAAAAAAACGGCAAAAACAGCTCAATTACATAGTTTCTGAACAACAACACCACCTAGTTTCATGCATTTTCGAACAAAAATAAATTAAAACTTATGTCAGATAGTTGCCCTTTTGGATTTGAGAACACACTTAATGAAGTGTATCATTAATGAAGTATAGGATTTAAAAAAAGTGTTCTGAGCTGTGGTATTTATTTTTTATATGCATCTGATTATATATAAATATTACTTTTACCATTAATATCGTTAATATACATTCTATGGTTTGGATATTTGAAAATATTAAAACTTCTATGCAAGAAAATGTTTGGAATTGCATAGGAAAGAAGAAAAATCCGGTGTGGGGTGGTTTCCCTATGAGCAAGTTCATCATCTGTTTAAAATGAATTACATTCTTTTCACAAGTACTGTTATTCTTCTTGACATAGATCAACATTTGTTTTTTTTTGTTTGTTTTGTTTGTTTGTTTTTTTTTTGGGGGGGGGGGGGGGGCGTTAAACACGGGATTGCGTCATAGGCAGATTCTTTTTCTCGGGTTTTACTGTAATTTAATTTTATTGCGTAGAAATGCATCTACCATCTACCCATCTTAAAGAATATTAATAATAATAAAAAAAAATGTATGAATTTTAATTGTGGAATAATAGCGATATAAAAATGCGTGCATTTAAATTTTTTAAAAATTGGGCCGGGCCAAATTTTACTGATATTTTTACTAGATAGGCCAGAGTAGTGCTGGTCCAATGATTTTCAAATGAACTAGGTTGGAACGGGGACTGAAAACTTTTGCTAGCTCAGACCTCAAGAAAAATGCACTCAAGCCCTTGCTTGGGTCGGAATATAAATCCAGTCCCGGTCCCGGCCCATCTCGTTCCGAACCTCTAGAAAAAAGTAATCCCCAAACCAAGCTCGGACCGATTTTTAGGAAGAAAAATTGGGCCGGGCTTATGTAGACCCTTACATCGAATAACCAAAAGATTAGTTCACAAAATTTTGTAAAGTTGGACAAAAAAAATTCTTTAAAAAAAAAAATCTAAAAAAAAAACGAGTTTTTAGTGAACTTCGCTCACTTTCATAGATGAGTTTGAGTTGAACGAATTCGTTCCAAAAATTTTGAATTTGAACGTGAACTTGACTCATTTTTGAGAAATTGGGTTTGAGTTTGAATTAGTTCGTTTATTTTGCGAGCGTACCCAACACTGCTTGTACCTTTCTATCAAGTTTGGAAATTATTGTTATTTGAAATCGAACTTCGTACATCTTATAAAACACTACTGTGTGAAGTGTAATATTAATAATTGAAGAGCTGAGAGGATGAACATGTTATGTTACATTTTCTAAATTTTTTTTTATCTTTTGGATGAAAGTGTTATGAGGTATCCTATCACATGGTGAAGCTAAAATACTAAGATTCTATTTAGTCTTGAAGATTTAAGACATTATTCATTAATATTTAATATTTTAATATTTAATAATGTCAATAATATTATTAATTTTTAATATATGAAAGTTAAATATGAATAAGTTTTTCTGGGAGAGTTTAGCACCATACCTGTTAATATTTTAAACACATGGTATCAAACAGAAAATAAATCATTAAAATTTACCGCAAAAACTTTCACTTCAAATTTCTTTAAATGTAATTTTTGTTACTTAACATGTTCTTCCACTTAGCTCTTCAATTGTAATATGCTATAAGTGAATAATAGTAATAATAGTAAATAATAATAATAATATGTGAGGTTAAAACATTTTTTGGTGTATTCCCATAACTGGAAACTGCTACGAGTTTTGCGCACCACTATATTTTAAAAATAATCTTCTCCTTATTTAATCTCAGGATTCTTGGATTAAATTAAAGGAAAATTTCTATTAGAAATTACAGGTGCCAAAGCATCGTAGCAGTTGGCAGCTATGTATTCCTCCGTTTCATAGTTCCAAAAATTTCATTAACCTCGATTTATTTACACAAATTTTCATACGGGTAAATAAAAGACCATAGTTTTCAAGATCAACTCAAGATTCCAAATGAATCGATTCTTGGATCTACTTGAAAAGATTTCAATATGCAAATTTATTGTCTTTTTACTTACTTAAAACTGATGTATACTGAATGTGCCAGAACTCCACGTATAAACTTTGAGGGCCAAATTTGCGTATAAGAAACTAGGTTCGTAATCATTTACTCAGCCAAAAATACAGGGCGTTTCATTCCTTTCCAGATGGATTTTCGTTTGCAGCTTTAAAAAAAAAAGATATTTAAAGAAATGTTCAACATACTTAACTTCCTTTGTGTGAATCACGGTGACATTAAGAAAATAACTAGAAGAACACAGTAATTCAATTAGTGACACCGTAGGTAATGCGAATTAAATTTCGAAACATGACATGTCCGAAACATGTGTCGCTGTTTGGATGCGGATGAGGTCACTATAACGGCTTTCCCGTTATATATTCATTTGTCCTCCTCTCCCCTCAAAAATCAACTTTTAACCTTACTGGTTCATTATAAATTGTCGTTATTCTTCCTCATTCCCCCTAGGGCTGATGTCTTAAACTGATGCCATCACACTTGTTACTTAACAAGAATAAGGGCTACACCCATTCATAGGCATGCTATAGGCATCCCGTTCTTTTGTAGTCCTGTGCGGTGTGCACGAAAACAAATTTTCTACCTATTTTTTTTATTTTTATATTACTTCATTTAACTTTTATTTACAGACATACATATGTCTTTTATTTTCTATTTCATTTTAAAGTAGTATCTGCGTCTTTTGTTGCTTGCATTTATATTATATTTTTTTTATTTTGAGAAGATATTATAACAAGATACTAAAAAAATGTACTTCTCTTATTTCGGTCATGAAAAATGCTGGTACCAGCCTCTTAATCAAATACTAAAAAGCTATTTAAAAAGGATCCTGTTAAATACAAAAAATATTATTTGCTCTCTCTTTGTGACTGTTTGGGACTACTGAATACCAAGAAAAGAATTAAAAAAGGCGCCATTTATCATGACCTGAAAAGTTTTGCTTTATGCAAACATTTAAAGAATTGCAAGCACAGAGTTAATTTATATATATATATATATATATATATATATATGGAGACTTATTTTTGTATTATGTTATATCTGTTTTAAATACTTACATGTATGGGGTAGACAAAGTAATCTTCAAATTAAAAAAAAAAAACTGTTCTACAAGTTTCACAGTTTTTTTTTTTTCTGGTGGTAATGGGTGATATATATAACGGCTTTCCCGTTATATATTCATTTATCCTCCTCTCCCCTCAAAAATCAACTTTTAACCTTACTGGTTCATTATAAATTGTCGTTATTCTTCCTCCCCCCTTTCAAATAAAATATTTAGTTTAAATTTGACATTTTATACTTAATTTCATATGGCTTTAGTCTTTCTCTCCCCCCCCCCCCTCCTCTCAATACTGTAGGTTTCGCTTTTTACTTTTTAAAGTTAGTTTCAAATGCAGGCATCATTCATCTCAGTCCTCTTTCCCTTTCACACGGATAGAAATATATCTTAACCGCAGTAATATTCCGTTGAGATAAAATAAAAGAATAAAATACAAGTGAATGTTTTTCGCATAGCAGCCGACAATATGTAATGCATATTTTCTCAGCCTCCTGGCTTGCATTAATAATCAATTCTCACCCTTCTGTTTGTCGGATAAAAGCCATATGCCCCTTGCTGACTAATTTCAGCTGTCAGTAAATCTATAACGTGCATGTAATATCACGTGTTAGCTCTTTCTTTAAGCCACTCTCCCTTACCGCAAAATTTTATTTCTTGTAAACCTAAGAGCCCGCCAGGGCATAGTTTTTAACTCAATGTAAAACTTCTTGATTGTTTTATCTACCCAATTTGTTTTCGCCAAATATCTTACATGTGGTATCTAATGTTCGCCAATCTGTAAGTATGTGTAACAAAATCTTACTCACTTTTGCTCCTGAACTCGAGCTATGTAGTCTGCAAATTAAGCGCCGTTGTGGGCGTCTGCCATTGGGCAGTTATTGAAACTCTCCCCGTTCCTCTGTACTTTTCACGGCCCTCCTTTAAAAGTTCTTTACAATAAAATGCTTAAGTCTCTTAAAGTATTATGTTGGAGTTTCTTTTTGTTCTTTTAAGAACCTGGGTATACGAAAACACTATCACAGTCACTTCCACCACTTCTCGTAATATCATTTCATTTTACACAAAGGAAGGTATGCCTGCTTCAAATTGTGTTAAAAATGTATCAGTGGACCCGTGCTAGGATTTTGCACTGCAGTCTAATATTTTTTAGCAATATATAATATTTTTTAGATGCAGGTTAAAAATTCTAATGTAAAATTAAGGGTAAAAATATCTCCAAACAATATTAGTCGAGTCAGAATATCATCTCATTTATTCCATCAAAGTTATAGTAAAAACTGATTGAAGATAGCAAAAGTCACGCGCGAGTAAAAAAATTAAGAATCGTACACTCTCAAAAATAATTTACTTAAAAATGATACTATGTACTCGTATTTTTTAAGTACAATTGCTTCAAAAAGGAGCATTAATCTACTTAAAAATGAAAATTTCTTTGTACTCGATTTTTTTAAGTACAATTAATTCAGAAACGAGTACATGATATTTTGAAGTTGTGTATACTTATACTTGATTTATAAATGTATGCAGAAATGAATACATATATTTTGTATTTTAAAGTCTTAATGTTTAAATCCTACGTGCTCAAAAATAGGAGTTTTCTGATGAACCCTTTTCTTATACCGTATTGACAGTAGGGATTTCCAAGCTTTTATTAAAGATATGTCTATCTTTGTTATAATTTTTAATTTATAATGCACACTTTTCAAATTTATTTACAATTTCATTAGAAATGTTAAAGAAGAAAATTTAGTTTATTAGAAATTAGAATATTTAAGAAAGGGAAAATTCATCTCTGCTGTTACCGATCTTCCGTCGCTGATTGATAAAAGGTGTCATTTGGACATACCTGGTAACAGCTCTTATAGCGCAGTCAGTACAGTACTGATCTCGCACCTAGAGGACTCGGGTTCAAATGACGGGACGGCTCATACACAAAATTTCAAGAATTAAAATAGTAAATTCGTTGTTCTTCACTCCAGAAATTGTAGTTCTTCGCAATTAAAAATGGTGATTTGTCGGTTATCTGTAGTTTCGCTTTTTTTTTTTCTTATAGTGTATGTGTGTTTCTATACATACTTATTTTCGAGTCCCTGTATATACTCAAAAAATGAGTACATGAGTTTCTCAAATTTAAGAGTTAAGTACTCGGAGCTATTTTAAGATCGGGAAGTGCTCAATAATTAGTACAATTTACTTATTTTTAAGAATAGTGTTTTAACAGTGTATTTTAACAGCGTTAAAGAATAACGTCTTCCACTTCAAAACATAGTACAAAGAAACATAAATTCAATACTTATAAAATTCAATTTCATCTAATATAGTAAAGTATGCTTTTTAAGCTACACGTGAAATACCACTGCTTGGTTGGATCGATGGTGTCGTTTCTTCTAAACATTTGAATTTGAATTTTGTTTTTTAATCATAAATATAAAATAAACTCGCGTGTTGACATCCACACATTATCTTTTTTGTATTATTTTTTAAAATCATTCCTGAGCATGATATAATGCAGTATTTTATTTTTGTGGCAACATTGGTTTGAGAAAGACCTTTCATTTCAGTTATGAAACAATGCTAATTTTTAATTAACTGCAACTTTTATTAAAAAAACATCTTTTAACGAAATGAGAGTGTACTATATCTTATTTAAAAAACAGAAAACCAACATTCAAAAATACACAAATAGTACGTGAAAAGCAGCAAACAGCTGTTTCGAATCTACTAGCGAAATTCTTCTTCAATGCAAGATAGAGCAAGACACAGCGTGCTAGAAAAAGCAAGACTGAGCAATATGACAGAGACGGTCTTATTATGGCTTATATACGGTAGTCCGACCAGTAAGTGAACAGCCCCCAGCGAATGAACATTTTTTATATATTTTAATAGAATAAAGTTTGAAAACATCCCCACTAGATGGGGATACAACATTGCCTTAGTTCTTTTCAATAGGAAGCTATTGCATTCCTGTTTGGTTACTCAAGTCACATTACTTTACTTTGAGAACATATTGTATTTTTCATGTCTGAGAAACACATTGTTTCTATGCTGAAATAATAAGGTAAGTGCAATGTCATTTCATATGTTTGATAAGAATGTACTGTTTTTATTTGCATTATGCACGAATTTTATTGCACATACATTAAATATATATATTATAGCCATATCTCTAATAGTTTTGACCATTGTAGAATATGTACAATTTGAGAATAGGGATGTTTAATAACTGGTTAGGCAAATGGTAAAAATCCAATGAATGAACAGCTGGAATTCACTGGAAGGAATACATTAGGTTACTTTTCCTGGTGAATGAACAGTTTTGGGCTTTATGTTTTTGTGGCTTCTTTTATACCTATAGTTTGAATTAAGGGATTTTTCAACAATGGTAACAAATGAAAAGTTAACAGATATAAAAACTTAACAAAAGAAATTATATACACACATTTTTAAAGGTAATAATTATTGATGAAATTCAAATCTCACTTTTCCTATGTTTTTAGATGATTGATAGAAATATTCTTACTAATGGCCAAGAAGATTCATCAAAGAGGAAATTTGGGAGTTTAAAGTACTCTACAGAGGACCTTGAAAATGTTGTACACGCAATTACGGTCAGGTGAGCTCAGTTTGAAGAAGGCATCTCTTCATTTTAATATCCCCAAAACAACGTTGTCTGTGAAACTGCGAGGGAAAGCAATTGAAAGTAAGTGTATGAGACATTCTCTGTGTTGTCCTTTGAAGAAGAAAAACTCCTTGAGCATTGGATAGTTGGAAAAGGAAATGTGGATTTACAATGCATAAGGATGTAGTAAAAGGTGATGTTTACAATGTCATGAAACAAACAGAAAGGAAAATCTATTTATAGACAAACATCCAGGGGAGAAATAGATGACCCTTTTTAAAAAATAGCATCCAATGTTGGAAACATGAAGTAAGCACCATGACAATATGGCGACAACAGGTCCACATGCGGTGGAATTGGAAGTGGCCTGCATTAAAGTATAAGATCAGATATTTTAAGAATAATGTGAAAAGGCACATTAAAAACATCTGAACTTATTTCTGCAACATCCACCCGTTCATCTGGAGTTATTACGGAAATAGTATATAATATATAACAGATATACAGGGCCATTGATTTCAGCAAATATAATTAGTTTTTTTTCTTGTTTTAAATCTGCAATTTAAAAATTAAAAGTGAAATTTTTTCAGGCTAATTAATTATTGCTCTGGTATTAAAAAAAACGTAGTTCAGTAAAAACATGTTATAAGATATTTGTACAAGTTATAACTTAAATAAAGAACTACGAAATATAAGTATTTTTAAATTGCTGCCTGTTCATTCAATGGAAAATTTTGCATTCATTCACTGGTATCAACTGTTCATTTGCTTGGTTTTTGTATTGATTTCTATTAAGATATCTCTAGCATCCCAAGCAAGTAAAATATAAAATTACTTTTGATATTTTTTAAAAATTTGTAAAACAACAAAAGTAGGGAAAGAACGGGCGTTCTACGGCTGCAAGCAGGAGCAAGGAGCAAGGCTCCTGCGTGCTGAATATCATACTAGAGTATGATGTGGGAAAGAGAGACTCCTGCGTGATGTCTCCTGCGTGTTGTGATGGCGTCTTAGAGTAGTAGGGTAAAATTTTTGGGAGGGGCTTAATTTTTGAGGGGGCTTATTGTTGATTATCATACTAGAGTACGGTGTAGGAAAGAGTGAATCCTGCGTGTTGAGATGGTATGTTAGAGTAGGTGGGTCCCCCCCTTCTCCCCATGAAAAATTAGATTTTTTTTTTTTTAATGGAGTCGCCCTCTTTCGATCAGAATATTATTTAGTTGTAAGTTTTAATTGTATGTGATTCAAACCCGTATTTGCAAAATAGTTTCTTTGATTCATGATTTGTCATTAAATTTTATGAGAGTGGCTAATTTTTTTTTTTGCGGGGGGGGGGGGGCTTAATTTTATTTCTTTTAAGTAGAGTAGGATTGGAAATATCATACTATAACACATGGGGTTAGCTATTTTCGAGAGAAAGTATGAAGGGCTAAACTTTTAGTGGGGCTAAATATTTCAGGGGGCTTATTTTTAGGGGGATTATTTTTTTTAAGTAGACAATCGGTTTTGAAACCAAAGTATGGAAACTGTTAGACGATCGCTTACCACCCTCCCCCTGTCTCCCTGCCCCCCCCCCTCCCCTGAAAAATTACAATTTTTTTTTCTTTTGAAAGAGAAAATTTTTACGTGTTGTAACATATATTATTTTTCCTTTGTTTTGAACTTTAACAAAAATAGTAGGTTACATTTATCATGATTTAACTGGACTTGTATTATTAGATAAGGGTTCTTTTTTTTTTTTTTTTTTAATTTAATTTGTATTACAAATGAAAGGTTTTAATGAACAACTCTGTTTTTGGAAAAAACTTTAGAGAATTTTCGAAAAAAGGAGAAATGTTATGCTTTGCATTATTGAAAAAAGGTTCTGTTCTCGAAGCTGGTAGACGGGAGGTGCTGGGTTCAATCCCAATCGCGCCCGTCGGCCTAATCGTTCGGAGTTTTCGTGGTTTTCATCGAGCCGTGGATCTTCCATGCGTTAATACGGATTAGGTTCCCTTAGAAAGACCCCCACGAAGGGCACTCCCCCAGGGCCTATATCCCTCGTGTAGATAATTGGCCGTCAAAAATCAACCCAACCCAACCCGCATTATTGAAGAAACAGTAAAAAAATTAGCAGCCTCATCTAGTTTTAAAGAGTCATCTAAGTCATTTGATGAAGACCTGATTGCAGTGAAAAGGATTAAACACAGTTTAATTTTGTATCGTCCTGTATACATTGGGTTTGTCATATTTAAACTGTTTTCCTTACGGGTTTCGAACCTCCCAAACTTCCCATTATTCGAATTTCTTCAAAGAGAATATAGATGGAAACTTTAAAAAATTTCATTTAGAACTTAAGATTGCTAATTATTATCCTCTTGCTGCAAGTTCATTCATCTCTTTACCTAATAGCATGGTTTCGAACCACCAATCCTCCCATTATTAGATTATTTCTTTAACCATTGGACTGGGTGGCCCCCACTGTTTTTTCACTTGAATTTGCTTTCTTTCAGTTTTTAACGTCTTCTTTTTAAAAATCAGTGGGTTAATGATTTTACGCTAGAAGAAGATTTAACAAAGTGTTGCCATCGAAATTAGAAAAAATGAGAAATAAACATTATATATATTTTTTTAAATAACATGTACTGCGAGAAATTATTCAAATTTCAGATGAATAGGTTTTGCTAATATTTATTCATTTTAGTATCTATTTCAACATTGGGGAAACTATTAACATAGTGTTGCCACTGTATTATGTACTGAACGAAATTAAAGACTGATGCCACTGAATTTAGAGAAATAAACATTAAATTTTTATATATTATGTACTTTGAGAAATTAACTCAATTTCTTAGATTTAATAATGCCTACTTCAATCTCGGAAAAGTATAATTTTAACGAAAAAAGATAATTTATAAACTGGATTTTAGGAAAGTAATGAAAATTTAACATAATGATATTTTTTCAATCAGGATTTTCTCGAGCAGTTAATGAATTGTTTATTATAACTCATCCAGAATGTTTCTTTTTTAGTTATACTGTAAAAAAACTTGTGGATTTTAGTTAAAAAATATTCGCCTTTGGATGGATTCGAACCATCAACCTATTCATTAACGGTGAATTGCGCTTACCAATTGCGCCACAAAGGTATTAAAATGATACACAATTAAACCAAAACAGATTATTCCCCAGCTTTTAAAAACTAACCAGTTCTTCGATTTTCAAATATTTGTGCTCATATCAATTTGTTTGTTTGTTGTTTTGTTCATACAGAAACAGGATGTACTGCTTCTAATCTAGATGTAATGATTAACCGTATTTCCGCACTATGTGAAAAACAAGTTAATGGTTCTTTATTCCATTGCATTAGAAAAAGAAATTTTCTTAATGGGTCACTATTTTAATTAACTAACAATTAAGAAATGAATCAGATTTTTTTTAATACTCGCATTTTAATAGGATTCACAATAAAGTTAATCATTTAATGATAAAAACATGTTAATTCAAAAAGAAATGAATTTATAAAATGATTCATTTTGTACACTTGCTTATTTTTATTAAATAAACACAATAGTTTATGTATTAAATGGTTATCACGTGATCTTCTTTTTCTGATGCGCCACCTACATTGTTGGATTTCATTTCATGTCATTATTCTGATTTATCCCGATTTGATTAGTTGTCCTGTATTTTTTCTCATCGCAAAGATAAAAGAGTTTTTTCCTCCCTCCATTTTTTAAATGAATATGGATGTTAGTAACGATACACAATCGACTGCTGTTGACAATTCGGATAAGACGAGTGAACAGGAGATAAGAGATGAGCCCGTTTCGATTAGTAAAAGTATTCCTGCTTCATCAGAACAGTTAAAATTGCCTTATATTTGTGGAAAATGTAAAGCAGAATTTTACGAGAAACATGAGTTTTTAAAACATATGAACATTCATTTAGAAAAAAAAATTTTATGTGCGACGTATGCGGAATGTTCTTTTTTCGTAAGATTTCTTTAATGGAACATATGATAATTCATAGCATGACATCTACCATGTACCAATGTGAATCATGTGGTAAATGTTTTTCGAGAAAGAGTGTGTTAATCAGACACACAAAGTTTCATTTAGAAAAAAAGCCTTTGAGTTATGACAAGTGTAAGAAATCATTCGTTCAACAATGTGATTTGCGAAAGCATTTGTTAATTCACATTAAAGACGGAAATTTTCATAAATGTGAACAATGCGAAGAAACGTTTTCGAGAAAGATGGACTTAAGGAATCGTCTTAAAATTCACATCATCCCAAAAAAGTGAACTTTCCAAGCAGTTCAAATGTGATGATTGTGACTAAGTTTTTTCTGTTAAATTCGACTTAGTTGAACACAGAAAAATTCATATTTCACCCACCCAACTCAAATTGGAACAGCATAATGGATTGATTAAGCAATTAGAAGAATTAACACTTCAATTAAGAACTTTACAAAATGAAATATCTTTATCAAATATTGAATTTTCACTGATTTGAAATAGACATATATTTTCATTATATATGCAATCATTTTTGTAACTAACGAAAAATAAAATTTTTCTCAATTGAAAAAACTTGTATGTTTTCATTTTATCATGATGTCTTACTATTTTATTGATTCCATTACAAATTAGCGTGATTTTTTTTTCTAAGTGAATGAAACTAATAATATTTTGGAAATACAATTTTTTATTTTTAAGTTTTCTTCATTTAACTCTATTAATTTGAAACCAATGCAAAATTGAAGTATATTTTAATAAAGTTAAAATAATAAAGTTATAATAATAATAATAAAGTTTTAGTAATAATAATGAGTAGCATTACTAATAATTGTAATTGAATTTAATCATCTGCTAATTAATTAAATCAACTATCATCATTTTTGGGGGATATAATAAATGAAATATTTATCCACTCATTATTTTATTCAATTTCATATGAGTATGACTACATCATAATAAAATCTATTTTAATCAATCAACTTCTACTACTTTTGTTCAGTGATATTAGAAAATGATGTTATTTCTATCATTTTCATATGAGTATAATTGCATCATAATAAAACTATTTTTTATCAATCAACTTTTGAATAGAGGGACTATATAATGCTGTAATTTAAATTATTATTATCTTTATTACATATATTTTTTAAAAGTTTAATTAACAAATAATTAATTTAATTAATTTGGGTATAATTATATTTTTAGTATAATTATCATTTGATTATATTTATCCTATTTATTTTAATCCGTTTCATATAAGTTTAATTATCCACACACTAATTATTTTAAACAATTTCATGAGAAAAAAAATTATTTTTTGTAATGAACTTGCGTTTCATTTTCCGTGTGTTGCCATTCACAAGTTTGAAAAAAAAATAACTATCATGATGAAATATTCATATTAGCATTAATCATGCTTTTCGGTTTAATCATCAATTTGAAAAATTTACTTGATACCGATTTTTAACTGAAACCGTCACTGATTTGAATTCCTATGCATATAGTTATTCACTATTTATTTTAATCAATTTCATTTGAGTCTAATTAATTTAATTAATTTGAGTATTATTATCATTTGACTATATTTATCCACTCATTATTTTAATCCATTTCATATAAGTATAATTATACTTCCACTATATATTTTAATTAACTTCATGTGAATAAAATGATTATTTGTATTGAACTTGTGATTCACTCATCGCGTGTTAACATTCTCAATTTTGAAAAATATCTAACATGATGAAATATTCATACTAGCAATAGTCATGCTTTTCGACTCAGTCGACAATTTGAAAATTTAGTCGGTCTCGATTTCTTAATTAATGTGATCGTTTCTAACTGAAACCGTCATTGATTTGAACTTATGTTAATAATCGTTTGAAATCATGTCAATCAGTTTACTGTTGCTTTTTGATCAGACTACACCACATACTGTTTGCTATTTAAAATGGCTTGTGAATTAAATATGCTGAAAATATCTCCCATAGAAATGAATTGCGTAGCAAAGTATCAACGTTCAGAATCATCATCTTTGTATACTGATATGAAGGAATTACATCCCTCAAGTTTAGAATTTTGTAATTCAAACGAGAACAGTTCAACATTACTCCCAAACAAGGATTTACATGCTACAGAACCAATGTTCGATATGGATTCGACGACCCCAATATTCACTCAAAATGATGACGACACAACTTTTATTCTGAGTTTTTTGGACACTATTTTTAATGACCTAGATTATTATATATACTATATATATATATATATATATATATATATATATATATATATATATATATACCTCTAGTATACATAATTACAAATTATTATAGATAACATAATATATAATCAACCTTAGATTATATAAATGATAAAATATTCTTTTTCGCTTTCATAAGAAAATTATTGCTATAAAATAATAGACAGTTAAATAAAACTTCTTAATAAGAATTTCGATTACTTCATCTAATTAAAAGTAAAAGATCTTTCAACTAAACATACTAAAAGATTATGATTTTATTTGGTAAAAAAAGTTTGCAGTATAAAAAGGTAGGTTTTAAAATTAGTTTAGATCTTTCCAATATCAAATGTATAAAGAAAATATATAGTTCTTTTATAATATGAAGGAATATAGAAAGTAAAACTTAACGAACTAACACATTTGAAGACTGAATTGGAAATGGCAAACATGCTATCGGTTTATCAGATGTTAGAGGAAGTCACGTGATGATATAAATATCCGGTTTGTTATGTGCAGTGAGCATTTCATCTCTAGGAGCGAGCCATGCCAAGTTCCGTTTTAAGTCAGTGCTATTTGTAAGTAGCTATTATTCTATTACTTGAATATAAATGAGTTTGTATTGAAAATGTATATGTAAAAATTAGAGTTTGAAGAAATAAGGTAGTTAAGGAGAAACAAAAGTTTCGTTAAAAAAATAATTTTATAACTTATAATTAATTTTAGACTAAAAAGATGATTATTTTTAAGTCAACCATAGTATACAATTAGCCATATATGACACATAGTATGTGATATATAACTATCTATTTTGTTATACATACACATTATGTGATATATACTATGTGATATGTACTATGTTAACATCAATGACTCATATTTCCCAACTTGTATACAACTGAAAACTAATAACATATATATATATATATATATATATATTCTTTTTTGAATTGTAAAACTAATATATATATATATTAGAAAACTTAATTGATTTTTTGTAAAACTTTTAAAATATTTTTTAGAAAACTGAATTGATTTTTTTGTAAAACTTATAAAATATTTTTTAGAAAACTTAATTGATTTTTTTTTTTTTTTTTTTTTTTTTTTTTTTTTTGTAAAACCTATAAAATATTTTTTAGAAAACTTAATTGAATTTTTTTTTTTTTTTTTTTTTTTTTTTGTAAAACTTGTAAAATATTTTTTAGAAAACTTTCTTTTTTAATTGAAAAAATAATAAAACATTTTTCTATACTTGTAAATAATTTTGAACTAGAAAGACCTTTGTTCTTATATGAAACATAGTATATACTATATTACATAGTATACAATATATTACATTGTGAACATACTGCATATTTATATGTAGTATGTAAGCATGTTAAAAAAAATATACAATGAATTGAACAAACAAAAAAATGTAACTAATGAATACTTTTAAAAACATTTATAATTTTATTTCTTAAATTGTAAAACGTAAAAAATAAGAACTTTAATTTTTTTTTTATATATATATAATTTTTTTAAACTGATAAAATATTTTTGTAATTTTTAGAAAACTTATTTTAAATTGAAAACTAGTAAATTTTTTTTTTCTAACTTGTAAATATAATTCAACTAATAAATATTTGTTCTTACATAGTATATTTTTCTAACTTGTAAATAATTTTGAACTATTAAAGTAATTGTTCTTACATAAAACATAGTATATACTACATATCTATATGTAGTATGCAAACATAAAAGCATTAATAAAAAAAATTACAGTGAATAGTTTAATTTAGAAAAAATTAATGAATTAACTTTTTTATTTCTGAAATCGTAAAATTTAAAATTTAATTTTAACTTGGATTGAAAAAAATTTATTTCAAAATATAATTTTAACTTGAAGTGAAATTTTTTTTTTTTTTTAAATTGTAAAACTCGAAAAATATACTTCCACTAGATTTGAAATTTATTTCAAAATGTATTTTTAACTCGTAAATATTTTTTTAAATAATTTTATTAAAGTTGCAAAAGTAGAAAACATTTATTTTCATTATTAAAAAATTAATACGTTGGAATTCATTTTAAATTCAAAAATAAAAACCTGTACATATACATTTTAATTAGGTAATTGTTAATTTCTTTTTTCCAATATAGTTTGTCATAATTAAAAGATAGACTAAATGAGTAAACATATACATTTAACAAACAACAACAACAAAATTTATTATTTAAACAATACATTTCGTATAGTTTCTACATTGATGTTACATAAAAAGTTTTTACTAACACATCCAGCTCCGTTTAAAAACACAGAAACAACATAGTCTAAATTCACTAATATTAATACCATGTCTCCTAGCTGATTAAACTTTTCGCAATTATTAAATGTGAAACATGTATGAAGACACATACTTTCATGACCGGAGATATATCCTACGCACTCATAAATTTGGTTTAAAATAGTCAGTACCTTGTTCTCAATACAATTGATGAGCTTTGAAAATAAAGCAGATTCATTTTCAGTGGTTACGTCACCTAGTGTACATTTTTGCTTAATTAAGCGTGGTACATACTTTGTATACATGTGTTGCAAAAGCTTCTTGTTAAAATGATAAACTTTATCTTTCAAATTTTCTAACTGGCAATCGTTTAAGTCAAAATGTGAAAAATTCTTCAAGTTTTTAATTCGCATAGTGCATTATTGTGATTCATTACCAACACAGTATTATCAGCAATAAATGATGAGGATTTATAGTTCAAATTAAAAGCAAAAAGTTTCAATTGAAATTTATACCACCTATTAATGTCTATCAAAAGTCTATTTTTCGTCATCATTTCTTCATTACTAATCACATTACGTTTAAACTCCCCGATATACACATAAAAGCGTTTGATGTGATGTTTTAAAATTAAATAAACACAATCACTCAACTTGATTTCAATCACATTAAAATTGCGAGGTTTGCTTTTGGGAATGTCTTTCATAAGAGGATATTGTGCTGTATTCAAAACAGCATTTGTTGGTTCTTGTGATGATGAAATTGATGTAGTTGGGGAAATGAGGGATTCCAAATTTTTAAAATCTAGGTCATTAAAAATAGCGTCCAAAAAACTCAGAGTAGAAGTTGTGTCGTCATCATTTTGAGTGAACATTGGGGTCGTCGAATCCATATCGAACATGGGTTCTGCAGCATGTAAATCCTTGTTTGGGAGTAATGTTGAACAGTTCTCGTTTGAATTACAAAATTCTAAACTTGAGAGATGTAATTCCTTCATATCAGTATCCAAAGATGATGATTCTAAACGTTGATACGTTGCTACGCAATTCTTTTCTATGGGAGATCTTTTCAGCAAATTTAATTCACAAGCCATTTTAAATAGCAAACAGTATGTGGTGTAGTCTGATCAAAAGTCAACAGTAAACTGATTGAGATGATTTCAAACGATTATTAACATAAGTTCAAATCAATGACGGTTTCAGTTAGAAACGATCACATTAATTAAGAAACAGAGACCGGCTAAATTTTCAAATTGTATTAATTTTCAAATTATTTCAAAAAATTATTTCAAAATTAATTAATCAATTATTTTAAATTAATTAATCAATTATTTCAAAAATTATTTCAAATTATTTTCAAATTCAATATTATATTTTCAAATTGTATTGAAATTAATTAAAGTATATAGTGGAAGTATAATTATACTTATATGAAATGGATTAAAATAATGAGTGGATAAATATAGTCAAATGATAATTATACTCAAATTAATTAAATTAATTAGACTCAAATGAAATTGATTAAAATAAATAGTGAATAACTATATGCATAGGAATTCAAATCAGTGACGGTTTCAGTTAAAAATCGGTATCAAGTAAATTTTTCAAATTGATGATTAAACCGAAAAGCATGATTAATGCTAATATGAATATTTCATCATGATAGTTATTTTTTTTTTCAAACTTGTGAATGGCAACACACGGAAAATGAAACGCAAGTTCATTACAAAAAATAATTTTTTTTTTCTCATGAAATTGTTTAAAATAATTAGTGTGTGGATAATTAAACTTATATGAAACGGATTAAAATAATGAGTGGATAAATATAATAAAATGATAATTATACTAAAATGATAATCATACCCAAATTAATTAAATTAATTATTTGTTAATTAAACTTAAAAAAATATGTAATAAAGATAACAATAATTTAAATTACAGCATATTTAGTCCCTCTAATCAAATGTTGATTAATAAAAAATAGTTTTATTATGATGCAATTATACTCATATGAAAATAATAGAAATAATATCCTTTTCTAATATCACTAAACAAAAGTAGTAGAAGTTGATTGATTAACCTTCCGTCGGGCGCGCCGTTGTAAAAAGTACAACATTCGCTTTCTTTTTTCTTTAAAAACAAATTCATGCGGTACACGGCGCTAATAACCATTTGTATTCGTCTATTGGATCTCCCTTTCCAACCTCCTGAAAGCTTTTTGCATTTCAGATTTCGCAATTAGCTGCACCTGTCATTTAATTTGTGAACATCTGCGGTGTTGTACTTTATGCAACGCGCGACTGCTTGTGAAATTCTCTCTCAGTAGAATCTTACTCGGTGAAATTCTTTCTAAGTTGTTTTATTGAGATTTGAGCTAAAATACTGTCTAAACGAAAACGGTATTTTAAAGCTCACAAAGAAGTGGTGGATTATCTAACGAAAATTTTGAATGAAGACAGTGATAGTGATGATATTGATATTGAACAAGATCTGCAATTTCCTGAATGTGACGAAGATTTCAGTGATGAAAATTTAGAAGAGGAAAATCATAGTAGTGATTCTGAAATAAATGCATCAGGTGATGAGATTGCAGAAAATGATAATGAAGAAAATTGTTATACGGGTAAAGATAAAGTCACAAAATGGAAAAAAGAACAAATCGTATACGAAAAAGGAACTGCTTCTGAAATCGACACTTTTCTAAAATTGATTGATCTGAACATGATTGATGAAATAATTGATTGTACTAATAAATATATAGAAAGAATAGAAGCTAAGTATAATCAGAAACGTGATTGTAAACAGACGACTAGAAGTGAGTTTATGGCTTTGATGGGACTGCTTTATTTTATAGGCAATATGAAACGCCAACATGCAAATGTTCAGCAGCTCTGGGCTGCCGATGGCACTGGAATACAAATACTGAGAGCAGCTATGAGTTACAAGCGATTTTTGTTTTTACTTCGCTGTATTCGTTTTGATGATATAGATACTAGATCTGAAAGGAGGAAATCAGATAAACTAGCTGCCATCCGTTCCATTTGGGATTCATTTGTTCAAAATTGTTTGAAATCTTATAATACAAGCGAATTTATAACAATTGATGAGACGTTACATCCTTTTAGAGAACGTTGCTCTTGGATTCAATACATCCCTAGCAAACCTGCTAAGTATGGCATAACAATATTTGCATTATGTGATGCTAAAACATTTTGCTGCAGCAACATGGAAATTTACGTCGGTAAACAGCCTCCTGGAGTTTTCGCTGTAGAGAACAGACCATTAGACATTGTCAAACGTTTAGTAACGCCTATCAAAAACTCTAATAAAAACCTTACAACCGATAACTGGTACTCTAGCTTCCCACTAGTTGGTTACTTATTAGAGAAGATAATCACATTCATTGGTACAGTAAAGAAAAATAAAAAAGAAATTCCTTCAGAATTTTTACCAGGAAGACATAGAGTTGTGGGTACTTCCATCTTTGGTTTTCAGAAAAATAAAACACTCGTTTCATATGTACCAAAAAAGAACAAAGCAGTGGTATTAGTATCTAGCCTTCATGATAAAGCCGAAATTGATGAATAGAGTGGAAAACCAGAAATAATTCTTGATTACAATATGACTAAAGGAGGTGTTGACACCTGCGATAAAATGTGTGCGGCTTATTCTGTATCTCGAATAATAAGAAGGTGGCCTCTTGTCGTATTTTATACTATGCTGAACATTGCAGGGATAAACTCACGTGTATTATTTCTACTGAATAATGTTGATGAAGAGCCAAGCCGAAGAATTACTTTTTTGAGAACACTTTCAAAATCCCTTATGAAATAGCATCTCATATCCAGAGCTCAAATTCCGTCTTTACCTCGAGATGTGTCAGTTTTCCTTGATATATATCGTTCAACAGAAAATTTGGAAGAGAAACTTCAATTAAGTTTTTCTCTCACGAAAGAGAGGTTCGTGTTACATGTGCGACCGAAAAAAAAATTCCTCCTCCACAATGGAGTGCAACAAATGCGTAGGGTTTATCTGTAAACAGCGTTCAAAAAAACAAATTCTATGCCTGCCATGTGAAGCGAATAGTATAGATGAAATATATGACTGATTATGTAAGTCTGAAATTACTTAATTATTGTTTAGTAACTCGTTATTAGTTTTTATACTTTGTAGTATTAAATAGATTTTTTATATATTTAAACTTCTGCTTTAATATATTATAACAAAATAAATCTAAGGGTATTGCGGAATACTCTCATAAATTGTGATCAGAGATAACTTATATGATATTTGTAAATTAAATTATATGTTAAAATTAAAATAAAGCAGCAATAATTGAATGTTTTTCTCCTGTTGTACAATTTACAAAGCGCGCCCGCTCATGCAATGAATATGTGCGCGCCCGGCGAAAGGTTAAAATAGATTTTATTATGACGTAGTCATACTCATGTGAAACTGAATAACATAATGAGTGGATAAATATTTCATTTATTACATCCCCCAAAATTGATGATAAATGATTAAATTAATTAGTAGATGATTAAATTCAATTACAATTATTAGTAATGCTACTCATTATTATTACTAAAACTATATTATTATTATTATAACTTTATTATTTTAACTTTTTTTTTTTTGGGGGGGGGGGGGTGATGTGAATTCTAAGATGATTCCTTAAGTCCATCTTTCTCGAAAACGTTTCTTCGCATTGTTCACATTTATGAAAATTTCCGTCTTTAATGTGAATTAACAAATGCTTTCGCAAATCACATTGTTGAACGAATGTTTTCTTACACTTGTCATAACTCAAAGGCTTTTTTCTAAATGAAACTGAAAAAGATTTACCACATGATTCACATTGGTACATGGTAGATGTCGTGCGATGAATTATCATATGTTCCATTGAAGAACTCTTTCGAAAAAATAACATTCCACATACGTTGCACATAAAAAGTTTTTTTAAAAAATGAATGTTCATATGTTTTAAAAACTCGTGTTTCTCGTAAAATTCTGCTTTACATTTTCCACAAATATAAGGCAATTTTAACTGTTCTGATGAAGCAGGAATACTTTTACTAATCGAAACGGGCTCATCTCTTATCTCCTGTTCACTCATCTTATCCGGATTGTCGACAGTAGTCGATTGTTTATCATTAATAACATCCATATTCATTTAAAGAAAGGAGGGAGGAAAAAACTCTTTTAACTTTGCGATGACAAAACATACAGGCCGTGTAATCAAATCGGTATAAAACACAATAATGACATGAAATGAAATCCAACAATGTAGGTGGCGCATTAGAAAAAGAAGATCACGTGATAACTATTTAATACATAAACTGTTGTGTTTTAATAAAAATAAGCAAGTGTACAAAATGAATCATTTTATAAATTGATTTCTTTTTGAATTAACCTGTTTTTATCATTCAATGATTAACTTTATTTTGAAACCTACTAAAATGCGAGTATTAAAAAAAATCTGATTCATTTCTTAATTGTTAGTTAATTAAAATAGTGACCCATTAAGAAAATTTCTTTTTCTAATGCAATGGAATCACACAAATAGATATGAGCACAAATCTTTGAAAATCGAAGAACTCGTTAGTTTTTAAAAGCTGGGGAATAATCTGTTTTGGTTTAGTTGTGCATCATTTTAATGCCTTTGTGGCGCAATTCTTAAGCGCAATTCACCGTTAACGAGTAGGTTGACGGTTCGAATCCATCCAAAGGCGAATATTTTTTAACTAAAATCCACAAGTTTTGTTATAGTATAAGTAAAGAAGAAACATTCTGGGTGAGTGATAATAAAAAATTCATTAATTGCTCGAGAAAATCCTGACTGAAAAAATATCATTATGCTAAAATTTCATTACTTTTCTAAAATCCAGTTTATAAATTATCTTTTTTCGTTAAAATTATAAGACTTCCCCGAGGTTGAAGTAGGCATTATTAAATCTAAGAAATTGATTTAATTTCTCGAAGTACATAATATATAAAAATTTAATGTTTATTTCTCTAAATTCAGTGGCAACAGTCTTTAATTTCGTTCAGTACATAATACAGTGGCAACTCTATGCTAATAGTTTGCCCAATGTTGAAATAGATACTAAAATGAATACTTAAATGAATGTTAGCAAAACCTATCCATCTGAAATTTAAATAATTTTTCGAAGTACATGTTATTTAAAAAATATATATAATGTTTATCTCTCATTTTTTCTAAATTCAATGGCAACACTTTGTTAAATCTTCTTCTAGCGTAAAATCGTTAACCCACTGATTTTTAAAAAGAAGACGTTAAAAAACCGAAAGAAAGCAAATTCAAATGAAAAAACAGTGGGGGACCCCCAGTCCAATGGTTAAAGAAATAATCTAATAATGGAAGGATTGGTGGTTCGAAACCATGCAATTAGGTAAAGAGATGAATGAACTTGCAACAATAGGATAATAATTAGCAATCTTAAGTTCTAAATGAAATTTTTTAAAGTTTCCATCTAGATTCTCTTTAAAGAAATTCGAATTATGGGAAGTTTGGGAGGTTCGAAACCCGTAAGGAAAACAGTTCAATTATGACAAACCCAATGTATACAGGACGATACAAAACTAAACTGTGTTTAATATTTGCCACTGCAATCAAGTCTTCATCAAATGACTTAAAACTAGATGAGTCTGCTAATTATTTTACTGTTTTTTCAATAATGCAAAGCATAACATTTCTCCTTTTTTCGAAGATTCTCTAAAGTTTTTTCCAAAAACAGAGTTGTTCATTAAAATCTTTCATTAAGAATACAAATTAAATTTAAAAAAGAACACTCATCTAATAATGCAAGTCCAGTTAAATCATTATAAAAGTAACCTACTATTTTTGATAAAGTTCAAAACAAAGGAAAAATAAAATATGTTACAACACGTGAAAATTTTCTCTTTCAAAAGAAAAAAAAATTCTAATTTTTTAAGGGGGGGGGGAGACATGGGGAGGGGGATAAGCGATCGTCTAACAGTTTCCCTACTTTGGTTTCAAAAACGATTGTCTACTTAAAAAAAGCCCCCCCCTCAAATATTTAGCCCACTAAAAGTTTAGCCCTTCATACTTTCTCTCGAAAATAGCTAACCCCTTGTGTTATAGTATGATATTTCCAATCCTACTCTACTTAAAAAAAAAAAATAAATAAGCCCCTCCAAAAATTTAACCCCTCTCAAAAAGTGTAATAACAAATCATCAAGCCAAGAAACTATTTTGCAAACGCGGGTTCGAATCACATACAATTAAAATTTAGAACTAAATAATATTCTCATCGAAAGAGGGCGACACCATTAAAAAATCTAATTTTTTAGGGGTGGGACCCACCTACTCTAACATACCATCTCAACACGCAGGAGTCACCATCTCAACACGCAGGATTCACTCTTTCCTACACCGTATTCTAGTATGATAATCAACAATAAGCCCCCTCAAAAATTATGCCCCCCCTAAACATTTTACCCTTCTACTCTAATACGCGATCACAACACGCAGGAGATATCACGGAGGAGTCACTCGTTCCCACATCGTACTCTAGTATGATATTCATCACGCAGGAGCCTTGCTCCTGAGAAGGTAGCAACGCCCGTAGAACGCCCGTTCTTTCCCTACTAACAAATGTATTTGCACTGTCGAACACCCAAAGGTACTGTTTATAAATATAATGAATCATTTTCTTTTCAAATGTGCTTAAGTGTTCATCTACTGGTCGGACTACACTACCCGATACGGTAACGAATGCGCCAAAAACAACCAATGAGACAGAAGCACATGAAACGATTGAGTGGACAAGTAGCGATATCTACCGGAGAATGAGAGAAAAAGCAACCAAGAAGGGGGGGGGGTAAATTAATGCTTTCCAAATACTTGGAAAATCAGGAGTACTAGATAAGTCAATGACTAAAGAGTGATAATTTTTAATGATGTGGTAAGCTTCCCAAAAATCAATATCAAGGTTAGAAGAACATTTCTGGATAATGATGGCAGAGGAAAAATTGAACCTATGTTGAAAAGACCAACAATGTTGAGCAATAGAAGAACGTTTCAGCTCCTGATTTTTAACATAATCTTCATGATCTTTTAAACGAAATCGAAGTGCACGTTTAGTCTGCACAATATAAGACTGACCACACTGACAAGAGATTTGGTAAATACCCCAGTTATCTAGGCGATAAATGGGGTGTTTAAGATTTGAAAAAGAGATTTTATTAACAGGAGAAAAAGTAACATTAAAATCAAACCTTCTTAAGATTTTAGCAACTTGCTGACTGATTTTAGGGGAAAATGGCAACACAACTGAGGTATTCGAGTTGGAATTAGAATGCTTTTCAGAATGGACGGGTTCGTCAATTTCTTATAAATAGAATCTATAATATTAGAGGTATAACCACGATCAACAGCAATAGCTTTGAGGTAATTAAGTTCAGCACTGAGTAAATGAGGAGTGGAACAAATATTTATATCCCAAAATACAAAAATATTAAAAGCATCGAATTTGTGGTTAGGAAGATGAGAAGAATATCTGTGAGGTGGGAGACGGACAGCAAAATGTTTACGAAAGTCGGTAGCCTGAAAACCATTATCAGAACGAATAACAAGTACATCCAAGAAAGAAAGACAGTTATTGATCTCAATTTCAGAGGTAAATTGGATGCAGGGATCAATGGAATTCATAAAAGAGAGAATATGATTAATATTCGAATTCATTTCAGCCAGGACATAAACATCATCAACATAACGAACTTAGAATGGAAATTTTAAAATTTCAAAAAGTTTGACCTCAAAATAGTGCATATAAATATCGCATGAAATTGGTCTAAGAGGACCCATAGCCAAACCGTCAATCATACGAAAGAAATTTCCATTAAAAACAAAAGTATTTTGCGACAAACAAGCCCGGGTGAGAAGGATAAGCTCCTCAATTTCAAAATAAGAGAAATGTAATTCACAAAGCCTTTTCTTGAGGCAATCTAAAGGCCCCTCAACCGGAAAGTTAGAAAACAATGATTTAACTTCAAAGAAAACCATCATGTGTCCCTGTGGCTTAAAATTATGAAGATTTTTAACAAAATCAAAAGGATTCGTAACAGTGAAACAGTTACCGCTCAAAAGTGGAGAAAAGCAGAAACTAAATATTTGGCAAGCTTATAAGAAGCTGTACCAATACTAGAGACAATAGGTCTAAAAGGAATGTCAGGTTTATGGACCTTAGGTTAAGCATAAAACATGACACAATACGCAATAGAAGGAATAAGAGACTTCTTAAAGTTAACAGAAATAATGGGAGAAAACTTGATTACAGACATAATAGAGTTAATTTCACTAGTGGAAGAGTCTTTGCGGTCCCTTTTATGTCCACATAGGGACCATCGTTAATTAATTTATGGGATTTTTCCAAATATGAAGATTTGTCGAGAACAATCTGACCACCTTTGTCAGCCTTGGTAATGATTAAGCTTGGATCAGAACGCAAATTTTTCAGAAATTTATAACAGGATTTTTAAGATTGGGCTTATAAATATTAGAATTGAAATCAACAGTATTGGCAATGAGATGCCTGATGGACTCTTTTTAAGAAGAAGATAGAGCGCTATGTTTAAAGGCCCTTTCAACAGGAGCAATTAGATTAGGTAAAGAAGGAATAGCAGAGACAAAGAAGTTGTTATTCCATTTGAGAGCATCGAGCTGATTGTCACTTAAAAAACACTAGAAAGATTTACAACAACATTTTGGTTAACAACAGGCAAATTGCTGGAGTTATTAACGACAGAACTTTTAATAAGTGTATTAAATTTCTTCTTTAAAACTGAACAATGAACAGAAGAAGCTAAATACCTCCCCACACACACACACTTTTTGGTTTCTTCACTCTCGTTCTCCGGTAGATGTCGCTACTTGTCCACTCAGTCGTTTCATCTGCTTCTATCTGATTGGTTGTTTTTGGAGCAATCGCTACCCATGTCGGGTATATAAGCCGGCGCGTCTCTGTTATATAGCTCAGCCTTGATTTTTCTAGCACGCTGTGTCTTGCTCTATCTTGCACTGAAGAAGAATCTCGCTAGTAGATTCGAAACATCTGTTTGCTGTTTTTCACGTACTATTTGTGCGTTTTTGAACGTTGGTTTTCTGCTTTTTAATATTCCTGCACAAAGGCTTTAATTGCTATTTTAATATACCTTATTTATTGTTGTGCGTTTTGCAAATGCTTAGAAAAAGGGAATTTTGGCAACAGAAATAATCTATATGATCAATATTTTTAAAGATATGAACATAAACCCGAGTTTAATTTGGGTGGAGGCGTACCGCAGACTTGTCGGAATAAATAGATTGCGACCCTAGTTACCTATATAAAAAAATTATTTGTATTTGCGTGTAGTAGTTCATATAATAACGAGCTATAGCAATTCCAATATTTGTCAAAAGCATTTTATATCAATTTTTTCACATTTTTAAAATATAAAGTGTAATTAGTGAAGATTTAAAAGTTTATTTGTCTATTTATTATTAAAAAAAGATAATCTGAAACAATTTTAATAAATATTATTTTAATAAACTATTTCTCTGCTGATAACATTTATGAAAGCAAAAATGTGTCTACTAGACAATTTGTGTATAATTAGAACAAATTTTCTAAGCAGGAAAAATTTTCTTTTGTTTCCAAATGTATTATAACAATCTCAAAAATTTAAATAAATAAAGTAAAGTAACCTTCCCTACTTTTAAAATAATACTTGCATAATATATAATTCTTATGTTAATAGATTTTATTTTTCATTTATTATAGCATTTTATTTTTAAGAATTGTTGATTTGATTCACTAGAGGTTAGATTTTGAAATAAAACACGTTCATTGAAAATAATACTAAATTCTTTAGAGGAAATGGTGGTGAGAAGAAACCACTTTTCAGTAGTAGCCTGTCTGTCATATTGCATATCAAGCAGGACGGTCGTTCTGCCAAGCCAATCTGAAAAAAAATGCTAACCTCGCCAAACAAACAAACGCCAAGAATAAAACGAAAGACACCGTAACTGCTTATTATACTGAAGACAAATTCTCCATGTTAAATCGATCAAATTGCCAGCGTAAAATTTCCCATATCAAAAGAACCAATCATCGCAGAAAAATAAAACCAAAACCAGAAGGACCTAATGGAAAAGATCTTCAATTTGAGACCAAATGCATCCTCATAAATTAATTATAAATAGATATATAGATTTTTTAAAATAACGTCGAGATACTGAAAATGACAGACTTATTTTCTTCGTTACACCTTATGCTTCAATCGAGGTAGAGACTTAAATAATGGACATAAAGAAGTAAGGATTGCATTTTTGGACAGATATTTACTCAATCTACGTGCTTTTGTAAAATTCAGCTTTAGAAACACAAATTTTCTATTCTTAATTAGCGAAAAACTGTTAATTAATTCTAAAATTTATAAATTATGCCAAACAGCGAGAATCCAGCCAAACCATTTTAGAAGTCATATACTATTCTTTTATATTATCCTTTTGTATTCATTTCATCGAAGAAAACTATGGCCGAGATCCAGATAGATTTTTCGCTGTTAGCGAAATGAGTTTGACCAATCAGAAGTCAGAATGTTTAAGAATTTTTGCTGTTTCTGGATCCCGGCCTATGTCATAAAAGTTTTGAGTCATTTTCTTAGTGTCATGGATGAAGTGCATTGTTTACAGAAATCTAGGCTGGGATCCAGATAGATTTTTCGCGGTTAGCGAAACGAGATTCACCAACCAATAGACTGCATTGCTGCAAGCAGCGAAAAGTTCGCAAAAGTGCAAGCTTCGGATTGATGAATCTCGTTTCGCTAACAGCGAAAAATCTATCTAGATTGCGGCCAATTATGTTGAACACAATTTTGCATTTCCACATCAAGGAAGGGTATTGATGTCATAACAACAGTGCATATTCGAAACTATTTAAGGCATTGATTCTGAACTCGTTTGCTATACATTTCAATATTAAAGAAGTTGTTGTTTCATTAGTTTTAGCACTTTTCTCTATTTCTCACTCTAAAACACAAATATCGAAATTTAATCAACAGCGCTCAGAAACAATAGCGCCTAGAATATATAGTGTTGAAATCGGCTAACCCTGTAATACTTAAAAAAGCGCTAAAATATTGTATCCCTTAAATGTGCAATGATAATGCTACAATATGCAGATCGCAGCGACATCTGCAGGATATTTTCTACAACTGCAAGAAATTGCTAGTCTATACAATGTAATACGAAAATCCCGCAGATGTCGCTGCGATCGACACTTGAAGTTTTAGCAGTATCGTCGCACATTTAAGGGATACAAATTTTTAGAACTGTTTGGATAGCATATTTCCACACTAGGTATTCTAGACGCTGTATCAGAAAACACAACATAACAGAGAGACTTTATACATAAGAGTGGTGATATATGCACAGGAAGCATGCTCATTTCAAGTTTTTGTCGAAAGTACGGCAATCCGCTTTCTTGAATAGAGGATATTCAATATGCGTTATGATCACATGGCCAAGGCAAGAACGTCTAGAATAAAGAAGGGAAGGCTCCGTCTACGTAATGTAAATCCCCGCTAGCCAATGAAACAGTTCATGGGAGAAAGCAGTAGTACACTGTTAAAAATATCGTGAAAAATTACCTCTGCTTTTAAAGGCTATCTGTATTCTGACCAATGAGAACGCTTCATAGGCGTTTATGTAGCGTTCTCATTTGTCGGAAAATAGAGAATCTTTAAGAACAGAGGTAATCTTTCACGATATTTTTAACAGTGTAGTTTCCTGTTTCCCTTCTTATCAGTTAGAAATTCTTTGGGTAAATTACCGGTACCACGTGACTTTATCAGCATCGAACCCATATTTGGAATATCCTCCATTAGAAGATACGCGCATGGATGATCTCCATTAGACAAGGGAAATAATTCAACATGCATTAGCCTGACGATAATGGCATGCTCGCAAAGAACTTTAACGATTTGTTTTCATCCCTTTTACCAATAAACATTTATTGGCCATATGTCGCTACTTCGTTATAGAGACACACCTGTTCCTAATTAGATACCGGCCTTAATGTATCAAAATATGGAGTTTGCTTTTTAGTTATTTAAGCCATGAGGTATTCGCTACGGCTTTTGCCGGCATGACCTCAAATGATCACAAAAATGGCGTTATTTCCTTGGGACAACCACAAATTCAACCTTCCTCCACGAGGAAAAAAGGCAGAACCCGGAGTTTGCTTTCTGTACTATTCCTGAGCTCAGTTATAGCGTCTAGAAATATAGGTCGGGATCCAGGTACATTTTTGCAAACAGTGAAAAGTTAGCAAAAATTCTGGCTTCTGATTGGTCAATCTCGTTACGATAACAGAGAAAAATCGACCTAGATCACGGTCATAGTGTTGAAACCGGCTATTCCTGTAATGCTTTAAAAAGTGCTAAAAATTGAATCCCATAAATATTGAAAAATACTGAATGACAAATGTCGATAGGAGCTACATTTTCTAGATCTTCTCTGAGCGAAACGTTTTCTTTTTAAATAGTTACGTTGGAATTACCATATGTCGCTGTAATCGACATTCGTCGTTCAGTCTCGTTCAACATTTATGGGATACAATTTTTTAGCACATTTTTAATAAGCCGATTTTTAAACTATATCTTCTAGAAACTATAGCTCCGTTATAGCGTCTAGATTATATGCTGTAGAAATCGACTATCCCAGCGATACTTAAAAAAGCGCGGAAGTATTGAGCCCGTTAAATGTACAACGATGTCGAATTTCAAACAGTCATTTGCATCGACATCTGCAGGATACTTTTTAAAGAAGAAAGAGATATGTGTAATGCACCGCTACAGCGTCTAGAATACATAATGTGGAAATTTGCTATCTAAGAACCGCTAAAAAGTGTATCCCTTAAATGTGCACTGACGCTGAAATCCAGGGAGATGATCGCAGCGACATCTGCGATATATTTTCAAATTTCAAAGTAAACATCGTATTATTACAGCGGGTTTGATGCTAAGCACATAGGTCAGATTTGTGTTAATAAAACGTAAAAAAAATGTTACAGCGTCTAGACCAAATTGTCTTGGAGTTTTGGGAAATATCCTGCAGATATCGCTGTGATCGACTAATTGAATTTCCACAATATATATTCTAGACGCTGTAGCACCGCGGTAGCCTGTCTTTTTCGTTTGCCTCGAAGTAGATATAGATGACGTCATTTGAAGCTGTTCCTAAAGTGTGGCCAGCTCATCACGTCACACGGAGTTGATTATCTGTACACGGCAATGGACACAAAAAAAATCGGCGCACCGCTTTATACTAATCATCGTTTAAAGATGATCCAACTCCGTGTGACTTTTAAACGTCGTGAACTGGCCTATTATGTCATTGGTCACGCTAACACCCTCCCCCTTGCGTTTGCCATATATAGCGGCATCTTGCACTGGAGACTGCTAAATGGGCTGCTATCGGTCAAAATCAAGAAAGAAAAGGGCAGAAGAGGGGGAAAGAACTCGTTTTTTTAATGTAGTTTTTCACACGGGAAGATTGACATGTCTGTTCCTCTCCTTACATAGCTTCATGATGGTGAAATAAACCAACGCCCCCTAGATATTTGAGAAAGTCTTGACACGCGTCACGAAAACATCACACAAAGCAAAGGAACAAAATCATTCATTGGCTCGTGGATATGGACGAGCCAATGAATGATTTTTCTTCTTTGTTTTGCCTGCTTTGTGTGATATTTTCCTGACGCGTGTCAAGGCTTTCTGTAATATTTAAAGGGCGTTGAATAGGCCAGGATCAAGATAGAATTTACGCTATTAGCGAGATGAGATTGATCAATCAGAAGCCTGCATTTTTGAAAAGTTTTTTTATGTTTGCAATAAACACCGAAAAGCCTGCAAGGATGGAGGCTACTGATTGGTCAATCTAATATTTTACTAACAGAGAAAAATTTATCTGGATCCCGGACATTAACTTTGGTTGGTTAAGACGATTTTGAATAAAATCAAATCAGAAAGCCAATGTTTTTTAACTTTTCTGGTTATTTTAATCGAAATCTTCCACGTCTATTACTAAAAACTGAGTTACTGTACCTTGGACAAAAACTTGAAT
This sequence comes from Maratus speciosus, assembly GCA_963932465.1. Taxonomy (NCBI): domain Eukaryota; kingdom Metazoa; phylum Arthropoda; class Arachnida; order Araneae; family Salticidae; genus Maratus; species Maratus speciosus. Next base: position 212,578,147 of record OZ010787.1, read on the forward strand.
ATGAGTACACGACTTGTGCATATGTCACCACTCTTACTTATAAATGTACTCTGTTATGAGCATGATTCTAAGCGCAGCTGGTTAAATTTGAGTATCTGGGGATTAGAGGAAGCAATAGTGGCCCACCGTGGCTGAGCAGATAAGACACCACGCCGCTAATCGCTTGAGAGCGTAGGTGGGGGCGGGTTCGAATCCCGCCGTGATACCCACGTGATCTGATGTATATGTGTTCAATAAAACAAACAAACAAACAAGCAATAGTGAAAGGTACAGTTGCCATGGAAACAACGACTTCTTTAATTCGTATACAAAATTAGTGTATAGTTTAAAATGTAGGTAAATTCTCTCAAAATATCAATGGCTCCCATCTAGTATTTTATAAAAGTAATTTAATATATTCACATGATGTATAAGTTGATGCAATTCTTAGCTAATGAAAATTCTGAAACAAGACTTATGTAGGTAGATCTTTTCAATAATTAATTCAGAATTCTAAGAACAAAACGAAATTTTGAAACGCTCTTCCTCCCCCCCCCACCCCCTCAAAAAAAGAAATACGATAGAAAGATTTAAGAATTTGTATAACTTCAGTATTTCTGTGATCTTTTGTCAGAGTTTTGAAAAGGTGTCTGGGTATTAAAAAACATAAAACAAATTTGACGAACGATAAGACTATAGATTTCAGGCAATTTTTAACTTGAAAAAATTTAATTCTAATGTTTATGCGGCTTTAATAATAGACTATTAAAGATAATCAATTTACGGGAATTTTTATACGAAATTATATTCTCACATTTATGCAAATAGGTATGGTTAACAGACTTGAGTAAAATTACATATTTATTCTTTCTTCTCTATAACACGATCTAAATGCAGATGAAGTTATATGTACAGTTTATATCTTTAAATTTTTAGATTTTTTTATCAAAAATGTTTCATCATGATGTCTAGAATTGCTAGATTTACTTCTTTAGACAGATCTTCGATTCTTTAGATGCCTGCGGGGCTTCATTCTCGGATTATCCGTAGGTATTTGTAAAGGTAACTTTATTTTGCAAAACCGTCAGCAAAAAAAGTTAGAACAAGCAATTAACTGACAGACTAACTGTAAATATATATTTTATTTTGACTCTATTTGATTTTTACGAAATTTTCATCCTTCATAAAAATTTTAAGGAGATATAAATTGAGAAAGACTGATACTTTGAAAGAAGAAATTGACTTTCCTTACTTTTAAATTATTAATTACTCTAAAAAATGAACGATAGGTAAACAAAATGTATACTATTGTGTTTGTTCCCTGCTTATAAAGGCTATACAAGGACTAATTTTAGCGAGTAGAATTATTTCAATTATATATAATCGGTTTAAAAAAAAGAGCTGATATCTACTAAAAAACAACTTTTCAAAAGTAAAAAAAAAAGCCAAGCAAAAAAAAAAAGAAAAGAAAAAAGGGGAAAGTTGTGGCTAAAAATAGTGTGATATCAAATTTCCAAGCTTATATTATGGTACATATTTAACACTTTTTTTAAAAAATTTACCATACGTAAGTCGAGTACCTAAGTATGCGTTGATAGAAAGCCTTTTCTCCTTTACTAAATACATCATAACGTGTTTCTGAAAATTAATTTTTTTTTAATTATGCATGATGGGCTTGGCGGCCATCTTTCCATATTTTACACAAATTTCTAAGCAGACAAGCTCGTAATATGTTTGCATTATTAAGAATTTTGAACTTTTAGTTTTGGCTACAGACAGATAAATAAAGAAAGTCTTTTATTTAAAAAAAAAAATGATTTTTACTGCTTTAACTAATTAATTAACCCCCTCCGAAATAAAAGAATCATAAGATGAAACCTGAAGTTACTTCATCTTTATTTTAAGACACAAATTTCTAGACACTCATTTCCATAAATTAAAAGCATAAAATGTTTGCTTTAGCAACAATTTCGAATTTCCGATCTTAACAATGTACTTGTGTGCTTAGAAATTTGTGTAAAATATGGAAAGATGGCCGCCAAGCCCATCATGCATAATTAAAAAATAATAATTTTCAGAAACACGTTATGATGTATTTAGTAAAGGAGAAAAGGCTTTATATCAACGCATTCTTAGGTACTCGACTTACGTATGGTAAATTTTTAATAAAAAATGTTAAATAAGTACCATAATATAAGCTTGGAAATTTGATATCACACTATTTTTTAGCCACAACTTTCTCCTTTTTTCTTTTATTTTTTTGCTTGGCCTTTTTTTTTTTTTTTTTTTTGCTTTTGAAAAGTTGTTTTTTAGTATAATGTTTAATGGCGTTGGCCACTGAGGATTCCTTATTCGAGACTCGGTGTTCGCAGTATTTCGGAATTTGCTTTCATCTAGATGTAATTGACTCGTAAAGTCACGTGAGCAAAAAACGATCGAAGTGACGCCCTGTGTGGCAAGGGCGGCGCCAGAGGGGGGACCGGGGGGCATATGCCCCCCCCCCCCCGTCGGGCATACCTGGCCCCCCCGTCGGGGTCAAAATTCAATGTCGTCGGGGAAAATATTTTGACTTGAATTTCGGCCCGGTCGGGTTGGGTCGAGTTGGAGCTCATTTTTTTTTCTTTGTAAGTCGGATTGACTAAACAAGTTCTTCCGGGTATGAGTCGCTTTCTAGATTGAATTGTGATTCTCGGAGGTTGGATTCAGGTGAACCCAATTTTTCGAAAAAAAAAAAGTCGAAATTCCTTCAGATAAAAATCTACATATTTGATACATGGATGACTCTTTACATGTTTATTTTGCAATATAAAAGGTAAAATTTATTCTGAAATTATGATCATATGCTATTTTTTTATAAATAACATTACATTGTGGATGAATTTTCACTCATTGTGGATTTACGGTTGGCTTAGTTTGAAGTTTGAAGTATTTCGGGTTCGGTTAAGAATACGGAGGGCGAAAATTATTTTGTCGGGGTCGAGTTGGATGGCAAATGTATTCGAGTCGGGTTAACTTTAATTGTTTCAGGTTCGGGTTGGGTGATGACACTTACGGTTCTTGATTCGAGATGAATCGATCTGTCAAAAGTATTTACAAAATTCATTTTAAGAAGGAAAACTTATATATTTGAATATTAACGAATATATTTATATTGAATTTTTCACTTAAAAGTTAAAATTGATACTAGAAGTATAATTGTAGACTACTTTTTACATAGTTGCATTACAATATGGATATATATATATATATACAGGTATTTTTTCTTTTCATCATTTAGAATTGGGGTTTGATTGAGGTTCGAGTATTTCGGGTTCAGGTCGAAATGCGGTGGATGAAAATTTTTGTCTAGCTCAGATCGCGTTTCGGGTAGAGTCCCGCATCGTGTTGGGCAAACTAAACTCAATCCGGCTGGTGGTTTGAGTCGGATCCGGAGAGAATACTTTTTCAGATGGGCTCTTTTTTCAACCTGGCTTTCGCTAGAGTGTCTTTTACTCGGGACGTGGCCGGGGACCTAAGAACCTAGCTTCCGCAAAAGAGTCTAAATAAGTGGAAGAATAAAGGGCTGCGGATGAAGAGAGGCCGCTCGCCTCGGCAGTTGACCCAGCCGCCGACCGAGACTAATAAAGAGCTCGAAGTAGCTGGGAATCGTTCGGTAGCTTCATCGCCCCGGGCCCTACCCTCCCGCTTTTCGGTGTCTTTAATTTGTGTAATTTCTCTTTTAAATTTGTCCGGTTTCAATTTTTGATTTTTCTTTTTTTTTCTCAAATTGGCTTTCGCTAGAGTGTCTTTCACTCGGGACGTGGCTGGGGACCTACGAACCTTGCTTCCGCAAAAGAGTCGGAATAAGTGGAAGAATAAAGGGCTGCGGACGAATAGGGGCCGCTCGCCTCGGCGATTGAGAGGGGCTTCTATTTTTCGAGTTGGATTCACTTTAATTTTTTTCTGGCGGATGGGTTCGATTCTACTTGATTTCTCAATATATTTTAAAATGAAAACTATATTATTTGAGTATCAACGAGTGCATATACAGATATATTGTTTTTTCTACATAAACTATATAATTGATGCTAGAGATATAATTGTAGACTACTTTAAAAATATTCCATTACAATATGTATATATTTTTTTCATTTTGTGTTGGTATTGGGTTCGGGTTGAATCCTGTCGTTTTGGGTCGATGTTTGTCGGGATCGGGTCAACTTTTTTTTTTTTTTAACTGGTTCAGGTTGAATGGACACAGAATTTCCAGGTTCGGGTCGGGTATAACCCAAACCACGCAGGACTCTGTAGTAATAATCCATGAATTGATCCTTAAAATAATCTGTGAATTGAACAATTTTTTCCCTTGATTATATTTCATTTAAACATGAAAAATTCCGTTTTGATTTGCCCATTTCCCCTCAAAATACAGAAAACAAGTAACTACCTGAAATACTCACACATAAAGCAGCATGATCGTCAATTTACATGGGTGTTCCGGCAGCTCTGCGGCCTAGTATTTTTACGTTTTAGAAACGGAATTTATAAATCCCTTTTATCTAAAAATAAGTAAAATTCATGAACAAGATGCACAAGATTTTCTAAAATTTTTCGGTGAAAAGAAAAAAATTTCTTAAAATAAGAGAAAAAGCTCTTCAAATCACCGGGATATTCCGCCAATCTCGGGCCTGGAAATCTAGGCCCATGCAAACATCTACTAGAGTCCTGCATCAGGTCGGATTATCCAATTTTATCCACACCTGATTCGACCATCGGTTCGGGTCGGGTTGGCAATATATTTTTGTTGCGGGTCGGGTTCGAGTTGGGATGACTTACTTTTTCCCAACGGGTGGTGTTGACTTTCATTGTTTCGGGTTCGGGTTGGGTCTTAACTTTTGCAGGTCGGGTTCTGGTTGACCAGATTATTCAAAAGAATGTCCAAAATATTTTTCAGGTTAAAAATTTATATACAGTAAGACCTCCTAAATGTGCACTCCCGAAAAACGGACATCTCTATTTAGTGAACACTTTTTCAATTCCTAACACTTTAATATTTGTACGCTTATGCCTCTTTGAATAGTGGATACCTCCCAATCTACAAACATGTAACGTGTAGGTGTGCATAAACTATCACAAATATGATGCATATGTTATTGTATGTCTGAAAAGCGAAAAGTTGATAATATTTTCCAAATTTCGAAAGAAGAAAAAATGTTTCTTAAAGAAATGATATCTATTATGACACTTCTTACCATTTTATTTCTCATGCAGTAAACTGATTGCATTCTCATTCATATTCAAATTTGTATTTCTTTTCATCTGATACGTACTTGGGTTCAAACTTGTTTGGGACCCAGCAACCCGAATTGCAAAAAGCTTATGAGCCTTATAAATTATTGTAGTGTGAACTTAATGTTACCAGATGTTCAGGGTTGGGTTGGGTTGATTGTTGACGGCCAGTTATCTACACGAGGGATATAGGCCCAATGGGGAGTGCCTTCCGTGGAGGTCTTTCTAAGGGAACCTAATCCGTATTAACGCATGGAAATCCACGGTTCGAAGAAAACCACGAAAACTCCGAACGATTAGGCCGACGGGCGCGATTGGGTTCGAACCCAGCACTTCCCGTCTACCAGCTTCGAGAGCAGAACCTCTCAGCCACTGGTGGGGCTACCAGATGTTCAGATTTAAGCGGAATGTCCCGATTTTCAGGGATCCCGGGATTCGTCCCGCGGAACAACTACGCCGGATGTTAAATGTTCCGCTATTTCACCATGCCCAAATTACATCAAATTTTTATGAGTTTACTCAGGGCCGAAACTAAAGGGGGGGGCAGAGGGGGCATGCGCCCCGGGCGCCAGAACGAAGGGACGCCAAATGAAGGATTATACCTTTGGAATGGATAATTTTCTTCTGATGGACTGATGGATTCTATTATTATGAAACAGCCATTATAAATTAAGTGTTAGGTGAAGATGAAAGAGCAGTCGTAAAAAGTTAGAACCCTGATTTTCTGGTCAGAATGGAAAGAAAAATAATGGCCTTTTTTTTTTTTTTTTTGTCAAAAAAAATTTATGGCCATTTTTTTTCTTTCCATTCTGACCAGAAAAATCAGAGTTCTAACTTTTTACAGCTGCTCTTTCATCTTCACCTAACACTTCATTTATAATGGCTGTTTCATAATAATAGAAGCCATCAGTCCATCAGAAGAAAATAACACGGTGAAAGCGGAAACTTGGTTAAGCAGGACTCGAGTAATCGGGACTCTAACTGTATATTTCATTTTAAAAATGATCTTTAGAATATTTTTGTAGGTGTTCAGTGGGGAGTCATGACCCTCGTGACCTCCCTCTTGGATCCGCCATTGTAGATTACGTAGTTCAGTATTACATATTTTATGATTACAAATTTTAAAATAAGTCGGCTATTAGAAAATTAGTAAAATTCTCTTTGTAAATATACTTTGCGGAAGTGGGGGGGAGGGGGGGGGCGCCAAAATCCATGCTTGCCCCGGGTGTAAAAAAGGCTAGTTTCGGCCTTTATTCTAAATTAAAATTTTATTCTTTAGTCTGAGATGAGAGAATTCAATCACAAGTCAGCCACAGTCGTCGGAACAGCCGGATGTTACCGAATACCTTATATATTGTCTTAGAACTCATGTGCTCTTCTGTTTAATGTTTATTTGATTGACCGCAATCTTTAGGCGCCTATACGAAATAAGGTTCAAGAAGAGATAAGACATGGTAAAATACATCTGCTCACTTTAACCTTTATTAAAAAGTGTTTGGCGAGTATTTTTATAAATTGAATGGGTGAACAAAGAGTGTTTTTTATGTTATTGCTTAAATTAACATAGTATCAAGCTGAACTATTGTTTGCCCGGCCCGTTATAAAAGCTAAACACTTGCGCATTTCCTGTTACAAGCATACCATGCCGGCACGGTCTGTCTGCTTTTTTCGCATTTTTGGCGCAGGGGGATTTGATTAATTTCTTCAGAAATTGCTGGGATTTCATTAATTTCTCTAGAAATTAACCAAATACCCCACCTTTTATTTAAAAAAACGCAAACAAAAAAGAAAGAAGAAGAAACAAACAAAGATATGCTGTTTTATCGTCCATTTTCTCTACTAATAACGGAGGAACCTTACCGGGACATTACTCGTGAGAAAAAAAATTATCATACTATACGGCCCCGAAAGAATAAAATACAGTCCCGGTCTGGCCCGAATCTACAGAAAAAATTCAAGACCCAGACTTGTCCCTGGAAGAATGAAATTCCTACCCGGCCCAACATTTAAAAAAATAAAATTTAGTCTCAGCCCGACCCGAGTCTTGAGATAAAAATTAAGCCCTGACCGAGCTTAATGAACGAAAATTTTACTGAACTCGGGCTTCGAGACAGGTCCGGGCTCGGGGAAACTTTTTTAATATATATTACGAAATCGGCCTAGAGTTCTGCATCGGGTCGGGTAACCCGCTTTTACTCGCATCCGACCCGACCCGACCCCGGGTTGGAGCTATATTTTTTTGTTGTGGGTCGAGGTCGGGTTGACTTCTACTTTTTTGCTGAGGGTCGGGTTCGGGTTGATCCGATTTTTCAAAATAATCTCCGAAATATTTTTTTCTGGTTACAAATCTATATGTAATAAGATTTCCACAATGGACACTCCCGAAAAAGCGGACACGTCTATTTAGTGAACAGTTTTTCAATTCCTACACTTATATATTTGTACGCTTATACTTTTGAATAGTGGTCACCTCCCAATCTACATACATTTAACATGTGTATGTGTGCAAAAACTATCACAAATACAATACATACATATTTCTGTTTATCAGAAAAGAAATGATGGTAATATTTTTTATATGCCGGAGCACGAAAAAAAAAATGGTTCTTAAAGAGAGAATAACCTATGATCACATTTCTTATATACATTTTATATCTGATGCAGTAAATTGAATATATATTCATCCATATTCATATAGATATTTATTTTCATTTAAAACACAGTTCTGCTCAAACTTTTTTTTTTTTTTTTTTCTGAAAATCCTAAGAACCCAACTTGCAAAAAGCATAAATATGACCAGCAAGAAATATTCTAGGATGAACCCGACCAAGAGTAAGAAAGATGGAGTCATCCCGACCCGAAAAAGGAAAATTAAGTACAGCCCGATACCGACCCGATGCACTACTCCATCTAACAAGGTGTCTGCTATTCATTTTACTATATTCTTATATTAAAGAATACAGATTTGTCCATTTTTCTATGGAAAACATAAAATTGGTATTAGGGATTTAATTATAGATTTCACATTTGCATTAAAACTTTATTTACTTTCCTTTCATTTCGGATTCTGTTCGGGTTGCGGGTTAAAGTATTTTGGGTTCGGGCCGGATGCAGATTGAAATATGTCGGGTTCGGATCGGGTTGCGGGTTGACTTCAAATGTAATTTTCGGATTCGGGTCGGGTGCGCAGGGACTAATTCGGCCCCCCTGTCGTGGATACCATGCCCCCCCGTCGGGCAAGTTCTGGCGCCGCCCCAGCTGTGTGGAGAAATAGTCATAGTTCGCGAACATCTAGCATGTGTATGAGAAGTTTTTCTTATAACTAACTTTAAACGTTACGCATAAATGCCAAATTATCTATGAATTTCTGATAAGCCTGAGCTAGAAAGAAAGTTAGAAAGCTTCCTTGTTAGAAAACAAGGAAGGTGTCCATACGGGCATACTCAGAGAAATCTGAAAAAAATACAGAATGTTCTTCTTCCATGGGTATATATGTTTATAAAAAAATTTCGGCGGAACCTCGGTAGAACGTCCGTAAAAATATAATGAAAATTTCGTTTATTTGGCAACTTATCACCGTTTGGCGAAGAAATAAAATTTCAAAAAATACGCTTGTCGAATACTCTTTAAGGAAAAAACTTTTTATGTTGAATTTGTTTAAATAAGTTTAATTTAAATAACTTTAGCTTTGTCATTTTTAGTTTGTTTTAACTATAGTTTTGTCATATATATTTATATGTACTATCATATTAAGTATCATATTTTACGATTTAAAACAAAATCTAAATTGAATAAAATTGTTCCAAACTCAAAAATATGCCCCATTGAGCACTGTGGATTCAACTTTGTTGCTATGGAAACAACTTCTTCGGTATGGAAATGTATTACGGCAGCATTATTCATCTGGCGTTAAAAGTTATTTTTATAAGCGATAAAGCGGTTTAAATTAAAAAAAATTGTGGATTGGATAATAAAACAATGGCAAAATTTCATTCAAATCGGCAACAAGCAACATGTATAATACAAAATGTAATAATTATAATAATTTCTTTCATGGTTTGCGTTTAAATTCTTAAAAAACCGCATATTCTCAAAATCAATTAACAAACAATTTTCAGATTCATTCAAATCGTTTACTTTTGTCGAGGAAAAGTGCTGCTCGCCAAATAGCGTGCCGTTTTTGTCTTTTCACGCCAATTATTCGAAAGTATTTTATTTTTTTACAGATTTTCTACTGTAATTCCGCCGCTAATTTTAACTGATCCTTTATTACATACATGAGTACTTTCACTAGCATTTTTTTTCAACATATTCTGAGTATGCCCAGTATGGAGACCTTCCTTGTAAGAAGTAAATGGGATATACATATACAAATGTATTTTTGGATGTGATCAATTAGGGCTGTGCATATATAACGTTAATTTTAGTAGGGGAGGGTCTAGCGCATGATATCGTAGAATATCTCTAGGGGGAGGGCGTTTGTCTTTTGATATCGTTATCATTTTTGATCAAACCAAATTTTTCTCTTTTTATTTGTAATTTGTTCTTTACACCAAAATTTCTTCTTTTTATTTGTAACTTGTTCCTTACATCAAAATACTCTGCAATATTTTATAGTATGTTATCTATTTTTATGAAAATACATTTATCATTAAAATCATTAAATGATTATAAAATTATTTAATTCCTAAATATAGAATACCTCACCATTTGGCATTATTATTCTTTTGTCATATGTGTATGCATATATAATCTGCAGTTCGAGAGACCAGGTGCGAAGTATGTTTGAAATGACACTTGTGTTTACCAGTAAAGAAAAGAGAAAGAATGTTGTGCACCTGTTTTGCTGATAAAAAGTTCTGCCTGCCCCCCTCCCTTCCCCTTGCGGGGGCAAGTGCAAGAAAGCATTATTACTGTTGAATGCAGTATGAAAAAAAAAAGTATTATTAAGTACTTTTAAATAGTAACTATTTCTTCTTAGGGTTTCGTTCATCTGACGAAACACTATTCGTCTCACTTCTTTGTCTGCCTGTCTGTCCGTCCGTCACAGTGCCCGCTCTCAGAAACTACATATGTTGGAGACTTGAAATTTTGCATACTTATAGCTGAACACCTCACATTAAACGACAAATCATAAAATTTTCAAAAAGCCTTATATTTAACCCTCTGGGCTCTAACTTGTGTATTTCAAGCTTTTTTTTTTTAACTGAGCCCCTAATTAAGTTGAAGGTTTGAAATTTTGCATATTTATAGCTAAATACTTGCGATCAAACAAAAAATCATAAAATTTTCAAAAAGTCTTATATTTAACCCTCTGGGCTCTATCTTGTGTATTTTAAGCTTTTTTTCTAACTCAGGCCCTAATTAAGTTGAAGACTTGAAATTTTGCATAATTATAGCTAATTACTTGCGATCACACGACAAATCATAAAAATTTCAAAAAGTATTATATTTACCCCTCCGGTCTCTAACTTGTGCATTTTAAGCAATTTTTCTAACTTAGGTCCTAATTAAGTTGAAGGTTTGAAATTTTACATAGTACTTACAGCTTGCGATCACACGACAAATCCTAAAAATTTTAAAAAGTATTATATTTACCCCTCCGGTCTCTAACTTGTGTATTTTAAGCAATTTTTCTAACTTAGGTCCTAATTAAGTTGAAGGTTTGAAAATTTACATAGTACTTATAGCTTGCGATCACACGACAAATCCTAAAAATTTCAAAAAGTCTTATATTTACCCCTCCGGCTTCTAACTTGTGTATTTTAGGCAAATTTTCTAACTCTAGCCCTAATTAAGTTGGAGACATGAAATTTTGCATACTTATAGCAGAACACGTTCGATCACACGAAATACCATAACATTTCCAAAAAGTTTTATATGATTTACCTCTCCGGGCTCAAACTTGCGTATTTTAAGCAATTTTTATCCTCAACCTTTTCACGCGGGGGTCACTTTTCTAACTTTTGCCGACACCCCTTTGATGACTCTTTCATATTATGCACCATAGACTTACATACAGGGTGTCCATAATTAAACGACCCTACTTTAAAGTTGACTACAGACAAAACTATTGTTCATAAAGTTGTGAATTATATTTGAAAAACATAATAAAGGGATGGGAATTTGTTTAAGCTAAAAAAATATATATATAAATAGTTCAAAATTTCTCCACCAGAGGGCGATTTTTAATAAATTACACATTTAGCATTACGATAGTTTAGAAATTTTATTTATTAACTTAATCTTATTCTAAAGACAGCATTTCACGACATATTCCTAGCATTTTCCAGAACACACTGCAGTCAACTGTAGAACATGCTATTTTACAATTCCAGATGGTATCTGAAAATGATGAAAGTCATGCAGTTTATGTTTGGTTATAACAAAATTTGTTAAACTATCTTAAATGTATGTTAAATATGTAATTCATTAAAAAACAGCCTCCTATTTTTATCTCGCTCAGACAAATTCCTAGACTTTTACTATGCCCCCCCAAAAAAATTCACAACATTCTGAACAATAGTTTCGTCTGTAGAGAACTTTAAAATAGGGTCGATTAATTATGATTATCATGTAAATAAAATTTCTAAACTATCGTAATTCTTCATGTGTAATTTATTAAAAATCGCCCTCTGGTGGCGAAATTTTGAACTATTTTTATTTATATATTTTTTAGCTTAAACGAATTGACATCTCCTTTATTATGTCTTTCACAAAATTTCACAACTTTATGAAAAATAGCTTTGTCTGTAGGCAACTTTAAAATAGGGACGTTTAATTATGAACACCCTGTATTTTAGTTCCACTTTTTACCGCCAGTGGGTGCCTACCTATCTCTGGTGCTATGGGCCCGATTCCTTCGACTAATATATCTACGGATAGGTTGTAAAACTGAGTTTCGTTCGGATAGCGGTTTTTTAGAATAGAGTGCGTCCCCTGGTTGCAAAATGTGGAACTAACAGATTTTGCAAAAGGATAAAGTATTTTGAAAGGAATATTAAACGAAACCCTCTGTGCGATCTGTGATCACACTTACCCATTTGTTTAAGTTTTCTTTGATATAAAATTATATATATAATACTGATATTTTATTGAGTTCTCTTCATTTGAATTTATAAACTATCAAATAATAAATGTATAACCATATATGCATATCACTGCAAGCAAAAGAAAAAAATTGCTACAATGAAAAATAATTTTTAGACATTGATAACAATATCATTAGGACGGGGGGTGGGGATTCGAGGAGTGATAACATATGATATCATGAAAGGGGAAGGGGGTGTCTAAAACTTCCAAAAAGTTGATAACGTTATATATGTATAGCCCCTTAGACAATATTTCAGGGAAGAGTTTGAAGAAGTTACCGTACTTGCAGGGTTCAGTTTTTCAATCCAGATCAAGTTTTGGCGCTTGGAATGAGAATCAGTCAATCTTGTATATTTGAGTTCAATTTCCTGGAATGGTGAGTTTGAAATTAGAGTGTTTTGCTTGATAGTCCAGGCAATAGAGACTGCATAAGGGCTCTACCTAGCAAAATTTATGGTAGTTCTGGAAAAAGGCTTACTATATGTTTTTTGGGTCGCTGAATCCGAATTTTTAACTTCCCACCAAAATTTCCCCCGGCAACCCCCCCCCCCCCCCCCCCGCAAATTTTGGTAAAATGTTCCCAAAAGGTTTTTAATAAAAAAATTATTTTTTTATTGTTTTAGGGGAAAAGTATCTAGAAATTCAGAAAGTAGACAAAATTTGCAACAAATTAGATATATGAAATTCAGGCCTTTGGATGAAGGGGAAGGGGGGATCTGCCTCAGAACATGCGCGCGGTGCTGCGTGAACTATGTTGCGCAATTCCACTTAACCACTCACACGTTTACATTCGCCTTCCCATCTCCCCTCCGAACTTTCTCTATAAGATGTCAATTTCCAACTGGGCGAAAAATGTCCGGACCAGGATTCGAACCCGGGACCACCTGGCTGAAGCCGATAGTGCTCTGCCATCTGAGCTATCCCGGGCGATTCTGGTCGAACTTTTTCACCCAGCTAACCTTGAAGATTACAGCATCTGGCCTGAAACCTGGTTCAGGTTGTGTTAAAATTAATCTAGTTTCTCTATAAGGTTTACTTTAAGTTTTTTGGGTCGCTGAATCCGAGTTTTTAACTTCCCCCCCAAAATCCCACCCGAACCCCCCCCCTCCCCCAAATAGTTGTTTTTAACTTAAATTTCTTATTGTTTTAGGGGAAAAGCATTACGAAATTCAGAAACTAGACAAAACTTGCAACAAATAGGATATATGACATTATGAAGTAGGATGAACGGGGAGGGGGAGGGCTGCCTCTGAACATACACTGCGGCGCTAAGTGCACTAAGTTATGAAGTCCAGGCAATAGGGATTTTGGTTAGCTGGGTGGCTTTTGATCAAGGTTAGCTGGGTGAAAAAGTTCGACCGGAATCGTCTGGGATAGTTCAGATGGCAGAGCACTGGCGGCTTCAGCCAGGAGGTCCCGGGTTCGAATCCTGGTTCGAACATTTTTCGCCCAGTTGGAAATTTACATCTAATAGGAATTTTACCTGGAAAAATTAATACTAGTTCTGGATTTCGACTCAGTTTAGGCTTTTTGAGTGATTGAATCCGAATTTGTAACTTCCCACCAAAATTTCACCCGGCAATCCCACCAAAAAATTGATTTTTTGAAAAAATTTGGTTTTTGAGAAAAGCGCGCGGGGAATGTTCCGAGGCAGCCCCCTCTCTCCCCGCTTATCCTACGTCATAATGTCATACATCCTATTTGATGCAAATTTTGTCTAGTTTCTGAATTTCGTAATGCTTTTCCCCTAAAATAATAAGAAATTTAAGTTAATAACAACTATATTGGGGGTTTTCGGGGGG